>OX439361.1:17189277-18389277 GCA_949319445.1 Mythimna lalbum | reverse complement strand
CACATAAATTCAAGTGGTATTAGAACGGAATAAATCGCCTAGGCAAGGGTGCTCCATCGCCACCACATCATCATGAGATAGTGGTCAAACACGGGCCGAAAATATAAAAAGACGTGTGGCACTCGGATACTGCCGCGGTAAAGCTATTGTATAGCATTTTTTATCAACTTTTAATTCTTTATTAGGTGATCATTATTTGTGATTGAAGTTGTCAAGTTGCCATGACAACCATTTAGTGGGGGGTGTTAGGTTTTTTTCGTTACGGAATTTCTGGATTCGGTCTCCACGCTCAAGGCCCGCGATAGAAGCTATGCAATAGCTTAATAAAAATGTGTATTTAAATAGTTGTTTATTAAGTGAAACATCAAGTTTATCGCACTTCGTCTGTTTATATATCAGCTGGCTTCCAAGAGGTTAAGTTACTCGGGTCGCGGAGTCATGACTCATCCGCCCTTGGGACGGATCGCTCTACATATTGAGTGTTATTTCTTCCTATACAACTGCTTATCATGCTTATTAGGAATTAATTACCAGCGTCTTTTTACTGCTTGATGACACTCGGACCCGGAATAACTATTTGTAAGTTTTACAAATATTTGTTTGAAATAGAACTCTAGATACGCAGCGCAGAAGCTAAGGCTAAAAATAGTTAAGAAATCTCAATAGATGATCTTTTGCGGGACTGTTCAGAATAGTCACTGCAGCCCTGGAACGCAAGATACCTTAAGGAGAATTTTTATTTTTTTTTTTGTCGACGGGTAAAATCATCTTTGACGAAACCCGCTCTTGGGTGGAGCGGGAGACAGTGTCAGACTCTTACTGACTAAAAACCCCGCGCCGTTCCTTCTAGCCTTCATACCGGGGCACGAGTTCCCTTTCGGACAACCCTGTCCCCAGTAGGCCCTTCGACCCAGCTGGGCCCCTCCTGCTGCTGACAACTCCTTGAGGCGCGCGGGAACAGTGCGCGCCGTTGACGTCTTGGACTCGGTCCATTATCGGACGAAAGGACAGAGAGCTACCCATGGCTCGCCGTCCGCGAGCCCGCGTCTACGGTGGCCGGAAATCGGGATCGGAATCCCGGCGACGCCGGCGGCGAGGGCGCCGTTGCCTGATGCGGTCGGCCTCCTCCTTTGCAAGCATTACTGCTTCGCAGAAGGAGGCGACCGCCTGCCATTCCTCCTCGCTCCGGACCATGGCCTCGACCAAGGCCCGGCGTGAGAGGTCTCCGCCGCCAATCGCCCCCACGAGGGCACGGCGATGCTCCGCCCAGACAGGGCACACCTCGACGGTGTGCTCCACCCGGGCGACACCCGGGCGTCTCTTCCGCTTGAATCCGATGCAGGAACCTCCCGAACTTGCCATGTCCGGTGAGGACCTGCGTCATGCGGAAGGCCGTGAGGTCTTTCCAGCCACGCCTCAAAGAGGGGACTTACCGCCATAACCGTGGCGTGCCCAAGATACCTTAAGGAGCACGGGTGGGTTTTAGTCAGAGCTCCATCCAGAGCGGGAGAAGTTATTTGAACAGACCGACCGAAAAACGATTTACAGCCGAAACCGATTGTGCGGCACCTCTTCCAGTTTCGGCCATAATCATAACAGAAAAACTGGCAAGTAATAACTATTATACATAGATATACATATTCACGACTAGTGAGTTGGCTGGGCACATTGCTCGCAGAACAGATGGTCGATGGTTCTGGACTGGCGACCACAAGGCGGACCGGTGATGAATATCGCAGGAATCTGATGGATACGAGACGCACAGGACCGGTCGTTATGGCGACACTCTTCGGCCTATGTCCAACAGTGGACGTCTTTTGGCTGAAATAATAATAATAATAATAATAATAATATTATTATGTCATGGCATGTCGTGTAGCTCACGTTAAATTTCCAAACAGTGACGTAGCTACACGACCAAAATCAGCTGTGCCGGCCTGGCAGTGCAGGATCGAGCGTCGTATTGGTGGGGCCAGAGCACTCATCGGCAAGCTGATCTGCTTCAGGGAGGGCAACACTCGCCCACGAGTGATGCGCTTTGTGAGACGGGCATTTTCGGGGACTGACATAAGCCCCCGAGACTATATGTCACGTGTCACAGAGCGCATCGACTTCCTGAAGCAGAAGGTGTATGCATGGGCAAACCGTATACGAAGGTATAAGCGGCGGGTTGAGCGGTACATCCAGAACAGCACATTCCGGAGTAATGAAAGGTGGGTATACAGGGCTTGGGAGCAACCGGACCTAGGTGTGACTGACACGTGCCTACCAGATGATGACGCCATGTGTTCGTTTTGGCGCAACATCTGGTCGGTGCCTGTCAGTCATACTGAAGGTAGTTGGACTCGAGAGGTCGAACGAGCGTGCGAATCGATACCAGAAATGGGGGCAATCACAATCAGCCCCCAGGATGTAGCCCGTGCAGTCCGTCCGTTGCCTAATTGGAAATCTCCAGGGCCGGATGGGCTGCACAACTTTTGGATAAAGTGGCTTCAAAGGTCGCACGCTCGTTTGGCATCTCAGTATCAGACCGCCTTAGAGTCTGGTTCGCTACCCGAGTTTCTTACAACAGGAGTTACCCACCTGCTCCACAAATCTGGTAGCACCGCGGAACCCAAAAACTATCGGCCGATAACGTGTTTGCCGACAGTTTACAAGGTTCTTACATCCATTTTGAGAGAAAAAATTAACCAACATGTAGATAATAACACCATCATGTCTGTCTCTCAAAATGGATGTAGGAATGGGTCCCGCGGTACTAAGGAGCTACTCCTCATTGATATGGCCATTAGCCAACAGGTTCGGCGTTCCCGAAAGGATCTGTCGACATGTTGGATAGACTATAAGAAGGCCTATGACTCAGTTCCTCATACATGGCTCATGAGGGTGCTGGAGTTGTATAAAGTTGATGCAACTCTTCGCACCTTCCTGATATCATGTATGAGGCAATGGAGGACGGTCCTTCGCTATCCAGGATGTCGACATACCCAGAGGAACAACGAAGCGATAAGGATTGAGCGAGGCATATTCCAGGGTGACAGTTTGAGTCCGCTTTGGTTCTGCCTAGCCTTGAATCCTCTGAGCACACTGCTGGAGAATTCAGGCCTAGGCTATAGGTTGAAGAGAGGTGGTCAGGTTATATCTCACCTCCTTTATATGGATGACTTAAAGCTTTTTGCCCCCAACAATCTGCAACTGATGGAGCTACTGAAGGTAACTGAAACCTTCAGTAGTGCCATCAGGATGGAGTTTGGTGTGGACAAATGTGCGGTCATGCATATAAAGCGAGGGGAGATAGTGGAATCCATGGGTACCCAACTCTCGGATTCCATAAACCTGAGATCCCTCTCCCCAACCGAAACCTACAAGTATTTGGGTATGTCGGAAGCGTTAGGCATCAATGCCACTGACATGAAGCAATCGTTGAAGGATCGCTTCTTTGGCCGCCTGAAGAAGGTACTTAATAGCCTTCTGTCAGGTGGTAACAAGGTGCGTGCCTTCAACGGTTGGGTCATGCCAGTATTGATGTACGCTTTCGGTGTACTCAAATGGACTCAAACGGAACTTGATGCCCTGGATAGGAGGGTTCGTACACTGCTGACTGCATATCGAATGCATCACCCTCGGTCGTCGGTAATGAGACTGTATATCCCGCGGAAGTGTGGGGGTCGAGGCTTTTTAAACGCTAAGACCCTGCACAATCGCGAGGTATGCAGTCTTAGGGAATACTTCCTAGCCGGCGACGTGGGTATGCATCGTGATGTAGTGGCAGTGGACAAGGGACTCACCCCGCTCTCCTTGGCTAACGAGAACTGGCGCAAACCTGTAGTGCTTGACACTAACGTACGCAAGGAAGTATGGCAGAGTAAGGAACTTCACGGACGCTTTTTCCGGGCCCTTCATGGGCCCGATGTAGACCAACTAGCGTCCGTAGCCTGGCTGCGCGTCGGTGACCTCTTTGGGGAAACCGAAGGTTTTGTCTGTGCAATTATGGACGAAGTTATCATGACGAATAACTACCGGAGATTTATTGTGAAGGACGGCACGGTTGACATCTGTCGGGCATGTCACCGACCGGGTGAATCAATCCGCCACATTATCTCTGGTTGTTCTCGTCTAGCTAACGGGGAATACTTGCATAGACATAACCTTGTAGCCAGGATTATCCATCAGCAACTTGCTCTGAAGTATTCTCTTGTGGAATCGGAGGTGCCATACTACAGATATGTGCCCGACCCAGTTCTCGATAATGGCGATATCACGTTGTACTGGGACCGGTCCATCATCACTGACAGGACTATTGTAGCCAATAAGCCTGATATAGTGGTGGTGGACCGAAGCGAGAGGCGTGCAATGATTGTTGACATATCCATTCCACATGACGAGAACCTCGTGAAAGCCGAGAAAGATAAACAAATCAAGTATATTGACTTGGCTCGCGAGGTTGTCGACATGTGGGAAGTGGATTCAGCGATTATTGTACCGATAGTCGTTTCAGCCAATGGCTTAATAGCCAAGAGCCTCGACCAACACCTTAGGAGGCTCTCGTTAGGCGGCTGGATCAAGGGCTTGATTCAGAAAGCGGTACTCCTGGACACGGCTCGTATAGTCAGGAGGTTCCTTTCTCTGGAGCCCTGACCGCCGGTAGCTTGGACCCTGTTCCCGAAACCGGTGGGACACTATTTTTTATATTTTTAAATGTTTTCTTAGTTTTTATTTAAATATTTAAAAATATAATTTATATGTTTGTACAACGAATAAAGGAAATAATAATAATAATGTCAAAAGTGTTGTGTCGTTCATGAAATTTTTTTTTATATAAATTAATAGTTTTGGTGCCGCAATCCTACAAATTCATATCCCAGAAGTCCTTTAAATAATTAATAAATCAAATATAAACTTCTCTTTAATAAATAAAGGCCGAAACATGTTAAGAAAAGAAAATTTAAAATCAGACAGATGACATTTTATGTCACACATATAAAACGATGCAATAATACATTAAATTGAATTGAATTGACAACAATGCTTTAACAACAATGCTGACAAGAGCTGCTGCTCGAAGTGCACGCCCACCACCTCCGGCCTCGTCGCTCAGCTCCGCCTCGCCGCCGCCGGAACCCAGCCTCACCGAGAGTGCTGTGATACCGGCCGTGGCAGCTGCGTCGAGCTCGAGCGACGAGTACTACTCGCCGCCGACGACACCACCACCTGTGCGTCGTCGGGGAGGACGCCGGCCGCCGGCGTGTTTAGGACCTCGAGGCCCACCGGTCTCTGACAGGGTCCCAGCTACCGGCGGAAGTGTGCCGCGCATGCGATGGACGCAATCGACCAATGAAAACGTCATGCGCGCATACTATGGGGCTACAGAGGGAGGAAACAACCTGACCGCGTACCGTGTTCGGATGCTCTCTTTGTTTCAGGTGCTTGAGCCAGCCGTCAACGTCTCGGCACAACGATTATCGGATCAGGTGCGGGTCATCCAGCGTAATCATATGTTGGACGATACTGTACTTGATCGCCTCCGAACGGAAATGGGTAGCCATGCCATTGCTTCCTCGTCACAGACGGCGTTACCTTTACAGGTATCACCGTCCAACCATCTCCCCATCCACGCTGACGAGGAGAGCACTGACATTGTTACACATATAAGTACTAACGAATTGAGGAGTGCTTTGGAGTGTGCTATTCGGGAGTATCGCAACATGCCGCTTGAACTTAGGCCGCGTTTACCTCGTTTGCCCATGTGTAATAAGAATAAGGCGCTGGTGGCTGCTCTGGATTCGCAGTTGTCAAACTATTTTGATGACTGTGAAGATCTCACCGATACACACTCGATCATGTACTGCGCGGCTGTAGCGGCATGTCGTGTAGCTCACGTCAAATTTCCAAACAGCGACGTAGCTACACGACCAAAACCAGCTGTGCCAGCCTGGCAGTGCAGGATCGAGCGTTGTATTGGTGGGGCCAGAGCACTCATCGGCAAACTAATCTGCTTCAGGGAGGGCAACACTCGCCCTCGAGTGATGCGCTTTGTGAGACGGGCGTTTTCGGGGACTGACATCAGCCCCCGAGACTATATGTCCCGTGTCACAGAGCGCATCGACTTCCTGAAGCAGAAGGTGTATGCATGGGCAAACCGTATACGAAGGTATAAGCGGCGGGTTGAGCGGTACATCCAGAATAGCACATTCCGGAGTAATGAAAGGTGGGTATACAGGGCTTGGGAGCAACCGGACCAAGGTGTGACTGACACGCGCCTTCCAGATGATGACGCCATGTGTTCGTTCTGGCGCAACATCTGGTCGGTGCCTGTCAGTCATACTGAAGGTGGTTGGACTCGAGAGGTCGAACGAGCGTGCGAATCGATACCAGAAATGGGGGCAATCACAATCAGCCCCCAAGATGTGGCCCGTGCAGTCCGTCCGTTGCCTAATTGGAAATCTCCAGGGCCGGACGGACTGCACAACTTTTGGATAAAGTGGCTTGTAAGGTCCCACGCTCGTTTGGCATCTCAGTATCAGACCGCCTTAGAGTCTGGTTCGCTACCCGAGTTTTTTACAACAGGAGTTACCCACCTGCTCCACAAATCTGGTAGCACCGCGGAACCCAAAAACTATCGGCCGATTACATGTTTGCCGACAGTTTACAAGGTTCTTACATCCATTTTGAGAGAAAAAATTAACCAACATGTTGATAATAACACTATCATGTCTGCCTCTCAAAATGGATGTAGGAATGGGTCCCGCGGTACTAAGGAGCTACTCCTCATCGATATGGCCATTAACCAACAGGTTCGGCGTTCCCGAAAGGATCTGTCGACATGTTGGATAGACTATAAGAAGGCCTATGACTCAGTTCCTCATACATGGCTCATGAGGGTGCTGGAGTTGTATAAAGTTGATGCAACTCTTCGCACCTTCCTGATGTCATGTATGAGGCAATGGAGGACGGTCCTTCGCTATCCAGGATGTCGAAATATCCAGAGTAACGGCGAACCGGTAAGGATTGAGCGAGGTATATTCCAGGGAGATAGTTTGAGTCCGCTTTGGTTCTGCCTAGCCTTGAATCCTCTGAGCACATTGCTGGAGAATTCAGGCCTAGGCTATCGGTTGAAGAGAGGTGGTCAAGTTATATCTCACCTCCTTTATATGGATGATTTGAAGCTTTTTGCCCCCAACAATCTGCAACTGATGGAGCTACTGAAGGTTACTGAAACCTTCAGTAGTGCCATCAGGATGGAGTTTGGTGTGGACAAATGTGCGATCATGCATATAAAGCGAGGGGAGATTGTGGAATCCGTGGGTACCCAACTCTCGGATTCCATAAACTTGAGGTCCCTCTCTCCAACCGAAACCTATAAGTATTTGGGTATGTCGGAAGCGTTAGGCATCAATGCCACTGACATGAAGCAATCGTTGAGGGAGCGCTTCTTTGGCCGCCTGAAGAAGGTACTTAAGAGCCTTCTGTCAGGTGGAAACAAGGTGCGTGCCTTCAACGGTTGGGTCATGCCGGTATTGATGTACGCTTTCGGTGTACTCAAATGGACTCAAACGGAACTTGACGCCCTGGATAGGAGGGTTCGTACACTGTTGACTGCATACCGAATGCATCACCCTCGGTCGTCGGTAATGAGACTGTATATCCCGCGAAAGTGTGGGGGTCGAGGCTTTTTAAATGCTAAGACCCTACACAATCGCGAGGTATGCAGTCTCAGGGAATACTTCCTAGCCGCCGACGTGGGTATGCATCGTGATGTAGTGGCAGTGGACAAGGGACTCACCCCGCTCTCCTTGGCTAACGAGAACTGGCGCAAACCTGTAGTGCTTGACACTAACGTACGCAAGGAAGTATGGCAGAGTAAGGAACTTCACGGACGCTTTTTCCGGGCCCTTCATGGGCCCGATGTAGACCAAATAGCGTCCGTAGCTTGGCTGCGCGTCGGTGACCACTTTGGGGAAACCGAAGGTTTTGTCTGTGCAATTATGGACGAAGTTATCATGACGAATAACTACCGGAGATTTATTGTGAAGGACGGCACGGTTGACATCTGTCGGGCATGTCACCGACCGGGTGAATCAATCCGCCATATTATCTCTGGTTGTTCTCGTCTAGCTAACGGGGAATACTTGCATAGACATAACCTTGTAGCCAGGATTATACATCAGCAACTTGCTCTGAAGTACTCTCTTGTGGAATCGGAGGTGCCATACTACAAGTATGTGCCCGACCCAGTTCTCGATAATGGCGATATCACGTTGTACTGGGATCGGTCCATCATCACTGACAGGACTATTGTAGCTAATAAGCCTGATATAGTGGTGGTGGACCGATGCGAGAGGCGTGCAATGATTGTTGACATATCCGTTCCGCATGACGAGAACCTCGTGAAAGCCGAGAAAGATAAACAAATCAAGTATATTGACTTGGCTCGCGAGGTTGTCGACATGTGGGAAGTGGATTCAGCGATTATTGTACCGATAGTCGTTTCAGCCAATGGCTTAATAGCCAAGAGCCTCGACCAACACCTTAGGAGGCTCTCGTTAGGCGGCTGGATCAAGGGCTTGATTCAGAAAGCGGTACTCCTGGACACGGCTCGTATAGTCAGGAGGTTCCTTTCTCTGGAGCCCTGACCGCCGGTAGCTTGGACCCTGTTCCCGATACCGGTGGGACACTATTTTTTATATTTTTAAATGTTTTTTATTTTTTTGTTAAATATTTAAAAATATAATTTATATGTTTATTGAGAAATAAAGGAAATAATAATAATATTCCACAACTATCACACAACGCCATCTAGTCCCATGCTAAGCAGAGCTTGTGTTACGGGTACTAGATAACTGATAAACATACTTATATATTTCTAAATACATACATTTTATAGATAAATTACACCCAGACACAGAACAAATGATAATGCTCATCACATAAACATTTGTCCTGGGTGGGAATCGAACCCACGACCTCCGGCATAGCAGTCAGGGCCACTAACCACTAGACCAACAGGCCAGTCAATATGATGAAAGATGACGACTAGCTGATTGAAATCGCTAGTAATCATTACAACAGTCAACATTAACAATTCCACGTAACATGGCATCGCGGTAAAGTCAGCGCCTTTAGCGTGACGCACGTGAACAAGTAAATTACTAAACAATCCGACTATTATCGTAGATTACAAAGCAAACAGTTTAAACGTGAAACATTCATCAGGCGCGTTTTCGTCTCGATTGTTCTAGCTAATATGGACACAGTAAAGTAAATACCTCGTATTCGCACTAATATTATAAAGACGAAAGTGTGTGTGTATGTTTATGTTTAATTATCACGATCAAACGGCTGAACATCATCATCAACAGCCTTTTTAATGTTTCCACCGCTTGGACTCAGGCCTCCTCTCTAGCATAGGGAATGGGCCGTAATCCACCACGCGGGCCCAGTGCGGGTTGGTAAATGTCACATGTCTTCGGCTTTTTGGTTCTAGGACATGCCAGTTTATTCACGATGTTTTCCTTCACCGTTTTGAGAGCAGTGGTAATGAAATAAATTACACAAAGTAATGCGCTTGGCAGGTTTTGAACCCGCGACCTACAACTCGTAAGTCGGGGCCGCTACCATTTGGCCACCACTGCTCTCCAATTGGCACTGTGTGTGAGTGTCTTTAAATTATCTGGGCTGAGAGCTATATGCGTCACTGTTGTCCTGCACTTTGCGGTATACCGCCCATTGCCTACTAGAGAGGATGACTAAGTCCCAGCAGTGGGAACACTATAAGGCCGACTATGCTACGAGTATACAGTTGCAAGTGCCAATTATTGAGTTGAGTACTATTCTAATGTCATGAATGAAGAAGCCAGCCATTCTCTCTGGATTGCATGACGAGCGATATTATTAGCGAAGCCACACACACACATACCTACACAATCTAATAAGCGGTATCTCTAAAAATAAACTCGATTAATAACGATCTAGAATAACCTAGCACGATACTATAAATAGAATCGTCGGTTGGATTGTACGGCTTCGTGTTTTAGGAGCGTTACGTACTAGTAAATTTACTAACTGGTAGTTGTATCAAGCGTAATTCGAATAACTGTTCTTAAATTTAGTTTGTTGAGAATTTAGAGTTCGATCGATACCTCGCTACAGCGTATGAGATATAAAATGACTTAGTACATTATTTTTATTTTTGAGAAAATTATGTAATTAGTAAATTATTAGCATTTTGAACGCCAATCACTTGTATATAAGTTCGAGATTTTCGTGCCCTCAGCCCCACTACTTGATTAGAAGTAATAATAGTATAAAATAAATTTACGACTTTTACAAGACCTTTTATTTTGTTTTAATGGAAAATTGCCCTGTTATAAGCCATATTTTTAACTTTTTCACACATAATAAGCTCTTGTTTGTTTTATATTCAATAGAAACAAAAACGCCAGAAAATATTTGTGAGTAAAATATTCGTGGCGCTGGAGGACACATCACGTATTATATAGATGGGCGTCGAAAAGGTTAATTTTGAGTAAATTAGAGGAAAACTTCATCTTTGTTTAAATATAAGTATATAATATAGGTAATTATATTAATGTTAGACTTAGTTATGTAGGTTTATATTGTGCACTGGATCCTGCCCTCAAATAATATATGTTCTCTCTCTACTATAACTTAATTTTTTGCTCGAAGAAAACCACATCGTCACACATCGTCGAGTTAAGCTCGCCTGCTGTGCCTTCGTGTACTGTTATATTTTTGTGTAAAATAAAGTATTAACCCTTCAGATACCGTCAATTAGAGACACAATAGTAAGACAATAGATGCGCGGCCACCGGTGGTCGCTTGGGGATTCATGAATTAAGGAAGTTTCAAAGTGGTGAAAGTCACTAATAAGTTGCAATCGTTTGTCTTGGGCTAGGAATGAAACTAAAAGAGTTATGAGTATACATGTGGATGGATGGAAAGGGAGAAAAGGCCAGAGAAAAGGGAGTCAGTAATAGCGAATGAAACGTAATTCGCCGACCTCTAGTGACGTGGGATGATGATAGGAAGATGGATGATGAGTGCTGCCCCTGATAGTTAAAAAGACGTATCTAACAAAAAGTAAACTCGGTTAAAAAAAATGTTTTAATGAATGAAACGGGAAATCGGGCCTTTTTTCCTTGTGTTAAAACCGCACTGGAGAAAGTTGGCAAAATATAAAAAATACAGGCAGATGCGCCTTTTTTTTCTGATTCCGGCAATGATAACTCAAATCTGAAAAAAATTTAGATGCGTCTTTTTTACTAACGGGGCCAAGAGTGATAGAATGTGTTTTTAGTAATGACATATTATTATGTCAATAATATCTAAACATAGGTAGTGTACGTTATGAATGACTCGGACTACCGTCAAAGCCCGTGAACCCGACATGCGACACCAGTTACAAACACAACAGTTAGTATTGCTCATCACCTCTAGCGAACAAAAGACTTAACGTAACAAATGTTCGTCACTGATCAATATGTATAAATATACCCACTAGACTCGATCAGAATATTCGAGTATTAGTTTCTATCACGAAACTAAAAGAACCGGTCAGTTGCAAATTGGACTCAAATTATTATCAAAAAAGACTTGTTTGTAAACTAATCGCAAACAAGCTTTTAATAAAAATCATTTTTTCATAGGAAGCTTTTATAGCTCGGTATACCTATACAACTTGTAACGTTAAATGCGCAAAACCTGAAAATAGTTTGATCAGAATAAACAGTAGAATCAGTTAAACCACTTTTTAATATAGGTTAAATTTTTCAGAAAAATGTTCATTAAAAATGTCGACCTATCTATTAATGACTAGGTCAAGCCATCACGTGCGCAAACCGTTTACATCGGCTACCCATAGCTTGCCACCGGGGTACCGCCACCCCGGTGGCATGCATGGTGGATGGTGGCTTAGGTTGGAAGCCGCATCCAGTCGTACTGTCCTATGCTTCTATCCTTTTCGGTCACATAGAACCGCCATTTACTAGAGCAAGAAAGAGAGCGTGAGTGCGAATGCAAGCGGCGCAATCGACGAAGCGGATCGACTGAAACAGGTTTTTCATTAGGAGTACGCTTGAACTTTGATAATGTATTGCGGCTATATCTTGGTTAAGTTACAGCTGTCAAAATTGGCAGAAATACTTAGACATTCCACCCATACGCACAAAGCGTTTTGGAAACAAATTACGGGACTGTCGTGTATGAGGGAGCTGAACTATATGACCAGTTACCTAAAGACATAAAAGAATCGAAATCTCTTTCAACTTTTAAAAGGCTATTAAAACACCATATTTTAAATGTTACCAAGTGTTAAGTTTACAGTAATTTTACTTTAGTTTATTTTCTCTTTCTTTTTGCTATTTGACATGCGAATTGTAATTAAGTTTAATTTTGACATTAATTTTGACATTACTTTTATTTTATTTTATTATTTAATCTTTAATATGAATTATTTTTAACTCATTTTTATTTATAATAATTTGAAGCCATGTTTACTCATTCATGCATAAGTTGTGGTTGCCTATAATTGAGTGTTCATTATAGGACCAGGCTACGTGTACCATTTTTTTTATTTTTAAGTTTTTTTTTATTTTAAGTTTTTTTTATTTTGTAACACTCGTTGGTGATCCTTAAATAAATAAATAAATACCGTCGCTTAACTTAACCCTTAATTTATTTTTATTTTCCTCATAGAAGTGAATATGTTATTCTTTTTGAGTGAATAAATTTCTTTAACCATATATTTATTGTGCGTATAACCAAGGAATGGAATTCTCTGCCGGAGTCTGTGTTTCTTGATAGCTACAACTTAGGGGTTTTTAAGTCAAGAGTGAATAGATTACTCCTGGGCAAGCGTGCTCCATTGTCGACTACGTCATTGCTTACCGTCAGGTGAGATGGTGGACAAAGGCGAGACTATCTATAAAAAAAACTTAATGTAGTTTTCAAGAATAAACAATGCGTCGAAATTGTGAAAAATTTGTTTCAAATCCAAAGTTTTACGTGCGCTGCTAAATGACTCTATACCTACATCCATTTACTTTCCATCGAGAGTTCTAGTCTATTTCGACCCAAAAGCCGACATAACTCGCGTTCTTAAAGAAATTGGACTCATTTTTGCGAAAATACCATCGAAAATTGTTCCGTTAGGACGCGTGATTGCACCGCGGAGACGCAGTAGCCTTTTGCTCGACATAAAGGTAGAACTACACTGCGCACACGTTTGCCACGTACACCGATCTGGGTGCATCAGTCTCCATTAGAGATATGCCGTTGCCGGCAATCTGGGAATATTGCTGGCAATATTGCCACCAATATTCATACATCGGGCAATATTCCCGGCAATATTCCCACTTCACGGCAATATTGCCGGCAACGGCACATCTCTAGTCTCCATACATTTAACATGGAAACCAGACTTGTAGAACTACACTAGAGCCACGCCACGTGACGTCGTTTTACGTACAAATCAGGTGTGGTCCACGTGTGCGTCGGTCTAATGTAGTTCTAGCTTATGTTTGAGCAAAAAGTTGTCACGTCCACGTTTCACAAAATGTCATTGAATGCTTATTAAAATAATAAAAAACTGGGCAAGTGCAAGCCGGACTCGCGCACTGAGAGTCCGTGCAAACTACAATTCCCGAATGGAGTCTCGAAGCATTTTCCTATACCTGTGCTATGTGCCAAATTTAAGGATTCCGGATCAAGGGAAAGTACCCTATGAATTTCGATCTTTGAAAGTATCAAAAAATTATGGTGATACCACTTACAATTTTTTTTTTACTATATATATGGAGTAACTTCACTTTTTTTAGATACAAAATTAGTTTAGTTTCGGGTCACGTGCAAAAAAAAGCTACTTTATATTGTGACCAAATATCATTGTGCTGTTTTACGAGTTTTCACCTTTTTTTAAAGGTGCGAGGACATCTAATGACTTTTCGCACTCTAAGGCGGGACGAGAGGGCGTTTCAGACTTTGCTGACTGAAACCCACGTCTGTTCCTTCAGCTGCCGTTTGTGTTCTAAGATCACAGGTTTCTCTTTCAGAAGTCGACCCGTGACTCCAAATAGGCTTCGCCTCTGCTGAGTCTCTACGGTTTTGCTGAAATCCCTTTAAGGCACACTTGGAACACTACATAGATTAGATAGTTATCTGTTTTTCCGGTACATACGTCTTAGAACCACCATCGGGTCGATGACATAACGAGATCTCAGGTAATTCGCGGGCCCCTGAATACAAAGAGCGGCCATGTCAGTATTGACACAAGCGCGGTTGACTTATTAATTGAAACAGCTATTAGCATAGGATCGAGGATCGACGCACAATACGGACAACGTAACTTGGCGAGCCTGAACGTAGGCTCTGCGCATCTCTCTCTCACACGTCGTTCATGGCAAACGATGTAAGAGAGAGAGATGTGCAGAGCCTATGTTCGGGCTCGCCAAATTACGTTGGCCGTATTGTATGAGGAAAAGATATTTCAAAGAGTTATAGGCTGATGTCGATCGTGTGATTTTTTTTTTCAATGGAAGATTTGGATGTTTTTAAAGTTAGTTAGACCTTGTCAAGTTGTCATTGATGTTTTTTTTTGTTTAGGCTAGGAAGTCATAAATTAACATCTCTTTGTTGGGACAATTTCGCATTGTTAGTCCTCCCAGACTAGAGATGTGCCGTTGGCGGCAATATTACCGAGAAGTGGGAATGTATACTGGCCTGTTGGTCTAGTGGTTAGCGGCCCTGACTGATATGCCGGAGGTCGATTTCCACCCAGGACAAATGTTTGTGATGAGCATGATCATTTGTTCTGTGTCTAGGTGTATTTAATCTATAATATGTATGTATTAAGCAATATATTTTTTATGTTTATCAGTTGCCCAGTATCCATAACACAAGCTCTGCTTAGCTTGAGACTAGACGTCGTTGTGTGATCGTTGTGGAATATATTACACTAGCTTTTGCCCGCGGCTTCACCCGCGTACATAATACCAGGATAAAAAGTATCCTATGTGTTATTCTGGGATATGGTCTACTCGTGTACCAAGTTTCATCGAGATCCGTTCAATGGTTTTTGCGTGAAAGAGTAACAAACATCCATACATCCATCCATACATACAAACTTTCGCATTTATAATATTAGTAGGATTATTATTGGTGGCAATATCGCCAGAGACATTCCCACTTCTGGCACGGCACGTCTCTATCCCGGACTACCGGTTCCTAATAATTTCTCAGGGTGTTTTTTGTTTTCGTTTTTTTTTTAAATATAGATATGTTTTTTGGGTCTGGGTGTCTTGTGCATGTGAGTTTACATGTTTGTGAACGTATCCGTGATACACGTACTTCCTACTATAGGTTTCTTCTAGGTAAGCGCGTTCCATAGTCGACCGCATCGCCGCTTTCCATCAGGTGAGATAGCGGTCAAGCGCAAATCTATCAATAATAATTTAAAAAAAACTTCCTACTATAGGCCGATGTTTTTTTTTTTGTAAAAATAATAATGATACTTCGCGGTGGTCCATCGCTTGCTGTGCCATCCTCTTGTCTTCATCGCTAAACGTCGATCTAGTTGGACTACGATACGACGACTACGACTCATGGACTACGATTTTTATTGTGCTTTTAGGTACAAAGCTGACCGGTCTAAATTGTCCTCTCATATCTATTATTATTATTGTAATATGGATATATTGTAACAGGGAAAGGGAGTTAGTGATAGCATGACGAGTGACAGAATGGAAGAAAAAAACGTGTTGCGCCGCCGACCCCATATAAAACAGGACAAGGGCAGGAAGATGATGAATAACTATGATACAACAAAGGTTATTCGACTTTGTATAACATTATAGTGTAGCGTTTAATTCATGAATCCCCAAGCGACCACCGGTGGCCGCGCATCTATTGTCTTACTATTGTGTCTCTAATTGACGGTATCTGAAGGGTTAAGAAGGTCACTTGCGAGGTAACAACAATCTTTTTTTAAGAGTAATCATGGAGTTTTTTGCCGGTTCTTCTCCATAGGAAACGACCAATCGTAATCATGCGCTAGCTTCTTACGTTTTATAAGTGCCCATGTAGGCCTGTGTGGAATAAATAATTTTAAGATTGAGTTTGCCATATTATGCGGCTTACTGTCGTTTGGGACACGTCATGTTCGGACACAGTGTCCCAATTGACTCTTTTTAATTTTAATCATTTTTTTGGTGACGATTCGGACACCGATTGAAAAAAAAACTATTTTGTAGTCAGATGAAAAAAAAATTAAAAGTTTTTTTCGTCACCAAAGTAAATGATTAAAATTTAAAAGTGTCAATTGGGACCACGGATATCGATTTGGAACATGACGTGTCCCAAACAACAGTGCACGCGATGCATGTGTTTGAATTTATGATATAAAAATATTTTGCGATCTTGACGCGACAATTACCGCAATACTAATGTGATAGTTTGAACACAGATCGTTTTAAGATGAAAAGAATGTTCAATAAGGTGTACATTTTATTGTGTAACTATCCATTCTCATTCCATTAACCCTTCAGATACCGTCAATTAGAGACACAATAGTAAGACAATAGATGCGCGGCCACCGGTGGTCGCTTGGGGATTCATGAATTAATATTTTATTCTACAACATAACAAATCTTGATTTTTATGGCCTTAGCCATTGTCTGTATAATAAAATAGTTAAAAATGTTCATTAACAACTTGTTTGTTTTTTAAAAACAGCTGTCAACAAATTTAAGACAGCAAACGAAGTTTGCTCTAGGCACAGAAGAGATCCCTATAAACTGGTTCTGAATGATGTCCCAAGACTAACCAAATATAACAAAAACTGCCTAGCAATGTGTGTACGTATTTATAACCATATTCCAAGCCACTTCAAAACATTGAGTACAAGATCTTTAAAAATTGAATTGCATAAGTGGTTAAATGAATTTAGTTTTTACAGTTTAAAAGAATTTATGGACAAAAAATTTTGATTCATTGCCTCTCAAAATTTTGCTTGTAACCTTCATAAAACTTTCAAATTTTTGCATGCTATATCATAAAATAGCTAAACATGTTTGTACCATTTCAATTCTATGTAACACCTTTTTATACCATGTTTTTACGCAAATAAAGAATTTATTATTATTATTCCATTTATTCATTTTATATACATATTTATCACATTTTTAAATATTTTTTAAAAAAGACAACTTAAAAAAAAAACATTTAAAAATATAAAAAATAGTAGCCCACCGGCATCGGGAACAGGGTCCAAGCTACCGGTGGTCAGGGCTCCTGAGAGAGGAACCTCCGGACAATACGCGCCGTGTCCAGAAGCACTGCCTTCTGAATCAAGCCCTTGATCCAACTGCCTAACGAGAGCCTTCGTAGATGTTGGTCGAGGCTCTTGGCTATTAAGCCATTGGCCGTCACGACTATCGGCACAATGATTGCTCTATCCACTTCCCACATGTCGACAACCTCGCGAGCCAAGTCAAGATACTTAGTTTGTTTTTCCTTCTCAGCTTTCACGAGGTTCTCGTCATGAGGGACCGCTATATCAACAATCATTGTGCGACGCTCTAGTCGATCTATCACCACTATGTCAGGCTTATTGGCAACAATAGTCCTGTCAGTGATGATAGATCGATCCCAATACAATGTGACACTGCCATTCTCGAGAACTGGGTCGGGCACATACCTATAGTACGGTACT
The DNA here is from genome assembly GCA_949319445.1 of Mythimna lalbum. Taxonomy (NCBI): domain Eukaryota; kingdom Metazoa; phylum Arthropoda; class Insecta; order Lepidoptera; family Noctuidae; genus Mythimna; species Mythimna lalbum. The sequence goes on along the minus strand of OX439361.1, from coordinate 18,371,552 downwards.
TCTGATTCCACAAGAGAGTACTTCAGAGCAAGTTGCTGATGGATAATCCTGGCTACAAGGTTGTGTCTATGCAAATAGGCATTATTATTATTATTATTATTATTAATTATTTGTTAGTGAAGACCATTGTTTCGTTTTATTGTTCTAGTTGTCTATATTTCCTTCTTTACTTTCCTTGTGTCAACATCAAACAATATAAATAGCTGGACACTACCAGGCATATTGTTTCACACCGTGTGATATTTTAGTTAGTAAAGAAATTGACAGCTCATGGTGCTTTCGGAGATGCCATTGAAGTAACACCGTCTTCCCAAGTAACATGAGATATGGGTAGGAATATGATGACACTGTAAAAAACTGTTGGCCTAAAAGTATCTGCTTACCTTATCCATCGTCGACCACATCATCGCTTACTATCAGGTGAGATGGTGGTCAAACGCGAGCCTATCAATAATATTTATTTTTTTACTTACAAGGTTTGCCACCTGTACTATATTAGTGTCGTGCAATATTTTACTTTATAATTATAGACAAATAATATAGTATATTTTTCAAAATACTATATTTTTGCCTATAATTCAATTATTGAAGAGATTTTTTTTTTACTAATTTTCCAATATATGTAAGTAAATCGCAGTTTGGAGAGGTTCGATAATTAATTTTTAATTGTGCTATGCTCTATCTAGCATCCTACACTTGAATATTACTCTAAGAAGAAAAAAATAGTGGACACGTGTAGAAAGCACCTGTCCACGTGTTCTATTTCTGCTAGAAGTTTCAAAAAAGTTTGAGTAACAATGAAATAATAAAAAGTTTGTACTATTTTTTGTCTATATTATTCCAAAACTACCTACCAGGTATATTATTTGCTTTGAATTTATGAAAAATACTATATATTTCTCCAAAAAAAGGTAGCAACCCTAACCTTCGCCTTGGGCGAGCATCTGAAATCTATTGCTTCCGTGATAGTTTTTATTTTAAGCCTTTGACAAATTCTAAATGCAGATTTTCTGCTACGGGCTTTTTTTTTTTTTTTTTTTTGTCGACGGGGAAAATCATCTTTGACGAAACCCGCTCTTGGGTGGAGCGGGAGACAGTGTCAGACTCTTACTGACTAAAAACCCCGCGCCGTTCCTTCTAGCCTTCATACCGAGGCACGAGCTCCCTTTCGGACAACCCTGTCCCCAGTAGGCTTCGACCCAGCTGGGCCCCTCCTGCTGCTGACAACTCCTTGAGGCGCGCGGGAACTGTGCGCGCCGTCGACGTCTTAGACTCGGTCCATTACCGGACGACCGAACAGCGAGCTACCCATAGCTCGCCGTCCGCGAGCCTGCGTCTACGGTGGCCGGAAATCGGGATCGGAATCCCGGCGACGGCGGCGAGGGCGCCGTTGCCTGATGCGGTCGGCCTCCTCCTTTGCAAGCATTACTGCTTCGCAGAAGGAGGCGACCGCCTGCCATTCCTCCTCACTCCGGACCATGGCCTCGACCAGGGCCCGGCGCGAGAGGTCTTCGCCGCCGATCGCCCCCACGAGGGGTTCTGCTACGGGCTTATTTTCAGTCACATTTCTGTACGTCATCAGTACATATCGCATATCAATAATAATTGATGCCTTCTATAAAAAATGTTTCCATTAAAATTAGCATAATTTAACTTATTTACGTCAAAGGTGCAAGTTGACGCAACCAAACGCAAACCTTTGTTATCAATAATGTGTTTAGGATGCGTCATGATTCCAATAAAATGCGTATCTTCTCCTTTAATTGCGAAGGTTTCTAAATATGGCTACGTGTTATTGTCTTGATGTAAGGCTAAGATTTGGAAAGAGTAATGTCATGACGTGTTAACCCGAGTTTTTATATTTTTATTCAAAAGTGTTAACGTAAACAATCATTTAAAACTTTGTACCTAGTGCGAGTTTAACGCGATCGACACGTTTATGACGTACGGCGTTCCGATTGGTCCGCTCCAGGCTCTTAACCAATCAGAGAGCCGAACGTAGTTAACGTTTCAATCGCGTTAACGTAAACAAAACTCTCACGCATCTCACTGAATACATTCAATTAATTCAGCCTATGGTCACATGAAAGATGGACTAGATAATGACTAACCCGCACTGGGCCCGTGGGCCTTGTGGTAGATTACGGGCTACGGCCCATTCCCTCTCTTGAGATGAGGCCTGAGTCCCAGCAGTGGGGACATTATAAGGCCGCCTATGCTAAGCTATTATGACTGTTTTTCTGAAACCTGGTTTTAATTGATTCTTTAATCGTTTCTCACGTCAACTAAATTGATAGGCGGATGTTGACAGTCAGTTTTGTATGCAGCACAAAATTTCCTTCTCCTTAGGTTTCTGCAGTCGAAATCTGACATGACATCATCTCATGTCTAAACCAAGACTTAGAGTTTTTAAACACCTTTTGCAATCAACAAGTTGTTATTTTCTTTACCTATTTATTTATTTCTATAAGCAACCAATTTTAAAGTCAGCTAGTAAGTCCGGCCGGTTTTCCTTAACAGTGTGATCGATCGTCTTATTGTTCGGCTAAAGTCCACTAAATATTGATGACATCTCTACAAAAACAATATAATGTTTGAATTGTAATTGTGCGTTATTTTTAGATTTTATCGGTGCTCTAATATGAAGTTTTATAGTTGTGGGGTTTGATAGGCAGTCGCTCCGTATAAAATACTGGCTCTCGTCATTATTTATTTTGGCCTACCATTAAAGGTAAGAAATGAGGAACAAAATTCTGCCAGGAGATCGGGTAGATACGTGTGGTCGCTACTGCCGAAAAGTTCACCACAAAATTGACCTAAAACCCATAGTTCTTTCAGTTACTTTTTTTACGAGGGCTGCGGTAACTCCTTCAAACAATCCGCCCTATACATTAATTTATATCTACCGTTCTACACTAACAATATAATAACGAGATGAAGTTTTTTTTTTGTCTCTGTAAGTGTGGTAATTAATCTCTGAAAGTACTGGTCTGATTGCTAAATTTTTTCACCGATAGAAACATGCTTTATTCCTGAGTGACATAGGCTATAATTTATGTATGCGGGCGAAGTACTGAACCAAAACTATTTAGACTAGGAACGTGAAATTCTGCTCAAAGGTCTCCTTTTATGACGTAGGTGAGCACTAAGAGAAGATTTCCAAAAATCACTCCCTAAGGGAACGAAACAGGGGCCCAAAGTTTGTGTAAAGAAACCCTACTTTCAAGCGGGTGAAGCTGCTAGCAGAAGCCAGTCTGTAGATATATATCATCTTTTCTATTTATGACATAACGTTTGTTGACAGAACGACGTCTGTCGGGTCATATAGTGTCTCAGCTATATTGACTACGTCATCCAAGGATCAAGTAGTATCTGCGACAGTGCCGGATTTAAGCATAGGCAACATAGGCAGTAAGACTTACGAGTTGTAGTTCGCGGGTTCGAACCCAGCCAGGCGCATTACTTTGTGTAATTTATTTCATCATCACTGCTCTCAAAACGGTGAAGGGAAACATCGTGAGGAACGGCATGTCCTAGAACAAAAAATCGAGGACATGTGATATTCACCAACCCACACTGGGCCCGCTTGTTGGATTACAGCCCATTCCTTCTCCTAGAGAGGAGGCCTGAGTCCCAGCAGTCGGAACATTAAAAAGGCTGATGATGATGATGATGAACATAGGCAGTTGCCTATGGGCCGCCACCACACCGCAAAAAAATAATTAAATCGATAAAAGCTCAGTAGCAACATAAAAATACTGAGTTTTGTTACAAATAGACAAAATTTTTTTTCTTTGAGTGGCAAATGTAAATATAAAAAACTGCGAGATCAAACAGCACGAAATAATGAACACAAATGGCGTCTTTCGCGCACTCTACCGCGCCGCGCTAAACCATAGTAACAGCGGAAAATGGCGTGTCACAAAGTCGAAAGCCAAAATATTTTATTTCACATAGGCCTACATGGGCACTTATAAAACGTCAGAAGCTAGTGCACGGTTCCAAATTAGTCGTTTCCTATGGGGAAGAACCGGCAAGAAACTCCTTGGTTACTCTTTTAAAAAAAGTGGTAGGTGTTACAATATGATACTTAGTATGTAAGAACAGTGTATATCAATACCTACTGTACACAAAAGCAAAAAATAAAAAAAAGTAATTCAAATAAAAAAGTAATTTAAATAGGAAGTAATCTAAAGGTTTGTAAGGTATACAGTGTTCTCACATTCACATTACAAAACGAAAAAGAGGCTATATATAAAAAAAAAAACAAGAAAAATATAGATAATTGCAACTATCAATAAATTGTTAACAAAATAAATTATCAACGAGTTTAAGGTAGTTGAAGTCTCAAAAATTCAAAAAAAAAGTATTGCAAAAGCAATGTCCTATAGAAAAAAAATACAAATAAAAATGTATATATATTAAAACAGAGGTGGAGCAGTTAACAGACACAATATTGAAGAGTTACCAGGGAGCCACATGTGCAGAGGTAGTCATTGCCAAACAAGCGTGTCTTCGACATAGTCTTTAACCTTGTAATATGCTTTTTTGGTTAAGACACGCTTAATATGCGTTTTGAATTTTCCCTCACTAAGTTCAGTTACCGCCTTTGGTAGCTTGTTGTAAAAGCGTATGCTGTTTACTAGGAATGACTTGCTGGTCTTAGCTAATCTCCATTTGGGTAATACAATTTCGTGTTTACTACTTGTATTTTTGTTGTGGAAATCGCTTCTAATTTTAAAAAGTCCTAAGTTTTTACGAACATACAAAATGCATTCCAAGATATAAAGAGAAGGCAGAGTCAGAATATCGATTTCTTTGAATTTATTTCTGAGGGACTCGCGAGGACCCATCCTATAAATAGCCCGGATAGCTCTTTTGCAATATGAAAATTGAGTCTACATTAGCTGCAGATCCCCACAATAAAACGCCATAAGACATAATACTGTGGAAATAAGCATAGTAAACCAACCTAGCCGTAGCTACATCTGTCAAATGCCTTATTTTTCTAACTGCATATGCAGCTGAGCTTAATCTTCCCGAGAGAGTTCTAATATGAGCGCCCCACTGCAGTTTAGAATCGATAGTCATACCCAAGAACATAGTGTCCGCAATAACATCAAGTTTTTTGTCATCAAGAATTAGACTGACGCCAACTTGGGGGACACTTGGTAATGAAAACTTTATACATTTAGTTTTATTGGCATTTAATAGGAGATTATTAGCTTCCAACCATTTCGAAAGAACTGCCAGACTTTCATTAACAACACACGGCGCCAGCATAATTTTTACCATGAAACAAGCATTTAATGAAAATAATTTTTTCATAGCAAGCTTTTATAGCTATAAAAGCTTGCGGTAAATCTATATAATTAATACTCGTCAAGACGAATCATACGAGCCCTAAGTCGATGGGGTTATGTCGTTTAACTACTAAGTTCCTTGTCATAATAATTTTGCGTTGTCATCTGATTTACACATGCATGCAAAATTTCAGCTCAATCTGTAACCGGGTTGTGGGTCAAATTTAATTTACAAGATTTGATGACAGACAAACATCGAGACAGGTGACACAACGAACGAACCTGTGCGTCTCGCATCCATCGGCGTCCCGCAACCTTCACCAGGTCATCAGTCCACCTTGTTGGAGGCCTTCCAACGTAGCGTCTTCCGGCTCCTCTCCAGAACCTTTCGGCCCCAACGGCCATCTGTTCTGCGAGCAATGTGCCATGCCCATTGCCACTTAAGTTTGGCAATTTTTTGTGTTATGGCGACAACTTTTTTCCTGCGGATATCTTCATTTTTTATTCGATCACGCGAGGAAACCCCGAGCATAGCCCTTTCTATTGCACTGTTTATGGGTCGCCGAAATCTAAATCCGGCGCTGGTCTGCGAATCTCGTACCGTTCCGGCTCCCGGCTCTCTGCCAAGTTTCCCAAGGCCACGCCAAGGCTCAATTTATTCTGTTTTCCGCCAGGACTATTACTTGTTAAGTAATCTTTGCCGTTACTGAACAATCATGGCGGCTTGCGTGAATCACGTAAACGGTACCTATTTTTCGTATCTTGGATTGCTATCTTTTGTTTCGTGTTGTTTTTCTGTAAATAACGAGTTATTTATACATTTTAGTACCTTATAATTTATAGCGACGTTTCATATTTTGTGGCGTTGGTTTGTCTCGAGCTTGACGGTTATGGTTCAAACCTTAAGGTATGATTCCGAACTCGGCAACAAGCAGCAGTGTTGTCGCCGCAGTGCTGCCACACATTGCCACACTGCCTACATTGCTGCCGCGACATTGCTGCCTGGCTCGGAATGTAATCTCATATAAGCTTATAGAAATTGTATGGGGACCAGTAGTGTAATCAGGCTTTTTCCTCCTTTTTTTGTGAGTGTGATATCATTAAATAATTTCTGCCGCCGTAGGTCACATCCTTCTCGCTCCATGAGAGGTAATGTGACTTATATTATCTACCAGCTACCCGCCCCGGCTTCGTACGGGTTCTTTTCTAGAAATAAATACAAAAACTTGACAAATTATATACTAAAATCTTCCTCGAAAATCACGCTTTCGAGTGGTGAAAACCGCTTGAAAATCGGTGCAGTCGTTTTTGAGTTTATCGCGAACAGACGAGACAGACGCGGCGGGGGACTTTGTTTTATGATATGTATTGATTATTATTTTCCTTTATTTTCAATAAACACATATAAATTACATTTTTAAATATTTCAATTAAAAAAAAAACATTTAAAAATAAAAAAAAATAGTAGCCCAATGGTATCGGGAACAGGGTCCAAGTTACCGGCGGTCAGGGCTCCAGAGAAAGCAACCTCCTAACTATACGAGCCGTGTCCAGAAGTACCGCTTTCTTTTTACCGATTATTATTTTATTATTATTACGGATAGGATCTCGTTTGACCACTATCTTATTTTACAGCCCCAGGCTAAGAAGAAAAAGGTTAGGGAGATGATGTACGTGTGATAGCTTTTGGAAACTGCTCCTACTCATCCTCTCAACGTTTAAAATTCCTATCACCTTATGCGACCCTCGGTTCAATATTGATTGCCAATAGTACAAGGTGCAGGAAATTGTTTACTCGCTTGATTGATTGATTGATAACCGCTCTCAGTTTGCTTCGACATCGACATGCTATCAACTTATCAATCATTGTGTCGAGCCGTGTCTGCGCTGTTGTACCTATAGCTAAGAACTAGTACTTGCAAAACGCATGTTTGCGCATACTCATTAATTATATTAGATACCTACTGATATTATAAAAGTGAAGAGTTAGTTTGTTTGAACTAGAGAGGGAAGGCTATATTAAAGTGGATGCCTATCTGCATCTTTATTTTTTCCGATGATAATTCTATAAACATAACCAGCAGAACTGGCCTCATCAGGTTTAAATAAACGAAAAAAATAATAATTTACCTGCAAGTGAATTTTTAAAACGTATTTGGAAAAAAGGGCACTCTTCCAGTCGACAGCGATGCGGGGGAATTTTTTGACGCCATATTTTAGGTAAAAGTTATTGTGTATTATATATAGTTTTAATTAGTTAAGTGTTTTTTATTTTTCATGTCTTTCTATACATATAATAAACCATTTGGAAAATAAATATCACTTATCAATAAAGCACAATTATTTGTTTGACTACTTTTTTTCGTGTTTTACAGTAATCATATAAAACAGGTATCCTGGTTACTGTAGCTAGATAGTCATTATTATTATTATTATATTCATTTGTTTCAAGTTACAAAGGACTCACTTTAGGTACTTTCATAATTAACCCTTTTTTTTTTTTTTTTTTTTTCTCGGGAAAATCATCTTTGACGAAACCCGCTCTTGGGTGGAGCGGGAGACAGTGTCAGACTCTTACTGACTAAAAACCCCGCGCCGTTCCTTCTAGCCTTCATACCGGGGCACGAGCTCCCTTTCGGACAACCTTGTCCCCAGTAGGCTTCGACCCAGCTGGGCCCCTCCTGCTGCTGACAACTCCTTGAGGCGCGCGGGAACAGTGCGCGCCGTCGACGCCTTAGACTCGGTCCATTACCGGACCATCGGACAGCGAGCTACCCATAGCTCGCCGTCCGCGAGCCTGCGTCTACGGTGGCCGGAAATCGGGATCGGAATCCCGGCGACGGCGGCGAGGGCGCCGTTGCCTGATGCGGTCGGCCTCCTCCTTTGCAAGCATTACTGCTTCGCAGAAGGAGGCGACCGCCTGCCATTCCTCCTCGCTCCGGACCATGGCCTCGACCAGGGCCCGGCGTGAGAGGTCTCCGCCGCCGATCGCCCCCACGAGGGCACGGCGATGCTCCGCCCAGGCAGGGCACACCTCGACGGTGTGCTCCACCGTGTCCTCCGGGCGTTGCGCACAGTGGCGACACCCGGGCGTCTCTTCCGCCTGAATCCGATGCAGGAACCTCCCGAACTTGCCATGTCCGGTGAGGACCTGCGTCATGCGGAAGGTAAGGACGCCGTGAGGTCTTTCCAGCCACGCCTCAAAGAGGGGACTTACCGCCATAATCGTGGCGTGCCCAGCACTGGGTTGCGATAGCCGTTGACGCCATTTCACCATGAGATCCCGCCGGAGCTCTGTCCGCCATGCCTTGACATGTTGCGGCAGTGGACTTTCACCCCGGCGTTGCATCTCCACGCGCATGTCGTGCATGTGTGCAAGGACTGTTGCCTCCAGATCCCACGGTGGTAGGCCAGCCAGAAGGCTCGCCGCTTCGCGGGAGATCGTGCGGTAACCCCGCACCATCCGTATTGCCATGACCCTCTGGCAGGCGTTCAGTATGGACGCCGGTCGCTTTGCCAGCGACGGCGCCCACACCGGCGCCCCGTAGAGGGCCATGGACCGAACGATCCCCGCGTAGAGCCTCCGGCAGGAGGCGTCTGGACCCCCAAGATTGGGCAGGAGCCGCTTGAGAGCAGCCCCAGCCCGGAGAAGCTTGGGAGCCAGACGTCGGAAATGTTCAACGAAATTCCACCGGCTGTCGAGGACGAGTCCCAGATACTTCATCGTCGACCCGACGCCGATGCGAACTCCTCCTACCGTAAGCTGGGAGTCCGATGGTGGCGCGTTCCGAGGGCCGTGGAAACACATTGCCTCGGATTTATGCAGCGCCACCTCGAGTCCCAACTCCTGGATCCTACCAACGGCTATCGCAACCCCGCGTGTCGCTAGAGCGACCGCCGCCTGGTGCGACTCTCCCTGCGCTAGGATCAGCGTGTCGTCTGCGTAGCAAACCACGCTGACCCCGTCAGGGAAGTCGCCGCGCAGCACGTAATCGTAGCCGATGTTCCACAAGGGTGGGCCTAGAACCGACCCCTGCGGAACACCGCACGACATCTCTCGACGTTTCCAGTCTCCCTGGTGACCGGGGTAGACAATGTACCTGTCTGACAGGTACGCCTCGACCACTAGACAGAGATATTCGGGCACCCGGTGGTACCGGAGTGCCCTCCGGATCGTACTCCAGGGCAGGGAGTTAAAGGCGTTGGCAATGTCCAAGGACACTGCCACGACACACCTACCCTGGGACACCGCTTCCCCTGTCGTGAGGGCTCGCACGCGCATGATGGCGTCTATAGTAGAGCGCGCCCTGCGAAAGCCGAACTGTCCGTCCGACAAGTCCGGCCCCACCCGTGTTAGCCGCACGACGAGGCGGTTTGCAATAACTCTTTCAAAGAGCTTGCCCACCTCGTCGAGCAGCACAATGGGCCGGTATGCGGACGGAGAGTCCGCAGGGCGCCCTGGCTTCGCTACGAGGACCAGTTTCCCCGTCTTCCAGCGAAGTGGGAACTGGCCCCTCTCCAGGCATGCGCTGAAGAGCCCTCTCAGTCGAGGCCCGAGAGCCTCCATGGCCAGGACCCAGGCTTTTCCTGGCAAGCCGTCGGGTCCTGGGGCGGTGTTTTTGGCACTCAGCCTTCGCACCGCCACTCTCAACTCTACCTCGGTCACTTCTGGAGCATTGTCGTCGTCGTCGCTGTTGCGATCCGCGTCAGACACCGCTGGCGGAGGCGGAGCCATGGGCGGGGGGGAGTGTTCCCCCCGCGCAGGGAACAGAGAGCTAACCACACCCTCCACGATTTGGGGCTGGAGACTCTGAGTCAGCGGCGGAGCCCAGGGGCGAAGCTTGTCCCGTACCAATTTGTACGGGCGCCCCCACGGGTCCGCGTTCAGAGACCCCAGCCACACGTTGCGGGCCTCGAGTTTGGCCCGCTTGATCTCCATTCGGAGGGTGCGTTTTGCCTCCCTGTATTCCTCATACAGCTCCGCCTCTCTGGCCTCCGCATCCGGCGGGCGGATGCGGCGCCTGCAGTGTCTGGCGTACCGGCGTCGCGCGTGATTGCACGCATTGCGCAGTGCGCCGATCTCCGGCGACCAACAGTACACCTGGCGCTTAGCTCGTCCTGGACGGACACGGGGCATTGCCGCATCGCAAATTTGCGACATGGCCTCCTGGAACCACTCCGCCTCGACGTCGATGTCGACAGGCCTGTCAGGTGCTTGCACCCAGGCCTGTACCGTCGCGGCTTCCAGGAGGAGCTCCCGGTCCATCTGCTTAAGCGCCCACCGCGGACCGCAAGGGCTCTGTCGGACCGGCGCGGCCGAGGTTTCGGCGGAGACGTCAAACCGGATGTACCGGTGGTCGGAGTACGTCTCCACCTCCTCCATCACGCGCCAGTCGACGACACGCGGCGACAGAGTGGGGCTGGCGAACGAAATGTCCACCACCGACTCACCCCGCATCCGCACCAACGTGGGGACAGAACCCCGGTTCAGTACGACCAGGCCCAGCTCCAAGGCCCAGTCCTCCACCATCCGTCCCCTCTGGTTCGTGAACCGGGAACCCCAAGCCGTATTCCAGGCGTTGAAGTCCCCGCAAACGACCACGGGGAGGGAACCGAACCCAGCGACGACGGAATTTAGCTCCATCAGGGAGACGTGCAGTTCGTCGAGAGATCGGCTCGGGGACAGGTAGACGCCTACCACGGCGATGTCCCCGAACCGTGCTGCCACGCAACCCCGCCCCCTCGTGACGGACTCGGGGGGCGGGGTACCGGCGGCGGCCGACTTAATTAAGGTCACCGAGCCGTCCAGGTCCTGAACCCAGTCACCACTGGGCAGGACAAAATACGGCTCGGTGACTACGGCGACATTGATCAACCACTGCGCCATGCTCTGGAGCAACAGATCCTGAGCGGGGGCGCAGTGGTTGACATTCGCCTGGAGGAGACGTAATGGGGCCGTTATTGACACTCCATTACAGTCTCCTCCCAAGCCCCCCTAGGGGGCACAGCCGCGGCGGCGGGTGCGGCGGCGATGGCGGCGGCGGCCAAGGAGGCGGCTGCGGTGGCGAGGACATTGGCGGGGACGGACCTGCGGGCCTTGCCCTTGGCCTTGGCGGGGGGGTCGCAGGACCTGCCCCCAGCCCGGTGGTCGGCCGGCTTGCCGGCCGCCGCACATGCGTAGCAGTGCGGCGTAGCACGGCATTCTGCGGCCTTGTGACCGGGCTGGCCACACTGGTGGCAGCGGTCGCTGCGATCCTCCGCGGCGCAGTGGGCTCCCACATGGTGCCCCACGTGGCAGCGGAAGCACCGCAGAGGTCTGGGCTCCAGCAGCTTGACCTGTGCGGAGACCCAGCCCACCAAGAGCCGACGGCCCTCCCCGGTGATGGTTTTGGCCGCCTGCACAGGACAGCTTACCGTTACGGCTCGCATGCCCGTGCTGTCAGCGCGGATGGCGCCCGCCCGAACCTGTTCGGCCGGGCACCCGCCCGCCCTGACAATGGCGGCCACCACCTCGCCCACCTTGACGGAGTCGTCCAGGCCCATGATGCGCATATCAATGCACTTTGTGGGCCTGGACACTCGGGCCTCCTCCTCGCTCAGAGACGCCCTGATCCTGGCAGCCAGGGCATCCGCTGCAGGGCCGCTGGCCGCACCGGGGACCTCGAGGATTCGGGCCCCGGTGATTGTGTGCCTCATGCGGAAGCCCGCAGCGGCTCCGAGCTCCTCAAGGTGGGGCAGCACCGCCTGTTTCGCCTTCGCCATGACGTCGTCGTACGTCACGCCCTTCTTTTCCGCTTCAGGCTGTAGCGTAATTACTACAGCCTCGGAATTCGGGGCGCAAAGACGCGCCGCCATGGCCCGCTTCTTGCGCTCCTGCCGCCTCGCGCGCTTTTTGGCCGCTCTGGCCACCTTGCCCGCCTGCTTTCTGGCGCCGACCACCGTCCACTCGGCGCCAGACTCCTCGGGTGGAGGAGGTGGCAGGCGCGGCCTAGTCGCCACGGCGGCAGGAGGTCCTGCCGGTTTAGCGGCAGGCACCACCGCACCCTTTTTCCGCCGCTGCTGCTGCTGCTTGGCCGTCGCGGGCTCCGGCCTCGGCTCTGCGGGCTCCGGCGCCGCGGCCTTGCGCCCTGCTTGCCCCGACGGGCCCGCCTTGGGCGCAGAAACCACAGCCGCGGCAGCAGCATAAGACGCCGCCTTTTTCTGGCTAGAGGCCGCCAGTGGAGGGCGCAGGACAATGCCCTCCAGGAGAGACAGCTGCTTCTCGACGCGCTGCTGGAACTCCAGCTGCTGCTTTTGCAGCCCCTGCTGAAAAGCTGCGAGTTCCTGTTGCACCAGTGACAGCAACTGACTCTCCGGCTCGGGCTGGAGCTGGGGCTGGGGCCGGCTTTGTCCCTGCTCCTGCTCGCGCCCCTCATCCATCGGCTCCTGGCGGCCCTTGTTCGGCGCCTTTGCGACCTCCGCCCGGACCTCAGCCCGGAGCTCAGCCTGGAGCTCCGCCCGGAGCTCGCTCCTGAGCCTCTCCACCCTCTTGTCAACCGAGGCGTCTAAAGCCCCCTGGAGGGACGCGGCGTGGCGACGGATCGTTCGCTCGCGCGTGGCCTCGTCCCTCTGGCGGGCCATGTCCCGAAGCAGGGTGACGGCCAGCTCCTTGAAGGGCATGGCCGCCTCCCCGCCTGACTCCGCCTCGGTACGCCTCTCGCTGCCAGACGGCTCTGAAAGATCTCTCCCAGAGTCGCCCGCGCCAGGGTGGCGCCCCTCCGCGGCAAGCCTATCGGCTCGCTGAGCGGATTTTTTGGCCGTTAGGCCTCGCCCTTTCCCGCGGGCTCGGCCTGCGCCGCGACCGCTGGTGGCGATCTTCGCCCGCCCCTCCGAGCAGGACGAACCGTCCTCCTTCCTAAAGGAAGCGGAGCGCTTCTTCTGGGAGAGACTTGACCCTCTCCCTGAAGTCCCCGCTACCTCCTCACACTCCGAGCCCTCCGAGCTCCTTCCGGATGCCGCGTCGGACTCCGACCGCGCATCACTCCCTGGTTTTTTAAAAAATTTACTTTTATCCATAAAGTTCCCACGAGTATTAAACTTCGGGTACTTGCTCAAAACATGTGGTTCGCACTAGAGACTAATTTAGCTACCCATTAGTCAAGCTAACAACCTCCCTCACGGTGCGCCGCCGCTTGGAGGTTTGGGGTAATTTTTTATAGAGGTTGTCTTCCTCGCGGCCCGGGCGGCTAAGCCAAGGCCCTCGTCCCCCATCAAAAGTCAGAAACATGACCTTGGACAATCTCTGGGGCTACGAGACTAACGGTGGCAGAAGGAGGAACACGTCTTCCTCCTGCCTGCCCGGCGGCAGTGTGAGTGCACACCGAGCCCGCTCTTACTTCGCCACTGTGCCCTCTGCTATAGCAGAGGGACACGCGTTGAAGCGTTCCGTCAGACAGAACATTCGCAGACGGCCATAGAGGCCCTTGGGTAGGAGTGACCAAGGGGGTCTATGGCCACCTCCCAGGGTGCACCGTCCCGCAGACTGGTCTTCCCTCAGGACGTGTCCGCAAGGGAACTACAGTCCGCGGGCACTCGTGGAGGTTTTCTGTCGTGGCACCCCATCATTAACCCTTCAGATACCGTCAATTAGAGACACAATAGTAAGACAATAGATGCGCGGCCACCGGTGGTCGCTTGGGGATTCATGAATTAACATACACACAAATTACATTACAAAATTATTTAAATTACACATAAATTAAATTGCATTAGATAATAATTTTAATTGCCTATTGGCTCTATAACTTCACGTTACAACCTACGAGAACTAAGGAATAACTAAAGACGTGAGTGAAACCGCAGGGGACTACTAGTCTTGGTGATGTGACTGTACATGTGTCAAGACCAGTACAATAGGTAATACAATTGCCAAGTAAATTGACTAATAGCTTAGTTCAAACTAAAAATAAAAATGAGAGTAAAGCTCATCGTTTTTTACAAGCTTTTATTTAGTTTCACCTGTCCCGATGTTTGTCTGTCATCAAATCTTGTAAATTAAATTTGACCCTCTTTTCGGTTACTGATTGAGCTGAAATTTTGCATGCATGTGTAAATCAGATGTCAATGCAAAATTATTATGACATGGAGCTGATCTGATGAAGGAACCGGAAGGTGGCAATAGGAATTTCGTAGTTAAACGACACAGCCCCATCGAGTTTGGCCTCGTATGATTCGTCTTATTTTGACGAGTATTAATTATATAAGTATAGTATACCAAGCTATAAAAGCTTGCTATGAAAAAATGATTTTTATTAAAAGCTTGTTTATTTCAACGTTTTGTATTTCCTTTATAGTTTTCCAATTTTCCTTATTATCAATTTGTTATAATCCAATCCCGAATTAAATCCACTTCAATAAAAAATACTGTAATACTTTCCCAACCAATCGGGATTTCGGTAATCTCGGCTTAATAATAAAATCCGCCCTACTAACAGTGCCGACACATTTTCCGCCCGCCCATCGAAGCCGTACAAATTAACGTCAATAAGAATTCATGTCACGCACGTCAAAACGTCATTGACTTTGACGGATTAATGAAAATGGAAACAAATCCTTGGTGTAGCTGTACTTTCAGAGATTATTTTTAACGTAGTCGTAGAAAACCAACAATGTCTATAAGAATATTAGTAACCCGTACTGTCCCACTGCTGGGTAAACGTCTTCTTCCATTTATTCCAATGGTCAAGATTATTCGTCTTTTTCTTACCAATTCTAAAAGAGCACATCTAGCCATCTAGGATATAAACATCATCTTTCACTCGAAAGACGTCCACTCCTGGACGTACATAGGCGTCCCCAAAGTCTCACCACAATGACCGGATTGCCGCGATCCTTACCAGGTCTTCAGTCCACCATGTGGGAAGGTTTCCAACGCTGCGTCTCCTGTTGTGTGCTCGAAACTCAAGAACTACACATCTAGGTCGTTCCGCTAAATCCTTTGTGGTCTGTCACCATCATCGTACTGCACCTGTAATTTACAGGCCCACAACTCGTCAGCCAAGTCTTGCCAGACCCATTAATTTGGGCAGCCTATTAAGCTGATAAACAATTTGCATTTTGGTCATTTATAGCATTAATTTTCTTTCTGAATAAGTATTTCTAGGTTTTCTTACAATTTTCCTCTTTAGAATCTGACATTTTATAGCGATCATAATGGTAATTGATGTAATATTATGTCATTATTAATTATTTTAAGAATTGTAAAATGAAATATTTGCAACTAATTTATTATTTAATGTAAATAATTATAATGACAACTGAGACAATATTATGATATTTTTAGTAATTTAATGTATTGTGGACTACAATGATAAATCACACCACATGTAATGATAGACGGGTGTCGAAGCTTTTGTTATTATTGTTATTTCGTTAGTTATTTCATATAAAATCTGTTATATTTTCAAATAAAACATTTAAAAATATAAAAAAATAATAGCCCACCGGCATCGGGAACAGGGTCCAAGCTACCGGTGGTTAGGGCTCCTGAGAGAGGAATATCCTAACAATGCGCGCCGTGACCAGGAGTACTGCTTTCTGGATCAGGCTCTTGGCTATTAACCCTTCAGATACCGTCAATTAGAGACACAATAGTAAGACAATAGATGCGCGGCCACCGGTGGTCGCTTGGGAATTCATGAATTAAGCAGTTGCCCGTTACGACTATCGGCACAATGATTGCTCTATATTATTATTATAATAATAATAATAATAATATTATTATTCCTCACCAAGTAGTTACAAACAAACAAACCCTCAGTACACATCCTTGCTCCAAAAACCCGATTCTGTATTTTCTTATTCAGTTAACCTCAGCAAAAATAACCTGTACCCGGTCCTTTTTTACCCGACCTTGCCCTTTATGTCGCCATGTTCGTGACTGGTTGCTGCGAAATATTTGTAGCTCACTGAAACATTATCACTCATGTGTATCATGGCGAATTAAGAGGGCCCTCCCCGAACTGTCACGTGGACATAGTTTAATTAAAAGTTTGTTGTTTAATCCAACGCCATGTTTGATAAAAAAGTAACGTGAAAAACAGAGATAGCGCCTGAACGCTCTATTGGCATTCGGTAATTCCGTCGTTTACTCGTATATTTCACTATTCTAAGAAAATACGTGTTTTTTTTTGTAAAACCTTCAAAGTTTCTGGAAAAGAATCTAGATTAAATGCTTTATTTAGGATACTATTTTGAAAAAAAAAGAAAATATTCAGGATCTGGATTGAATGCCCATTGCGTCTATAGTTTATCTTCTTTACAATTTTTTTTTATTTATGAGTACATTATTGGGGACCAAAGTTCAAAGAGCAGAACTTTCAGAGGTCTTTTCTGGATTACTTTTACACAAAATATTTTGATTTCATTAGTAACCTAGATAACATCCATAAGATATCTGTTTCCAAAATATCAAGAGAAAATTGTGTAATAACATCCATAATCACGCAAGAGCAGTTCTATGGAAATGTATAACGGGTTGGTCGCTCTTAAGGGATGCGAGGGATGAGTTATGGGTTGTTTATCATAGCGTCCGTGACGTTTGAGGTCGACTTTGGCCATTATTTGTTGGATAAGAGATAGGAGGCCAAGCGTTTTTACTTGAATAGTGGAAAATTGCTTATCAACTGAACTGTGGTGTTATTGTTCGAAATAGCGATTGAAGGAACGTGATTGGGTTTTACTCAGTAAAACCCCTCGCCCTCGACGACTTTTTGTAGAGATGTTGTCGCTTGTTTTGTAAACGCGACAGCATCGCTGCCAACGCACGTTAGTCGCATTTGCAAGCGCTATAGAAAAAAATGTCAACGCTCTACAACATCGTGATTCTAACGATGTGAACGCGCTGCATCTTTATGATTATCGACCACCGTAAGAGCGGGCTTGTTGACATCGAGAAATAAAGCTAGAACTACATTAGGCACACGTGTAACACGCCTGATTTGTTGGTAGAACGAAGTCGCGTAGCGTGGATCAAGTGTAGCTCTACAAGTCTAGTTCCCATATAAAATGTATGGAGACAGACGCGCCCAGATCGGCGTGTGGTACTCGTGTAGTGTAGTTCTACCTTAAGTATCTCGCCGACCTGTCCCGTAATAACTAAGCCGAGCCGCGATAGACGACATTTGAATGTTGTTTCGAAAGAGTAGTTTTCCCATGTCTTCAGTTTCTGATTCTATGATTTAACGCCTCACCATCATCATCATATCAGCCGAAAACGTTCACTGTTGAATATAGGCCTCCCCAAAGCTACAACATATATACTATATATAGGGTCAGAAGTCAATCTACATACAAAGCGCGTTCGAGCAACGCACACATAGACACCGCTCATGGACACGAAATCTCGGTAGCGTCGCGGACCACTCGTCGCACAGTTCCGGCTCAAACGCTCATTGGTGTGCGTCCAACGAGCGTAGGTATAAAAAGTGAAGTACATACATGAGATTGTCTTCTGTACCTATCTATTTTGTGCATAAGCGTCGCCACAACGACCTTTCCTGCGCGTCACGCATCGTGGGAATCTGATGGACGTGGTTTAACGCGTGTAGAAAAATAAATTATATTTGTTAACCAGCTGCCACCAGCGGCTTCGCCTGCGTGATAGCAAAAAATTATCTCAAGGGAACATACTTCCGGGATAAAAAGTATCCTATGTCCTATTCCAGGACATGGTCTATCCGTGTACCAAGTTTCATCAAAATCGGTTTTGCCATTTAGGCGCCAAGACGTAACAAAAAACAAACAAACTCACTTTCGCTTTTATAATATTAGTAAGGATTTTTTGTGCTACAAAAGTGAGTTATTTTTGAGACAACCTGAAGTATTTTATGAATGCAGATAATTTAATGCGACAAAGGAACATTAATTATGCACTGAATGTTCTTAGATACTCCCACGTGGATACTCTTTTATATCTTCGTGTCCGTATATATGTGGATATTTTGTTATCTATCACGATATGACTATCATATGCTTTCTTTGATTATGTCATTGTTTTAACAATGACAGTGAGATAAACTGTAAGTATGTTGATAATATGTTCACACAATTATGTTTATTTATGGTTATTTGTGTAGTTAATGACGTTAATACACACATAAAATTTAATATATTATTGACTTGAAATCCCAGCCATACATATTTTAAAACATAATCGCCACGGGCGTCTGTCTGTCTGTTCGCGATAAACTCAAAAACCACTGAGGGGATTTTCGTGCGGTTTCCACCAATATACAGTGTGATTCAGCAAAATATTTAGGTGTATATATTTTTTTACGGTAAGTGATTCAATGATCGCTCTTAAGTGGAGCGAAAGGGCGTATTCTGTGCGTCTCGGATCCATTGGATTCCCGCGACCCTCATCAGGTCATCGTCCACCTTGTTGGGCGACTAACTAACGCTGAGCTCTTTTACAAGCTTTTATTTAGTTTCACCTGTCCCGATGTTTGTCTGTAATCAAATCTTGTAAATTAAATTTGTCCCATTTCCCGGGTATTGAGCTGAAATTTTGCATGCATGTGTAAATCAGATGACAATGCAAAATTATTATGACATGGAGCTGTTCTGATGATGAAACCGAAAGGTGGCCATAGGAACTTGGTAGTTAAAAGACGCAACCCCATTGAGTTTAGCTCGTATTATAATTCGTCTTGACGAGTATTAATTATATAGGTAATGGGTAAACCGAGCTATAAAAGTTTGCTATGGAAAAAGGAATTGCATTAAAAGGTTGTTTTAGTATACATATTAGTAGGTATAAGTGGAAAGACCGCCTATACATATATTCGACCTCTGCAACCCAGCCACGATAACCCTTACTAAGAATGCTGTCAGGTTTTCTAGTTTCCGACTCCTCGCTTCTACGAAAGGTACTTTTAGGTACTTTTTTTGCCTACAGCGAAAAGTACTTTTTCTTTGCTTCCCCATATCATTATTATATTATAAACCTTGTTTGCGGTAGATCGGCCCTCACCTAGTTTATGTCGGAAAATTATTATCGATCGTAACAAATGCACTCTAATTCAGGGACGTGCGAGCAATACAAGCCAAAAAGCCCGGCTTGCCTACCACTACCACACACCTAAATCATAGATCACGGCTAATCAATTAAATAAAACAAAAATCTAAACTTTAAACTTCGAGCGCCTACGCGGTTACGCTCAGTTACCACTTAGTGCGAAATTCAAAAATTCATTAATAAGATACGATACTATAAGCGAGGTTGCCAATCTGACCGCAATCTCTCCGATCTCACTCTAACACTTAACAAAAGAAAGAGATGAAGACTAATGTATTCCTGTCTCTTTCTACCACGAATGCTTCATATGAGGCTTGCTTTTCTGTCTCTCTTTTTGCTATAAAAACATCAAATTTTGTGTCTGTGTGGGTAAAATATGAGAGATTCATCGAACATTTTTGTATTAAAATAAAGCTGGGCTTTGGAAAAGTTATGAATGAATATTACGAGAGACCTCCATTTTTACGCATGGAGGCGCCCTCTATGACGCTTAAAGTACGAACTACGAACTACAAAATACAAATTAGTTTAAATTTGCTGTGATCGGTTAATAACACGTAATTGTTTTGATAGTTATTTTCTTGTTTTCTGTCATTTAACTTTGTTGTGTGTAGCGTATTATGTGCGGAATCGATATTGTTTAGGCAGAGTTTGAGTTTTAGAGATAAATATAATCTTGTAACTCTACTAATTAGAATATTTCTCTGAAAAGTAAATCACATAATAGGCAGTTATTTTTTCTCAAACGATAACAATGCTTGGAATACATCAGGTATGACTCAAATGACTTCGCTGGTGCCATGAAAATGTATCAGAATTCTCAATAGCTGTTGAATGCTATTTCATTTATTCTGTTTTGGTAAACCGAAAATAGAAACTTGATTCTCTTTTTCGAAAGTTAAGAGTTATGTGTGTGATAAAGAAGAACTAAAAGCTAGCTGTTTAAATTGTGAGTATTTTCCAATAATATTACATTTCGTAAACAATTTTATTTAATGATAAATTTTATTAAATACTACGGACGGATTAATACAATCTTTTGTGCGCCATCTAGTGGATTTTTCTGAAGTCAACTAGAATGTTATGAGCTAGTTGCCAACAATATCAATAGGTGGCTCTTTTTCGTTTTTTTAAGTACCAATATATATTTTAATAATATCTATCAGTAAAAAAATGTACCTATTAAAATCAGCATTATACCGCCAATTTTTTCGGGATATTAGGTGTGGTGTGGGTAGGTAGATGAGTTAAGATTCCTTGGCTTGCCCCCTCTAAAGGCACCTGGCACGCCACTGCTCTAATTGACAGTCAACATGATATTACCATGTTCTTTGCTATTTAAATGCCATGGGAAAATGAAGTAAAGTGCTTTTACGGAATATATACAAAATTATTTTTATTACTTACACGCCGCTAGTAGATTAGACAGGTCATTGGAATGACGTTTTTTTTAAGAAATTAATTTCGTACATGCGTAAATTAATACGAGTTTTAAAAAAAAACGTTCTTTATATTTTAACTAGCTGCTCCCAGCGGCTTCGCCCGCGTGATAGCAGAAAATTATCCTAAGGGAACATACTTCCGGGATAAAAAGAAAGAATAGACCATGTCCTATTCCAGGACATGGTCTATCCGTGTACCAAGTTTCATCAAAATCGGTTTTGCCATTTAGGCATGAAGACGTAACAAACAAACAAACTCACTTTCGCTTTTATAATATTAGTAAGGATTATAAACTTTACAAATCGATAGTGTTTTATGTACCGTATCGACCCTCCACGGGATTAAAAAGATCAAAATTTAGCGGTGTATATGCGAAACATGAATATAGTTTGTTCTGAATCAGTAACTGCATCGGGTCCGATAATTTTTATACCATGTTATATTTTTTCTCAAAAATATTTAAAAAGAAACTCACACACATACATACAAACATACATGAACCCTGAAAACATAATGCTCCTTTTTTTGGGCAGTCGTGTAAAAAGGTCACAAGTTGGTCACCACCGACACTCTAAGTACAACACAGGTCACGGCAGGTCACAGCAGGCATTAAGAACCAGCAAACAGCGGGGTGCAAGCGCAAAACAAACCCTCAATCGCCTGGATGGCCCGGTGACTATGTATTTTTGCTGACATAATCTTAAAACATTGTGATATTTCATGATACAGTTATGAAATTTTGTACATAGATTCTTTACATAAAAATACTATACACGTGTTTCGGGAATCGTATATATTAAAACTAATGTTGTTTATGTAAGTGGTTTAATTCGCTGGCCACACGCCAGGCTGAAGACATCAGCTGTGTGAATTAAAAATAATCCGTTTCAGAATCCTTGGCATTTGATGAGGAAGTGTTATTTTTAGTCTGGGATTGCCTAGCTTCGTCTAGATCAAAATTAACTCAGTTGTTTGAGCCCAGCACGTGGAAATATCGTCTTCAGAATAAACAAGCTTTTAATGAAAATCATTTTTTCATAGCAAGCTTTTACCATCAGGTGGGATCGCAGTTAAGCACTAGTTTATAAGAATTAAAAAAAAAAGAGCTCGGTATATAATTAATACTCGTCAAGACAAATCAAATGAGCCCAAACTCGATGGGGTTGTGTCGTTTCGTTTAACTACTAAGTTCCTATAGCCACCCTCCAGTTCCATCATCAGATCAGCTCCTTGTCATAATAATTTTGCATTATCATCTGATTTACACCCGGGAAATGGGGCAAATTTAATTTACAAGATTTGATTACAGACAAACATCGGGACAGATGAAACTAAATAAAAGCTTGTAAAAGTGTATCCATTTCAAAGGACGTGACCAGACATAAAAGCTAGAGCTACATTAGACCAACGCTCACTTGGACCACGCCTGATTTGTACGTAGAACGACGTCGCGTGGCTTGGATCTAGTGTAGCTCTACAAGTCTAGTTTCCGTATAAAATGTATGGAGACAGATGCGCCCAGATCGGCGTGTGTGGCACACGTGTGCACAGTGTAGTTTCAGCACATTAATTAATTATATTTATGCGTACAGCTAAAGAGTGCAATTCCCTGTCGGAGTTTGTTTCCTGATAGCTACAATCTAGAGGTCCTTAAGTCAAGAGTGAATAGGTTACTTCTAGACAAGCGTGCTCCAACGTGAGGCGAGATAGTGTTGACCACTATCTCCATCCTATCAATAATAATTTTAAAAAACTGTTGCTGGTTTTTCTTCTTCTTTGTCGTTCACTTCTGACAAGAGTGGTCGTAGTCATGGATCGTTTGATGGGTTGTTTGCGGCTTTTGTAGCTAGTGTTTTTATTTTTTTTTTTACTGATTTGCATGTAATATGAAAATTAAAACAGATTTTTTTAAAAGAGTACTTAACTATGGAGTTTCACACCGGTTCTTCTCCATAGAAACGATCAAATGAAACCGTGTACGATTTATAAGTTCCCTTCCCATGTAGGCCCTAAGTGAAATATGCAGGGGTTCGAAAATGGCCTGAACTGTTTCGAGAAAAGGATGGAACGGCCGTGCCACTTTTTTGATTGCTTTGGCTCACCAAAAATTAAAAAAATATTAGGGGGTATGGTAGTGCTGGGGCACTACCAAGCCCCCTAATATTTTTTAATTTTTGCGATTCATATCTGTCTGTATTTTAGGAAAACTTCGTAGGCGTTAGGAAAGGATGATTTTTAAGCTATAATTGAAAAAGATTATCTAATAATATGAATTTCGAGGTCAATTTGCAAATCTATCGATTATTGATTTTGTAATCAATTAATACCATGTTTACGCCGATTTTTCAAATGCTTTAATTTTAACTAGCTGTTACCCCTGACTTCGTTCGCGTGTCTGTTTAACCCTTTGGGAGATATCCTCCCGGGAATTAAGTTCCGTTCGTAGTTATTGGAAAATAAAAAGTAGAACAAGTTATTATAACTTACAACATTAGCTATGTTCCACTAAACGTCCCGTAAAATTTTCTTCAAGACGTATTTCGTAGTTTGAAATCCCGTTCCCACGGGAAACCGAAAAGTAGCCAAGTTACCCATTGTAACATCAGCTATCCTTCAGTGAAAGTCCCGTCAAAATCAGTTCAGCCGTTTCGGAGAGCAATCGGCACCGAACAGACAGACAAAGTAGTGTAAATATTGCAACACTGCCAAGTTTTTTTTTAAGTTACCGTCTTCTTCTTCTTCTTTTCGTGTCGATGCTCTCAAACATTAACATTATAATTTGGGTATCTTCAAGGCTAGAGTGAATAGGCTTTTAATAAACTAGTGCGCCTCACCATCAGAGATTGCATCACTGCTTACCATCAGGTGGGATCGCAGTCAAGCACTAGTTTATACGAATTAAAAAAAAAAAAAAAAAAGTATACTTTTTCTGCCCAATATTTGGCAACCTGTACGGCTCTATTGTTGCCCTTATATAGATCCTGAAAACTGCAGGTGGTAATGCAGGATGGGCAGCATAGCAGGTGGCGCATGTCCTGTGGAGAGACTCCACATTGGCACTGTGCTAGAGATGGATCGAGGAAGCCCTACTTGGCAAGATTGCTTTTACAGCGGCCAACCTGGGTTCGCAAGCGGTTTAAAGATTTCCAAATTGGCCACTTTAGTTCGTGTCCAGGGGGAAGATGCTCCGATGGGGTGATATAAAGTGGAGGAGTTGGATGTTTCTGCCTCCACAGCGCGCATCTCTCGTCCTCTGCACTGTCTTTCAAGGAGGTCGTAAATCGCATAAAGCTTTACTACTTTAAAGTAAATTACCGTAATTCCAGTGCTTGTAATGTTGACATTGATTAAAAATGTTTTTGAAAAAAAAAAAAAAAGCTGTATTATGTAACTCGCTAATTATGATAAATTATGTAATCTACTGATTTCATGGCCGCTCACTATCTGCGTAATAAACAATAATAAACGGCGTACGTAATCGAGTGTCATTGCGTTACAGCATCGTCTCCAAACGCACTGTTTTACAATTTTTTTTTTGTTTTCGACAATCCTCCTGTAGCTTCCCCCGTTTTTGAGTGGATAGAGAGGGCGTGTCAGACTGTTGCTGACTGAAACCACACTTGTGTTCTACAGTTGCCCATTGCGTTTAGGACCACAGGTCTTCTTTTCAGTAATTCGCCACGGCCGTGACGGATATCAGACCTACTGAACACCTACAATTTTGCTAGACATCATTAAGACGCGCGTGGATCACTACTGGGCATCGACTACTGGGGCTCGGTTCTTATCGAATGGGTGAACGGCAAGCTGCCAATTGCTCGTCGTCCGTAAGCTCGCGCCTTGTGGCCGAGGATCGCCCTGCGGCTCCTGACGCCTTGGGCGTCTCCTGTAGCGTTCCCTCACCTTTGCAGCCATAGCAGCTCCTTCGCTAGCTAATGCTACGGTATGGTATGCTAATGTATGGTCGCCTCCTTATTAGCATACAGCATAATCAGCTTTTCAAGCCTCTCTAGGAGAAGGAATAGGCCGTAATCTACCTCGCGGACCTAGTGCGAGTTAATGGATGTCAAATGTCTCCGAATTTTTTGTTTTAGACCATGCCAGTTTCCTCACGATGTTTTCCTTCATCGTTTTGAGAGCAGTGGTGATGAAATAAATTTACACAAAGTAATGCGCCTGGGTTTGATCCCGCGACCTACAACTCGTAAGTCGGCGCCGTTACCACTCGGCCACCACTATTCTGGCCACCCTGGTTTTACATACAAAATAATAAAAGCGAATAAGAAAGATGGCATGTATTAGTTTATTCTTATTTTCTCCCACACAAGAAGGAAGCAGATTGAGGAAATATTAAATCTCTATGACGTCACTAAGTAGTTGTGGGAAGACTGATTGCATATCATGCGTGATATGTTTGAAATAGGCCGACCTTGACAACGTGTTATGTTCTAAAAATACTGATTAGTGTATAATTCACCTTCATTTCGACAGATGTGACTTTTTTTTATACATGGTAAACTCATAAAAAAGCACGTTTTGACATTAGGAAAACTCTAGAATGTAACTTGGAACGAAACTGAAAGATACAATAAAGTAATAATTAGGGGTCCAGTGTAGGAGTAGCTATTTTATTAGTAGCTTAGCTACACAACACCGGACAGGAAGCTAGGTAATCAAAATACAAATGTCAAAACAGGGCTTTTATTTTTTGACAACTATAAGTTGGTGAATATATTTTGTCAAAAAAATATTATACCTCGTTTGCTTTTCCTATATTTTTGATTTTGTTTTCATCATTACTATTCCAGTTTTGCTAATTTATAGATAAACTGGTTTGTAGATTTTTTTTTTTTTATAAAGATTGCCTATTATGAGTTTTTACACCTTGCGGTACCTATTTCATATTCGGCTGCCCGGCTGGTTAAATCTGGTTAAATCGCGAGTTTTATATTCCTTTTCTCTCTGGAGAGAATCTATATACCTATACCTAAAAGCGAAATACCAATCAATGATTAGTACCGAAATCTCAAAAAATATGACTCCTACAAACTTATAAATTGGCAAGTAGGTTCGTTATAGGGTGTAGACATCCGCCAAAAACGGATTTTACGAAACCACCCCTGAGGGGGTAAAACGGGGTTCCAAAGTTTGTATGGAGAAACCAAATTTCACGAGGCCGAAGCCGCTGGCAGGAGTTGGGGTGGTTTTAGTGAGGTAAAAATCCCACACTCCCCGGACTTTTCCCCAAAGTCCGGGCGCCTTTTGAAGGTTTCCCCTCGAAAACAAAAAAAAAGGAGTTAGTACTTTTATATGAGCATGTACACTCTTTTGAGCATCTTTCCTTCAATTGGACTCTCACTGATCGCATAAGGAACTCGCGTCGTCGTAGACCAACGAGTCAGCAACTCGATCACTAAACTTGTTAACATTAATATTATCCAACAATAGACCAGATTCTCCGAATAAGAAGCGCCAATTAACTTAAGTCAAGCAATTAGAAATTAAATGTAAATATTTACTTGCTGTTTGTGTGTTTAGGCCGTTTACTTAAGTGGGTGTTGCTCAGTGTAGTGCGTACTTCAAGGTAGGGTGTATTCAGGTAAATGTACATGCCATCAAAAACGTAACTTTAAAAAAAATCAAAGCTTGCAACTCAGTTTTTCTACCGTAAACAGTTGCGAGATCCATGTAATAACAAGTCGGTTAATGGATCTTGATGACCTAGATATTTAGCTTCTCCTGCTCTAAATCTACCTGTGACTTTCAGTTACCCTCTGCGTTCAAATTTTTTAAAGAGACACCGAGGTGGTATCTCATTCAAAAATTCCCGTGACCTTAGCGGGCATCGCCCCTGATGGCCCCTGACGCCATCTCTTAGAGGCGCTAGTGGAGCACTATGCGCCGTCAACAACTTGAGCTCGGTCCTTACCTGAAGGGCGGAAGGCGAGCCACCCACTGCTCCGCATATCAGACTTTTACTGACTAAAACTCACCAGTGTTCGCCAACTTGCCCGTTGCAGCACGGTACCTCTTTCAAAAATTCCTGTGATCAATGAGGTCCCAAATTCCAGCTCGGTTTACTGATAACTTTACTCAAATCTTTTCTAAGGACGCTTTCAATTTATGCGCACTGCAACCGGCCGGCTACCGCACGTTTACCGTGCCGCAGCTGACCGGTTGCAATACGTTAGCAGTCCTTGGTTAAAAACTTTTAATCAATTGTGTTGATTATATTAAGTTGTTTTTGTAAACTTATTTTTGGTTACGACGCGACGATGGCATGCTCTTTGAGATTAAAGTCCTTAAAAAATCCTAATCTTCCTGCCCTTGTCCCGTTTTATTTGGGGTTGGCGCAACACGTCTTTTTCTTCCATTCTGTCCTGTCACTCATCATGCTATCACTAACTCCCTTTTCTTTCATATCACTTCTCACACAATCCATCCATCTTTTCTTTGGCCTCCCTCTTACTTCTCACTTTATCTTTTCTATCCTAAAAAATTAAGAGAAAAAATAATGAAAACGTATCTGGCTGCCGTACGTTTGTATGCCAGTGATGCGCTATTTAAAACCGCACTATTCAGCACCGAATTGAACACATGGTGCTTGTGGCGTTGTCTTCCGTTCGCCGCACGATTGCCGCACCGCATCCGACCGCACCGCAGCAGGCCATCAAAAAACGCATAAATTGAAAGCGCCCTAAAACTATTACAGCGAGCCATATGTGAATAGATTATGTAACAGAATCCCTACATTCGGACTACAACAGTCAGACACGGCTACTCAATAATAAATATAGCGTTACGCAACACTCGAGCGCTGTGGTGTTATTGAATTACGTTTTTTTTATGTACAGTTTACATATAGTCTATTTTTAGATGTCAATTTACCTATGACAGAACCTGACCGTGAATTTGACCGTGATGATATGGACCCATCGTATTGAAGGTCAGCTCCGTAGAGCCTTTGTCTCTGTAATACATTACTTTCATTAATGCTCTTTTCTTGGTTTGTGATATCATCAAATAGCTTAATCTGTGTGGAGCAAAGATAGTATCAGTATTTTATTTTATTTTATAGGTTCGCGTTTGACCACTATCTCACCTGCTGGAAAACGATGATGTGGCCGACAATAGAGCACGCTTGTCTAGAAGTAACCTATTCACTCTTGACTTAAATGCGAGCGAAGCAGTAGGCAGAAAGTGTAAAGAGGAGCCAGTCTTCACACCTCAGCCATGCGGGCTTGTGGAAAGCGAGCTATCCAGTCTTCATTCAGCTTGTGGACGGAGAGCACTGGGTAGCTTACCGTGCCGGCTCAAATAGATGAAGTACTCGCTCATCCATCTTGCCCTGTATAATGGTTAAATTAAACAGGAATTACCTCAAACAAAACACAATGAGATATTGTATCTCATTGATAAATAATACATGTGTCGAGCGATACGTTAATTAGAGTAGTTACACAGGTTTGCGTCAACACCCCATTGGAATTCAATAGCTATCGCGTGTCCCATATACAATGTTGCAAACCGATGTTGGACGGTCGCGTTGGTGGGGAATTCTAATGAGTTTCTGTGTCCACCTATTACGTATTGATTATTTTGGCAGTATTAAGGTAGACTTAAGTGGCAGTGGGCAGGGCACATTGCTTGCAAAACAGATAATAATAATAATAACCCCATCGCCGTATCTCTACGTTGATGTCGTGGTGGGGTTTGCGTGCTCCAAAATACCCTAGGTCTGTATCGGTAGAATTTTCTTTGCCATAATATGCCTAGGGTGTGGGACCAGACTATGAGAGATACAATCCGCAGGGCAGTTTTGAGAATTCTGGTTCTTCATTTCCGGCTTGCCTTTATTGGCCGGCCGTAGTGAACACTGATGAGGAACAGAGCTCCAGAACAGAGCTCTCTTGCCTTTATTGGCTGGATTGAGTGGAGATTCGCAAGAGCAAACATGTTCGGGAGGAGGATGCATAAACCAGTAAGGTGCTAGTAGGGATCTTAACCGTACTTCCGGGATTGTCCTGATAGCCGTGGTATGCCTCTCCACTCCTCAAGTGCCTCAGGATATGTTGCCCTCTTGTTGCTACGTCACTTCGTGCTAGCGGCCGTTTTTGGGTGCTCACTTATTGAGTGTGCTATAAGATGTAAGATGGAACCGAGAGGTTCTGGAGTGGAGACCGCTTATTGAAAGACGTAGCGTTGGAAGGCCTCCTACAAGGCGGACCGATGACCTGGTGAAGGTTGCGGAAATCCGATGGATGCGAGACGCACAGGGCCGTTCATTGTACTTGTGTCACTTGTGGGAGGTTATGTCCAACTGGGGATGTCTTTCGGCTGAAATGAGATGATGATGATGGACAGGGCTTATTGCTCTTAGAACATACGGTCGGAAATGTTTTGACACGGTAATTATTATTATCGTATTTTGAAATGGCGAATGCTTATTGAAAGACGTAGCGTAATTTGATTTTTATTTCTAGTCTAGATTATCATTTGTTTGACCGAGCAGAACAAACAAAAACCTATCGTAACCTGTTATTAGAGTCAACCTTTATCCGAAACTACCCGAAACCTTTGTATCGGTTACGCTTCATAACATCCCTGTCTTAAACATCAACCCGTGCGTGTTTTTATCAAGTAACGAACCCCTCTTTGGCAGTGTTCCGTATCAGCGACATTCAACAAGTTTTTGATGTGTTGTGACCACATAACCGCACAGTTTGTCGCCCACGATGAACCGCAGAACGATTGAACCAGAGCCAGATGCGAATGCACCTTCAACAAAAGAATCCATGTATAACATTACGGTATACAAATCGCTATTTACAATGCAAACGGGCAATATGGCCGCGAAACAAATGAATACACAATAAGGACCACCTTTAAAGCTGGGAATAAACTATCGGATGTAGCGAAGTCTTGACTGACAGTCGCGTTTCGTACAGCCTGACTGATGACAACATAATATCGTATTTAAAAACATTATAATCACCAAGCTTTTAATGAAAATCATTTTTTCATAGCAAGCTTTATAGCTCGGTATACCTATATAATTAATACTCTTCAAGATTTATTTATTATTTATTTATTTCAAAAAAATTAACAATATCCTTACAGGCTAAACAGACCCAATGCGATATTGTAGTTTCCTTATTTTAAATAGTGCCACTGTTTATACCGTAGTTAATTATATATGTAGCTATCCTAGTGAATGTACTCAAAGCACATGAGAATATGTCGATGTCATCGGCGATTACGTTGAGAGTGCGGAGCGCGCTCGTCAGCGGCGCCTCGCGAAGATGAATGAATACGAGCCCAAACACGATGAGGTTGTGTCGTTTCTACCAAGTTTCTATAACCACCTTCCAGTTTCATCATCAAAACAGCTCTTTGTCATAATAATTTTGCATTGTCATCTGATTTGCACATACTTTGACTTTGACATGCATTTCAGCTCAATCGGTAACTGGGAAGTGGGTCAAATTTAATTTGCAAGGTTTGATGACAGACAAACATCGGGACAGGTGAAACTAAATAAAAGCTTATAATAAAGCAGGACATTTTTTCTGATTGTTTAAAGGCGCTAAACTCTTAAACTACCCGGTCGGATTGGATTTATTTTTGTTTTCATCATTACTTCTCAAGCTCGACCAGTGGCCATGTTTTATAGTTTGTTTCAAGCCTAACAATGCTTAGTGATGCTGATGAACTGAGCTTTGATCCAGTTACTGTACGTAACAAACGTCAAACGTGCTTGACATATTGAGTACGAGAGTCTTTTGTTCTGAATTATAAAGGGCTACATCTACACTAATATAATAAGAGGTGAAGTTTGTTTGTAGGAGGTAATCTCTGGAAGTAATGTGATGGTCCGATTGCAAAAAAAATTTCATCGATAGAAAGCCGTTTTACTCCTGGGTGACAGACAGGCTATATTTTATGTATGCGGGTGAAGTCGCAGGCAAAAGCTACTATGTATACAATATTTTAAGTAGCGTAAATGGTCATATAGCTACTATCTTATCCAGTGACTCTAACCATTTTGGGTTTTTTGTAGCAGGAACCAGAACTTTAGAAGAAAGTTCTTATGTTTATTTAAAAACTAGCTGCTGCTACCGGCTTTACCCGCGTGTGAGTAGAAATTTATCCCAAGAGAATATACTTTGGGCATAAAAAATGGTGATATGATAGCACATATTAGTATCGCTACCAGGGCTCGCACTTAAGGAAATTATTATATTGTAATTGTAACAAAAATGTGTCATTAATAGAATCTGGTATTATAAGAATCTGACGTTTAAGAATCTGACATTTATACGATGTCGATGGTTTAGCCATCAAAATGACTAGCCCAATGTATGTGAACGCATCAATTTAGAACGGCAGCACTTATTTGGATAATTAATTATTGATTTGTACATATTCATAATTGTCAGAACAAGGTATGTCTGAAGAAAAAAATTGCACCGGTGCGAAGCCGAGGCGGGCAGCTAGTATCTACAATTATACTTATTATATTTTAAAACTTTTTATCTAAGTAACTGTACTAAACAGTGTGTTTCCGAAGCGCCAGTGAAAAAACTGTGCCAATTCTGGCACTGTGTCCGAATTATATTGTGTCCAAATCGTCAGTAACTCAAAAACACCCTGTGACTATTGGCTTTCATAGCTACATTTATTAAAAACCAGTTTCCTTAACTCATGTTGGTACATAAAAAACACGTTTGTCTATCAATCTTTTACTGCTGTCATAAATTGGAAACCAATCTCTGATTTTTACTATGATTCATGGCATGATCATCGGCTAAGTTTTAGTATATAAATCACCACTCCCTATTACAATAATAATACCTTGTCTATATAATCCATGATTAACCCTTCAGATACCGTCAATTAGAGACACAATAGTAAGACAATAGATGCGCGGCCACCGGGTGTCGCTTGGGGATTCATGAATTAAGTACCAGTAAAAGCAGAAAATAAATACTTAAATATAAAATTACATTGCGTTTGAAAATCCGGTCGTGAGACCAGGGCCTTACCATGACGTGTTAAATTGTCACGCATGAGAGTGAGAAAGAGGGATGGAGCTTCACACCTTATGTGTCCATCCCTTTAACATTTAAGTTTAGGTCGTCAAAGGCCCTAGAACGCAAAGCGCAACTGAAAGAACACAGGTAACTTCAATAAAAGTTTAACACTCCCCCTCTCTTCACTCGGGCGTTATTACATGACTTCAAAAAAGAGGGTACCTATGCCCTTTTATTTCCGAGGTTCTTTCAGCCTCTTTTCGCTACACCAACAAGAATCCTTGCATTTTCTTTGGCTGACAGTAGAATGTGTAATCCGGAAAATGCTTTGAGCACGATCCACAAGCCTCAAAAGATACAAAAACCGCACGCCATTGTTTGCCGAGCTCTGCTCGTAGGTACCATTCATCTGACCCGGCAGAGCTTGCGACTGTACCGTTATGATAGGCAGGGTTGCCACTCAGACTGAATGTACACAAATATTATACAGAATTGAAGTTTGTTTTATTTGTTTGTTAGTAGGTACCTGTTACAAACAAAAAAAAAAAACATCACATCACATCTCTAAAAGTACCGGTCCGATTGGTAAATTTTTTCACCGATATTCCTGAGCGACATAGGCTATATTTTATGTACGCGGTTGAAACCGCGGGCAAAAGCTAGTTTAAAATAAAATAGAATAGAAAGAATATAAAATTAAGTACCTTTCGCTAAACAGTTTCTTTTTTAATTTGCCAAAAAAAAACTGCTCGCAGAACAAAATGGCCGTTGGGATCGAAAGGTTCTAGAGTGGCAACCGCTTACCGAATCGAAGCGTTGGAAGGCCTCCAACAAGGTGGACCGATGAACTGGTTAGAGTTGCGGGAATCTGATGGATGAGAGACGCACAGTACCGTTCATTGTGGCGACATTTGGGGAGAGCTATGTCCAACAGTAAACGTCTTTCAGCTGAAATGATGATGATGATGAGTTTTTTTGAATAGAAAAAGATATAAATTTCAGTTAGTGATTGCGCACTAACTAATTTTTTCTTGCATAATGCAAGACCTAAAACTTTAAATTCATTAACATAAAAGTCGAAAAAAAGTAACAAAATTATAAATAGTTAAGCGGAACTAATTAGTACAGTATATTTACGATACAAAATAAAACAATTGAGCATATAAATTCTTCAAGGAAGCGTATTTATTAGCTACTTGCGCACAAGTGTTCCGTTCTAGATAATGTACAATTCTTTTTTATTTTCTTTAGTATCACGTAGCACATAAATAAATATTTATAAAGAAATTATTATCATTATCACATGTAAACAGCACACTACCGATAAGTTTTATAGTTTCAATTCTGATAACGATATGACATTGTCTAGCCTAGTTGTCTATTTTACTATGTAATTATTAGCGCGCGTACAGTACGTCCGCCAAGACAAGACGAGTTAAAAAGAACTGTCTCACAACAGTCTGAAATGTGATCAAACACGCTACAGTACGGCCGACGGATATTGGCGAGCCTGAACATAGGCTTTGCGCATCTCTTGTTTTTCATAAAATGTTTTAGATTGCAAGTGTAGTTACAATATTTAGCACTCAGGTGATCATTAATAATATTCGGTAATTCAGTTTTGAAATACAATTAAGTACAGTATTTATTTAGGTGTTTTTTTAATATGTACACAACAACCACCATTTAAAACTGACAGCCCTAACCACGGCCTTCACACGAACAAAGCAAAAACATCATTATTGCGCCTTGGCATATGGAATTACTATTTTTTAACGTGTAACGAAACAGGAACTGACATGGTAACCTTAAAACGAGAGCCATGAATCCTCATCCAATTAGCTTTGTTACTTAGCGGTGGAGTGATGACACTTAGTACACTTTGTGTTTGTTTACAATACCTATAATAATATATAAGTATGTTTATTTTAATGAAAAACTCACGAAGATGGAGTGCGAAAAAAATTTTTTGTACTAAGAATTTGTGTCAAACAATTAATTAGTCTTTGTTATCAACTTATCAGCTTTGGACTCTTTTAGCACTTGTTGCTTAGATAGCTAATCGGTTTAATGTTTCCCCTTTTGGTAGGACAGGGAAACGGAAGCCTTTGCCTTGCAATGGGATAGTAAAGGCTAGTTAGATTAGATCCGGATTGTCCTCTGCTGCACAGGTTTCTCTGTTATAGGATTCGGACCGTAATCCACAACGTGGACTCAGAATTACCCTTTGTTATCAACTTATCGGCTTTGACTCTTAGCATTTGGCTGCTTAGTACCACGTACTGCTATTGCTAATCGACTTGTATATTCCCCTACTAGTGGGAATCCTTTGCTTTGTTATATAAGTCAGTTAGATTAGAGCCGGATTGTTCTCTGCTGCACAGGTTGCTCTGATATAAGATACGGACCTTAATCCACGATGCTGACGGTAAGACACTAAATACCCAGTCATGTTAGAGTTCATCTGTGCCCTGATAAATATAACTTAGCATTACCAGAAAAAAAACGACAGTCTCCTTTAAAATGCATTAAAATTTTTAATTAATGAAAGTGTTCTGTTTCCGTGTGAGCACGAAAATGTAAACAAGTTCAATTTATTAAGGTCGGCAAGGTCGTATGAGAATTTAACAGCCAACAGTTGTTTGCTTGCCCTTCATTAAAGCTCGGTGTTGTTAACCTTTTGTTATTTTTTCCCTTTATTAACCAGAAAAGGAATTAAAATCTATTAAAAATAATAACAATAAATTTTATCGACATTAAACCGTAATTTAAGTCCGATTTCAGAACCCGTTGAGTAATTATTTTCTTAGTTTATCGTACTAATTAACTCTTGAACATTAGTACTAATTCTTGAGGTCTGTTTACAAAAAAAGAGCTTTTAGAAACTGTTTGAGTTCAAAGATAACTTGTAAAAAAAATTTAAAAAATCTTACAAAAACATGCAATCAACTTTCAAAATAAAATACAAAATAACTTTTGTTACTCGATAGTCGGTTGTATTTTTTTTTTTGTTTTTGTTTGTGGTTAATAAACTCTAGCGTAACGCAATTTAGGTATCAACCTATAGAGATGAAAAATGCTACTATTAATCTACACATTGGTGTTGTTTCTCGTAAAAGAGTTCCGTTCTATGCTTTCTTAGTCCAAGTCTAGTCCAGTCCATTGATTTAGGGATTGGCATGAACCTAATATCTCAATCATTACACATTTCTTATTATTTATTACACTGATGGATCTTTGAAGTTTAAAGTCGTAAAGAAAAAATGTTATGTCCAAATTGGTAACCCCAATATGTAGGAATTTGAATATAATTGCAAAACTTGAGTGTA
Source organism: Mythimna lalbum (assembly GCA_949319445.1). Classification (NCBI taxonomy): domain Eukaryota; kingdom Metazoa; phylum Arthropoda; class Insecta; order Lepidoptera; family Noctuidae; genus Mythimna; species Mythimna lalbum. The sequence continues at coordinate 18,336,388 of OX439361.1, read as the reverse complement.
CAAAAGTGAACTGGACATATCTGCGTACCCCTGAAGAGTTTCATTGCCTATCTCCGAAGTTCTTCATCAGATCTTGACCAAATTTAAACGGGAGTATCTCCAGAAAGTACTCATCTAAATTCTAAACCGATACAATTGGCGCTATCATTTAGTACAACATACAAAGATCCCCTTTTTTGAAGTCGGTTATTAATAACAGTGAAACAACAAACATAAATATTTCATTAGTTTAGCCCGTAATCATTCACTTCAGGGATCCTCTTTTCCTTTCATTTCTGCCACGACTCTAACGATAATATCCCGTCTAGATCTTTTTTACGGCCTTGGTTACTTTGGTTTAACCTATGGTCCACATCACTAAAGCTTACCGTTTCTTGTTCACAGATGGGAGCAGGCGCGACAGGGCCAGGTGGGCGGCGAACCCTGGAACTGATACTGAGTGGGGGGCTCAAGTCCTTAGCAAGACCTGCGAAACCAGTCCGCAGGGCAGCTTCCAGGGATTCTGTGCTGTCGCAGCCCCAGCCTTTACTAGAAGGTGAGTTTTTTAATTACTAACGAATATTGTAACCATGCTTAACTAATGAGTCATTAGGTAGACCTTGGCTTCCTTTTGACCTCATCACAATTTTTAAGTAATTACGTTATCTACGAGTATAATAGTGTTAACGCACGCTCGGAGTTGGTTGTCTATTGTTATATTTTTTTGAGTAAGTTCATTATGAAACGTCAAATTTCAATTTTCAGAGGTCTTTATTGGATGAGTTTTCCACAAATTTAAAAATTAATTGCAATAGAAGCCTAAATAATATCCACAAGATATCTGTGTTTCCAAAATATCTAATGAAAAATGTGTAATCCTTACTAATATTATAAAAGCGAAAGTGAATTTGTTTGTTACGTCTTCACGCCTAAATGGTAGAACCGATTTTGATGAAACTTGGTACCCGAATACACCATGTCCTGGAATAGGACATAGGATACTTTTTATCCCGGAAGAATTATGTTCCCTTGGGATAATTTTCTACTATCACGCGGGCGAAGCCGCTGGTAGCAGCTAGTAACGTCATAATCGCGTAAGAGCGGTTGTATGAAAAACAGTGAAAATATCTAATTGGCGGGTTGGATGATCTTAAGTCCCAAAAAAAAACCAGCAAAAACGCATCTATATAAAATAGCTACCTTCCTACTTGGTTTGTGTACGTTAAAGTAATCCCATGACGATAAGTAATCTGAATTAACAAACGGTTTTTGGCTCCAGTTGCCACCCTAGGGAAATAGCGTGAATTGACATTAAATATTTACCGCATGAGAATTTGTTGGTGTGATAATGTAAGCCGTTGTAATGAGGTTGCGGATTCGAAACCAGGCAAGTACTAGTGTGAATTTTCACATTCATATGTACTTTTCTTAGTTTATCTAGGACATTACTGACTACCCGTACCTCCGAAAAAACGTAAAGCCGTTAGTCACGGTTGTCATTCGTAGAACTTTTGATGTTACAGGTAATCAGACGCCAGAAAGTCTGATCATCAATCTACTCATCTCTCAGTCTCATCAGACTATCGTGTTGTCCAGTTACTGAGCGACTGCCTATCAGACCACCACAAGTCTGATAGGCAGTCGCTCTATATAAAACACAGGCTCTATATTTTATTGTTGTGAATGTGGGAACTATGTGGATTACTTTTTTCTTTTCTGTATTTTTACATGTCTGGCAGTTTTGAGTATTTGATGCGGCCTACCCAAATGTCCTATCTTTGGTATTGTTCGTCAAGTCATTAAGCTCCTTGGTAGTCCTAAGTTTGAGCTACACGAATACTGACAAATGCTTGCACTGACTGGACAGGTCCACTCAAATCTGTGTGGTTCTTTCCTCAAAAGACCATCTAAGACACTGGTCTGCATGGTTCTCATATGATTTGACCATTACATGTTCTTTACTGTATGGACTTTAAAAGAGACTTTGACCCCTGAGTTTGTTTCGGTGTTTCTTCTCAGGGTAGTCAGCTAGGAAACACCGGCCTCATGAAAACCTAATTGACGTGTAAAAGTGTTTTTTGAAAACCTATTTACAAAATAAAGATCATTTATCATTTATCACAGGTATTCAGCCGCATCAGGTTAGACTGGAAACCGAGACCAAGCTAGTTGGGAATAGACTAGAAAGTTGAAAAGAGTATCTATGGAGTTTCTTGCACATACTTCTCCACAAAAATATACGCTATGGACGCGTTTTCTGACTGACTGATTTCTTGACATTTTAAAAGTGCCTGTAAATGGTTAATCTTAGTTAATGATGATTTGAGCTAAATTCTACCAAGCTAGTAAGTGAATCATTGATACGGCAAACTTGTTATAAAAACCAATGTTTTACTCAGAAGTTTGTTTATTTAACACGAGGGCTTCTCAACAAGTTCTGTAATTGGAAAACATCGCTCATCGTCAATATTTGTGCCTGTTTGAACAAGTGCTGTACGAAAGTTTTTATTTTTATATATTTCTCATATTGCTTCTTGGCTCTATGTTTGAGTATGAGCGATATTAGCTTTTTTCAAGTATTTCTGCTTTCTTTAGGCGTCCTATATTTGCCTTTATATTGAAGATCACGTTGAAAAGAAAAGCTTCTGTTTTAGAGGTACTTTGGCTTTCTTAATATAATTTTTACTCATATGTTAAGGACTCTTTGTTGTTTGTTGTTTGCCCTTTACAGGATATTTTGTTTTCATTTTATTACCCTTTGAACTTATTTTTATTTTATTTCTTGACCTCTTACATTTCTTGATAATCAAGGGTACTTCACAGACTGGTTCCGGCTCTAGGTTCAAAACGTATGTGTGCGTACAGCTAAGGAGTGGAATTCTCTGCTAAAGCCTATGTTTCTTGATAGCTACAACCTACTTTAAGTCAAAAGTGAATAAATTACTTCTAGGCAAGCGTGCTTCTATAATCAAAGCGCGCTCCATTGTCGTCCGCATCATCGCTTACCATCAGGTAAGATAGTGGTCACACGCGAGCCTATTAAGCTAGAACTACATTAGGCCGACGCACACGTGTAATATGCCTGATTTGTACGGGGAACGACGTCACGTGGCGTCCCGTAGCGTGGATCAAGTGTAGATCTACAAGTCTAGTTTCCATATAAAATGTATGGAGAGCGATGCGCTCAAATCGGCTTTTTTTTTTTTTTTTTTTCTGTCGACGGGGAAAATCATCATTGACGAAACCCGCTCTTGGGTGGAGCGGGAGACAGTGTCAGAGTCTTACTGACTAAAAACCCCGCGCCGTTCCTTCTAGCCTTCATACCGGGGCTCTAGTTTCCTTTCGGATAACCCCGACCCCGGTAGGCTTCGACCCAGATGGGCCCCTCCTGTTGCTGACAACTCCTTGAGGCGCGCGGGAACAGTGCGCGCCGTCGACGCCTTGGCTCGGTCCGGACAGTTACCAGACGATCGGACAGCGAGCTACCCATGGCTCGCCGTCCGCCGGCTCAAATCGGCTTGTGTGGCACACGTGTGCGCAGTGTAGTTCTAGCTTCAACAATGCAGAAAATAATAATAATGCACATGTAATTTCTCAATGGCGAATTCATTGGTTTCACGAAATCCAGACAAAAACTGTTTGTTGTATTTCCGCCTTTTACAAATCAATGGAGATAATTATAATTTTTAGTAGTTAACTGGCCAATTTGGAAATCTCTAAACCGCTTGCGAACCCAGGTTGGCCGCTGTAAAAGCAATCTGGCCAAATGGGGCTTCCTCGACCCATCTCTAGCACAGTGCCAGTGTGGAGCCTCTCCACAGGACATGCGCCACCTGCTATGCTGCCCATCCTGCATTACCACCTGCAGTTTTCAGGATCTATACGAGACCAACAATAGAGCCGTACAGGTTGCCAAATATTGATCAGAAAAAGTATAGTTTGAGAGCATCGACACGAAAAGAAGAAGTAGTTAACTGGTTTTTTTCTCGGTTAGATCGTCAAGACTTTAATTAAATAATTTAGTTTCAGTTTTTTATACTTTTTCTCCTTAACGCCATATCAACTTAATTTGGCAGTCAAACACTTACCTTTCACAAATTGGAAAGTTAAGTTCGAAAGCGTTAATGATCCTTTATTTCGATTTCTGTATTTATCTGGTAATTACATCCTGATGCTGAACTTTTATTTGATCTGCGTATTGTTTAAAATACGCACAAAACGTTTTGGGAACACATTTTTTGTGCGTACAGCTAAGGAGTGGATTGCTGTTTGACTGTGTTTGCTGTTAGCTACAACCTGGGGATTTTAAAGTCAAGAATGAATTGGTTACTTCTAGATAAGAGTGCTCTATCGCCAATCATATCATCGCTTTAAATTGGGTGAGATAGTGGTCAAGCTCCAGCCTATCAGCAATAAAAATATCACGAAAGATTTGGTTTTACGCTACGAACAATCGTGCCATACAATAGAGATTATTTTATTTATTTATATAAAGCATAAATCAGTCTTATAATGTTCCCACTGCTGGGACTCGGACCTTCAATCTAGAAGAGGGAATGGGCCGAAACACACCACGCAGGCCCACCGCGGATATATGAATGTCACATGTCTTCGAATTTTTGGTTCTAGGACATGCCGGTTTCCTCACGATGTTTTCCTTCACAATTTTGAGAGCACTGGTGATGAAATAAATTACACAAAAGTTGAGTTGTTGTTGTCGCTGGGTTCGAACCTGCGAGCTCCAACTCATAAGTCGGGGCCGTCAATAAAACATGCACCTCTATTTTCCATTACAATGAGTAAATACCTAAAAGATTTTTAATAACATTTTTTACTTGAAATGTTGAAATACTTATTCGATTCCAAGTGGAATTCATTCGAGATATTAGTTTTTAACAAAAGGCATGCCAAGTTAATATCTGAATAGATTTATACTTCAATAAGTTTCAATTGAGGCAGACATTTTAGTGAGCGTGCCTGCCTAAGATATTGAAGCTAAAGGAGATATCTCTGTGGGAATAACTCTGCAGGTATTCAGAATTTAATATTGCCGAGGTGGCGGGTTGGCTAGTGGTTTAGTAGACATAATAAGATCCCCTGATAGATAATTGATATCTGAAACGAATAGAAATGTTAGGCTATTGTTTTAAGGGAAATCAGATTTTTCGATGGAATTGGAATTATGCTTTTGATTAATCAAATGCTATTGATGATCTCAGCTTCATCGTTATTAATGGCTAGTAGATATTGGTCTCCTAGCTTACATTATAACACCCGAAATCTTGTCTTATTATTTATTTTTTATTGTTAGACTAGCGTTTGACCACCATCTCACCCGATGCAAGGAATCCCATTCGTTACCTGTACGCACAATAAATGTGTTCCCAAAACACTTTGTATGGGTGGGATGTCCGTCTTCTTCTTTTCGAGTCAGACTTTTGCTTGATTCTCGACCCAGATGGTAACTAACTGACTACATTAATTACAGCATTGGTAGCATTCACCAAGTCCTCCTAAGTGCAGATTTACACCTCTTAGAACACTCCAAAGTGGGGACAAAATGTCCCGCAACATGACGCGCAACGTTAAATATAACGTATCGCTGCAACGATACCGATTATCTTGCAACGATGCCGATTGTCTCGCAACTTGTCCACCAACATTTTACAACGTATTCATGTGACGCGGGTCTTGTTGGATAGTGTGACAGCGTTGCCCGTCATTTTGGGGAACATTTTGTCCTCTAACGAATCTTGTCCTCTAACGAGGCTTTAGAATTTGAATTTCTAATCAGAGTTTTTTCTTCCATCAGGTCTTCGGAAATGCTCAACAGTCCTCGCGTTGACAGACCGCGAGAAGTCCTCGGAGCCGATCAGGGCTCACAATAGACTGCGTGCGCCCTCCGTCTGCTCCCGTTGTTCTTCGCTACTTTCTCTCGCCGGCGCCGGCGGTTCCAGGTACGACACAGTTCTTACTACAGGTTCTTAGAGATCAGAGATCCTAACAGACTACGCGCGCCCTCCGTCTGCTCCTGTTGTTCGTCGCTGCTATCTTTCACCAGCGCTGGCAGCTCTAGGTACGTCAGTCCTTACTACTAGTGCTTCAGGTCTTCAGAAATTAGGGCAATTTAGGGATCAGCCTAATATGATGATCCCTAAATTGCATCAGCCTAATATGTATTCCCAATGCTGTGATTGTAAACTCAATCCTCAGGGAGTGAGCATAGTTCACAAACTTGATGACAGAATTATCCTTTATTAGCGGTAATTACATGTACATTATTGTTTGTCAGGTATTCCCTGGACGGCGCCGGTGGAGGGTTCGTACCGGCTGCCCCTATCAACTGCAAGCTTTGTTTGGAAGATGCTACAGCTGACAAGGTGACCCTCATCTCCGGCTGCGGATGCTCCTTCTGCACCAAGGTTAGTAGATTATGATGAAGCAGCTGATACCCGTGATTCCACTTGTATCCTAAGATGGAAAGAAAAGATTGTGCCAAGTATGACAAACACTTTAAAATTAAGAAAATGCAACAGTGATGACGGGCCTCACCCGTCAAATCTGGTTTTATCCGTACATTGTTAAAAAACAAAAACACGGTCCGGACTAAGCGTTTCACCTCGTCGTTTATACCGCGTACATTGAAGGACTGGAAAAATTTGCCTGTTGTGGTCTTCGCGTCCGATTATAATTGAGCTGTCTTCAAGGTTAGGGTAAATAGACACTTAATAAACTAGTGCGCTTCACCATCAACGATAGCATCACCATTTACCATCAGGTGGGATCGTAGTCAAGCACTAGCTGACTTGAGAACCTCTTCCTTTTTTTGGAAGTCGGTTAAAAAGTAGAGAATACTAATAACTGCACTTTTCACACGTGTACCACGTACGCTGATCTGGGCGCATCGGTCTCCAGACATTTTGACACGCATATGGAAACTAAACTTGTAGAGCTACACCAAATCCACTCCACGCGACGTCGTTCAACGTACAAATCAAGCGTGGTCCACGTGTGCTATCTAATGTAGTTCCAGCTTAATTTATTCCTATTTAAACTGCATATTATTTCCCAACTGCACGGTACGTGACCCTATGATATTTCTATAACAATGAGCATTACCTTGGAAGGTGATGTAAAAAGGAAATAATATTATAATAGTAATTAATTAAAAACGGAATTATTCATGCTACCGAGAATAATGAACCAGACTTGTTTTGACTCATTAAATATTTTAATATGTTCAGTACTTGGAAAATGTGCTTTGTTTTATAGTCTGCGGTTTGAGAATTATATATCAGGCACTATCGACAATGTTGCGATTTTATTCTCCAAAAGGGGAAAAACAGAGGATTATAATAATAATAATAATAATAATGGTATCACGTTCCATTATAGTAACCAAAAGGGCCTCTGCGAGTTGGCTTCGGCCCCTTGTACGCCTCTCAAAGGCCCAGGACCTCAGGGTCCTGAGATTAATAAACAGACGAAAATAATAATGATACCACGTTCCATTATACGCACAAAAAAGGCCTCTTCGAGCTGCTTTCGGCCCCTCGTACGCCTCCCTAAGGTCCTGGACCTCAGGGTCCTGAGATAAATATACGTATAAAAATAATAATAATAATCTATTTATTTCAGATTAAACTTCCATAATAAATTTGTTAGTATCATAATAACTTACAAAACTATGTAATTATGTAAATGATATTTATTTTTGCAAATAGGTTTAAAAAACACTTTTACACGTCAATTTTTTTTTTTCGTCTGTTTAAGCTAGATGAGGCCGGTGTTTCCTATCTGACTACCCTGAGAAGAAACACCGAAAAAAAATCCAGGGGTCAAAGTCTCTTTTAAAGTCCATACAGTAAGTTTAGTACCCGGTGTTTTGAGATAAGAATATGACGTTGTCTGTCAAACGAACTTTAGCCAGGTTTGTCAGACTTTGGCATATAGTAAGATTTGAAATCAGCCATATACTACAGCATCACTGCTTACCATCAGATGGGATCGCAGTCAAGCACTAGTTTATCTCAATTTAAAAAAAAATGTCGGAATAGAGCCTTTACAACCATTACAAATCTGTTTTACCATATTCATCAAATGATTTTTCCTGCTCTATTTAGCTCTAGCTCTATTTTTATTTCTTTCAAAAATTGCCAAGTCGTTTGACTTTTTAGACTATAGTCTCTCTTTTGCCCTCTTTGTCAACTCTCATCAACGATGTGATCGACCGCTGGTTGTAACAGTGGTTGTTTAGTTTTCGAATTTATGAAAGAAAAAGGTCTCGTTGATGCGCCTTCGCCCACGTCTAAACTAGTGCACGTTACGCCTCTGCTGGATAGGTCAATAAAACTGCACAAATCTAAAATTTTTCTAAAGTTATAAAACATGCACATTTCTACATCTCTCTCCAATCTTAGAAACGGGGTCAATGACCAGACTGAGCAGTCAGACTAACCTAGAACTAGATAACGTTATAAGTTAGAATGGTTTATTTAAAATATCAACTGTATTGTTATGTTTGAGACCGTTACTATGTATTTTACATTAGTAGAGGTACGGTCAGGCATATAGGTCTGTATAGCATGATCAGCCTTTTAATGTTCCCACTGCTGGGACTCAGGTCGCCTCTTTAGTAGAGAGAATGGGCCGTAAACCACCACGCGGCCCAGTGCGGGTTGGTGAATATCACAATGTCTTCGATTTTTTTTTTGTTCATATAAACTAGTGCTTGACTGCGATCCCACCTGGTGGTAAGCAGTGGTGCATATCTGATGGTGAGGCGCACTAGTTTATTTTTGGTTCTAGGAGATACCAGTTTCCTCACGATGTTTTTCTTCACCGTTTTGATGAAAATGAAATGACACAAAGTAACGTGCCTGGCTGGGTTTGAATCCGCGACCTTACAACCCGTAAGTCGTTACGTTATCACTCGGCCACCACTGCTCATCGGTCTGTATAGGCAGTGCCTATTAGGCACTATAGGCAGGCAGTTTGGCTCGTTTCTTATTAAGTACACACATTTTGTAATTAATTAAAATAAGATTTTTACTAACTAAAACCACACATGTGTCTTACAGCTTTTTTTTTGCGTTTCAGGACCACAGCTTTCTTTTCAGAAATTACCCGTGGCTCTATAACGGGCATCGATCCTGCGGGGCCCTTACGGTTTTACTGTCATCTCTTTGAATATACCTCTAATGCGGATTTCACAAATAGAAACCACAATCAATGAGTAAGGTTCTTGTTCATAATTTTTGCCTACCCGTGCAAAACCGTATGCCCGGAGTTTCCTTGCGTGATCGAATCAGAATTGAAGACATCCGCAGGAGAACTAAGGTTGCCGACATAGTACGAATCGCCAAACTTAAGTGGCAATGGGCAGGGCACATTGCTCGCAGAACAGATGGCCGTTGGGGCTGAAAGGTTCTGGAGTAGCACCGCGTTCCGAAAGACGCAGCGTTGGAAGGCCTCCCTCAAGGTGGTCCGATGACCTGGTAAAGGTTGCGGGAATCCGATGAACGCGAGACGCTCAGGATCCTCCCTGGCGATCGGTTCCTTGGGCCTGTAGCTTCTGTTGTGCGTTGATATATCAGTCAGTCAGTTTCCCCAATGTATATAGAGAGAATCAGGCTTCCTGAAGTCTGCCTACCAGACCGCTGTTATGACAACTTTCTCTTCAACATCATACTCTATGTTAAAGTTAAATAATAATTTTAGTTCAAATATTATTATTCATATTAGCATTGCACTCAGCCTACATAAACGACGAGTGTTGAGTGACTTTAGATTTCAAATCGACGAAGTTAAAACTTTTTATTGACAGAACGGTTCTAAGATGACCTACTAGACTATATTAGTGCATATGCTCGTACTATCACTTTCCTTGTGTCAATATTACTGACTTTGAGAACGGTTATGTTCATTTAGACTGAGCCTCTGTTCTTTTTTATTTAACCAAATAGCTGCAATATTCAAGAAGATTTTTTTGCGCGGAACCCTAATTTAGTTTATAAAATAAAAGCTTAAGTTACTTCTTATAACAACAGCTATCTAGTAGTGAAAATCTGGTCCAGAGCTTAATCGGAACAATTAGACAGACAAGCCAATCGACAGACAGGCAAACGTTTTAAAAATATATTTTTTTTTTTACCTCAAAAGGAAAATTCGGAACCCTTATAGTCTGTCAAGAAAACGTTGAGGTATCGAGTTGAAATTAAAACCATATCCTCAGGTCTCCGGTCCCTTGCAGCTATGACAAAATCAAACTTCTGAGTTAACGAAAAAAAAAAATGCGGCCTTTAATATCGCAAAAACATGTAATTCGATATTCTCAAGGGAATCAAAATTCTTTTCTATAAGATATCTTAAAAAAAAAACAATAAAACACGGAACGTATATTTAAGTTTTTAATGTTTTTTGATTAGTTGACGAATCTTAACCTTTTAGCCGCCCGCGTCTGATATATCCGACCAACACTTTCGCGTTTATTTTGCTAGAGTCGCACTTCCACGATCAAATACTCCATCTCGTCAGCTCTTCTGTCACCTATGAAGATTGAAGAGTTAAACGAGATGGAGTATCCAGTCGCAAATACACGACCCTGGCGAATAGGACACGGAAACACTCGTCGGACCAATCCGACGCAAAAAAATTATAAAAGATTTACTCCCTTTTAAGGAGTGAAATAAGGAAATTTAAGACTCTCCGCTTATGGTGTTCGACTGTAATTATTACTAATTAGTATGTTAATTTTAAACCACAAATAGTAGACGAAAGTTGCAATAACGTTTCGCAAGTTCTTGCGGTTCTGTTGTGTGTTTTGATGGCTATGGAAACTTTTAAAGTACCAGCTTTTGAGAGCGACTTCGCCTGCGTGAAAGTTGAAAATTATCATTAGGAAACGTAGGTAGGTACTACCGGTTTACAAATCCTATCTTCTGGTATCTTGTGAGTTCGTCCGAGTTGTGGTTGCCGATTTCCAGGCCGATTTGAAGGTCTTTACCGGACAAAGAGCGACAAATTGCTCGCCGTCCGCAAACTTGCCACTGCTGGGACTCAGGCCTCCTCTCTAGGAAAGAGAATGGGCTGTAATCTACCACCCGGGTCCAGTGCGGATTGGTGGATGTCATGTCTTTGAATTTTAGATTCTAGGAAGTTCCGGTTTCCTCACGATGTTTTCCTTTACCGTTTTGAGAGTAGTGGAAATGAAATAAATTACACAAAGTAACCTGCCCGACTAGGTTTGAACCCATACCAACGGTGACCGGCTATCACCCTGTGACTCTCAAATGTGAAACAGCCATGAGTCAGAAAACCCATAAAAAGGATTGAACTAACTTAAATTACACCCCTCTCAGAGGTTCTTGCCCTCCAAAAGACAGCTACGAATCACGATGGGGGGAGTGTCTGTCTATTTTTAGGGGAGGCCATTCAGGTAGTCTTATCAATCGGACTAATCACATTTCGGCGCCGGTCCGCGTCTTATCTGCGTCTGTTTTGACTCCCACCTGCGGTCAGTCACCCCGATGTCTTGTCTCCTAATTATGTGACCATTTATATAGTACTAGCTTTTGTTAGCGGTTTTGCTTGCGTTTATTTTGTAGTTTTGATTGTAAATTAGATAAGTAGGTATGTTATTCTGATGTGTAAACTATATTTCTGTGAAATTCGTTCACTAGTTTTTCGTGGAAGAGTAACAAACAAACATACATACATTCATTCTTACAAGTCATATACATACAGTACAGTACATTACAGTCGACAAAACTATACATTACATTATAAAACATTGTCAAATAATTAAAACGTGTCATAATAATAAAAGAAAATACAGGTTATGAGATCATACAAAAGTAATTAAATTAAAAGTAAAGTCACAAAAAAATCCAAAACCAAATAAAAAAATATTTATAAGTTTTTTTAACTAGCGAACCTGGCAAACGTTTTTCTGCCATATACAAAGAAATATCGCAATTAAAAATGGGGGGTGGTGGGGGTAGAATCGTAAAAATACATCTAAATCGATCAAGCCATTTCGGAGAAGTAACAAACACTGTGACAAGATTTTATTTTATTGTTATATTAGAATTTATAAACGTCTTGTGTTGTGAACCGATCAGAAACTAACTGGATTCTGTTCTTATGTGTATTTTTAGATTGAAAGGAAAACTTTGATTTTATATTTTTATCTTGAGGGTTTTGATCATTCTCCGTCATCGTATTACCAACTTTGTTAGCATTGGGTTCTGAACAGTTCTAAATCTGAAATGAATGTGATTGTTTGTGAAAGAGGTAGACTTAAAGGGCCTATTACACTACGCGATATTCAGACTGTTTTAGTCAATGGTTCGACGTATCTAGTCTATGGTTCGACATACAGCATAGTGTAATAGGGGTTAGACTGTCTTTCTATGAATGAAAAATAGGACGAGTCTGAATATCGTACGCGATATTCAGCGTAGTGTTTTACCCGCTAGACTATTTTACAAAAATGGGAGTGGTTAACTTAGAAGTTTGATTTTTTCAAGCTTGAAGGGACCGCATAGCTGAGTACTTATATGGTTTTAATTACAACTCCACGAATTCTCGAGCTTTATCTTGAGAACGCGTGGAGTTGTAATTAAAGTTGGAGTTGGTCTTGACAGACAAACGGACGGACTGATAGACGGACGGACAACAAAGTGATCCTATAAAGGCTCCTGTTTTTTCCTTTTGAAGTACGGAACCCTAAACTATTTCTATAAACAAAACGAAAGTAGTGGTGTAATTTATAAAAAAAACTGGGTCAAAGACTCAGGGGCCCAGACTGTACTTTTTTTACATACTTGTATCTGTATAATGGATAGGCTCGCATTTGACCACAATCTCACATGATGGTAAGCGATGATGGAGCACGCTCGCGTAGAAGTAACCGTTATGAGAAACGTTTAAATATTTGTCTCAAACCCATATTTGGTGTTATTTGTCATCTCCATACCACCGTTCATTTTCTAGAGTGCTTTAACTTATGTGTCACTTTTATTTCCAAGTTAACCTAAACCTAGTTCACGTTGCGGTCTGCGAACCAAATGTTTTTACAGTTATTCGAAACAATAACTCATAAATTCTGTTTTGTCTGCTAATTTCAAAATAGATCGTTCATAAGGATACTTTAACAATAAATATGACTTCCCGCTACTGTTATTGTATATTTCCCGTTATTTATTTTCTTTTATTACGAATCTCGGTTTGTTTTCTTAGAAAAACGTTTGTTAAATTAATTTTTCCGTTTTTCAACTGATCCGCATCGATCTGCTTGTAAAAAACTTTGTACACTCAAGTAAATTAAAGCTGGCGATACACTTATCAGTATCTGGTACGAAAGTAAAGTTGTCAAAAAATAAAAGACCCGTTTTGACATTTGTATTTGGACTACCTAATAACGGCTTGTCCGGTGTAGTGTAGCTACTACTGAAATAGTTACTATACCGAACCAATAATTATGATTTTATTGTTTCTTTCAGTTTTGTTCCAAGTTACATTCTAGGGTCTTTTTCAAATGTCAAAATGAGCCTTTTATTTTTACGAGTTTAGTAGGCATGCTAGTGTACAACAACAATTTGTAATAAATTGGTGTATGTCACTATGACATTTATGTCGCTGCCATAATTGTTGGGTTTGTTGATTGTCATGTCATACAAAATAATTTTTTGGCGAGATTTCTTCGAGTCAAGTTCACTGGCTATTTTACTCGTAATTATTCGCAGATTGATTCCTGGTGGATTTTGTAATGTAAAATTTGTGTAGTTTTGCGTCTCAAGTGTCTGTAACTGGACAATATGTTGAATAATTGGAATAGGCACGATCTCGGTAAAATAGAACTTTGAATTTTATTGTAGTATTGACTACCTCAGCGAAGTTTAACGAGAAGATTGACTGAATACACCCAACTGCTGCTAAATACTAAGAAAACGTTAGAATGTGTACACTGTACATCCATATCCTAATGGTAAACAAATGAACTATTTAGAAACGAGTAATCTGTATTATTCCGCTTAAAGAACTTCGTATCCATGGTCAAGAAATAAATTAAAAAAAGACTAGAACAAAAGTATTGCAAGTAGTAGGCATGCTACCTGTGTAACACGAATAGTTCTGATTGATGTGTGTCAGTATGGCATGTGTATCGCTGCCTTAATTTCTATTACAAAAATGACGTTGAATGACAGTTGTGGTTTCTTTTATTTTGTACTTTCATTCTATAGAAAGATCTGGGGGCACGACAGTGCCCCCGCCAAAGACGAGCCAAGCGAAGCGCAAGGGCACTACCTACCTTTTCTCGAAGTGTTTTGTCGTTTTTTTGAACCCTTATAGGAGTTGGTTTCAGATGTATGATTTTTACTGATATGTAGAATTTGTGAAGTTAGGGTCGGTAGAGTTAGGCCGTGTAGATTCAGAAGCTTGGCTCTACATGAGATCTGATGGCAACATGTTTACATGAAATGGTTTTAATGGGATATTTTTTTACTGTTAATTCACGTTCCAACGTTTGATGGTTTATTAACAGTTCGCACGTGTTATTGGCAAAATTGTGGTGTCTCTTCCACATAGGCCATTAATTAAGAGTTGAAGTTGTTTTTTTCAAAGGCAATTGAGCCGGTTGCAACTATTCTGCCTGTGGATTTCAAATTAGTGACGATTTTATTTGAAAACCAATTTGCTAAGGACTGATGTCTATCTATATTTTAAGTATCACCTGTATCACCTTGAAGTGATTCAGTATGGCATGTGTATCGCTGCCTTAATTAGGCAGATAGAAAATTACATTGAATGACAGTTGTGTTTTTTTTAAGGCAATTGAGCCGGTTGCAACTATTCAGCGTGTAGATTTCAAATTAGTGATGATTTATTTATTTGAAAACCAATTTACTAAGGACATTGTGATGTCTATCTATAGTTTAGGTATCACCTGTATCACCTTGAAGTGATTAGATGTTCCATGTTATATTTAACATTAACGGTGTTAGTTTGTTCCACTGCTAATTTAATGTTTTATGGTTAATTAGCAAAGTGCCATGGAGGTTGAATACTTGGTTATATCTTTACTAGCTTCTGCCAGCGGCTCCACTCGCATGAAAATAGGTTGCTCTTTATAAACTATGGACTCCCGGTTCAATCCCTTAGGGGTAGAAGTTTGGAAAATCCTCTCTCTAGTTCAAGCCTACATATCAAAGAAAAAATTTGTGTAACATTTTTCGCTCCTAGGCCCTGCAGTTTCGGCTGTGCGTTGATATGTCATAGTCAGTCAGTTTCTCCTATACAACGAGTAACTTTAAATGCGCAATATATATCATACTACCTACTACGCAAGTATATACTTAGTATAATGCATTAAAATTCCACTCTACTATCTATTAAGGCCGCTATAAACGCATTTATTATTTTATTTTTAGAAATATAAAGTAATTATGTAACTGTTATTCTTTGCACGAACGTTTTTAAAAATAACTATAATATGGATGACCTTATATACTACAGCAATTAATATGTAATAACATAAGTTGTTCGGTAACCTTCCGCCAAGACGTCTTCATATAGAGTCGTGCACAGACTACATAAAAACATAAAGAATTCAATAGATGCAATAAATATAAAACAACTTTATCGGAGTAAACAGTGTGTTACTTACATACTCGAAAGAAAAAACGTTTGTTCGTGCCTACACGATCGTATGAAAATTAAAAAATAAAATTATAATCTGTGTGAGGCCAAAAAGGCGCTTAACTCAGAAAAGATATTTAAAAAAAAAAAAATAACGCAGCACTGGTATTCAGTTAGGGCTCGCTGTGATGACGGACACGCTCATGGAACGTTTAATAAATTATTGAATAGTAGGCAGATTTCTTATATTTAACAGGTCGACTACATACCGGAAGATACGCTTAAGCTTTGAATTACATCCCACAAGGTTGCTCGATGACTTGGCGAAAGTTGCTGGAATCCGTTATATGTGAGACGCACAGAGCTGGTCATTGTGATTGGTCTCTTGGACAAGGTCTTTGTCTGAGTGTCTAGGGTAGACATCTTTCTGCTGAAATGATAATGATGATGTTGTCATGTTACTTACTAGGTGCTACTTCCGTGGCTTCTTTCATGAACTTTATCTTGTGGAAACCGACCATTTTTGGTTTTAAAAATAGTATATTGTACTCAGCCAACGGACCTCCAAAGATAATAATAATAAAATGTCGTGTTAGCCAATGGCTTAATAGCCAAGAGCCTCGACTAAGATCGTTGGAGGCTCTCTTTAGGCGACTGATTCAAGCCCTTGATTTTTAAGCAGTTTTTCTGGACACGGCTTGTATTGTTAGCAGATTCCTTTCTCTGGAGCCCTAACCACCGGTAGCTTGGACCCTGTTCCTGATACCGGTGGGCTATTATTTTATTTTTATTCTTAAATGTTTTATTTGTTTTCTATTGAAATATTTAAAAGTGTAATTTATAATAAGTTATATTGATGTATAAACGAAATAATAATATTAATGGATGGCAGCCCGTCCAGCGCTATTGTATAGATCCAACTGCTGAACAGTAACAAAAGCGTATGAAGAAAAGTTTTATACTAACGAAATGAAGATACTAAGATGGGTGGGAGTGTGACTATTCTTGACAGAATATGATGTAAACACAAACAAGGAAGTTTCGAAGTCACACCAATCTCTGATAAAATGACGGAAGATAACCTTCGTTGGTGTAGACGTGTAAAAAGACGTAATGACACGTGATACAAATCGCTCTGCGCTTTCCAGAACAATTATGAGTTAGTCTCGTCATTGACCTGGTGGTCCATTATAGGAAGAGACTTCAAGCAACCCTAATATAAGCCAGGGCAGAGCCATGGCATCCGAGCCTCCGAAGGCCACACGCACGCCTCATAGAGATATCAGCAAAACCTTAGTGGGCCAATAGGACCGAAGCATACTGGGGCCATGAGTTGTCCGAAAGAGAACCCTGTCCTCTCTTACTACTCGCCTACGTCATAAAAGGGAACCTTGTTTAAAATTTCACGCTTCTAGTCTCCATAGGTTTGGCTGTGCGATGATATGTCAGTCAGTCAGGTTCTCCTCTAATATTAATTTGGTAATTTAAGTGTAGTAACCACTAGGCAGGGCCCGATCCAAGGGGGGGCAAGCGGCAAAAAATGAGAGACGGTAAAATTGACTTATTCCTATTTTTTAACCTAGCCATTATTACCCACCACACCCAAGTTAGCAGGTTGAGAATTTTATGTGCCACTTTCCAACCTGGAATATTGTGGAAATATTTAAGACTTAGACTTATGACTTGTCTGGTTTTTGGTATGTAAAGGGCGGCGAAAATTATCTTTGCCCGGAGCGGCTAATAGCTAGATCGGGCCCTGCCACTGGGCCATCTCTGCTCACATGTTGCGTGATTCATCATCATCATATCAGCCGAAAGATGTCCACTGTTGGACATAGGTCTCCCCCAAGCGTCGCCACAACGACCAGTCCTGTGCGTAACGCATCCATTGGATACCCGTGACCCTGACCAGGTCAAGTTGCATGATTATTTCAAGTTAAATTCTACATGTGCGATGTAGCCCTGTGTGGTGTTTGTAGTCTTGCCATCTAAAGGTTTTTGTACGCTGACTGACGATGTAGAACTGGCATGTCGTGGTGTAGGTGTCGCAAGTTCGCAACAACCTATTACTATCACACATAGCGATAATGTCGTGTCATAATGTGCTGAAATGTACAGTTAAAGAATGTTAGCGTTACGCCCCTTGGCAATTTTTTTTACCTAAATTATTGTTTCTTGCGAAAACGCTTTAAGTTTAAATGCCCGTGAGTTCAGCCAAACCCAAGGCCCAGCAGGGCCGTCACCTGTAGCTTGAAAATGAAACTGTGGGCCTAGAATGCAGGGCAACTGAAGGCAGGTTATAGGTAGGTTTTAGTCAGTAAAAATCTGACATACCCTAATGCGATAGAAGTCTACTAGATTTAGCATCTCAAAAAAAAAAAAAACTCCCGCTTGCTACTTTAACTCAAAATTTTATTTGCGACAACGTATAGCTTTAAATGAAAAGGGACTCTAGACAAAAGACTTTTCTGTTAGCGTTAACGACAAACGTTAAGTAATTAATTATTGAAGCAGGCAATAAGAATTTTGGAGATGTGCGGAACAGAGAGTAAAGTCCTGCAAATCACCGTTGAAAAGGGCGGATCCTTCGACCAGACGGGTGTTATGTCTAGTGGGCAACTGTCCAATAGATGATTTTCGGCTGTCGTATATGCTCAAATCGTGCGGAGAACTTTAATTTTGCGATGCAGGATTTCGTATTTTTCTTGTAGTTTTTACGTGGCGCCATAGATGTCACTACAATATATTCATTCTTCTTCGTCTGCAGTTCAGCCCCCCCTAGCCAAGTTACAACCGTTTCGCTTGCGTCGAACGCTTCGCGTTGACCACGCGCCCAATTCTTTATTCTGACCACGTGACTGAGCGTGAGATGACGTCATTCCCGTACATAGCTTTCTACTAGCGTTAACTATTGCAGATTAACAACTTGGCTAGGGGTACAGAAAGCGGAAAAGAAATGTAAAATTTTTGCTCATAATAAAGCTAAGACTGTTGTCAGACATTCTTCAATTTCCTTATTCTTAAAAAAAACCCACCGTAAATGTAATCCACTCAGCAGTAACCGTGAATAATTGAAGGCCGCTCCTCGACTGAATATTTTATAAGAGGTACCGTCACAAAATAGACAGGTACAGAAGACAATCTCATGTATGTACTTCACTTTTTATACCTACGCTTGGTGGACGCACACTAATGAGCGTTTGAGCCGGAACTGTTCGACGAGCGGGCCGAGGCGCTCCGAGATATCGTGTCTGTGAGCGGTGTCTATGTGTGCGTTGCTCGAGCGCGCTTTGTATGTAGATTGACTTCTGTGCCTATATATTTTGTGGTACCGTCGCGAGCTATGGCTACACGGATGCTGTTTCCTTATAGAATGTGGCCTGTACCGGTTTCTTGTTTATCATTATTGCAGTCGTTTATAAATATTAGCTTTTGCTGCGTTTTATGGTAATCTGATTGGACGCTATTTTTAAATATCTCCATAATCTTTAATTAAGACTGCTATTTTTGACTCGACTCTTTTGTTTTTTTTTGTGATACACGCGCTGGTGACGCCGGAAATTGCTGAGAATGACATAACAACTCGCATTAAATCTAATGCAAAATTCATCTTATACTCGTAATAGCTTAAATATCATAAAAACTATAATTACGTCTTTTAATAACGAATGGTTTTCATACTGCATGATATTTCATAACTTTATTTTTCTACATTTTATTCACACGAAATTCTACATTCTAAATCAAAATCAAAGCATTTATTTCAAATAGACCATTTGCAGGCACTTTTGTATAGTCAAATGTTAGTCAGTCCAAGAAAAGTGAAGCTAAATTGCACGTTCCAAGGCGTAGATCTCTATGGAGAAGAACGTGCAAGGAACTCCATGGACACATTCCGAAAAAAACGTCTAAAGTGTAATATAAATTAATATACAGATATCAATTTCTATTATACTTTAGAATTACTTGAATTTATAAAAACGTTCATATGCTCACGTTTAGAGATGTGCCGTTGCCGGCAATCTGGAAATATTGCTAGCAATATTGCCACCAATATTCATACTTCGGGCAATATTCCCGGCAATATTTCCACCAATATTCCTACTTCATGGCAGTATTGCCGGCAACGGCACATCACTACTCACGTTTGACCACTAACTCGCTTGATGGTAATCGTAGAAGTAACATCGGGTGGGTGTGCAGTCAAGCTCTTGTTTATATTTAAATTAAAAAGAAAAAAAAATGGCCTATTTGCTCTTCGCTATCTGGAAACACAGACTTCGGCAGATATTCCACACCTTAGTCCAACAACAACAACAACATTGTACACTTAGTTCGCAATAAATGTTTTGACTTTGACTTTGACAAATCGTTTCGGTTGTATTTAAGGGTGAAATGTACACTATGTACTGGTGGCGCATCGCCATAATATTTCTAATGGTCCAGTGATGAAAAGGGTTACGAGGGAATTGAATTATATTGCTATGGACAACATAGAAATATCCATTCGATAGAGGCACGCTCGGCACATTCTGTACTGTGTAGTCTATCTAAAAAGTCAAACGACTTAGGTAATCTAATCCAATAATCAAATCCTTGAGATCTAATGTAGCCAACACTGGTTGAACAATCAAGGTTGCAGAGAAATGATCATTGTTTACTATTAGATTTTGTTAAAAGTATAAAAGATTTATCAATTTGTTTAAAAATTTCCAAGTCGTTTGACTTTTTAGACGGACTATAGTTCTCTTTTACCTTGTGATTATAACCGTTGCTTTTTGTCTATACCGAATTAAAGTTTTTCTTATCTATTCTATTCTAGAAATATGCCACCAAAACTAAAACGTTTTACTCCAATGTCGCTCAACTTTTTTTCAACGTACATCATCATTTTTCATCGTCATACAAAATCTCAGAGGCATGTTCTCGCCTTACAAAAAAGTTTGTAAGCCTGTTTACCCAGTACGGTGAGGTACAGAGCGCTACAGATACACAGGTCGGACATATCTACTGCATCTTTTATCCCCAGATCTAGGTCAGGCCATCCAGGGCCGTGTTCCTGATATGTGCCCTACATTGCTCCGGCTAGCTTCTGTTATACCTTTTTACGAGCTTTCATTAACTTGCCTAGTAAATGTATGGGTCGAAACTTAAAACTGAATTGTGTAACAGTTATCCCTAAACGATTGAGTTGAAATTTTGCATTTATGTTTGGTTTGGATGACAATGCTTTGTTAGCTAAGTGATATCATTCCAAATTCAATATGGTGGACAATCAAAGATGGCGGGCCACTTAGATTTTATGCACCCGTATGATTTGGGTATGTTATCAAGACGTCGACGGTGCGTACTGTTCCCGCGCGCCTCAAGGAGTTGTTAGCAACAGCAGGGGCCCAGCTGGGTGGGAAGCCTACTACGGCCAGGGTTAGTCCGAAAGGTAGCTCGTGCCCCGGTATGAAGGCAAGGAATGGGGTGGGTTTTTAGTCAGTAAGAGTCTGACACTATCTCCCGCTCCGCACATGAGCGGGGGTTGTCATTGGATAATCCCCACCTTAAAAAAAAGAGAAATTCGGTTTCCTGAGAAAAATACAAATATACATATTATAAAACAAAGTCCCCCACCGCATCTCTGTATGTATATTAGCGATAAATTCAAAAACGAATGAACAGATTTTCATGCGGTTTTTACTAATAGATAGATCGAATGATGAGGAAGGTTTAGGTGAAATGTAATTTCAAAGATTTGAAGACTCGTGAGAAAATGGGGTGGGTTGCTAGTACGTATCACTTCATCATAGTATACAACTAAGTCGCTTTTTCTGTCCCTATATCCCTATGTGCGCTTTTAAAACTACGCAACGGATTTTGATGCGGTTTTTTTTTAAGAGATAGAGTGATTCAAGAGGAAGGTTTATGTGTATAATATTGCACCCGAGCGAAGCCGGGGCGGGACGCTAGTATATGTATAAAAATGTATCCCACGATCCCTATTCCGTTTGGTCATGCTGTAACTTTTAACTTCACCGTTTTCATTCATGTTTACTCAAAAACAGTTTTATTAATACAATACCTAAAAATTTTGGACTTCATTCTCTTTCTAGAACATAGAGTCAGACAAAACAAAGATAAACTTAGCAAACAGAATATATAAACATTTACAACTTCCATCACTTTATTGCTAGCCGCACCTGTGCAATGTCTGAATATCAGATGTAAGCATGTAACCTTGACTACGATTCCGCTTGGCTGGCACCCAGACCAGGTGATGCCAAATTACCTAGTTTTGTCTGACGGCTTACTTTGAAAGGTAAAACTTACTTTATTTGAGGCTTAAATTATATGTATTTTATATATTTTTAATTATTTAAATCAGTACTTTACTGCGATCCCACCTGATGGTAAGCACCTGGTGGTTAAGAGCCTATTCACTCTAGCCTTGAAGACACCTGAAAGAGGGGTATGCTGTAGTTCGTAAAGTAGCTCTCGGCATTCTGACTTCTTTTGCCTCAATGGTATATTGTGTGTGTAAAGGTACACCCTAGCGTGAAAATACTGAACCGATTTTGATGAATTTGGTGGAGAGTAAGCTTAAATCCGAATGAAGGACTTGGACTACTTTTTATCTGGCTTCAATTTCGCGTATCACAGTATTTGTTATCGAACTCCTCCGAAACTGCTTGACTGATATTTATGACATTTTTTGTGTATATTTCGTAGATCTGAAAATAGGTCGTACTTCTTCCCTCATTTTTTTATCTTACCTAATTTATATGATAGAAAACTATTTTCATTACGGGTATGTGGTGAGGAGGAAAGAGGAAAATATATTGAAAATAGTTTTCGGAAATAATGTGGTTATTTATTAGAGAAGGAAAAGACAGGAAATGTTGAACTAATGTGGAAGAATTAAATATAATTTATAATCATCAACATCATCATATCAGCCGAAAGACATCCACTGCTGGACATAGCCTCCCCCAAGAGTCGCCACAACGACCGGTCCTGTGCGTCACGAATCTATCGGATTCCCGCGACCCTGACCAGGTCATCAGTCCACATAGTTGGAGGCCTTCCAACGTTGCGTCTTCCGGTACGAAGTCGCCACTCCAGAACCGTTGACCATAATTTATATGTTGTGAAAATGAATAAACAAAATAATAAAGATTCAAAAAGCGGTACTCCTGGACATGACTCGTATTGTTAGGAGGTTCCTTTCTCTGGAGCCCTGACCTCCGGCAGCCACCGGTATCGGGAATAGGGTTTAACCTGTTGCCGATACCGGTGGGATACTATTTTTAATATTTTTAAATATTTTGTTTTCATAAAATTTTGTTAAAAAATATATTAAAAAATGTAACATAATATGATAAAAAAATGAGTAAAGGAAATAATATTAACACCACAAATATCAAACAACATTAAATAAATTGGGATAAAAACAAGACGACAAGGTTGACTTAAGAAAATACGATATTTTTGGAATGCAGTCAACAAACCGTTGCATGTTTATATATATTACATATATATATCTTGTTGTAAATATAGCCATTCACCCGATGAGTGACCGTCAATTTTCTCAAGGTGCATCTACAATCTCTTGAGCATCAAAATAAATAAAACTACTACATGTAATATTAAACCGGTATCTAAAGTAACTTGGCAAAGCTAAGTCTGGATAAAAATAGCCTTATATTAGAACTAACTTCTGTCAGCGGCGTCTCCCGCTTAAGACTTATAATCCCTTGAACATCTGGCCTAAATTAAATGGACATAATACTCGTACCCGCCTAGGCGGCAGTACGAGTATCAGACGACTATGTGCATTTGATTGCGGCCAGCTGCGCTCGGATAGAGCCCCGCTGAGCTGTATATCCATATTCTTAGCGAAATATTGATAGATTTACATATACTATGTTCACTTTGAAGAATATTTAACCATCAAATTTTATGTGTAAAATAGTTTCTAAAGATCCAAGCCGTTTCGAAAGAGTAGGGAAAAGTTGCGAAATTGCTAATTTTTTTTTTTGACACATTTAAATCAATAGTTGATACTGTTGTTCATGAATCTATAATAAATTAGCTTTTATTAGCTTCATTTTGTAACTTATTAACCTGGCCGTTACCGAGGAATAGGCTTCACAAAGTCACTGTTTTATGGCACTACTCGGGCGCTTGGACCTTAAGAGTAGGTTTTTCCATACAAACTTTAGACCTCCATTTCACCCCTCTAGGGGATGAATTTTAGAAAATATTCTCTTAGTACTCGCCTACGTTACAAAACGAAACCTAGTGCAATAATGCTCCTAGTCCTAGTCATTTCGGCTATGCCTTGATTTGTGACTAGCCTTGTGTTAAACTACAAAAAAAAAAGGTAAAGCACTTGTTTTTTTTTTGTCATACGCTTCAAAGTAATTTGCAAGTAAAACATTTGCCATATCTAATAATAAGTACAAATGGAACATAAATCATCGTTGCTAGTTAGGATTAATTAGCGAATATCACGCGATGATCGAGAGGCGCAAATTATCACCATCATGTTAATCTAAATATAAAGATGTGCATTGATAGCTATCAGTGGTTATGGCCAGGAAAAATGATTGCATAGCAAATTAACTAATGAATCAAAATATCCTTATTACAAGCTTTTATTTAGTTTCACCTGTCCCGATGTTTGTCTATCATCAGATCTTGTGAATTAAATTTGACCCACTTCCCGGTTACCGATTGAGCTGAAAGTTTGCATGCATGTGTAAATCAGATGACAATAAAGAATTATTATGACATGGAGCTGATCTGATGATGGAACCGGAAGGTGGCTATAGGAACTTGGTAGTTAAACAACACAACCCCATCGAGTTTGGGCTCGTATGATTCGTCTTGATCAGTATTAATTATATAGGTATACTGAGCTATAAAAGCTAGCTATGAAAAAATATTTTTCAGTAAAACTCCCGACACTAGATAGGTACTTTTGTAATCCACATAATAATCGACTATTTAATTCATCTTATTTTTGGTTGCCATTTCTTTTTTAGTGTCGAACTTATTTTCTTATCTATGGCAAGATCATTTTTGAATAAAAAGGCGCGACGCAGTTTTTTCAGCTACAGACGAAAAAGAGGGCTCGAGTAATATTTTTGAATTTTTTTTAAAGAAGTATGCACGATATTGCTGGTTCAAATCCTTTTATCATCGACATCCAAAACATGTCGATGATAAAAGAATTTGAACCAGCAATCTCGTGTATACTTCTTTCATTTTTGTTCAGCAACTAACAATTATAATCTTTTAAACACGAACATTTTATAAATGATAAAAGCGAGCAGCGTTTAGTAACGAGAGAGCCTTTGTAAACATCGCTAAGTGCAGCAAACGGGAATAACGAGATAGACTGGTAATGTTTTGGAGACTGTGAAGGACCTTCCTGACGCACACGACACTTACCAGACGTAAATAATATCACCACTGCTTTATTCACTAGTTTACAATTTATTTGAATCGTAGGTACACATCTTAAAATATAATTATGTACAAACGGGTAAAAAGGGGAACTCATAGGATATCAAAAAATTCGTCCACATCGATGTCAATGGGAAAAGAACCCAGAACGCTTTTTTTTGGTGGGCAAAAATCATCTTATGACAACCCCCGCTCTTGGGTGGAGCAGGAGATAGTGTCAGACTCTTACTGACTAAAAACCCACCCCGTTCCTTCTAGCCTCTTCATACCGGGGCTCGAGCTTCCTTTCGGATAACCCTGGCCCCAGTGGGCCCCTCCTGCTGAACCCAGAACGCTGGCAGCATCGCCGCGCTGGATGGCAAAAGAGTCGTCTAACTGTTTGCTGATATCCAGAACTACTAGATGAGCGTTCGAACTCTATGGCCCTAATGTTTCAACCCCAAACGGCTGCTAAACCTTACTTCTGATTATTATGATTCTAGTCTACCATTATTTTTACAATTTAATCATGAACTTTTCATTCTTATCGATCTGACTCAGATCTGGTCCAACCAATATCTAAGCTAGAACTACATTAGACCGACGCACACGTGTAACACGCCTGATTTGTACGTAGAATCGATGTGGCGTGGCGTGGATCTAGTGTAGCTCTACACGTCTAGTTTCCTTATAAAATTTATGGAGACCGATGCGTCCAGATCGGCGTGTGGCACACGTGTGCGCAGTGTAGTTCTATCTTTAGCAACCTGGACAAGTCTGTCGTTGGCTTTGTCCAAGTTGTGGAAGGTACAGGTAGTTGTGCAAATGTGCCTACTGGGCAGGAAAGGGGAAAATGCATATCCTGTGAAGGGGTTCACACTGACACTGTATTTGCTTAAGGATACCACATAGACGCAAGACTTGTGTGACAAAAAGCAAATTACCTAAAAACCTCATACGTCACATCAGTACCTAACGCTTTCTCTAGTAGGTATTACATTAACAAATGCCTAGCCTACGATGTTAAAGCATTCGATTCATGGTCACTTCACCATTCGTGCGTGACCTTGGAGCAGTATTGTATTGTAAATTGTTAAACTTTTGCAATAATTTGCCGTAACATTCGAGTTTATTTGACAGTTGATTACGTTTCGGAATACTACGTTGCTAATTTTATGTTCTCGGCAATCGATATGGATCAAACCTTTAAGTTAGAACTACATTAGACCGATGCGCACGTGGAACACGTCTGATTTGTACGTGGAACGACGTCGCCAGGCATCGCGTAGGGTGGAACCGTATAAAATGTATGGACATCGACGCGTCCAGATCGGCGTGTGTGACACACGTGTGCGCAGTGTAGTTCTAGCTTAATCCTATGTCCTTAATTCATTGGTGCAATATTTGAGCGGGAACTACATAAAACCGACGCGCACACGCGCCACGTCTGATGTACGTAGAACGAAGTCGCGTGGCGTGGTTATCGCTGCCGTCAAAAGGTGAAGGAAAACATCGTAAGGAAACCGGCATGTCCTAGAACCAAAAATTCGAAGACATGTGACATTCACCAACCCGCACTGGGCGGGTTACGGGTCTGGAACACTCCAAAAAATTCCTGGGCTCTACGTTCAAGGCACGGGAATGTATCTGGAATATGAGCAGGGGGCAAATCCGCTACCTGATGGGTGCCTTTACAGGGCACTTTGGAACCAACGACATGCTCATGAAAATCGCGACTCCCATGTGCAGGTTGTGTGAGGAACATACAGAACGCATGGAGCACCTGCTGTGCACATGCGATGCTTTGGCTAACAAGCGAATGAGTCTTCTAGGGGTAGGATATCCAAGACCAGAGGATTACAGGGTCTTATCCCCGCATCTCGTTGTGAAACTTATGAAGGAGATTTTCAGCGAGGTTGGGGAGGAGTAAGCCATCTAGGGGACCACAAAAGATCCACATGGGTCGAAGTGTCCGAGCTGTTTCTCGGCCCCTCAACAAGATAAGATAAAGTAACCCGCATTGGGCCCGCGTGGTGGATTACGGCCCATTCTCTCTCCTAGAGAGGAGGCCTGAGTCCCAGCAGTGGGAACATTAAAAAGGCTGACGATGAAAAAAAAATATTTTAGAAAAAATCAATTTCCCGTAAAGGTGCTCAGTTACAAAGATGTTTTGTTCCTATTTCGTAGCAGCCACTTAGTCAGGTCAAATACGAATCTAAATATAGCAACAATAATCTTGTTTCCTTTGCATGTAACGCTTATTTAGAATTTAATCTGATACAATCATCCTATTACGATTGACATTCAATTGACGTCAACAGCAAACAGCTCTTAGCTTACCTGTAATCATTCTTTCATAACACCACTTAGTTAATTGGTCGTTATAGCATAGCATAGCATAGCTTGATGTATGGCGTTTATTGTCATCGGAAAATATTCCTTGTTCTGCCCTGACATCTAGCCAAACTCGTGCCTTGATTTGAAGGCTAGAAGGAACGGGGTGGGTTTTTAGTCAGTAAGAGTCTGTCACTATCTCCCGCTCCACCCAAGAGCGGGGGCTGTCATAAGATGATTTTTGCCCACCGTAAAAAAAAAATGCTAATTGACCCTATAATGGTCCCACTTCTGGGACTCAGGCCTCCTCTCTAGGAGAGGAGATGGGCCGTAATCCACCACGCTGGCCCAGTGCGAATTGGTCAATGGAATTAGTAGATAAAAAAAAAACATTTAAAACAATTTGTATGTTTGTAATGATAAAACTCAAAAACTACTGTGCCGGCTTCAAAAATTCTTTCACCATTGGAAAGTTACATTCACCCTGAGTAACATAGGCTATATTTATTGCCCATGCAAAGCCAGAACGGGCCCGCTAGTGTTACTTGTGAACTGGTACATTTTGGGCTATTTACTCATTACTGTTTACAAATAGGCGCATTTCGAGATCAAGAGCATGTTGATAAGAAAAGAAAAACTGGTTTCAGTAATTGTACCAAAACCTCCTTCCAATCATAGAGTCGTTAACTTATTTATATGGACCTGGGCCTTCATTTTTCTAATAATAACTTGAAAGTTGAAATCCATTCTAAATTCCACAACTATCACACAACGCGGTCCAGTCCCATTCTAAGCAGAGCTTGTGTTATGAGTACTAGACAACTGATTACATACTTATATATTTCTAAAATTACACCCAGACACAGAACAAATGATCGTGCTCATCACACAAACATTTGTCCTGCGTGGGAATCGAACCCACGACCTTCGGCACAGTAGTCAAGGCCAAACCACTAGGCCAACAGGCTAGTCAGTAAATAACCAACGGTTGGGAAGGACTCTCGTATTCACTAGATTTTCTTCTAAAGCGTTTATTGATTGTAGTTTCCATTGCCTTGATTTGTGAATACGAGAGTCCTCATAATTTGGGACTTCCTTAACAAAAAAAATCGCCTCATATCATCATCATCACCAGGCTTTTAATGTTCCCACTGCTGGGACTAGGAGAGGGAATGTTCCGTAATCCACCACGCGGGCCCAGTGCGAGTTGGTGAATGTCACGTGTCTTCGAATTTTTGGTTCTAGGACATGCCATCATATCACATTCATTAAAAACTATAATTTCATGCTAAATCATACGACAAATTATGATTAAGTGGTTTTGGCATCGATGTCTATTTATTTATTGATTAAATGCACTTCTGACTCTGATAAATAAAATTGTATCCAAAACAAGAATTAGGTGCCTCAGTAGGTATGATTTTCTGATGCAATAGTACGAATTCATAATCGAGAAGCTTCGAACAAGCCACTCGCTATTCTGTCCGATGAAAACAAAATGACAAATCCGTCACGAGTCATTATTTCTAAAATAACTAGCACTTATGTTATGAAGGAATGCAATTGAAGAACAAGAATTACACAGTGTAGCACTTAACACATTTCTTGAGTTATTATCTTATTAACACATTGACATAGCGCTATGACTAATGTTACTAAAACGATAAAAGCATGAAATCACGGTTCATTTTTACTAGCCATCGCCCCTGCTTTACGCATTTGCAGGTACTAGGAGCGCACGAAATCGCAGGAGTTTCTGCAGCCGGCTCGCCGACTCGCTGCACACTTGCACAACCGGTCCGCGCGCACACAGCATTGAAAATTACGTCATGTATTTTATTTAGCCTTATGTAGAGCTTGGTATACCTATCTATCTATATGCTCGACCGGCGAGTAAGTCACGACGCACCTCCTACGCGTGCTTATAGCCTGGTACTTCAGAAGCCAGAAAGGATTCAAAAGGACCTTTCTTGCGAGTCTTTTTGCGTTTTCAAGGATATCGTAATAAAGGGGGAAGTGAGTTGAAAAGGATACACCTGCGTTTGTTGAACTTGTTTTTTTTTTGTTTTGATCCTTTTTAGTGTTGTTTCTTTACAGTTCCTTAAGTAGGCCTACAGTCGAGTGCCTTTATCGTATTA
Organism: Mythimna lalbum; assembly: GCA_949319445.1. NCBI lineage: Eukaryota > Metazoa > Arthropoda > Insecta > Lepidoptera > Noctuidae > Mythimna > Mythimna lalbum. The sequence continues at coordinate 18,306,857 of OX439361.1, read as the reverse complement.
TAATCTTATCTTTAGCTACATTTATTCTAATCTGCTAAAAAGGTTTGCATTGTGTAATACTTGTTCACTAGAATTGCTTGTGATTTGTTTTTTCTCCGACGCTCAAGGTCTCGATTCGATCCGTCTACTCTTTTTATGTTTTATACATCAGGTTTTGATGGTGTCTAAGTTCAAAAGGCAAGTGTCAGACAATTTCTTAAGTGTCTACTTCAAGTTTTTTTTTTGTTATTTTGGGTGTTAAAACAAGGTCGATTGCTTCAAGCATACTGTATTTGTCTGTTAAAAAAATATTCTAAGTAGTGAAGTATGGATGGAAAATATTTTTAGACTTTTAGATTTCAGTTAGTAAAAGGTCTCATCATCATGTCATCTCTCATCAGAAAAGTAATTTTTCTAGTTTTCGCGCCTCAAGGAGATGCCAGCAAAACCGTAGGGGCCCAGCAGTTGCCATAAGTTCGCTTCTGAAATAAAAATCTGGGAATGCAAGGCAAAGAAGGAACATCATGACTTCTCACGCTTCCCTCTAAAGCGAGAGAAGTCATTGGATGATTTCCCACTTTAAAAATAACAAATAAATTTTTGATTTTATTAAAATTGATGTGAAGCAGTTTATAATTATGTAACCTGTCTAAATCTTGTCGGTTTTATAATTAAATTAATTAATACAAAACATATTACAGAGAGAAGTCGTCGCTCTCTAACTGCATCAAGCATAATTTTAAATCTTTTAGAAGATAAAAAAAGATTAACCATGGTTTACGGTAAATGAATATCGGAGGAAACCCTGACACCTAACCATTAACTGCATAATAAAGATGAATCTAATAAAATAAATTATCACTAGAACCCTGACATAAAATTGTACAAAAACACACTAGGTAACAGAAACCACTTGATAACGATTATGTATTTATTATTATTTAAGACGATTTTTCAATGTCATCTTATTAATAATCTTCTTTTTTGCAAATGCTAATAGTGTGCGTTCGGAAGCCTTATTTCGCAAACGCATATTTGCTTTGATGCTCACATAGATTGGCGTTAGAATAGAATAGAACAAGTTTTTAATGAAAAACATTTTTTCATAGCAAGCTTTTATAGCTCGGTATACTTATATAATTAATACTCGTCAAGACGAATCATACGAGCCCAAACTCGATGGGGTCGTGACGTTTAACTACGAAGTTCCTATAGCCACCTTCCGGTTCCATCATCAGATCAACTCAATGTCATAATAATTTTGCATTGTCATCTAATTTACACATGCATGCAAAATTTCAGCGCAAGCGGTAACCGGGAAGTGGGTCAAAATTAATTTGCAAGATTTGATGACAGTCAAACATCGGGACAGGTGAAACTAAACAAAACCTTGTAATAAACATTATTTTGTTCACCAAAAAAGTACTCGTAAAATAATTTATACATAAACTTAAATCTATGGCTACAATGGCGGTCCTACCATACAACTTTAGGATGGATCGTAAGAACTTGAAAGAATACAGGAGGTAGTCTCCGGTGTACTGCTAACAAATTGAGTTAAGAGTTGAGTTGAGAGTAAAAAGTTAATCATTTAAAAAATACTTATATTAGATATTTTTTATAAGGTTCTTCTATTAGTAAACAATAATCAAGATCTCTTAATCAACCTTGGTAACCTTGGTAACTAGTGTTGACTACATCAGATTTCATTTTACCCTAATAATTACCCAAGTCGTTTGACTTTTTAGACAGATTCTAGAACTTACACTATGCATACGTGTGTCACATGCCGATCTAGGCGCGTCGTTTTCCATCCACACATTTATATGGAAACTAGACTTGTAGAGCTACACTAGATCCACGCCACGCGACGTCGTTCTACGTACAAATCAGGCGTGTTACACGTGTGCGTCGGTCTAATGTAGTAGCTTTTATCAAACTCTAAGGATAAGCATCACATAAAACATAACTGAAATAATTTGTATACTAAGAGTATACATAAATATTATATTAAGTTACACAATTTCATTGAAAAAAGCGATAAAAGAAAAGAATAAAGTATGTAGGGTTGGTGACAGAAATTAAATTAAGTACAACCGAGATAGCATTAAAGAGAAAGGAAATGGTCTTTAACTAGTTTAGCGATTGGGGTTATAGTTCACTTAGCTGTGTATTGCGGTTTCACCTGCATCTTTGGTTACTGGTCCGCTCCGTAGTATGATGTTAGATAGCCTTTCTCGATAAATGGGCTATCCAACAGTTGGTAGTTCCTGAGATCAAAGTGTTCAACCAAAGAAATAGTCAAACTTCTATTTTATAATTTATTAGAATGGATTTTCTGACCAAAAGTCTCTGCAGTGACGAACGCGTATCGGAAGACACAGCATTGGAAGGTAGACCGATGACCTGGTGAGGGTCGCGGGAATGCGTTGTTTCGTCACTTTTTGGGTTTATGTCTAACAGAGGACAATCGGACATCTTTCGGCTGAAATGATAATGCCGATGATGATAGATTTTCTTAATTACTCCGATAATAATTTTTAGCATTCTTTTCATCCTCATCATCTTCTTGCCCTTGTCCGGTTTTATTTGGGGTCGGCGTAAAGCAAAAGCCTTTTAAAATGTCAAAAAACTTGACTAATGAGCAATTTGACGGCTAATCTTTTTCTAATAATGTTAAGGTCGGATTAATATTTAATCTCCGTTACCTTATAGCATCAGCATGATCAGGCTTATAGTGTTCCCACTGCTGGAACTGGCCTTCCCTCTTTGAGAGGAAATGGGCCGTAATCAACCACGCGAGCGCAGTACGGGCTCATACAAGTCTCTTTGGTAGAACTCACTTTGGTGCTTACAAGTCCCTTTGATACAATACAAGTCCCTTTGGTAGAAGTGATTACAGTGGGGCCCGGGGCCTCATTTATGTAGGGGTCTTGAGCAACAACTCGGTTAGATAAAAAAAAATGTTAGAAACTTTTTATTAAATCCTACCTCTATTATTTCTCACCTATTATAATTCCTGAAAGCAAAGGGAACTGATCTGAAGGAACATAGTTGTTTGTGCTTTTGTATTATTGATATTGTAATGATTTGTGCGTCTATTTGGGCGGAATAAACATGTTGTCCTTCTTCTTTCTTTTAGTCAATAAGTCTGACACGCCCGCTTGCTCCACCGTTGAGCGGGAGAAATCATTAAATGACTTTCCACCTTTAAAAAAAAACTATCCTAAGAAATATCCAGTTTTGAATCACAAATTTTGCAAAATGGACATGGGCCGCGCAAAGATCTACCGCCCAGGGCCTCATAACGGTATAGGCCCCCCATGAGTGGTGAATTTTGGGGTTCTAAGGATTTTTTTTTCTGTCGACGGGGAAAATCATCATTGACGAAACCCGCTCTTGGGTGGAGCGGGAGACAGTGTCAGAGTCTTACTGACTAAAAACCCCGCGCCGTTCCTTCTAGCCTTCATACCGGGGCTCTAGTTTCCTTTCGGATAACCCCGACCCCGGTAGGCTTCGACCCCGATGGGCCCCTCCTGTTGCTGACAACTCCTTGAGGTGCGCGGGAACAGTGCGCGCCGTCGACGCCTTGGCTCGGTCCGGACAGTTACCGGACGATCGGACAGCGAGCTACCCATGGCTCGCCGTCCGCGAGCCCGCGTCTACGGTGACCGGAAATCGGGATCGGAATCCCGGCGGCGGTGGCGGGGGCGCCGTTGCCTGATGCGGTCTGCCTCCTCCTTTGCTAGCATTACTGCTTCGCAGAAGGAGGCGACCGCCTGCCACTCCTCCTCGCTCCGGACCATGGCCTGAACCAAGGCCCGGCGCGAGAGGTCTCCGCCGCCGATCACCCCCTACGGGGGTTCTAAGGATGGACCTATAAACGGAATGACCTCGGTAAGCGTAACTTAACCTTTGAACAACACGTGCTGTTTTTTATTTAACCGCAAGTCACGAGCTAGGATTTACTAATTGCCCATCAATTTTAAATCAAATTCAAAATATGGAGCCGAATTGCTTACGATTCGGACAGTGTACGAATTAACTCAATTTAATTTGGGAACATTTTTTTCACTGAAAATTCGAACACCATTAAATTTTTTGAGCTGTCTAGAACAATCAGATAAAAAAAGTTAAAAAATATAATATAAAGAAAAAAAGCTTTACCAAAACTATTTTAGGGTGAGTTTTAACTGTCCACGCACACGGGTTTCTAAAAAACGTCACTTCAAGCTTTATTTTGAGGCGGCCTGTTTTTGTGGTTCGTATGCGGCGGTGCCAATCACCGGACACAAGGGTGTTTTTTGCGGCGGCTTCTAGCGTTTTTTTGTGGCCGATTTTGGCGTTTTTTTTTTGTAGCGGCGTTTTTTTTGAGGCACGTGTGGGGGTCACAATAAGAGGACACTGTACTTAACAACTATCAATAATTTAGTGATATCTGAATTGTCAGTTTAAAAAAATTATGTTAGTTCGGACACCGTGTCCGAATCGTCAGCAACTCATCGATACATATCAGGAAGAACATTTTAAGAGACAGTTTACAACTTTTGCAAAAAGGGGTATTTTAAGAGGTTACTGCAAAAATTGCTATCTGTCGTTTACGATTTTCTTCTTGAAAAGACTCGATATTATGTTTCAAATAAATCACATTGGTCACTTATAAAACTTAAGAACCACGGTTCTAATTGGTCGTTTCCTATGGAAAAGAACCGGTAACAAACAACACGGTTACTCTTAAAAAAACGTTACAGATTTACAATATTTCCATATTACAATATAGGCATGAGAGAACAATGTAGACCAATCAAATTGTTTGTAAAAAAAACTGTAAATGAACATTAGAACGACGCACACGTGTAACACGCCTGATTTGTATGTAGAACGATGACGCGTGGCGTGGATCAAGTGTAGCTCTACAAGTCTAGTTTCTATATAACATGTATGGAGACCGACGCGCTCAGATCGGCGTGTGTGGCACACGTGTGCGCAGTGTTAGTTCTAGAACTATTCTTTGTAAATCTGTTCAACCATTAACTTCCTTGATTGTCTACACAAACTCATAAGTTTAGCTATTAGAGGCCGGGTACACGCGACGACGATCGATCGAATCAAATTGCGAACGTAATGCTAACATTTGTATTGAAATTCTTTGTAGAACAATTGCGTGCCGGAGCCGATTATATTAAATGAGATTTGTCTTTTTATCAGACTGTTAAAGCCGGGTACTCACCTCCGAGCCGTAACTGTAACTGTAGCAGATACAGTAACTTAGTTCACGTATAGACGTTTCCTCGTTGTGGTCACAGAGCTCACTGTGAGCTCCTTGTGTTCGCGGAAAAACCGACAAGTTTCGGTTCGCTGCAACTGGCTCGCGTCGAACCACAATGGGCTCGCGAACTGCGTACTCGCTTATAAAATTGGCACTAGCTTCTGACGTTTTGCCCATGTAGGCCTATGTGAAATAAAATATTTTGACTTTGACTTTGACTTTGAAATTTGGTTACTGTATCTGCAACGGTTACAGTTACGGCTCGTAGGTGAGTACCCGGCTTTATATTTCGTCGTTTTTACAAGCTTTAGCTTTAGTTTCACCTGTCCCGACGTTTGTCTGTAATCAAATCTTGCAAATTCAATTTGGTCTACTTCCCGGTCACCGATTGAGCTGAAATTTTGCATGCATGTGTAAATCAGATGACAATGCAAAATTATTATGATATGGCGCTGATCTGATGATGAAACCGAAAGATGGCTATAGGAGCTTGGTAGTTAAACGACACAACCGCATCGAGTTTGGGCTCGTATGATTCGTCTTGGCGAGTATTAATTATGTAAGTAATACCGTGCTATAAAAGCTTGTTATGAAAAAAATATTTTCATAAAAAACTTGTTATAAATAGCTTTGGTTTGGCTTGCGTGAAAGTAAATAAATGACGGAAACGTATTTCCGGGATAATTAATTAAGTCCACCTTTGTTCTTTTGTGTTGCATTAAGATTAAATCAATAAATAATAAAATACTGATAACTTACACAATAACCAGCCATGTCGGGCATCCTTCCCTGGATAATTATTCTACAAACGCTAATGATTTCTAAACTCGAAAGAATTTTTTTTTTATTGTTCACAGGTTCGCGCTTGACTGCTATGTCACTTCATGGAAAGTGACGATGTGGTCGACAAACCTATCAACAATAAAAAAAAAATACTATTCACTCAGCGATTGAAGTGTTAGGAGTAAGATCGGTTTACTTTTGAAGTCCTTTATTGGTGCTAATACTACTGTATATTGATATTATGCAATGGCTTAACTGCCCATTACCATAACCCTTACCCAACGAGAAGGTTGACCTTGACCCAACATCAAGCAGTAAAGCCCCAAGACCACTAATCCCAAGCTTTACTATCTTTATAATTTATATCCCCGTCTCTTATGCCTAGTTCCAACATAGATTATGCCTTGATCACACGCACCGAGTAAAATATTGCTCGGCCGAGACCATAGGCCGACACAGTGATGTAAGCGAGTTGTAGAGTTATGCTTTGATCACACGTAACGAGTAAACGGGCGAGACAGTGCGCTCGGACGAATACTCGGTACGTATAAACAAAGTACCGAGTGCTTATCTCTACAACTCGCTCGCTTACATCACTGTCTCGGCCGAGCAAGATTTTACTGTCTCGCCCTTTTACTCGGTACGTGTGAGATCAAGGCAATAAGCGCTCGGCCGAGCACTCTGCACTTTGTTTATACGTACCGATTATTCGGCCGAGAGCACTGTCTCGCCCGTTTACTCGGTACGTGTGATCAAGGCATTAGTTCCAGTAAGTTTACATAGACTTAGTATATCTAGATACGCCGTCCGCTTTCCCCTTTCTAAAGTTCACCCACAACCGTGACAGTCGTTTATAAGTGAACAAAGGACGGTTTTCTATAAAACGATTGTGTTGAGTTTCTCTGCATATTGTGTTCAAGCCAGCCGTGTACTTTAGATTAGTATCATTTCACCGTGTTCTGGGAGTAAGAATGTAACAAAGTTTCTGTTTGAATCTCACCCTTCTTGGTCTTTCGACGGCACGTGGTGTGTCCTACGCGTGCCTCAAGGAGATGCCAGCAAATCGTAGGAGCCCCACTGGGTGGAAGTCTACTGGGGCCATGGGTTAGGTGAAACTGAATACCTGGGGCCCTGGAACGCAAAGCAAAGAAGGAACAAACGAGTGGGTAAAAGTCCGAGATGCTCTCCCACTCCGCCCAAGGGCAGGAAAAATCATTAGATGATTTCCCACCTGAAAAAACCCTCCGTCGTCTTCTTATCGTGTCAATGGTAAACTCCTTAAATTGTTTGGGCCCAGTACATCGTTGATTACAGCATCAGTGGCATTAAGCCCACAAAGTGCAGGTATACTAGCACTTGGGCCACTCCAACGTGTGGTCCATGATTTGTAAAAGGGTATATGACCCTTACATTGAATATCTCCGACGGGTCTATAAAACCCCATTTTGCAATCGATTGAGTGATTTCCATAGCAAGAAGTTCCTCAGGTTTGAATTTAAAAAAATCTGACGTTTAAATCTTTCTTATTTGCAATAAGAAATACGCACTCGACTTTTAGCGCACTCTGGCGCACTCTATTGCGTTTGTCTACACTAATATTATGAAGAGGTAAAGTTTGTTTTTTTTTTTTTTGTTTGTAGGAGGTAATCTCTGGAAGTACTGGCCCGATTGCTAAAAACTTTCACAGATAGAATGCCACTTTATTCCTTAGTGACATAGGCTGTATTTTATATACGCGGGTGAAGCCGCGGGCAATAGCTAGTCAATTTTAAAGTACCTACTCCCCCGCAAAATACACCACTCTATAAGAGCATAAAAATATGATATTACATCCTTTTCACAACAAGAACATCCACCGAATGCTAAATCTTCGATGTTGAATTTGCGACGTTCTAAGAATAGGCTCCCTTTACTATTGATGTGGTTTAACTTTATCGCTGTCATGAATTTTGAACGGCTGGTGGAATAGTATTAAATTTCAGTTTGGCCTCTCGGCCACTGAACTGTCGCAGGGAGCAAGGTCGAGTCGGACTTGCCTTTAATCGATCTGTGACTGAAGAAAATTCAAGGTTACACAAGATCTTGTAGTACGTAGGAAGTGAAATAAGCTAACATATCAGACCTTATTAGTTTTTTTTTTGAGGTGGGAAATCGTCTATTGGCTTCTCGCGCTCTAGATTGAGGCGAGAGGGCTTGTCGGATTTATTCTGACTAAAATCACATCTATGTTTCCTCAGTTGAAATTTTGCGTTCTAGGACGACGTATCCTTTTCATACGTTTTTCCATGGCAGTAGCAGGTATCGACCCTGCTGGGCCCCATACAGTTTTGCTGATATCTCTTTGAGGCACGGTTGGAACACTACGCGCCGTCGAACACTACAAACTGTTTACGCAACGGCTCAAGCTCGGCCCTTATAGAATGAGCGGTCGGCGAGCTATCCGTTGGTCATCGTCCGCAAGCCCTCCGGAGATTGCTCTGCGATTCCCGACGCCTGGGTTGTCTCCTGTCGGGCAACATGTGTGTGAGATTGTACGTTCACTACGTTCCCTTACTCTTGTGGCCGCCTTCTGCGCTAGTATTACTGTTTCGCTGAAATATGCGACCGCATCCCATTCCCTTTCGGCCCGAACCGTGGTCAGGGCCCGATGCGAAAGGCCGTCGCCGCCGATCGCCTCTACGAGGACATGGCGACGCTTCCCCCAGGCGTGATTCTTATTTAAGGATGTGTTTACGTTGTTCTCATCCTGCTTCCTAAACATTATCATCATCTTTTCAGTCGAAAGACTTCCCCAAGAGCTGCTACATCGACCGGTTCAGTGCGTTTCACATTTATCTAATTCTCGCGACCCTCACGAGGTCATTGGTCGATCTTGTTCCTACCCTTGTCCCATGTTTCTTAGGGTTGGCACAACACATTTTTTTCCATTCTGCGTCATGTTATCACTTACTTTTTTCTTTCATGTACTTAATCATTTTTTTCCTCACAATCCATCCAGTAATATTAAAAGTAAATGTGAAAGTCTGTTATGTCTGATCAATCACGCTTCAACAGCTTAACGGATTTAAATGGAACTTGACTGACGAGTAAACCTGCCCCGGATCCGGTCGCAGGATACTTAATACTGACAGTACGTTCTCGTTGGAATTAATTTTTGACATTCATACGGGCGGAGCTAGTGGTGTCGTGATGGCTCAGCCCAGTAGCTACGGCATCCGCCTCACATGCCTGACATATGTGAATTTTCAATTCATACTATGTACTTTTCCCCGTGCCTCGGAAATTACATAAACATGGTTGTCATTGAAGCAAGCAAATTATAAACATTTTAATTCATGAATCCCCAAGCGACCACCGGTGGCCGCGCATCTATTGTCTTACTATTGTGTCTCTAATTGACGGTATCTGAAGGGTTAATCGGACATTATTTATCTTTCATAATAATTTCAATTGTTACAGTGTATGAAGGCATACGTGGAGTTCGAAGTCTGCAATGGCGCGTACGAGGTGTCCTGTCCTGACGCGAAGTGCCGGGTGGGGGCCGCGCTCAATCTCGAAGAGATATCCGACCTGGTGGAGCCAGGAGTCATGGAAAAACATCTCAAGTTCCGACTCAATCATGGTTAGTATTGAAACAATACATATTAGTACTGGCAGTACGGCAGACGTTGTCTTGCCTGATAATTTGCATTTTGTCAGAAAAAAAATAAAGAACCACCTACCGAGTCCAATTGTATTTTAAACCTTCCATGGACTCGCTCAAATGCACACACAAAATTGCATTCAAATCGGTCAAGCCATTTAGGTCCTAATCGGTCTAGCCGTTTAGGTCCTAAACGGCTAAACATTAGGGATATAGTAAATGTTGAAATGGCACATGATGCAAGATGACCATAAAGGTCTACGGAGACGCAAAAAAACCACTGAAAATCGGAATTATCCAAGAACCCAAGTTCTTTATATTGCACATTGCCATGTTCTCATTTGAAATTATTCAACGTTTTTCTTTCTTTGCCTATGCATTCACACGCTGGACAACGGCATACACACCTTCCATATTTCCCAATCCCACATTTCCTCCTTCCGGAGTCAATCCATCCAGTTCGTTTCGCTTTACCGTTTTTATTGACCCAAAATGTTTTATCAATGAGCCAGCTCTTTCCATGCTGCCATCATGCTCTGATTGCACTCACCCGCTCGACTCGATCATCGCTGATGCGTGTGCGCTCGTCTGCCACTGACGTTGAGCTCGCTCCGCTCTGTTTCACTGCGATTACTCGCTCCGTTGCCGCACATTATTGAACTATTTGCTCTACAAGAGACTGTACTATCGTTTTAAGTTGTGTTGTTTAATGCTTCGGTTATTTGTTGGCTAAAGATGGCATTTTATGACTGTCTGCCCCAGATGGCATTCATTGATCCAGGCCCATTCTCTCTCCTAGAGAAGAGGCCTGAGTCCCAACAGAGGGAATATTATAAAGCCGATTATGATAGCTATGCCCCAGAAGGAGGGTTATTATTTGATTCGAGAGCACTGTCAAACGAGATGGATAAAAATGGAGGAATGGGTAGACAAAACTTTGAAGAATCTTTTTAAGGCTAAAGCCGGAATTAAATGGAAACATCGCTCGTACCCGCCTAAGCGGGCTGTATGAGTATCAGTGCATTTAAGTGTATTAAATCAGCTTTATAATGTTCACACTACTTGGACTCACTAGGAGAGGGAATGGGCCGTAAATTCCCATGCGGGCCCTGTGCGGATTGGTTATAGGATAAGGATACATGCAACTACTGATTTATTTGAACAGTTCCGTGAACATTGTCATGAGTACTTTCTAATTAGGAAATGAAAAATCCTTTTTTTTGCAAAACCCGCAAATTACGACTTTCTTTCCGAAACTTTTTTTCAAAAAAAAAAAAAATAACCGACCTCACTAAAAAACACGATAACGATCCAAATAACTTTAATTTCGGAAGTCAGTGTTTCACGTTATCGACTTCCGAAATTAAAGTTTATTTTGAACACATCCTTAGGGCTATTACGCACTGTCGACTAGTCGCCGGCGACTCAGTCCCTCGGCGACCGAAACATGGGAAACAGGGCCGGAGACCGAGCCGAGCGACAGTATTCCAAGTACATTCGTGCAGAATGGACGTTGAAGAACTTGCAATAGTAGCGGCGCTACTAATTATAAAAAGAAAGAAAAAAAAAAATCAAAAGAGTATTGGGTGCATCCTTTGTTAGAAGAACGGAGGTCAAAGGGAATGTTTAAAATATTTTATGAAGACGTTAGAAAATATCCTCGTAAATTGTATTTCCGATATAAATTTATCCGTGTCAAAACTCATTGTGAGCGGCCGTCCGTCGTTACGACAGTTGCTCGCAGTGTGAATGCTTTCATTTGAAACCGTGCTCCTATTGGTCGCCGGCGACCGGCAGTTGCCTGTGCGTCGCCACTGCGCGGCGAGTCGCCGAGTCGCCCGGGCAACCGGTGACTAGTGCGTAAACACCTATTTAAACTATACAATATTACAGTCGTCGACAATTGAGTCGCCGGCGACTAGTCGACAGTGCGTAATAGCCCTTAGAGCCATTACGCACTGTCGACTAGTGGCCGGCGACTGTGACTTACTATACTTTAAATAGGTGCTTGCGCACTTAGTCGTCAGTCGCCCAGGCGACTCGGCGACTCGCCGCGTTGTGGCGACGCACAGGCGACTGGCGGTCGCTGGCGACCAATAGAAGCACGGCTTAAAATGGGAACGTTCACACTGCGAGCAACTTTCGTAGCGACCGAACGCCGCGCGCGTGGTTTCAGAAAACACAATAGCTCATCAAACGAACGCACAGACATTCTTGCGTAATTAAAAAATGTATGAGGGTATTTTCTCACGTCTTCATAAAATGCTTTAAACATTCCTTTTGATCTCCGTTCTTGTAACAAAGGATGTACCCAAAACTCTTTTGGTTTTCTTTTATTTTTTTTTCTCTTTATTATGAGTAGTGTTACTATTGCAGCTTCTTCGACGTCCATTCTGCACGAATGTACTTAGAATACTGTCGCTCAGCTTGGTCTCCTGGCCCTAGTTTCTCTGTTTTGGTCGCCGAGAGACTGAGTCACCGGCGATTAGTCGACAGTGCGCAATGGCTCTTATGTAGGAAAATGTTTTTGTTATCACTATAAAAAATGGTCAACCGAATTTCATTGACCAGATACATTAAAAATAAGAGGACATATGACAACAAGGAAGTGAAGAAACTAAAGGGCGTTCTGACCTCCCAATGGTTCCGGTTTCTGATGGAGTGCCGTTAAATTGATATCCTGATCGGTGACGTGATAAGTGAAAACAACTTCATGCCTTCACACCGGATATTCCACATTTTAAAAGCACCCTTGACTGATATTGAGCTTTATCTACAGTGTACTTCCCGAGTGTTGTAAATATAGCGCTAGCTGTAAAACAGATTCAAACTTATAGGGAATTTGTTTTTGACCGGCCTTTTGGTCTAGTGGTCAGTGGCTCGACTGCTATGCTGGAGGTCGTGGGTGCGATTCCCACCCAGGACAAATGTATGTGTGATGAGCACGATCATTTGTTCTGTGTCTGGATGTAATCTATCTATTGTATGCATTTAGAAAAATTTAAGTATGTTTATCAGTTATCTAGTTACGCCCTAGGGAACATACTCTCTGAATAAAAAGTTATCTATGACATGTTCTACCCGTGTGCTAAGATTCATGGAAATCCATTCCCGAAAGTGACAAACATACACACACACACATTCACTAACAATCGCTTTTAAAATATTATTACTGTTATTACTTTTGTTGCAGAGGTGGCGATGGACTCTGGGCGTGCGTTTTGTCCACGCGTGGGCTGCGACACGGTGGTCCACGTTCGTGCAGCCAGCCCTGCGCATTGCCCCACCTGCCGGCACGACTTCTGTTCACAATGTAACCAGGAGGTAAGATATGTATCTTTTATGTCATTTGTCGGCGTGTGTGGCAGACGTGTAGTTCGACCTTTAAAGCGTTTATATTGTAAATCACACAGTAAAGATGTACCATCAAAGACACTTCCGCCTGACCACCGCTAAGTACATTTTTGCTTGCACTCGAAACGAAAACTTCAAAGGTTGGTTTTGCCGCGCAGGATTCAAGTGAATTTCCCCCCCCTTAGATCGGGCCCTGGTTTCAGGGATCGGAAGGTCTCATGAATGGAATCGCAACTTGTTTTTTTAAACATTGCCACGAGGTAATGATCTTTGTTTGAAATCATTCATAGTGTGGACTAGACATGTCTCCTGTATGTGGGTGTAATTGACAAATAAAGTAAACTCATACACAAATCACACAGACCTGAAACACCTAGGCAATACTAATATTTGTTCCGTCATCATCATACTGTAGGGGCCCACAGGGTCGAAGCTTACTGGGGCCACGGGTAGTGTGAAAATGAGACCCGGGGCCCTGGGACGAAGGCAAGTAAGGCACAGGAGTGGGTTATTAGTCACTAAAAGACTGACACTATCTCCCGCTCCTCCCAAAAGCGGGAGTAGTCATTGTAAGACTTACCACCATAAAAAAGACATCCAACAGAAAGTCAATCAAATCTAATCACTATTGGACGTAGGCCTCCCCCAAATGTCGCCTTAATGACGGGTCTTGTCCGTCCGGTAATGTAGCGATACGCAGCGTATCAGTTGATCGCTTAACCACTACGCCAACCGTCGGCGTATGTATCCAGTACTAGTTAATATTTTATTCAGAAACACCTAAAATCTCGTGTAATATTTCAGAACGTTGACATAAAACAAACACTACTCGCAGTAATGCGGCGGAACGTGTCTTTTCAACGTACGCCCATTGTCAAAACGAAAAAGCCTCCGTTTCGCTTTCCCTCCTATTACCTTTGTTCGGTTCATGCTGCGCTGCCGCTGGAACGGGCTCAACCAACAGGAATAAAGCTAGAACTACATATAGACGCTGTACTGCAGTCTCTCCAACGGTGCCAGATTGACTATCGGTACATCGAAGTGCTGAAGTGTTTATACAAAAACGCCACCATGTCAGTCCGACTCCAAGACCAAACATCGAAACCTATCCTTTTGCAGCGAGGTGTGAGGCAGGGAGACGTTATTTCTCCTAAACTCTTCACGGCTGCAATGGAGGATGTCTTCAAGGTTCTGGAATGGAGAGGACTAGGCATTAATATCAATGGCGAGTACATCACTCACCTTCGGTTTGCCGACGACATAGTAGTCATGGCTGAGACTACGGAAGAACTCAGTACAATGCTCGGTGACCTCAGTAGAGCTTCCGAAAGAGTGGGTCTTAAAATGAACATGGACAAAACCAAAGTTATGGTTAACATCCATGTAGCACCCACTCCTATTAAGATCGGAGACTCTACACTCGAAGTTGTGGACGATTACGTTTACCTGGGACAGACGGTCCAGTTGGGTAGGTCTAACTTCGAGAAAGAGGTCAATCGTCGAATCCGACTCGGCTGGGCAGCGTTTGGGAAGTTGCGCGGTGTCTTCTCGTCTAATATACCACAGTGTCTCAAGACGAAAGTCTATGACCAGTGCGTGTTGCCAGTGATGACTTATGGCTCCGAAACGTGGTCGCTTACAATGGGCCTTATAAGAAGACTCAAAGTCACCCAAAGGGCGATGGAAAGGGCTATGCTCGGAGTTTCCCTGCGTGATCGCATCAGAAATGAAGATATCCGCAGGAGAACCAAGGTTGTCGACGTGGCTCGAAGAGTCGCCAAACTTAAGTGGCAATGGGCAGGGCACATTGCACGCAGAACAGATGGTCGATGGGGACGAAAGGTTCTGGAGTGGCGACCACGTACCGGAAGACGCAGCGTTGGAAGGCCTCCGACAAGGTGGACCGACGACCTGGTCAGGGTCGCGGGAATCCGATGGATGCGTGACGCGCAGGACCGGTCGTTGTGGCGACGCTTGGGGGAGGCCTATGTCCAACAGTGGACGTCTTTCGGCTGATATGATGACATATAGACGCACACGTGTAGCACGCCTGATTTGTACGTAGAACGTCGTCGCGTGGCGTGGATCAAGTGTAGCTCTACAAGTCTAGTTTCCATATAAAATGTATGGAGACCGACGCGCCCAGATCGGCGTGTGTGGCACACGTGTGCGCAGTGTAGTTCTTACTTTGAGTTCTACAAAATATTCTGATGTCATTTGAAAATATATTTTGTTTTCTGTGATCTGTGATGTGATATAAAAAAAAAAACTATGTAGAATTGTAGAGGAATCGTCCTCTACATAAATAACATTTAAAAGTTTTTTTTTTGTCTTGATATGGTCATGCAAAGAAGAGGGACGAAACGCATGTTACTAAAAAAGTTACACATCGGCTTTATCTAGTTTAATCAGACGAAAAATATTTACTTGTAAGAGTTTTTTAAAACATTTGCAAAAAAAAAAACATTTTTTATTTGGCTGGATGGAGAGGGACGCCAAAGAAAAGTTGGATGGATTGTATGAAGAGTGATAATAAAGAAAATGGAGCTAGTGATAGCATGACAGAACAGAAAGGATAAAAAAACGTGTTGCACCGACCCCAAATAACACGGTACAAAGGTAGAAAAAGAGTGTTACGTGTTACTTAACACAGTTTTCTCGGATTTTAGACTATTCTTGTTAAAGAAAAGCTTACGTGATATCTACTTGCCAAGACCCCGTCTTACCCCCATGTAAGATACGCCTCGACCCCCTCCCCACCTCCAAATGCCTCAAGTAATTAATGGACGCTCTCTAAAACACCAGAGAATTTTCTCATAGCATTGGAAAATTTACTGTGTTTTCCGTATTCAGTAGACATTTTAGAATTCATTTTACTTGCCAGAATAATTCGTGTTACCAGTGATGACGTATTATGGCTCCGAGACATGGTCGCACAATAGGCTTTATCAGAATGCTTAAAGTCACCCAAAGGGTAATGGATATGGCCCGGAGTTTCCTTGCGTAATCATATCAGGAATGAACATACATATACGTAGAAAAACCAAGTTTACTCGAAGAATCGCCAAACTTAAGAGGCAGTGAGCAGAGCACATTGCTTGCTGAATAGATGGTCGATCTCGATGAGGCCGAAAGGTTCTGGAGTGGCGACTGCGTATTGAAAGATGCAGCGCTGCAAGGCGGGAAGCCTTGCAACGCTGGCAACAAGGATGACTTGGTGAGGTTCGCGGGAATGCGATGGATGAGAAACGCACAGGACCGTTCGTTGCGGCGATACTTGGACTAGACCTATGTGCAACAGTGGACGTCTTTCGGCTGAAATGATGATGATAACAGATATAATTATTCGAATTCAATAAACCATTTTTTCAATCCTGAAACATTTTGCAAAAAGACAAAAATACTCACCGTTTTTCGACGTGCCTCATGAAAAATGTTGCAGTTTATTCTACATGTTCTATTTCCCGACATTTCAAGCACCACTCGAGGCGGCATGAGAGGAACACTTCCGAACGCTACATAGGTACTTACATGAAGGTTACGTAGTGTGGTTATACCTTTTATGTAAAGAAATATCGTCGTTTTCCTACTTGCTAGACTGATGAAAAGTCCCTTTGATGGCAACACTAAGAAGCTGGGGCCGTATATTGAAGTCTTTTTATGTATTTACTTACTAGCCGACCCGGCGAACTTTGTACCGCCTAATTAATGAATACCTAAGTCAATGAATGTATTGATAGAATGATTGAGACTAATGTATTTGACAGTTGCTGTCAGTTTTCGATATATTTCATCATAATCATCATTTCAGCCGATACACGTCCACCGTTGGACATAGGCCTCCCCCAAGCGTCGCCACAACGAACGTTCCTGTGCGTCTCGCATCCATCAGTTCCCGCAACTTTCACCAGGTCATCAGTCCACCTTGTTGGAGGCCTTCTAACGCTGCGTCTTCCTGTACGCGGATGCCACTCCAGAACCTTTCGGCCCCAACGGCCATCTGTTCTGAGAGCAATGTCGATATATTTGGATATTTTTTTTTTTACGTTATTTTTATCGTTATCCTGCTATTCGGGCGGAGACAAATCTAATTAAATAGAAAGAGCAGCCACGCACAAAAAAAAAATGTATTCCACAAAAACACTACCCTGCATTCCCAGTGCCCCTTTTACGGTGTTTCTCAGGAAGTGGGTCGAGATGTCGCGGACAAAGCCCCTCGTGTTAGTAAGGTCAGCTCACTAACCGCTCTACCATACCGTTGCAGGCACTTGAGTAGAAAATCTGTTCTGATCATTGGTTGTCTTTAAGAGGGTGGGGGTTTCGTTACGGAATTTCTGGATTCGGTCTCCACGCTCAAGGCCCGCGATAGAAGCTATGCAATAGCTTAATACTAAAAGCTAAAAACAGAATAAAATAAATATGAAAAAATAAGTCCCCGCGTCCAGCGTCCCATACAACAATCGTGATTATTTTATTTTTCATGGGGATCCTGGCCCCCGACTTCTAGACGAAGTTATTAGTATTTAAGCCTCCATCAAAGAATTTTATATTGGTAGAACAACATCTTGGGGTGGGCGCTAGACTATACTGAGGTGGGCACGGCCCATTCGCCCCCCTCCCTCCCCATATACATCATACTCATGCTACCTATTGCAATCATTATGAATTTATATAACCTTGATGCATTAAAATAGTTTTAAGTTTTCATCAATATTCGATCGAAAGTCTCTACGTGTACAGTCAGAGTTACCAAAAGAGTTACGAACTTATACATGTTCATGGATAAATAGGGAGGCCAAAGAAAATATGGTTGGATTGTGTGAGGAGTGACATGACAGAACAAGGAGTCGGTGACCGCGTGGTGGGTGACGGTAGAGAATGAAGATTAACCTTTTAACCGCAGACCTCGTATACAGGGTTATTTGTAAAACACTAGCAACCTCTCAGGACTGTGTTACTAACGTCATAAAGAAGAACTTTTGTTCTATGACTTTAAAAAAAACTATCATATTTTAGTTCATCAGATGTTCTTACAAAAATAAAAATATTTAAATTGAACTTTCTAAATGTTGCGAAGTCTATGCTGGCGTATCAGTTTTCTAGTGTGATGAGTACACGAGAATGGTGCGAATGCTTGCTAGGTAGGTGTGATGACAATGTTTCGGAAGCCTGCTTACTTTTATTACGAGAACAGTGTGCAGGAGGCGTAGGTAGGTACAGCAAAATACAGAGTTGAAATGTGATAACGAAATTTTGAAGGTTTGTTTTTGGTAAATGTATTATGTTTTGTAAAAAGTCATAGAACAAAAGTTGTTGTTTACAAAGTTCTTAACTAGCACCTAAGAGGTTGCTATTGTTCTACAAATGACCCTGTATATCAGACAAACACCCTCGCGTTTATCCCGTCAGGGTCGCATATCCACGACCAAATACTCCATCTCATCAACTCTTCTGTGCCTTTGGGGATTGAAGAGCTAAACGATACCCAGTCGCAAACACACGACCCTGGCGAACAGGACACGACAAAACTCGTCGGATCAATCTGACGTAAGCTTAAATGTGCTTGGTCGACCCCAAGAGATATGGGACAAGGCCAGAAATATGATAAACTTCCATTAAAATTGTTATTTACCATAAAGAATCAACGTTTACTCCTAGGAGAAATTTTGTATTCAAAGCGTGACGTTTATTGCTTTCATTTGAGCGGCTCGGTTATCCTCCCTTTGATGTAAGGATTTGTCGTATAAATAAACCCAAGATTTGCTCTCTAAAAGGCTTGTGAGAAAGGATTTATATGTACATAATATACACTATTTTTAGATTTGTGTTGATCTAATATCCCCAACGTTTGTCACGTATCGTATACAATTTATTCAAATATGTGCTCTGCTATCGCGCACATTAATTACTTTAAACATTAATCGAGTAAATAGTTTAGCATCTCACAATCAGTGCCGGGCTTAAGGGCCACTGACAGCCCGGCGAAAATATTGTGGCGCCCAGGTGGAAGTATCGCACCAATCGTGGCGCAGTGTGTGAGGTCGAGGAGCGACTCTAACGATATCGTTAGAGTCGCTCCTCGACCGCAAACCCTAAAATAATATATTAAAAAAAAAATCAATAAAAATATGCATACGCACAGAGCGTAGAGCACCAACTCCAGACCTTGACGCCCCCCTGAATTTGTCGCCCTGGGCCGTCGCCCCATCGTGCCCCTCCCTAACGCCGGCACTGCTCACAATATTTACGAAATCGTCCCTGTGACACTAGAGACATGATCATATCAGCCGAATGACGTCCACTGTTTAACATAGGCCTCCGCAATTTCGCCACAACGAGCGGTCCTATGCGTCTCGTATCTATCAGATTCCTGCGACCCTCACAGGGTCATTCGCCTACCTTTTGGGAGATCTTCCACGCTGCGTTTTCCGAGGCGTCGTATACGCGTTGTGAATCCAAAGATAAAGCTGTAATTACTCATGTGAAGTCATGTACTTACAACAAAACGACCGCCTAGTCGCCCGGATGGCCCGGTAAACATGTATTTGTGCGGACAACAACAATAAACAACATAGATTTAAGTCTTATTTACTAACGACAATATTTACTCTATATATATGTTAGTCTGTAAGGTATATATATCTATAGAGCCAAGATGCCTGATAATAAAAAAAATATGAAATGAATGAATATAGACACAAGCTTATAACTTTGTGATTTTTCATGATACATTTATGAAATTTTGTACATGGATGATGGATGCTTTACATAAAATTACTAGACACGTGATTCGGGTTTTGCATAATACTAAAACTAATCCTTACTATTATTATAAAAGCGAAAGAGAGTTTGTTTGTTACGTCTTTACGCCTAAATGGCAAAACCAATTTTGTTGAAACTGGGATAGACCATGTCCTGGAATAGGACATAGGATACTTTTTATCCTGGAAATATGTTTCCTTGGGATAGTTTTCTGCTATCACGCGGGCGAAGCCGCTGGGAGCAGCTAGTTAATATTATAAAAGCGAAAATGAGTTTGTTTGTTTCGTGTTTACGTCTAAATGGCAAAACCGATTTTGATGAAACTTGGTACACGAATAGACCATGTCCAGGAATAGGAAATAGGATACTTTTTATCCTAGAAGTATGTTCCCTTGGGATAATTTTCTGCTATCACGCGGGCGAAGCCGCTGAGAGCAGCTTGTGTTATATCAGGTGAATAAGGTATTTAACTTCTGTGTTTCTTTGTTTCTAGTGGCACGGCAGTCTATCCTGCGAAGCCGCCGCAGCGTCCTCGTCGGCAGGGGCAGGAGCACCGCTTCTGCCAGATTCGGAGCTGATTAAGCTCTGCCCCATGTGCCGCGTACCTATAGAGAAGGACGAGGGTTGTGCGCAGATGATGTGCAAGCGGTGCAAGCATGTCTTCTGCTGGTATTGCCTGGCTTCACTTGATGTGAGTATACCTAAGCATTTAAATTTTTTTCCAGCACTAAAAACTAGAAATGATCACGGAATAAAAAAAAAAAAATACCGTCCTTAACATTTTGATCGCCACATAGGAAAAGCGTGATCTCTCCGCCAAGCAACGATATCATCTTTTAGGGCTATATTTCACCGGGATCCCAAGACGGCGCGCACTGTTCCCGCGCGCCTCAAGGAGTTGTCAGCAACAGCAGCGGCCCAGCTGGGTCGAAGCCTACTGGGGCCAGGGTTATCCGAAAGGGAGCTCGAGTCCCGGTATAAAGGCTAGAAGGAACGGGGTGGGTTTTTAGTTAGTAAGAGTCTGACACTATCTCCTGATCCGCCCAAGAGCGGGAGTTGTCATAAGATGATTTTCCCAACGATAAAAAAAAATGGCGGCGCGGAAAAAGAAAAGTCATTACTACTATTAAAATGTATAGTATACAGCTCTATAGAGCACCTCACCTGGTATCCGTTTGGTTGCGCAACCAATTTGGTGGCGACCAGATCGGACGCTGGTCGCGCCACTACTAATTACTATAGAACTGTATGGTGACTCACTGTCTCGGCCGCCAGTGATGCCCCCCCACTCGGTACATTTTGATACTATCTCAGTGTGGTGTGGCGACTCTGGTGTCTGTATGGTGTCTAATTTATCTGTATGTTAGCATTTAAAATAGAAAGAAAAAGAAACTTTTAATTTTGAGTGTGGTATGGGCAAAAAATGCTTCTTATCAACCTCCATAAAGTGTCCAAAGAGGTTGATACGTGCAATTTAGCTTCACTTGTTTGTTTGACTGACCGACATTTTGAAAATTCAAAAGTACCTGTAATTGGTCTATTTGAAATAAATGTTTTTGACTTTGACTTTTTTTTATTATTGATAGGCTTGTGTTTGACCACCATCTCACCTGATGGTAAGCGACGATGCGGTCTACGATGGAACACGCTTGCCTAGAAGTAACCTATTCACTCTTGACTTAAGACCCCTAAGTTGTAGCTATCAGGAAACACAGA
The DNA here is from genome assembly GCA_949319445.1 of Mythimna lalbum. NCBI lineage: Eukaryota > Metazoa > Arthropoda > Insecta > Lepidoptera > Noctuidae > Mythimna > Mythimna lalbum. The sequence goes on along the minus strand of OX439361.1, from coordinate 18,285,351 downwards.
CTCCGTCAGGGAATTCCACTCCTTGGCTGTACGCACAATAAATGTGTTCCTTTGATACTAGATACCCTCAGAGAAATGATATCTTGCAGATTGACACAGTACGTCAATTTGTGTCGCGTGCATTCGGGCCGGGGACGGGTCACAGTTGGCTCTCTAATAAGTTGCAGAAAAACCAGCGTTTCCTTGACACCTATTGTGCGCGCGCTAAATGTCATTTGTCTATTTAACTGTATACTTAAGACAATGAGAATGAGTTAAGAGGGTCCTTCTCCACTCGCTTATCGTAAACATCGAAAATGGTTTAAAAGCTTGTAACTTCATTTAATGCATTCCAACGCAATGTTTGACGAAAAGGTAACGCAAAAAAAGAGAGATAACGCCTGGAAACTCTGTTAGTATTCGGTAATTCCGAGATTTACTCGAAAATTTCACAAAACTTGCTTCAGGAAATAGCTGTTCATTTCAAACCCTTAAAAGTTTTTGGAAAAAGTTGTCGTCATTTAGAATCTTAATAAAATTTGCAAGGTCCCTAGAGGATTACTTTTTTGACTTTTTTAATTTTTAGACAAATTATGAAGTGTCAAAGTTCATACAAAACAGGACATTTTTAGAGGTTTTTACTGGATTAGTTTTACACAAATTTAGAAATTGGTTTCTTTAGAAACCTAGATAATATCCACAAGATACTGTGTTTCCAAAATATCTAACGAAAAATGTGTAATAACGTCATAATCAGTTATGAGCGGTTGTATAAAAAACAGTGAAAATGTGAGTCGTGATGCACCACCTTAAAAGCAATAACACGTTAGGTAATTTTCATTGATTGTTTAATAAATGTTACAACATAGGTTACTAGCCAATAAATTGCTGATTTTACGATACGGTGTGACCAACTTTGTCTTGTAATCACAGAATGGATTTTTTTTTTCGCTGGGAAAATCATCTAATGACATACCCCGCTCTTGAGCGGTGCGGGAGATAGTGTCAGACTTTTACCGACTAAAAACCCACTCCTGTTTCTTCGTTGCCTTTCGTACCGGGGGTTAAGCTACCTTTCGAAGCTAACCCTGGCCCCAGTAGGCTTCGACCCAGCTGGGCCACTACTGTTGCTGACAACTCCTTGAGGCGCGCGGAAACAGTGCTCGCTGTCGACGACTTGGGCTCGGTCCGGACAGTTACCGGACGGTCGGACAGCGAGCTACCCATTGCTCGCCGTCCGCAAGGCCCGCGGTCACAGAATGGATGTTGTTTTTCTATATTGTTCTATATTAGGATTCCGTACCCGAAGTTTGCCAACGGGACCCTCCCGGTGTCATTACTAAGCCTCCGCTGTCCGTCTGTCCGACTGTCAGTGGACTGTATCTCATAAACCGTAATAGGTAGAGAGTTGTAACTTTCACAGAATGTGTATTTTTATTGCTACTACAACAACAAATAAAAACAATAACTCTCAACGAAATGATTCCCTTTGACAGTTTATTTATTTATTTAACAATTTTCAAGTACTCGCGTAATTATGAACTAAAAAAAAAGAAAAAAAAAGAAAACCTAATATACAGGTGATTCTTATTTCTACAGACATCCAGTGCTGACACCCTGGGCGAAAATATTGTGGCGCCCAGGTGGAAGTATCGCACTAATCTTAAGCGTAAGGGAAGTGTGGTCGAGGAGCGACTCTAACGATATCGTGTATGACCACAAACCCTCAAAAAATCTTAATTAAAAATATGCATATGCACAGAGCGTAAAACTGTGCTCTACGCTAGGGTTTGCATCAGGGTAGGCAGGAGACTCCAACTCCAGACCTTGGTGGCCCCCTGAATTTTCAGACAAATAAATAAATATCAATATATATATATAAATAAATATTAATAAGTAATAAATATCTGTATTGTTTGGTTACAGGACGATTTTCTATTGCGCCACTACGATAAAGGCCCGTGCAAGAACAAATTGGGACACTCACGCGCATCGGTTTTATGGCATCGTGCACAGGTAAGACAAATAATAGAACAACACTGAATTTGGTGAACATATTTATTAATACACTTGCTCATAAAGTGACTCTTATTGCACTGCACTTAGGTATATAATAGCACTTGTTACTAAACTGTGACATTTTGATTACCATTACTAGTGCTATAATGTGGTTAAAACCCTATTGTTCAGCCTCTCCACCGCCATAGTTTTATGACATTTATCGTATCAGGAAGGGCGCTGGTCGTCCCACACGAGGAAAAAAAATGGGCGCGCATATGAGAACAGATTTTTACCGCCTCAAAAGATTACTAGTTTAATAGTTATTTTATTCACAAGTGTATTGAATTACATCTTATGATACACGTGAGTAATTAATGATTACTGTTCTCGGCTCGCTTAAGACCCTCGCCATGGCTCGGGTCTAAATAGCGCCTCAACGGTAATCACTAACATTACACACTTATATCATAATGTATTATTACCTAACTAAAGGAAGTAAATATGTTTAACGAAATTACGTAGAAACGGCAAAAGTAAAATGTAACTAATTGTTTACTTGTCTGGAAGCTTAGGAGCTAAGCCAATAATATTATTTGATCTATGGATGTATGGGTGGATGTATGGATGTTTGTTACCCGCAAAAACTACTGAACGGATCTCGATGAAACTTGGTACATGAGTAGACCATATCCCAGAATAACACATAGGATACTTTTTATCCTGGGTTTACGTACGCGGGTGAAGCCGCGGGCAAAAGCTAGTAAACAATAAAGGGTACACCCAGTATTGCAATACTGTTTTAAAGTTACCGTGGCCCTGGATATCCGTTTCGATGGCGCGGCTATGTCAAAATTAACAAAAAAAAGCCGAGATTTTGTGAGATAAAAAGTAATTTTTTGCACATTTTTGTAGTCTTCTTTGAATGTACCAACGGCATAACATATGTACCCTTTCAAGTTTAGAGGTATGCGGAACAGAGAGTAAGTCACGTAAACCTCCGTAGAAAAGGGAGGATCCTCCGACCAGACTGATGTTATGTCTGGTGGGCAACTGCCCGATAGATGATTTCGGGCTGTTTATGTTCAAATCGCGTGGAGAAATATCGCGATTCAGGGTTAGTTCTTATGTGACGCCATAGATGTCGCTACACAAGTAACACGACTTTCTTTTTTATTTCCAGGTGGTCGGCATATTTGCAGGCTTCGGGCTTCTGTTGTTGGTAGCCAGTCCGCTTCTGTTGTTAGCCGCGCCCTGCATCGTTTGTTGCAAGTGCAGGTTTGTTTCTATTTAACTTTCTCATGTTATTAATCTTTTAACCATTTATGTTGGATATATCTGACGTTTAGCTTTGAATCAGGTAGAAACACTACTCCTGCCTCTTCCGTCGAGGACGCTGCAGTAGCTTCGCAAGATAGGTCCGCCGTGATAACCGACTAACACTCCCGCGTTTGTTCCGCCAGGGTCGCACATCCACGACCAAATACTCCATCTCGTCAGCTATGGGGATTGAAGAGCTAAACGAGATGGAGTACGCTGTTGCAAACACACGACTCTGGTGAATAGGATACGATAACACTCGTCGGACCAATTCGACGCAAGCTGTTAAACGGTCCCATTAGGTTAGGTTGGTCTAACTTCGAGAATGAAGTCAATCGTCGAATCGTTCGGGAAGATGCGCGGTATCTTTTCGTCCGACATATCAAAAGACCAGTGTTGCCATTGATGATACAGTTCTCACAATGTGCCTCTTCAAAATATTTAAAGTCATCGAAATTGTATACCTTATTACCTATGTTCAATTTTTGCTACATTAAATAATTGTTTTTTTTTTCAGACTATGCAACCCAAGCACGAAGAATCTTGAGGAGGTTGACGAGATCGACAGCATCAGCCCGACACGAGACGACTCCGACGACGCGCCGCGCGAGCGCTACCTGTCCGACTGACGCGCTGCCGACGCCACGCCGGGCACTAGCGGCATTAAGGGCAAAACTAGCACTACTGGTTTTAAGGGCAAGAGTGGCACTATTGGCGCTAGCGGCTTTTGGGGCACTAAGAGCACTAAGGGTACTAGTGGCACAAGTGACACTAGGTACTAGGGGCACTAGTGATACTTGGAGAACTCAATATCTACACTAGGTACAGAAGCTAGTTGCGAAAAGGGAGCTAGTGAAATATTGTGCACCAAGGGCACTACGAATACTAAGTGCACTAGAGGCACTTGTGACACTTGGTATATTAAGAGTACTAGTGATATATTGTGCACTATGGGCACTAGTTATACTTGGTGCACTAAGGACACTAGAAGCACTAGTGGTACATGGTGTACTAAGGCCACTAGTAAAAATACTGTGCACTAAGGACACTAAAAACACTTGGTGTACTAAAAGCACTAGTGATACTTCCTGCACTTAGGGCACCAAGTCGAGTCACCAAGAGCTCTAGGTTTCAGGCGCGGAACATCACATCACGCTAAACTAGATACACTAAGTCCAAAAGTGAACAGAACACTCATTAATATTATGGACGGAAATAAAACAGATATATATATGGCAAATGATACTTACTTTTAAAATTAAACAATAAGAGTAATTTCTTCCAAGGTTTTCTTCCAAACTTATAGAAATCTTTCCACATTACTGATATTTCACGGCTTCAAAATTACCACAGCGCAGAAAATCAGTTCCGTGTTTAACAGAGCTATTGTTTCTCAATTTTACATCTGTTTTTCCAAATTAATTCTTCTTCCCTAGACTTGGCACTTTGCTGCCCTGGCAGAAATGGTTTAAGGTTATTAAAAAATAACCGCTTTTAATATTCTATGCTGGCAGTAACCTTGGCGTTTTTGTACAAATATTCACGGAATTTTGGTTAGGTTTATACATATGTTTTAACCGAGTGGAGAATTCTGCTGCTACTTACGATAAAGTTCTCATATAGATTGACTGGGTAATGCAAAATATACTGCAAAAATCTCCCTAAAGCTATTTAAATAAAGTTTATTTATCAGTTATCAAAAATATTTGTACAAATACGCCAAGTGTAGTCCCAGCATCACACTCCAACCCTGGTAAGTGAAGATATTCAGTGATTATTCCACAATGTGATCTTAGAATTGGTGATAATAGTGAATATCGGCTAAAAAAATATGCTAGGCGCTAGATAAATTTGAAATAGAGGACATTGAACCTTCTACATTTATTGACATTCATAATTTATAAAAAAAAAGACAAACCTGTCTTGTATTGACATCTTTCGATCACCTTTGCATTTTTTAGTAATGAAAAATAGTTAACCCTTTAACCTTGCGTCGAATTTGTCCGACGAGTGTTTTCGTGTTCTGTTCGCCAGGGTCGTGTATTTGCGACTGGGTACTCCATCTCGTTCAGCTCTTCAATCCCCATAGGTGACAGAAGAGCTGACGAGATGGAGTATTTGGTTGTAGATGTGCATTGTTATTGCAAATTTATCTGGCACTTACCATAGAACGTAATCTAAAACCCGAATCATTACGGGCCTCATAAACAGTTGATTGTAAAGTAATAAATTATTTGACTGTAATTGTTAGCGACTCGTGATTATTGCAGAATACATACATACTAAATTCGTTAAATGGTATAGTTTTAATAAAAAAATACTTACATGTAGTAAGAAAACGTCTTTCTGTATATCTGTCAGTTGTAACTCGAGAACTAATTATATCTCTTTGCCGTGGGCAGGGTATGGTTTGTAAATAATATTACAGGATTTTAAATTATTATAAAACAAATATTTTCGTGAGACAATGACGAGCAAAATCCAACATGAAATGTATGGAAATCTTTCAAGTTAAAAAAAATGGGCAGTTTTAGTACATTTTCAAAATTACTCTATTGTATTTTAATAATGACCATCGGAATTTAATTATATTTATCATTCCGGGATTTTAGAGAAGGAAATAACAAAGTTGATAAATAATAGGTATTTTTTTCTTTAGGTAAATATACTCTACCTATTTCGAATTCTGATAATGACAGACACGATAGACATGTTTCAATATTCATAAAAGAATAAAAGTATGACATTTGACAAAATAAAATGTAAATTATGTCTATTTAGAAAAACTTACATGAAGAAAAGGATAACTTTTAGACATGAATAATAAGCATACGACTGCAGTCGTAGCAATCCGTAACCTCGGGTCATTGACATTAAGATTCAAATTGTGTTGTCAGATGATCACTCGTGAAATGCAACAAGTATACTGGACATAAAATTTAAAAAAAAAAACAGATTTATAGTTATATACAAAAAAATATATAGATTTATAATACCTACTGTCCTTTTTATTTTTTTGGTGTTGACTGAGACTTAATAGTAAGTGATAGACTGATGATGTATGATCATGAATTTGGAAGTTGATATTTATTTCAATTAAAAAAGCTAGGACTTGAATGTCATAAATTCGTAATTATGTTTATGAATTTAATGGAGAAGGCAATGAAAATGTTTTTAATACGGACAACAGTAGACTTGAGTTCATACCACAAAAAAGATGAAAGAGGTTAGAAAGAAAATAATTTCTGATTTGTACTACGAGTGTCGCCGCTTGTCTCACACCCTTTAACTCCAACTACAGGCAATAAACCAATACGAACGCGCCTTACGCAACTAACAGACCACGCACACTTAAATCGCCAGTTTGCTATTGGTAGTTGAACTATGAGCATTGCCCTACTTTGTGACACGTCTGCCCCGCCCACAAGGCGATTCTAACCTCTTTCATCTATTCTGTGGTTCATACACATGAGCGGCATATTGGCAATGGCAGTGATCTGCAGCCATCGACATGTCGGCGGCAGTTGTTGCTGCGTCGAAGGCGGCCTTCGACATTCCAACTTCGAAGATCATCAGCAGCCGTCGTGTGTGTCAAGTGTCACTATAGGTCGACGGCTGCGGGCATTTCTGCCATTGGCAACATACCGCTTGTGTGTACGAGTTCTTAGGCTCAACGCTGCATTACGCGTTCGCACGCGCGGTCCCATACAAAAGTGCTGCGTCGAGGGCAGCCGCGCCTCACGCCCGTTTTGCTTTGTAATAATATATTAAAGTTCTCCATCGGCACCACTACATGCACACCGTTAAAGTTGAACTAGCGACACTGCGCAGGTAATAATTCGGTTTCCGCTACGGGGATCGCCGCACACGACACACGCGCATAGTCACGCAACAGGAGCCCGCGGAGGCGCACGCTCAACGCAGCGTTGACCCTTAGACAAATAACTTTTCTGTTAACGTTCCCGCCAAACGCTAAGTACAAAATGTATGATAATGACTTCTCCGTAGATAACGGAGAAGTCACGTGACTAGCGGCGTGACAGGTAATATCATTGCCATATATTTTGTACTTTTGCTTTGTCTGTAACTAGCTTTTGTCAAGTCTCCTGAAATTGACGAAAAGGTTGCCGGTCCCATATTAAACTAAGTATATTTGAAACAAGGGTAAACAGTACTTATTTCAGTTACTTTTATGAGTATGTAGATATCTATATCATAAGACTTAATAGTACGTAAAACTGCGTAATTTTAAACTCTTGTTGGTACCGACTCCCCTATAAGGTGATAGCAGTATTTAGTTGCTATTATGTACAGATTTTATTGTAGATACTTAAATTTTAGCGACTTCAAGTTCTCGTACAAAAACATTTCTCAGTAAAAATATATAATATACATATATATTTACAATTTTACAGGGTGAGTTTTTTGTGTAAATATTTTTTTTTTTATCTTGCATTTTTTATAAGTTTTTAAAACTAGATTCTTCAACATCAAACGTATGGTATAGCTGCCATTTATTTATTTGTTTTAAAAACCCACCCTGTATATTAAAATTCAACATATTTAAATAATTAATAAAATATTATGTGATTATAAATACAATACTGTTAGTGTAGGTTAATGATACATTACAAATCTAAATCGATGAAGATTGAAGAAATGTTGAAAGTAAATGTAACTGCAATGCAGTGTGTCAATGCATGAAAAGCCTATTGTTATTTTGTTATCACCTGTGAGAGCCGGTAACGAATGGCTCTTCTACACAGTGGCTTATGTTTGCGTATCTTATAAAGGTTTATAATAAATTATTTAGCGAAACTCTGCAAATGTGTCAATATCTAATGACGATAAAAAATAATTCAATTTTTTTTTAATTATGGACACTACTTTTCCTCTTGATCGTTATCACGTCCATATTTCTCTGCATGTACATGAAAACATATATTTTTTGTATCATATTATGTTTATGTACTGTACATGTAAATAGTACATCTTGAGCTATCTGCGTTTTTTTTCTATTTTCTGTTTTAACCAACCAATACTGTAAAAAAATCGCTTGTTTATGACGTTAGTAATACACTAACAACCTTGCAGGACGCTAGGTTGTTAACGTTTTACAAATAACCCTGTATAATCGCGCTTTAAGACCGCTCATTTTTACACCCTATTCTAAAGAGTATATCTATCTTTCTGACACAAAAACCACAAAAATCCGGCATTTTTTCGCATTTGAAATTAAAAGTCTTGTTTTTATTATCGTCTGTAGTTGCCTCACGTTTGCATAGATTCGCTAACTAATTTATAATTCGATCCTGTAAATACTATTTCATATTACCAAGCAAATGAAGCCAAAGGCCGTCGCCCACGGCGATTTTTTGTTACGGTGCTGTAGCGCGTTCGCATCGATACAGTCGCGATGCTGTAGCGCGTTGGAATTTTTTCTATAGCGCTTGCAAATGCGACGAACGCGCGTTAGTAGTAATGCTGTCGCGCGCTTACAAAACACGCGACAGTATCTCTACAAAAAATTCATTGTGGGCCCTAAGAGAAATATGTGATTTATTTTGCGGTCATTTTAAAGGTGCGCCATCTTAAGCCACTGTCTACTGGAGCCCAATAATATGCACACTGCTTCCCGTGTCACGTACACGGGGCCTTAAAATTAACTTATTATAGTACATTAAATATTTATGACTTTACTGTAAATAAGAAGTAATATTGTACTTAATTTTATAGGTCAAGGATCGATGATGTCGTTTCTTCCATCTAAATTATATTTAATACTATTGTAATATAAATACACTGTAATGACTCTTCTCTGACGGTTTGTTGTGTACGGGGTGGATTTTTGAGAAAGGGCATTATGGCATGTCGTTATTGTAGCCGTAAGAGATGGTTTTATTGGTAGCCAAGATCTGTCAGTCCAGAATTTATTAATTCTTATTAAAAACAGGATCCATTGGCATCCAAAAAAGTCTAAGTAAATTGACCATTTACTTACTAACTATATGTTTTTATCAAAATCTGTGTATGGAATTATCATTGGTTAAAGCTACGACTTGAGGTATCTTCTTGACTGAATACTCAAAAAGATTAAGACAGTCGTAGACCATTATAGCTACAACAGTTTATGTTCACTGTCCCGTCTCAAAAATCCACCCTTTAAAAAAGAGTTTGAATACACCTTATCTATGGTATGGATAAATAAAGTAAAAGCTCCATAGAAAAGTCATATTTGTACCTTGGCTAGATGTATGTATTTTTTTAACTGATATTAAGACTCCATCGGTCCTTAGTAGCTTGTTGTAGCAAGCTAGTAAAAGCATTTGTAGAATAAATAAAAAAATTGTCAGTAGGTGATTAGATGTGATAAGTGAACAGGCTGTTTGGCACTTGCAATATGATTATTATTAATGGGATGTGTGTTTGTTGGTAAATTGTTTAATTTTCTGCGCTTGATCTAGACGAAAAATTATAAATGGGCAGGCCCGTTGCTTTGGAACGACAAGCAGACCAAGCGTGTTTCACTAATGGCTACAGACCAGCAGTTATAGTGAATGATGTAACAATGAAATCGGACAAAGTTGGCTGATCTATCATATTCACGCTTTTACTTTTAAAATGTATGTATGAATGTGATCCCTATTTTATTAAACTTAAAACATATGAATAAACTTAATGTTAAAAAATTATTTTGCAAGTGTACAATAACCTTTGTATCTCATTAAGTTGATTCTTAAATGACTTGTCTATGGTATTGAAAGACTTTCATTTTTAATCATTACTATTTTATTGTTTATGGTAGGTGCAAATATAGGTTGAGGATTTTGGTAGTGATATTGGCTGGTCAAAAGATTGAATACACAAATGCAGTATACAATATTTGCATTTACCATTAAGAGATAAAATCGGCATATTGTAAATAAAAAAAAAGAATTTTATTTTTTGTTATTGATTGTACTTCTTTATTTTTGTGTTGAGATGAGAGGACGTATTTCCGTTACTATAATTATAAACAAATAATAAAGATTTTTCTGATAAATCTTAACAGGGAGTTTTATTTTATTGCATCTACTTGTGTTGTGCAAGTGTGTGTTGTAAACTTATGTGCTACCCTATAATAGATAATAGTTCTGCCGGGTAAGGGTCGAGTCACACCGAAATGGCAGCAATGCGGCGAGTACTTTTAGGGTGAAATCATTTACTTTATCTACTTACATATCTACATACATTATTAAACTTTATCTACATACTTAAAAGACCATTATCCCTTGATAAGTTTAATAAGGTCGCGGGGTTGCCCGCGGCTCTTGTCGGCAGTTCTGTCCACGGCTGCCAGTTGTGACGCAAGGCCACTCGCGGTATGGCGGGCGGCCGCACGCTCCTCACCCCCGCCGCAACACAGCCCGCAAGAATTGGTATTGTACATACGAAATCAAAATATAAAGAAAGTGCTATAATAACCAATTCCATCGAGTTCACTCCTAACACACGAGTTTCCTTGCCGAATGTAGAAACTAAACTAGTCGAGAGGAGACAAGGCGCGTGGGGTCTGGAGGTCGCGCAGGGCCACCGTCCTCTGCCATTCCTGTGTTATTCTGCCCTAACATTTTACTTAATTGGAGCTGAAGTCTCGAACAAAAATGCTCCGTAGCCCCGACTTGCGCGGGCATCCATCGCAAGGAGCTGGGCCCCGGGCCCGTTTTGCTACGTAATTAAGCTCTCCATCGACACGACTACATGCACACCAATACTGTTGAACTAGCGATATTGCATAGGTAATGATCCGGTATCCGCGACGTGGACCGTCCGCGTGAACACGTGCGACGGTTGCCCGTCGCGGGCGTCCGCAGTATGCAGATAGAAAAAGAATGGGTTATGTGATGATGATGCCATCTAGCAGATTTCGGCTACAGCAACCACATTCCTTGGCTCCTCATAGTGGTTATGAGCTTGGATATGCTGCTCTGTTATGGGTCATGTAGTATGGCTACATCAATTAATGTGAGTGGGTAATCATCTTGTCTCTTTTGCTCGCACGCGCGTCTATAGTACTTTGGCCTGTTCACACACTATAAAATCTTTCATGTCCCGCACGGACCCGCAATACAGTGATTAGTGGACTCCAGAGCAGATGTATACTTGTACATGACAAAGAGTATTCTATCTATCAATGAATCTGTGATATATATAGGAAAGGGCTGGTATGATAATTATGTGGGATGATAGTCATCATCTTCCTGCCCTTATCCTGTTTTATTTGGGGTCAGCGCAACACGTTTTTTGGGATGGTAGTGATATGGGTAATTTGACTTCAAGTATACTGTAATGATATAGCTATTGCTAACACCGTTACAATGGAAGAGACCTACATGTATGTATACAGAATAAAATTGATGGATATGGGTAAATGAATAAAGAGGGAGAGATTGCTAAAAAACTATATATTTATATTTACAATAAATAAAAGGATTTGAGATACATACACAATATCTTCACCACTTCCTCATCAAACCAGCTGTACAGTCAAACAAGAGAGGGTTTTTAAACTCTCCTCTCATATCCAGCATGTAATGCATCCATCGGTTTTTAATTTTGAGTGGTAATTGTACTCTGGCTATATTTCTTGCTTCCTTACAACATACACTCTCCATGGGCACTGTCATAATGCGGTTCTTGCCGAGAGGTGTGTATGTGACAAATGTCAATTGCTTGCCGCCCTTATTTAGTATCAGATAACGCACTGAACGGAGAGTATACGTCCAGATGATGGCAAGAGAGCCAGCTCCTGTAGCAAAAATCAACATCTTTGTTAGTTGAAAATAATAAAATATTTTATAGCTATTTGAGGGATATTCAATACTGCTCTACTGTATCATAAATTAATCTGCAATACATTTGACTATTATGAAGACTATAGTTTAACCAATGATTATACTCACCGACTACAACAGACACCACTCCTAAAGTATTCCTGTATTTATTTTCTCCGAGGTTGATCTTTCTGAACCAAGGAGTATCATCGGTGATCGTAGATTTATCTACCGGCGCGTCTCTCAATGTACTAAATGCAAACAGACCCAGATATGTCCAGAACATGTATTGAACTATTGCAAATACATTCATATACATAAAAAACTTCGGATTTTCGTATCTGAACAGAATTACATCTTTTATTACGTTTGTATTGACATCATGAATTGTTTTGGTTGTAACACTGCTAAATGACTTAGGTTTAATGCTATTTACACAAACGTTATATTTAGCGCAGAATCTTGATACAGCTACTCGCTTAAGGACCGTCGAAGCGTACGATAAAAAAGACATTTTTTTAATTAAATATTATTTTTATAACCTTTTTAGCAGAACTGTCACCATGGTTTTAAAAATAATAAATGTCAATGTCAATAACTTTTTTCATTGGCCCTATTAGGGTAGACAATCTTACACTATATATCATCTTGTTATTAGTCTTGGTTAGTCCACAGGGTTTAAAAGATCCTTGGTCATGGTTAGAGATGTGCCGTTGCCGGCAATATTGCCGTAAAATGAGAATATTGCCCGATGTATAAATATTGGTGGCAATATTGCCAGCATATTCCCAGATTGCCGACAACGGCACATCTCTAATCATGGTATTATAATAAATCATTTTAATACTATAGATTTCTCACATTTAAAAGAAGAGACGAGACGACTAAGACGAACATTTAGTACTAAAAACAGTCATGCATAGAGATGGGCGGTGGGTAAAAACCCAACGGGTATTTACCGGATAAATACCCAATTTGGGTATAAACAGGGTTTTTACCCGGTAAATACCCAAAACCATGGGTATAAACCTTTAAAACTTTTTTGGATGATTTATTAAATAAAGTTTCGTTGAATTTTAGAACGTTTACATGTTTTAAACCACTCCATGTTATAAATTCGGCTCCTTTCGTATATTTTTAAGTTTTAACGTCTGATTATTATTTTTGTTAAATGAAGTTTAACTGTAACTTTTGCATAAATGTAAAATTTCAACTGATTTTCAAGTTTGTAACAATAAATAACTTACACAATATTTTTTTTTTTTTGTTTTTTTTTTATTTTTTTTAAGTGTTCTACATGTTGTTTCTTAATTTTGTATATCTGTGTTAGTTTTTCAAATAAAATACAAACGTAAGATATTAAAAAAATACGGACGTGCACTTTTTCCACGATTTGTAGAGTAGAAAACTATTCTTAGCCGACACCATGTACATTTGATAAACATTTTTTTATTGCTAAAAATGTATAAAAAACAAAAAATGTCCAAAAAGTAAATACCCACCATTTGGGTATTTACCCGGGTAAAAACCCTGCATTTGGGTATTTACCGGGTAGAAACCCATCTCTAGTCATGCAACGCATTAGACGGTAGGTTTTTCGTTTATCAAAACATTGACTGTGGCAAAACTGACAGCAAAACCTACCGTGTAATGAAAAGCAATTAATTGTTTTTCGGGTACTTACTTACGCAGAGATATTAGGAAAAGGTCAATATACTTTATTCCACGGTTATCTGGCGCCTTCTTTAGATTTATTATATTTATACCTATTGCTTTTTCAAGCATTCCAAGCTCTTTAGTCGTATGGTTTCGTGAAGACTAAGTCTAAGTTTAACATCAGCCGAATAGTCACGTCATAGACAATTTTTCAAGCAAATAAGAAAATAAACTGTTTGTTTATTGGTATTCTTGGCGTCTTCGTTGTTTCATCGCGGTTGTAAAATTGCAAAGTAAAACTTGATGAAAATGTTATTTTTTGAAGGCGAACGTAATTAGTGTCCATTTTGTTCTGGTAACCAGACAATCGCTATTTCGCGTTGATCGCACGCGTTTTAATAGCACCCATAACAAGATGGCTGATATAAAGGTAAGTGAAGCATTTGGCGGCATTTTGATCAGTAACGGCCAAAATTGTATCAAGATTTGGGGCAGTTAGAGTTTTTAGTTTCTGTTTTTGTACTTTCATGAAAAAGTCTTACCGAAAAAGGCAATTTTTTACATTTTTGTCTACCAATAATGCTTCAAGTACTTACAAAAAGTACATTCTACCAGTTGTTAAAATTAAACATGTTTGAGTTCATTGCCAACTATTAATAACTAATGTAGTTTATTTCAGTTCATATTTAGCAATTTTAGTTAAATTATCATAAACATTCACAATCGAATTCGTAGGTTTATCGGAAACTCAAAATATTTGCACTGATTTATTACTACCCTCATTTATTTTCATGGAACCAGTAAAGATTCTAAACTTATCAAAATACTGTGTTTAACCAATGAATAGAATAGTCTACAAATGCCGCCGAAGAGGAGACTTCATGCCTTTAAAATAAAAAAAGGATAGAACTAATGAATTCTAGGTTTTCAATCAAATCATGTCTACATTGTGAATAAGCAACAATTTTGTGTACACTTTTTTATATTAGACATGTCACGGTTCTAAGGGGGAACCAGTTGCAATTAACAAATGCTTCTGCAACTTGACAAATTTTTACCTTACTGTAAATCAAATCACAGCTGTGCCTCATCTGATATTAGAATTAATTAATTACATCTTTATAAAAAAAATACAAACGGGCTCTTAATTAACCTTTTGATTACCGTAATTAGAGACACAATAGAAAAACATTAAGAGAGTGAATGCTGAATTTGCTTGGGGTGAATTAATGTGTATGTTGTATTCCGATCACTAAGTTCTATGGATTACTTTTTTACAATATAATGATTTGACATCTAAGATTTTTTATGGTTGTGTGTGCTTTACATCCCCAATAATGTAGGTTTAATTTATTATTTTGATTTACAGGCCATGTTCAATAAAATGAACACTGCAGGACAGAATGGTTCGGCAGAGGCTGCGCCTCCAGCCAAGGGACCGAAAGGCACTATCGAGAAAATTTACCAGAAGAAGACACAGTTGGAACATATCCTACTACGTCCTGACACATACATTGGTTCTGTTGAACGGACTACCGAGTTAATGTGGGTCTTTGACAAGACCAAGGAGTGCATGGTCCAAAGAGAATTAAACTTTGTGCCAGGTTTGTACCTATTACTTTGAAAAATAAGATAATTGTTGTAATTCTCAAGTAGAGTTAACAGTGAGCTAAATTATTGTTAATGTTATTTTACAGGTTTATACAAAATATACGATGAAATCTTAGTCAATGCAGCTGACAACAAGCAAAGAGACCCTAAAATGGACGTAATGAAAATTGACATAAATCAAGAAACAAACACAATTTCAGTGTACAATAACGGTTGTGGTATTCCTGTGGTTATGCATAAAGATGAGAAAATGTATGTTCCAACTATGATCTTTGGCCATCTACTGACATCATCAAATTACAACGATGAGGAAGAAAAAGTGACAGGAGGCAGAAACGGTTATGGTGCCAAACTTTGTAACATATTCTCTACAAAATTTACCGTAGAAACTGCATCAAAACAATATAAGAAACATTTTAAACAGACATGGGGTTCCAACATGACTAAAGCTTCTGAACCGAAAGTTAAGGAAGCTGGGAAGGATGACGATTTTACTAAAGTGATATTCAGCCCTGACTTGTCTAAGTTTAAGATGGAAAAGTTAGAAGATGACATTGTTGCACTGATGTCCCGTCGAGCTTACGACATCGCCATGACGACGCAAGGTGTCAAGGTGTATTTAAATGGAGAGAGGCTTAAAATAAATAAGTTTAAAGATTATGTAGATTTATACATAAAAGGAAAAGAAGATGAAAATGGACAACCATTGAAAGTAGTCTATGAGAAAGTGAATGATCGCTGGGAAATCGCACTTACACTTTCAGACAGAGGTTTTCAACAGGTGTCATTTGTGAATTCTATTGCTACAACGAAAGGTGGGAAACACGTTGATACGGTTTCCGACAGCATAGTTAAGAATGTTTTAGAAATAATTAAAAAGAAAAATAAGGGTGGTGTAAATATAAAACCAGTGCAGGTTAAGAATCATATGTGGGTTTTCATAAGCTGTCTCATTGTTAACCCAACTTTTGACTCACAGACAAAAGAATACATGACCCTCCAAGCCAAGAGTTTTGGTTCGAAATGTAATTATTCTGAGAAATTCATTACTGCTGTGTCAAAATGTGGCTTAGTAGAGTCTGTACTGACATGGGCTAAGTTCAAAGCTCAGACTGAGCTGGTGAAGGCATCTGGCAAGAAGCAGAGCAAACTCAAAGGTATACCAAAGTTAGAGGATGCTAACGATGCTGGTACTAAGAATGCACATTTGTGTACCCTCATCCTTACTGAGGGAGACTCAGCCAAGTCATTGGCTGTGTCGGGACTTGGTGTTGTTGGTCGAGATCACTATGGTGTGTTCCCACTGAAGGGTAAACCACTCAACGTCAGGGATGCATCTCACAAACAGGTCTTAGAAAATGTAGAAATCAATAACATGATCAAAATTATTGGACTTCAGTACAAAAAGAAATACAACACTGTCGATGATCTAAAATCATTGAGATACGGTAAAGTGATGATCATGGCTGATCAGGATCAGGACGGATCCCATATTAAAGGTTTGATTATAAATTTCATACATCACAATTGGCCCGAGTTATTAAAACTACCGTTTTTAGAGGAATTTATCACTCCTATCGTGAAAGCTACTAAAAAAGATAAAGAACTATCATTTTACTCATTACCCGAGTTTGAGGAATGGAAGAACAATACAGAAAACCATCATACATTCAACATCAAATACTACAAAGGTTTGGGTACCTCCACATCAAAGGAGGCTAAAGAATACTTTCAGAATATGGAGAGGCACAGGATAAAGTTCAAGTACTCGGGTCCCACAGATGATCATCACATTGAACTGGCGTTTTCTAAGAAAGGTGCTGACCAACGTAAGGAGTGGTTGACGAGTCACATGGACGAAGTAAAACGTAGAAAGGAAATTGGTCTCCCAGAGAGATATTTATACACAAAAGATACTAAAGCCGTCTCATATTCAGATTTTGTCAATTTGGAGCTGGTCCTCTTCTCTAATGGAGACAACGTTAGGTAAGATACCCTACTTCACCAGTTCGTGCAACAAATATTAACAAATCTACAATCGTTTTTTCATTCCTTCCCCAGATCAATACCTTCTGTGATTGATGGATTGAAACCTGGCCAACGTAAAGTGATCTTCACGTGCATAAAACGTAACGATAAACGAGAGGTCAAAGTGGCGCAGCTGGCTGGTTCAGTTGCGGAACACTCAGCTTATCATCACGGTTAGTATTTACACACCTTGCACTCAAAATGTAAGTGCAAGACTGCTTCATAGAACGAGCGAAAATAGGCGGATGCTGCATATAACAATACAAACTAGCTAGTGGGCCCCCTAGTGTTTTCGCGGCGTCTGTTTTTTCCGCATTTTATTGTAGAACCTATTTTTGATACTTAAAGACTGTTTTATGAAGAATAATTACCTATTTATGTTTATGTTACGATATACCCTACAAATAAAACACTCGATATTTTATAATCTATGTCGAAAGCATCCGCTTTGTATTTGACAGAATTGCACGAGATCAAGCGCGAACGCCGGCGTTGGCTTGGGGTTTTATGCGCTAGATTATGATTGCGGCATAGACTTATATTTTAGTGATAGACAAGCTCTTTCATGGAAAAAAGTCAAAATACTGAAAACTTTAAACAAAAGTTCACTGCAGCGCTACATTGGCATTATGTCGTATAAAAGAACTATTAAAACATACAGCGCTAAGATAGCTTTTAGACGATATTTTTTTTCGACCAAAAAGTCTTACGCCTTTGGTTCAACATAAGGTCCATTTTCCTGTCACGCGTATTTTATCCCGCACGCGGGTCTCGCCTGCATCCGGGTGATAGCACGCTCCGGGCCACACGCAGGACAAAGATTTCGTTTGCTGCTGCAGTGTTGTGTGTGTCTCCAGTCTTTCACTTTTGTTTGCGATATATGCGGACTATGAGCATGCGTACAAAACCCGCTTCACAGTAAAAACAACACTGAAGGCAGAAGATCACCGCCCGCATTCGGATAGCGAGCACGCGGGTTGCGCGTCCGTTGCCAATCCGCGGTCCGCGCGCGTGCTATCCGCATGTTAGGAAAAACATGTATCAAATGATAGGATGTGGGTAGTCCGCATGCGGACGAGAACCGCGTGCGGGCTACAATACGCGTGACAGGAAAAGAGCCCTAAGTGTAATGTTCAAGGTGTACGGACTTCATTACACCTGAGTCAATTAAATTGAGTGTTCAGGGACGCGTAATCTAGTACGTAGGACACATCAATACATTGTAGCTTTCATCTTCGAAAGCTTGTTTAACGACATAGTGGACTTGTTACTTTCATAAAAATTGTCTAAATAATAATGATGACTATCTTTCCCAACAGGTGAACAGTCTCTAGCAATGACGATCGTGAACCTGGCACAAAACTATGTGGGCTCCAACAACATCAACTTGCTGGAGCCGCGCGGTCAGTTCGGAACGCGGCTCTGCGGCGGCAAGGACTCGGCCAGCCCGCGTTACATCTTCACGCTCATGTCGCCGCTCACGAGGCTGGTGTTCCACCCGCACGATGACCCCTTACTTGTTGTAAGTATCTTCTCTCATTTTATCCCGTCCTTTGTGTCAGGGTCAGCGTTACATCTGCCAGGACTACGCATTGTCCGAGAGAGTTATCGTGACCCTCGCAAAGAGCAAAGAATATAAGGGACAAACTTATTCAGCTCAATTCAATTTTTGGCCATAGTAAATACCAGTTGTATGGAGGTTAAAAAAACTTTTAAGCGTTTAAAAAAAAACAGGAATTTCCTGGAACAAGTTTTGAGAAATATTCGAGTAAATCACGGAATTACTAGATCCCAACAGAGTTTTCAGGCGTTATCTCTCTTTTTTTTTAAGCTGTAAGTAGCCAAGCGCATAATGACGAATACGCGTCTGTGAACAGTAGGCCTAAATGTATTTTATTGGTCCTAATGCACTGAACTTGAAAGTTCTTCTTCTTTCCTCTTTTTTTTTTGTATATATTACTTTATGAATCATGCAACTTTTTAGCACGACTTCGAAGACAATCAGAAAATTGAGCCGATACAATACATCCCAATCATTCCTATGGTCCTGGTGAACGGCGCCGAAGGTATTGGCACAGGCTGGTCCACTAAGATACCTAACTACAACCCCAGGGATATTGCTGAAAATATTAAGTAAGTGACGCGCACTCCCGCTTTAATATTGCGAAGACCTTTTAACACTCTTGCATTTATTTCGCCATGGTCGGACATCAACTATCAAATACTCCATCTCGTCAGCTGTTCTATCACCAATGAGCATTGAAGAGCTAAACGAAATGGAGTACCCAGTCGCAAACACACGACCTTGGCGTATAGGACGCGAAAACAGTCGTCGGATATCGGACGCCTATGGTTAGAGTTAAATGACTACTAAGTAGTTAATCTCATACTAAAACAGCAACACTGCCCTATAATTGGAAAAATATGCTTCAGTACATTTGACGCTAACTGGAAATGACAAATTTCATACTTGCGACAGTCATGAATAGGCTAAATCTCCTAAAGAATGAATTACCCTGACTATACCAACTTAATCTAGGACTACATTAGACCGACGCACACGTGTAACGCACTTGATTTGTACGCAGAACGACGTAGCTTGACGTGAATCAAGTGTAGCTCTACAAGTCTAGTTTCCGTCAAAAAATTATGGAGACCGACTCGCCCAGATTGGCGTGTGTGGCACACGTGTGTACAGTGTAGCTTTAATGTTTATCAACTTTTTAGACGAATGTTAGATGGTGAAGAACCAAAACCTATGCACCCGTGGTACAAAAATTTCCGAGGCACCATCGAGGGCTTCGGCGATAAATACGTAATTTCCGGTGAAGCGGCCATATTGCCTAACGAGAAGATCGAGATCACGGAACTTCCAGTCGGAGTTTGGACTCAGAATTATAAGGAGAATGTTCTCGAACCTATGTTGGGAACGGACAAAGTGAAACCTCTCATATCGGAGTATAGGGTAAGTTGATCAGCTTAAACTATTTCAAACTTAATGATAATTGCCTTGAGAATAAACATGAACACTGTGAAGATGATTTTCTTTATCGACACCTATATCGCCACACATTTTATCTGCGCAGTTAGAACATGTACAATTGTTCGATACAACACCTATCTGGTCAAAGTAATCTTCCTTGAAAAATTTGCGAGCGGACGTCTCGTCTGCAGTGGGCAGAGTATGCTAGCAAAATAGATGATCGATGGGTCGAAAAGTTCTGAAGATCTAGCTTTGGAAGGCCTCCCACAACGTGGCTCGACGACCTGGTGAAGGTCGCGGGAATCTAATGAATTGGAGACGCACAGGACTGGTAGTTGTGGCGACATTTAGGGAGGCCTATGTCCAACAGTGGACGTCTTTCGGCTGAAATGATGATGAAGTGACAGAATGAATTAGCAATGCACGAAAACGCTTTTCCGCACTTGATATTCTAACCCTAAATGTTATTGATTTGGTTGTAGGAATACAATACAGACACGACGGTGCGGTTCTTGGTGAGCCTGTTACCGGGCAAGCTTGCCGAGGTTGAGATGGAGGGGGTACATAAGGTGTTCAAGCTGCAGACGACCATCTCTCTTACCTGCATGAACGCCTTCGACCACAACTGCTGTCTTAAGAAGTAAGTAGTGATACTGTACCGACGTCTATAACGCCACATAAGAACTAAAATATAATAAATCTGTAGAAGCTTCTAGTTGTGCGTGCATCACGTAAAATTTACGAAATCGATATAGATAACTTTTATACATCGGTTGACTATATCGAAAGATAATCGAATTTAAAAAGTGTTCAAGAAATAAAATATCACACCTTGACTGTTAGTCAGTCTCAACTTCGCCGTGTTAGCTAGTAAGAACTAAAATTCAAAATCCTGCATCACGATATTAGAGTTCTTTGTTCGAGATGTATCTATTTAGACAGTTGGGCAGTTGTCCAGACCAGACACAACGGGTTCCCTACTTGTTTTCGAAAGTTGATGATTCGATTTTTATTATATCGAACACGGTGTGTCGATAATTCAGTTGTACGATGTTTTATTCCGTCGATGCGTTATTGGTGCGATGTAACGTTTGTGCGAAAAATCCTGTTACGAAAAACCCTACAACGATTGCTCATTTGTTCGGTAATTTATTAGTTCGAAAGTATGTCGGTTTGAAACGCCTACTGTTGTCCGTGACATTTAATTAATAATCTTATGTTGCATTATAGACGTTAAGGAAATACATTAAAAAACGTTACATCGCACCAATAACGCATCGACGGAATAAAACATCGTACAACTGAATTATCGACACACCGTGTTCGATATAATAAAAATCGAATCATTAACTTTCGAAAACAAGTAGGGAACCCGACACAACACCCGTCTGGTCGGAGATCCTCCCTAATCAACGGAGTTTTGCCGAACTGATCTGCATACCTTAACTTCAGAGTCGCCAACACATTTTGACTGTAACTGACCCGAACTGCACCCCACCCTAAAATTCAAAATCCTGCATCACGGAATTAGAGTTCTCCGCGTGATTAGAACATATACGAAATCAACTATCCACATACCGACCAGACATATGGTCGGAGGATCCTCCCTTTTCACAAAGGTTTGGGGGACTATATTCAGTTCTGAGCGTACTTTATGTACTTCATCAGATACGACAAGGTAGAAGAGATCCTCCGTGACTTCTACGAGCTGCGATTAAGGTACTACGCTCGCCGCAAGGAGTACCGAGAGGGACAGTTGCAGGCAGAGGCTGATAAGCTGTCCAACCAGGCGCGGTTCATCCTCGAGAAGTGCGACAAGGGGCTGGTGGTCGAGAACAAGAAGCGAAAGGTGATGGTGGAAGAACTTATCAAGAGAGGTAAGTAGTTATTATAATAACAAAAGACTCGTGCTTAACGGCTGTTTTTTAAATACCAATTTTCTTTAAAAAGTTTCATCAATACCTTTCATGTTTTTAACTTTCATCAGAATTTACATATTTAATTGCAATAACTAATGTGAATCCATGACAACAGGTTACGCTCCCGACCCTATCTCTGAATGGAAGAGGCGCGCAAGCAAGATGCAGGGACTCACAGCAGTGGAAGAGACTCCAGAGTCTGAGGAAGAACCTGAACCCGAGCCTGAGAAGGGAAAACCTGTTGATCCTGGTAAGTTCTAAAACTTTATCCTTAAACCTCTTGCGTCGGACTGGTCCGACGAGTGTTTTCGTGTCGTCGGATATATCCTTTGTAGATTGTAAGTTATTAGGGGCATGTCTATTGCCATCTGCAGGATGGGTTTGAGGAGTTACCATGGTCTTGCAGTGACGAAGGTTCCATACAACTCGATTCCCACCGGCTTCCCTTCAGAAGTTTAGAACACAACTACTCTCTACCGTAATTGAGAAATGGCACAATCAGTAATTATAAAACTACAAAGAAACATTACAAAACGCCTACACTAAGTATACACTATGGACATTAAATCAACAAAATTTGCTTTTCAACAACATGTTGCTTTAACATAAGCCGCAGGCGCAATCGGCTTTTTAGCGTTTAAATTTCTATACAAGATATACGTCATGACGTCACATAAAGGTCAAAAAACCTTCGAGCTTCTTAGCGCTCCGGCAAGCCGGTTTTTTTTCGAGTTATTTGATAGAGTTTTATTGAATAGGCTTAAAAACTACTAGACTGTTTTCAAAAATTCTTTCACCATTCGAAAGCTACATTATCCACGAGTAACTTAGGCTAAATTTTATTTTGGAAAAAATAGGGTTCCGTAAGATATTTGGGTTTTTCAGACACAAGGTGTAAAAAATCAACCAGAAAAGTTACTTATTTTGCGTACGCTGCCTAAACTTAAAAAGATAGGACCGTAAAATGTTCTAATTAATTGTAGATCTTATAAATATCTACAAAAAAGTCCGTGAGACAGTATACCTATCTATGTCGAGTGAGGCACAACAACCATTTTTTATCTAATCATATTGAATTTTTTTGGACTACATTTAAACGCATTTATTTTACTCATGCTATTAACCCTTATCAAAATAATGTATTTCATCACCAAGTACAGTTTATGTAGATAATATTTGGTCTTTGAACGATTAAAATTGGACGTTTCGTTTTGAAGTTATGGCGAAATTAAAATATTACGATTTATGCTGCAGGGCCCAAGCGTCACCAAGGCCGGTGAGCGTGCGGGAGGGGAGTTTAGATCTATGAGTAAGGTCGTTCGCGAAGTCTAATAATTTTCGTGCGATTTTTTTTAGATTCGTTCTCAAAACTACACCTACGCAAAAGTTCTTCTCAGAGCTGGTTTTTTTTTTTAACATTTTAATACATCCCTTTACAATAAATATCAACATGCGTAATAATCAAAAACAAGAACGATTATCTGACCTAGCCATTCTTTCTATAGAAAAACGTTCTTTACTAAAAATTAAGAATCTTCCCGGTTTTTATGATAATGTCTTAGCGCACTTTGTAAGAAAGAATAGACGAATAGCTTTAGAGTATAAGTAGTATTATTAGTACTTAGTCGATTAAGTTTTGTTTAATTTACATCATATCATCATTTCACCACAAACGGCTTTTATCAAAGCCACTTCTATTATGCTTGCAAGACACTGTTTCAATATCTCAGTGCTTACACGTATAGTAAAAGTGGACTGAAGATATATCTGCCTATACAAGACTGAAGCCAGGATGCCAATCACAGATTTTCGGTAAGGACTCAAGACTGCGTGCCCGCGCTCGGAGTAGGAAAGCATTTTTTTTGCTCCGGCTTACCTCTCTCAATATTTCACGCTTCGCCACTGTGGTCTTGCATAGCAATAGGTAAAAGGATTTTATGAAGATTTTGTGATTTTTTTCTATCGAAACTCCGCCTTGTGTTGTCTCGATCTAAAGCGCGTTTTTTGCGTACTGGTGAGATGAATGCACGGAATAAAGAAAAGTAGAGGAAGTGCCTCTTAGATATCGCGCGTTTGTCAACAGCAGGCGAGATTCGCCTATTACATGTGTAGGTGAATATGGCATCTATTTCTAATAAATTGGTAGAATAAATTGGTTACAGCGCCATCTAGCGTTGAGTAGCCGAACTCGTTGTAAATTGGTTAAAACTAGTTCTTTATTGTTTGTGTCATGTCAAATAATAACAACTTTCTTACGTTGTAATAAGACCTAATTTATGAAAGCAATAAGAATATGATTTGTAAAAGTTAAGTTTGTAATTTGTAGCTTCGTAGCCAATGATATTACTGTTTTTTATGTGTGTAATGTACAATTTGATACGCAAATGTGTGAGTTTGGCGACACTGGTTCCCGTGCTTAGCCACGTTAGGGGCACTTACCTACCTATATTTTCTGTTCTGTGGATGAATGTGTCATCCAATCCACCCCAGCTCCTCGAAGGAAGGCCAGCCTTGGGTGTTATTGACGATTTCACAGTGGGTTTTCGAAGTACTTTGCACTGTATTCAGCGGCTTGTCCAGAAGATCCCTATTAGTTGGTCACATAAAACAAATGCAAGTTCGGTCATTTCCATTAATTTGTATGTATGTTACAGAGAAAGCATTCCAAAACTTGAAAGAGGTGAAGAAGTTCAACTACCTGCTGGGCATGTCCATGTGGATGCTGACCAAAGAGAAGAAAGACGAACTCCTCAAGCAGAGGGACCAGAAACTCGCCGAACTCAACGCACTGAAGTACGTGACTACGCTATTCTTTTCTAATAACCCGCCCCCATCTGTGTGTGATGTGTTGGGAATTCTCGGCTATTTTTCTAGTATAATATGTATACAGGGTTATTTGTAAAACACTAACAACCTTGGAGGACTGTATTACTAACATCATAAACAACCACGCGACCGTTCGTCTGGGTCGCCGGTAAATAGGTCAAGTTCATATGTTCAGCTACACTCTGCTATTGTACTATCGCTTGCTTCGCATAATCGAAATATTTAGGATATTTAATTTAAATATTTTTACTTTTGCATGAAAATCTGATGAACCAAAAATGACACTTTTTATCGTCAGGACAAAATTAGCACCTAACCTCTTAGGAACTAATTTAACCTAGCTAGTGTTTTACCAATAATCCTGTATAAACCATCCTAATTTAAATTATTCAAAACAAGCTTAATAAATATTACGGTCTTTTAATGAAGTTCAAGTGCTGAAAGAGTAATTAATTAACTTTTTTACCTTTGATTCATTAAACCCCAAGCGAACGCGCACCCATTGTCTTTCTATCGTGTCTAATTATCATGGTTGAAAGGTTAATAGTTTAAGATTTTAAAAATTTTAAATTATTTTTTTGTTAATGTGTGCAGGGCGAAAACAGCGGCGAGTCTATGGCGTGAAGATCTAGACGAATTCTTAATAAAGTTGGAGGAAATTGAAGAGAAGGAGAGGCAAGAGGAACAGTCGGTGAACAAGAAGACCACCAAGGCCGTCGTGAGTACTTTGACATTTCATTTAGTTTTGAAAAACACACTAAGTTCCTCAAAACACTTTAAGGACGAACGACGTACGGCGATGGTGCACTATTACATTGTTAACACCTCTACCACAAAATAGATACGTACAGAAGTCAATCTCATGTATGTACTCCACTTTTCATATCTACGCTCGGAGGTCGCGCTAGGGTTGCCGTCCGACAGCGAGATTCAACACGTCCGGGTGCAGCGGCGGCGCGGCCGGCCGGCTCGTTGAACATTTCCTATCTTAATTGTTTACCTATGGGCGTTTACCTCCTACCTAACTGCTCTGTGTTACTGGTTCAAACACTCCCGAGGTATCGTGTCCAATGCCCGAGCAACGCTCACGCTCGAGCGCGCTTTGTATGTAGATTGACTTCTGTACATTAGTCGGAACTAAGCGTTTCGCTTCGTCGTTTACATTGAAGGTCTGGAAGAATTTAGGTGTCTTCAAGGCTAGAGCGCTAACTGCTTACCATCAGGTGGGATCGCTCGATCGTAATCAAGTACTAGTTTATATCAATTTAAAAATAAAGTGTTATGTGGTGTCCTATGTACGCGATTAACCGATCGCAATCACAAAGCCACGCGGCGCGATTGTAACAATTGATATATTTACGTAGCTTAGATAACCAACCTATATGTTAACTTATCTGAATAATATATGGGTTGGTTTATAGTAGTCTAAAATTGATTTGAAATGTATTTGACGAGCTAAAATTTTCGTTTTGTTTATGCTTACCAGATGGAAAGAGTTAAGGTAATAAAATAATAAACATTGTATTTTATGAACGTAAATATTATTTAGAGATTCAACTAATAACCATGAAAAATAAAATAGGTATAGTAAGGCTGAAATATCTTTTCCGCACCGAACTCGATCTACTGGCAGTAATTCTTTTTAAGAATTTTATGGAGTGCGTACTTTTTCGAGTATGCACATAGTTCGGAACACAGACTGCAGAGTGGTCGACATATCGAGCCCTTACTACCGACTTATTGTAAGCGATATCCTTATAAAAATGCATTTTAGATGTTATATCGAATGTAGGCTATGATTTAGTTCATAAGTTTACATTTTCAAAAGGATGTCGCTTACGATACGTCGGCGGTACTGGCTCGATATTTTCACCGTACTATAACTTTTTAATCAATATACTATAGTATTATATCAATACAGCTTGTCGATCTCTGTCTCGTCTGTAATGAGAGAACAAAACGTAAATATCTGCCATTTGCAGAACGCCAACAAGAAGAACCGCAAGTCGCTGATGGACATCTTACCTTCGGAGAATGGCAGGCGCGTGGAGCCCAAGATATCTGAGGACCTGATCAAGAGGATCCAGGCTGCCGAGAAGGCGAAAACGAGGAAAGAAATCAAGAAAGAATACGATCCGGTAAGTGATATATTTGATTTACGAAAATAGCCCGTATTGCTGGAGAATAAAGGCGTTGACAAAGTTAAATGGCGTCACGATAATAAAGTAAAAGCATTCTTTCGGTACCAAAGTAACGTATGTCACGTAGTCGTGACCGTGGCGTTATTCAACTTTTTGTCATTTCAAATTGATTTTTTTGATTGTGTTTTCTGCAGGAGGATCCCACGGGCATCAGTCCAATAAGTGCCGAAAAGAAACCTAAGAGTCGCGTGAAGAAGGAAAAGGCTGAGAAACCTGAGAAGGCCGAGAAAGCGGAGAAAGCGGCAAGTGATGGAATGAAACAAACGAAACTGCCTTTCAAAAAAGAAGCTAAGAAGGTAACCTCTCACATTAGTAAAACTAAAATAACATTGGTAAACCAAAGTGTTTTTGGTTTGTATTCTAATTTGTAAATTATATCGTAGTTTAAATGATGTTGGACTTAAATAGTAGCACCATCTATGGTCTTGTATAAGGCAACTACGCAAACTACGCGCCTTAGTCGTGGAGTTGCGGATAACAGCCTGTTTTACCTACACCTAAGGCAACTCCTTAAAGTCCTGGACAGAAAATGGGCATCACGATTCTCTGTGGACAACCAGATTGCGATTGCCAACCAAGTTCGTCATGATAAATACAACAAAATAATTACTCCTTAGTACCTGGCAGCCTGTCTATTTTTGATTCTGGCGACAGTCAAATTTAAGGCAACGCGAGAGGTGCGAAGCATCTCTGGAATGAAATTTGGCTGCCCAACAGAAACCCACGATTTGGCCAGGCGACATAACCCGTGGACACTACGTACTCACAAGAAGATCACGAAAAACAAGGAATAATTTGGATCCTACTGTGCCGCCCAGTACAAAAAGACGTTTTGTGAATTCGCCCCTGTAAATCAGTGCACATCAACACAGTATATTTGATAAATAGTTCGCAACAGCTTATGTAAGTATAAAGAAAACCGTGACATTAACATGCGTGTGGTTGTTGTTGACAGAAGCGCATGACGTTCAGCGGGAGCAGCTCGGAGGGCTCCGGCAGCGAGCTGGAGGTGGCCGCGGCGCCGGCGGCTCCGCGCGAGAGAGCCAATGCTCGCCGCGCCGCTACCAAGGTACTTTTTTCAAGGCAAGAGGGGGAGTCGTTCCTTCAGTTGTTCTTTGGAGTCCTCTTTCGAACACAGTTCAGGCAGGCATCAATTCTAACTCAATGCCCTTCAACTTTACCGACATTTGCTCGAGACGCACGTGGAATATAACGCGCCGTCTACCCTGAGCTATCAATTGCTTGCTATCATCCGCCTGGCCGTGCCTAAGCTGGCTGGAAGTTATCTGAAACATCCGGAGCGTCTCCTGTAGAGAGACTGACTACTTCCTTTTGCCTCTAGCCTGGCTGCGGCCTCAGGTCTGTACCGCCTCATGCCTCCACAAGGTCACTACGGTACTCTGCTCAAGCTAGCCAAACCTCCAACGTGTGCTTCAGGAATTAGTCGCTTCATAGAAATATGTTCCGATTTTGTAGTATCCATGACTGCATAGATTCTGTTGTATACTTAGTAAGTTTTATTATTATCATCCACTATCCGACTTTTCCCACTGCTGAGCATCATCTTTTTGGTCGTTTCACTCTTGTCAGAGTGGTCGTAGTTATAACGAAGGTAGGTCTCCAGAAGCCGTCAGGGTACGCCGCACAATTTCCCGTCACTGTTGCCTGCTGGCATTCATCCGGCCGCACTCCTTCAATGGGCCGCCAATAGCCGTTTTTATTTGATCAGCAGCAGAAAATAACAAGAAAAGAAAGGGCTATCCCTTTCTTTTCTTGTGTTATTTTGACATTCCTTTAGGAATAACCAGAGTAATAACCGTTTGATTTTCATCAAGGTCCAAAAATACAAAGACGGCGACGACGAATCCGAGTCTGCGTCTGAAGTGGAGCTGTTGGACAACAAGCTGGACTCTGGTGACGACGCACCAGCGCGCGCACTGTCCATCAGTGACGAGGAGGACGACTTCAATGTCAAGGCCAACAAGGCTAAGAAGCCTGCTGAGATGGATTCAGGTCAGTAACACTATTGTATTGACTATCATATTAATATGTGTCATCTACAACCTTTTCTTTACATCACCCCTATTAGTAACGGCCCCCGACTTACAAGTTGTAGGCCGTGGTTTCAAACCCAACGAGACATTACTTTGTGTAATTTATTTCATCGCCACTGCTCTCAAAACGGCGAAGGAAAACATCGTGAGGAAACTGACATGTCCTAGAACCAAATGATTCGAAGATATGTGACATCCACCAACCCACACCGGCCCGCGTGGTAGATTACGACCCATTCCCTGTCCTAGAGAGGCTTGAGTCCCAACCGTGGGAACATTATAAGGCCGACTATGTTATGTTGCCTACTTCAGCGTAGTTTGCCGAGAAGGTTGACTTAATTCATTTGCTGCTAAATACTAAAAAAAATATAAATATGAGAATATGTACAACTATATTCTAATAGTAAATAAACTAACTATTCGTACCAAGACGTGGCTTATAGGACTTACTGCCGCACTCAGAGACGTCATTTAACTTTAATGTCAATTAAAGCAAAACCTAAGGTACTTAACGTCATAAAGATATAGACTATTATTCAATGACAAAATTAGTAAATCAGAGATTAGCGTTAATGGGCGTCTCTGAGTGCGGCAGTTAGCGTCCAATTCAAAAACATCCTACTAATATGATAAATGCGAAAGTTTGTATGTATGAATGGATCTATGGATGTTTGTTACTCTTTCACGCAAAAAATATTGAACGGATCTCGATGAAACTTGGTACACGAGTAGACCATATCCCAGAATAACACATAGGATACTTTTTGCCCTAGGATTATGTACGCGGGTAAGGCCGCGGGTAAAAGCTAGTTAAGTATAAAACATATTTATAGATAAATTTATCATTCAACATTCCAGATTGCCTATTCGACTCCTTAATCGAGGACACAAAGAAAGAAGAAAAAGACAAAGCAAAGAACAATGGCGCCGCGCATCCCAATACGATATCGAGTGACGAGGACGAGGTCGTGCCCGATTCTCCGCCCAAGAAGAAGCCAGGACCCAAGCGGAAGCTACTCAACGATGACAAGAAACCCAAGAAGAGGCCGGCCAAGGACATGCTCAGTGATGATGATGATGACAGCATATTTGACAGCAAAAAGGTCAGTTTATAAAGTATGCACTAAAAGTTTTTGGTGACTGTAAAGCAAGTTACTTGCTGCGCAGTAATCAAACCCTTATCGTGATGTAACCTTATCGTGGTGTGTGAAATAGGTGATAGGTGTCGTAAGAACACCAAGGTTTTGCCAGTTATGTCCGAAGAGCCTATTACCAGCATCCATCATTCATCTGTCTAAATAATAACACTTGTCGGTTTCAGGACCAAAAAAAGAAAGCAGCGCCAAAAAAGAAGCAGAAAAAGAAGGTATCGAGTGATTCTGAGTCGGACGCGGGCAGCGAGACGCTCGCCGCCGTCAAGAGCTCACGTGCGCGCGCGCAGCAGAAGTACACCTTCAGCGACTCCGACTCCGACTAACCGTGAGTATCACTATTGAAAGCATCCACTCCTCCCACCACTAAACATATGTCACTGATGGACTAGGTATTTTTATCTCAGAAAAAAAAAACCGCACGATTCTCGAGAGAAATTAGATTTTGTACAGTCAACAAGGTTGAAGTTTTTATGGAAACCTATTAATGAATATAAATGAATTTTAATTTTCTGAATGAGTTGTCGCACGCAAAACAGATAGTCGATGGGGACGAAAGGTTTTGGAGAGGCGTTCACGTGCCGGAAGACGTAGCGTTGGAAGGGGTCCAACAAGGTGGATCGATGACCTAGTCAGGGTTGTGGGAATCCGATGGATGCGTGACGCACTGGACCGGTTGTTGTGGCGACGCTTGGGGACGTCCACTGTTGGACGTAGGCCTCATGTCCAACAGTGGACGTCTTTCGGCTGATATGACGATGATGAATGAGTTGTTAGTTTACTATGAATTTAATTCTGTTCTATTCATCTATCCATTCTCTTCCCCATCCAAATCTTTGTGCAAAAAATGCAAATGTCGCCTACGATGTTCTTCCTAAAAAGGAAGTTGATCTTGAAACAACATGCACCAGTTTCGCGTCTGTGATATAAGTGTAGGACTAGCTTTAACCAGTGGCTTCATCCGCGTGAAAATAGGTTTCTCTTGTATGTAAACGGGTGTCCTGGTGTTTGTATATAAAAGTTTTTTACTTTGGACTTCATCAGTCGCATGCACTCTGACCATTGGGAGTGGGTACCCGAAGATGGACCACGCAGCCGAGGTCGACCTAGGAAGAGGTGGCGAGACGACCTGGATTCTTACCGCGGGAACTGGTTCGAGGTGGCTTGGGAAAAGAATGCCTGGAAGAAGTTGGGGGAGGCCTTTGCCCAGCAGTGGGACAGTATAGGCTAATAAAAAATATAAACTTAGGAACTCAGTTTAATGCTTGCCCATGTCATAATAGACAGCTTGAGCATTATTTCTCTGTGCGTTAATATGTCAGTCAGTCTTATCAACGTTTCTTCTTCTGATATATGCAGATATTAAATACATTATTTTGTTTCAGATTCAGTATTTTGACAACGTGATTTAAAGCTTTACGATGTAAAGCGAGTTCCGGGGCGACGTAACGCGATATTTTATCATTTGTATTGACTACGTGTACACGTTATTTTTATACGTTCGGGCCTACAGTCTGTGACTGATCTGAGAAAACATATTAAGGTTGGCGCCAGATAACCGTGGAAAACGGTCATTGACCATCCTACATTTGTTTAGATACTTAATTTCAAAAACAGAAATACAAGACAAAGCTCTCTTGAATCGACATACTATCGCGATCTTTTACATAATCTAATAAGTCAATTACATATGTTATAACAATGGAACAGTGTTGAAAATAAAATATAAAAAATAAACAATTTCACCGATAGTTGGAAAAAAAAATACAACGTAGGTACTACAAAATCCTTATAAAATAACAATATTATGAATAAATATTATGACATATAACAAATGAGTAGAATATTTAACAACTATACAATTTATTTAACATGTCCCAAAAAGCGCAAAATCAATTACATATAAACATATCAACAAAATCACAAAATAATAATCCAAATTCCAAAATGAAATTAAATAATGAGAGCGGTGAAACAAAGTAAATAAATGAAAAGCAATTCATTGTTTGTTTTTCGGGATATTACGAATAGGTCAATGTACTTTATTCCATGGTTATATGGCGCCTACTATAGTAACATACACCCAGTTCCGATACTCACTCGAAATACCTATGTTGGGAACTTCGTGTGGTATGCAATGAGCTGGTGTACTTTAATTCATGAATCCCCAAGCGACCACCGGTGGCCGCGCATCTATTGTCTTACTATTGTGTCTCTAATTGACGGTATCTGAAGGGTTAAACAAATAAAGTAATTTATAATTTAGGTCTAATTAGCTAATAATTAGGTAGAAAATCGTCTGGCACATCCTTGCTCAAAGACAACATTTAGATTTATTTTTAAACAAGTATTTGAGCAACTTCTGATAACTATAGTTTTTATATCAAAATTGTAAATAGTTGTAATGTAACAAGAACATTTCAGTTTCTTATTGTTGTTTTCCATTATATTTCTTTCTTTCTCCATCTTTTTTTTTAATTTCTGACATAATTTGCTAGTTTTATCGGAATTTTGTCAAATAAAATTACCATTATTTTATTGTAATGTTCAGTGACCTCTATTCAATTATACGATTACTGATATTTTTTGTCATTACCATTTTTTGGCTTTTCATATAGTGAGCTTTATTTTCCATTTATTATTTCAGTAACAATGTGGCTCACGCACACAATGAAATGGAATTATATTGTTACTCTTTATTTTTATGTTACAAATGTAATTTCCCAATATTATTTGTTAATTTTAACAATGTGTAAATAAATGAACAATTTCACCATATTTTTGTATTTTATTTGTTTCTCAAATGAAGTCAAACCTCTTCCAGAAAATAAAATGATACTTACAAAGGTAAGTTAGAGAAAGCTCTAAGCCATAAATTGAGATAGACGTATCCGGATCCGGTACGGTGCAGCCCTACTAGCCCCAGCCGCGTTATATCCCTCTTAATCCAGCAGGTTGTGGGGGTGAGTTCGCAAAGCGCACGACGCCGTCCACGATTGCGGCTCAATTTACGGTGATTGACAAGAGTCGATCACATTTATAAGTATGAATCAGCAGACAGAATTATAAATTGGCTTAAAATACCTTTTTCTAAGCCATAAATTGGGAAGTGTTTGTTATCGATTGCTGGATTAGGACTACATTGATAGAATGCCAATATGATCAGCTAAATAATTTAGATTTTTAAACTTTTTATAAATATTTCCAAAAACCATCTAATCGTTTAGATCATTGAAGTGATTTGAACAACTTAAATCATTTGTAGACAATATTTTATGATATGTCAACGCAACAACGCTCATTTTGTCTCCAAAATCTGATCGATGGAAATATTGTCTGGCCAACAAGCCAAAGTTACTGCAGATCGTACTTTATCTTTTTTTTTGTCGTTTGGCAAAATCATCTTATGACAAAACCCGCTCTTGGGTGGAGCGGAGATAGTGTCAGACTCTTACTGACTAAAAACCCCACTCCGTTCCTTCTAGCCTTCATACCGGGGTTCGAGTTTCCTTTCGGATAACCCCGGCCCCGGTAGGCTTCGACCCAACTGGGCCCCTCCTGTTGCTGACAACTCCTTGAGGCGCGCGGGAACATTGCGCGCCGTCGACGTCTTGGGCTCGGTCCGGACAGTTACCGGACGATCGGACAGCGAGCTACCCATGGCTGGCCGTCCGCGAGCCCGCAGATCGTACTTTATCTGCATTAGTGCACATTGCACTTGTTGGGTGCGTTACATAATTCAGAAAAGTGTAAACTAAGTCCCAGGTAGTAAACACGTCCCCGTAAGTATACTAGTAATCCGAAACACGTATAGATATCGGCACGGATCTTGAGCGCTCGCAAGCACAAGAACCGAGCGCAAGGAACGAATCACGAATGACGTCTATGAAGGATGGCGCGACGAGTCAATCACTGACGCTCACCGCTCCCGCGTCTCGCTTCGTACGACTAAAGAGACCGAATATTTCGCATGTTTAATGGAAAACACCTAATTAAAAAATGAGGGTATTTGAAAATTTAACCTTATTATTGAAACATATATTTTAATATTCAAATACTTTCTTTTTTGAGTTAGGTCTCTTTATAATTAAGCATGCGATTTGACTTCTGCGCAACTTGAAGCCAGCGCTCAAGATCCGTGCCGATATCTATAACAACGAATGCACGTTACAACGAAAAACTCAATGCCGTAGCCATGCGATCTCGAATAACATGGAAACATGGTTCAGAAAAATGTATTATCGTATAACACATCCTCTTATGTTTACCAATAGGCAACACTTCACAACGAATGCACGTTGCTACGAAATACCAAACTCCGTAGTCGTGCAATCTCGAAGAACCAAATCCCTAATTCATCAATTCAACACTGATTTGAGTGGACCGGTCCTTTTTTATGGTGGGCAAAAATCATCCAATGACAACCCCCGCTCTTGGGTGGAGCGGGAGATAGTGTCAGACTTACCGACTAAAAACCCACCCCGTTCCTTCTAGTCTTCATACCGGGGCTCGAGCTCCCTTTCATATAACCCTGACCCCAGTAGGCTTGGACCCAACTGGGCCCCTGCTGTTGCTGACAACTCCTTGAGGCGCGTGAACCGTGCGCCGTGGACGACTTGGGCTCGGTCCGGACAAGTGGACCTGTCCTGAGTGAGTCCTTGAATTTAATTCGTGTAGCTCAACTCAGGACTAAAATGGAGCTCAACGAATGGACGAGGACTTTTGGACAATAGGTTTATATAGATATCAGCACGGATCTTGAGCGCTCGGCGTCAGAGCGAGGATCGCTTTGCGCATTCCATTCATTGGCGAGTCGATCGTCGTAATTGTTAGATACATGCAGCAAACGCAGGGAACAAACCACGAGTGACGTCTTTGAAGCGATGGCGCGGCGAGCCAATCACTGATATTCCCCGCCCCCGCGTCTCACTTCGTACCACTACAGAGACCGAATATTTGACTTCTGCGCAACTTGAAGCCAGCGCCCAAGATCCGTGGCGGTATCTATACGATGTAACCTGCGAGGATAGCTTAGTACGTTTCTTACTATATACTGTATCGTCCGTGTGACGAAAAAAAACTTTTGCCCTCCTCTTTTGTCCTTGCGCAGGATTAGAGCCACAATAATGGAAGGCCGATAGTTACCACTTGCGGACAGATACTAATTATTTTATACTTTTGGAAATTAGTTTATACGATCTACCCTGCGAGGATAGTTTAGTTAGTATGTTTCATACCGTATATATATACTTAAACCGACGTTTGTCAAACGTCGAACGAACGAAACGACGAAAAAACTCTTTTGTCTTCGCGCAGGAATAGAACCACTAGTAGTGGAAGGCCGATAGTTAGCACTGTTGCGCACAGACACTATATTTCATACTTTTGGATAGTAGCTTCTACGATCTACACTGCGGGGATAGTTTAGTTAGTAAAACTTACCAAGTGCCAAAAACTTTTTAACCAAAAATAATATTTTTTGTTGAAAGCCCGAAACAGCAAAAAAAAAAACAAATTCCCAAAACTTTTATTTTTGTTTTCTTTACTACTCATAGTGCTCCTAAGCGTATACTCAAACTCCTAAAAATCCGCCCCTAAGACGACCCACTGACCAGTAGGTTTATACGATCTACCCTGCCAGGATAGTTAGTGCGGTTTGAAAACTTAGACGCCTCCTTGTTTCCCTATAAAATCTGTACCTACACCATACACCGTCAAAATTTTAAGTAAACTCATCAGTAGTCATTGCGTCTTAATTCGGATACCCAGAATATAAATTGCCATAAGCCCTTTTGAAAAGGCTTTATTTTGCTAAATAACAGTATAAATTACACCGCAGCTAAAGAAGAATTCTTTACGACCACTAACGAGCAGTTACGTTCAAAATTTAAAATATCATTACTACCGAGCTCTACAAAACGTGGGGTAGAATTATAAAGTTTTTAAACTTCAGAATAACGTACTTGAGCCCAGCCAGGCAAAATGGAATGTTGTAATTTTTAAGTAATTCGAGACAAGAAAAAAATTATCCGTAAGAAATGCGATTTGAGGGTAGTTTGCAGTGTCATATCAGATCATTATCCCGTTCAGTAGGGCTCGGATTACATAGAACAGACTGTCAAACATGCACGACTGAGTATTATTTTTATAACAATAAGGTTTTACAAGGAGGAAACTTTTTCAGCGATAAAAAGTATCCTCTAATTTACTTACCTTCTTACGGCGGCGCTGCTCCTTTCGCCTGCGATGTCTCCTTTTACGCGCCGTCGAAGAAGAACCACTGCTTCTACTCGAACCACTAGATTGCGACCGAGCACGAGGGGCTTTGTCCATACTAACAATATTAAAATAATTCTAATACTCACTTTTGAACACCAAAAAATAATTCTACTTAATTAACACTATACAATTCTACTTAACACTATAAAATCTTTGAAAAAGTAGGACGCCCTTTTTTAAAAGTAACGAGTTACTTTTAAAACGCGACTACACCGTTCGGAAATCCGAACGGCAATGAGGAGCGTGGATGGCGTCGTGCGCTAGGCGAACTCATCCCCACTATCTGCTGGATTGAGGGGGATATGACGTTGCTGGAGGTAGTAGGGCTGCACCGTACCGGATCACGTCTATCTCAATTTACTGAAAGGTACAGTTGACCTTAATATATCGTTTATCTCGTTTTGCTTAAAAAAAGTCACGGCTTTTTTATTATCATTTTAAGTATGTTACGGCTCTAGTTATTCATTGAGCTCAGTTCGCTCTAGAAGAATCCAATTCCTGCTGGGGTTTTGCATATACGACGAAACTCGCTTGACGGGCAGAACCGATTGATGACGGAGAAAACCATTTCTAGTTGCTAGCTCTACTAGTTAATCATAACGATGGCACAGGCACTTGTGGGGAACTGGGAAATTAGTGGCGGAGCATCCAGTCCAGTCGCATCACCAACAAAATATAGTAAGTTTTGCACAATCAAGCTTACCTGCTTCTGGTCTTACCTGATCGCCATCTCTCCTCTCTCTGAGGTGGCGAATGTTTATTGATGATGATGCCAATTATTTATTATAAGAGTCGACCAAGTGCGAGTCGGATTATCACAAGAAGTGTTCCGTATCTGAAAAAAATGATTCTAAAGCAGCCGGAATGTCAACAGTTCTACGTATTTTTAAATAGGTAAGTGAAAGTCAGTGATTGCTGTGCCCGAATTTTATCGCCACGTGCCACCATTGGCACGTGTGCCATAGATTCGCCAACTCTGCTATAATGGGTTACCTACCTCGCCTGGTAAATTTTTACAGGAACCGGCACGAATCTTGAGCGTTCGCTTTCAGAGTGGGGATCGCTTTGCGCATTCCATATATTGGCGAGCCAATCGTCGGCATTGTTAGATACATGCAGCAAGCGCAGGAACGAATCACGAGTGACGTCTATGTCACGATCGATGGCGCGGCTAGCCAATCACTGACACTCCCCGCCTCCACCTCTCACTTCATACTACTAAATAGGCCTGATATTTGACTTCTGCGCAAGTGAAGGTCAGCGCTCAAAATTCGTGCTGGTACCAATACTAGCGTAGCCAATTTAATTGGTGATACGACTGGTTGCTTTACTACTGGTGTATAAACTACAACAGAACATTTACTTGTAACAGAACAACGAGCCGCTCTATGATAATTATGTTCTAGTGTATCGTCCTGTTACGAACTAAACGTCGAGCACGCTCACCTCTTTGATACAAACCAACGAACATATTGGTGTAACATTTCGTCGAGCCACGAGTGCGGGCGATGCGCGGTTGCGGGGTGACATTTAAATAAAAAATGAACGCAAGGTACAACGAAATGTTGGTAAATGTACACTCGCTGTGAGCATTTACCCGTAACATAACGCCGAGCATTCGCAGGAACGTTACATTACATGGAAATGCTTAGGAAACTGAGCTTTTGCCTGTATTGTACCATTCGTAAGAATGTTACATTACACAGAAATGCTCCAGAAAATGTTGTAGTCTATGCTCACCTATAGTGAGATATAGTCCTAATTGTGTCTTGGTAAAAAAGATAATAAAAAACAGTCATTTAGTTACAATTTATACAATATTATTTATTTTACTTCAAGTCACGTATTCTAAACATGTCTGTACACTGCTCAAATAATAAAATAGTATCTAAAAGTGCGATCATTTCAATAATGAAGATTTTCACGAATGCGAACACGCAGTCGCCAAGTCGTGGCGATCGAATCGGTCTCCTTTTTTCATAATGTGAAAAAGGTAATTTTCCCCACCCCTCCTATTATGTATGAAGGATTGGCTTCATAATAAGGGGGTGATGAAAATTTTATTTCAAACATTACCTAGACAAAAATTCAACAACGTTCAACGCTCAACTCCTGAGGCGTTTTTTCATGAATTTTAGAGAAAGCTTTAAATAGTGCCAGAGTCGCGAAAGACGACATTTGAATAATGTTATTTTCCAAAAGTTATTTTCCCATATCTATAGTTTCTGATTTTGTTAATTAAAGCGTATAGTATATTTGTTAATTTTTATGCATTTACAATTTAAAAGTTTTTCTGAGACATCCTGTACAAAACAGCAACCCCGGGAGTATCACACACATGATGGTGAAAATGTCAAGATGATATCCCAAATTGAACATCAAAAGGAGGACTATTCGTGAACAACGTCGTGAATGAATGCTACATAGTGCATCCCGCGCTATTTTCCAGTCTCTCTAGTTGCGGGAGTGAAGAGGAAAATTAATGGGGTTCGCCAAGCGATGTAAATCCGACGTTGCAACAGGAAATACAGTTATTATATCGTCAGGATCTTATGTAATTTCTCCGTCATCATCTCCAGCTTGTTTTTTTAACGCTTCACTTGAGTCCATCATAAAAAGATACCGAGGCCCATGAATACCGGGTTCTTGCGTGTTTGATATTGTTCAGTCTCTCAGGTACCTACCGAGTTTTAAGACAAACTGTGGGATTAGAAATCCAAATGTAGCTTACTAGAAGTAGATACGCACTAACAGATATTTACTACGACTTTTTTAACAATCTTTGTTTTAACCCTTCAGATACCGTCAATTAGAGACACAATAGTAAGACAATAGATGCGCGGCCACCGGTGGTCGCTTGGGGATTCATGAATTAAATGTAAAATTATCTTGAAAACAATGGTAAGTTTTTTAAGATTAATTCATGAATCCCCAAGCGACCACCGGGGGCCGCGCATCTATTGTCTTACTATTGTGTCTCTAATTGACGGTATCTGAAGGGTTAATTAATAATTTTGAAACATCCAATTAAAAAAAATAACTTAATAATACCACGTAGTGTTGTAATAAACCGAAAAACAAATACATAAATATGCATTTTATTCAGAGGATGTTTTCAAAACTACTAAACAGCGACAGTAGTTACACTGGTGCCTATTTAATTAATAAGTAAGTTTCCAGGGTCAAAATAACTACATTTTATTTAGTCCGTATTTTAGATTATAAAAAAACATTGGACACGTATTTTTTCTTTTTTCGATTAAACAAAAAATAACAAAGATATAGCCTATTAAAGTTACGTGTGACTTCACCACGTGCGAAAAATTACCACACACAACATTGTAACCACCCCCCGTGCGAAATAATGCAGCACGGTGCGACGTTACACGTAACTTTAATGGGCTATATCTTGTTGGTGGTTTAATTTACAAATAAAAAAAATACGTGTCCCTTATTTTTGAATAATCTAAAAGGGACTAATTAAATTTTTTACGGCAAGTAGCCTATTAATTAACCGATTTCTTTTTGAACAGTGTGTAGAGACATATAATATTGATTAATTTACAATCGTCGTGTTATTCACATATGTTTATTATTTATTTATATTTTCTTTTTCGTGTTCCCTGCCTGACTTAAATCTAAACACTCTTACAATAACGGGTAAATTAATATGGCATTTAATTCTGAGTGTTTCTTAATCAAGATTATTTACATTAAATTAAATCTTTTATATTATAATATTTTTTAGACAAGTACAAATTGTTACTACACAATAAAATTTATCTAAGTATGGATACAATAAGTATTAAGAGATTATTCTAACCTAGATATTATATATTTCTTTATTGGTTTAAATTCACAAATATTGTAATATAAGTATCTGCCGGGAAAAACGCAACAACTTCGCTATCTTCACAAATATATTAAAACCAATATATTGGCTGATCAGCTTATAGACGAAGCAGAAAAATGTACGAATATTTTTATTAAAATTGACAATTTTTTATTTTATTTCATTTGACTGCGTTGTGTGCGTTAACCCTTATTAAACAATTAAATTGAATATATATAATGCCAATAAAAATGAAAAATTATATTAAATAAAGTGACCAGTCTTTCCTGGGAAAGGTGTATCGCATTTAGATCACTGAATCTTGATCACTGGGTCAATTCCAGGGCGATATCTCTGGTCTATAAAATGGTGATATCTCTGGTGTATTCCAGGGCGATATCTCTGGTCACTGGACCATTCTACAGCGCTGTTTACACTATGGATGGTACGCTGACGCCAGTTTTATTATTGTCAATCGTCAGAAAATATTAAATACATTGTAAAGTCAAGTTAGTTAATGGTTAGTTTGATATAATTTTTCCTCAACCTTTCTATAATTCCATAGTGTAAACAACGCTTATGATCGAACGACACGTACAAAAATCTTTTTTTTTTACAAAAAAGTTCTTCAATACCTACTCAATTTGCTCTCTCTGTCTGAATAACCTTTTGCGCTTTCCCTATCTGAGTATTTCCCATTATATTTGTTATTAAATCTGTCACTGTGGCCATTTTTAATGTACTGTTTTTCACTGGCGCTATAGTGGATTTCTGAGGGTCCAATGGTTTTGGACCAGTGGTGGGTCCAGTAGAAATCGTCTGGGTAGCGTGGGTATGGGTTCTCTCGGCATAGTACCACGCAGTAGATCAGGCTGCCGACTAGCGTGATGAAGCCGAAGATCAGGAAGACTATGCCCAGGATCCTGGAAAAGAAAAGAGAATTTTATAACAGCGTACTTACACAACATCAGTTATACTGGTACGCGCACGACTCGTTAGTTTCTCACTTAAAACTACTTCTGGCCGTCCATGAACGCAGATATCAGTAAAGAAAATTCATCAATATACCTATGTTTTGTGCGAGACACTGTAGAAAGCCGACATTTTCTACAACTGGATGAACCTTTCATTTTTAGAATATCAATCCATTTCACACTTTTCTCTATATCATTCTAAATTTTATGTGAAACTGTGGGTTTTAGGTTTACCGTCCTAGAACCCACAGTCTTTAGATAAGTGTTAATGGAGCCCAAGTCGTCGACGGCGCACTGTTTCCGCGCGCCTCAAGGAGCTGTCAGCAACAGCAGGAGCCCAGCTGGGTCGAAGCCTACTAGGGCCAGGGTTTGCTCCGAAAGGTAGCTCAGTCCCCAATACGAAAGGCAACGAAAGAACTGGAGTGGGTTTTTAGTCAGTAAAAGTCTGGCACTATCTCCTGCTCCGCCCAAGAGTGGGGGATGTCATTAGATGATTTTTCCACCGATAAAAAAAAATAGACATTTCTCTGTAGCATCACGGAATTTGGAAGTTGATGGTGTGTCATTTCCTCCCATTGGATTGTGAGAATGTCCTTCATTATCTTAGTCCGATGGGATATACCACACAACAGGGAGAGTCTGATTTTACGGCGAGCGTTGCTCATCGCCGACGTCCTTTCCATTTACTTTTAGAGGAAGACGCAGACAGATTGACAAACAGACACGGTAGTGGACTATGTTTTATAAAATGTCATCCTAAAGATACCTTCTGCATCCTCCTACCTCCTTTCTCAACTAAGATTAGCCACCATGACAGTAATTCTGTTATGAGCACTAAAAACCTATCATTACTTCCTACGGAGATCCCTCTTCTAGAGAGGAGGCCTGAGTCCCAATAGTGGGAACATTATAAGGCCGACTATGCTATGTTATACTCCCTATGGAAACTTACCATACAAAAAGCGGTTCAAAGAACTGCAGCACAATGACGAAGCCCAGCGTGACGAGGATGAGTCCAAGGTTGAGCAGCAGCATCAGACAGCACATGCCCTTCACGTTAGGGCAGAACGGGTTCGGCGCTGCCATCGCGTCTACCTTCACCCCTGCCTGGAATTGGAGAAGGTTTACCTTTAATAAGCTGAAAAAAACGGGGTTTCCTAATAGCTACAACCTGTTGGACTGGCCTGTTGTTCTAGTGGTTAGTGGCCCTGACTGCTATGGCGGGGGTCGTAAAAATATGATCTATCTCTCTCTCTCTCTCTCTCTCTCTCTCTCTCTCTGTACATTAATTGTCAAATCACTATGACATGTAGGTACACTTATTCTAGTTTGATTTGGGATTCGGGCCTAATACTAAGAATTTAGGTACTCGTGGAGAGTTCTATTTTGATAACAATGGGCTAGTTGCCTAAAAAAATGTAATTAGTCCGTCTTTTAGATTATTCAAAAATAAGGGACACGTATTTTTTTATTTGTAAATTAAACCAAAAATTACAAAGATATAGCCCATTAAAGTTACGTGTAACGTCACGCCGTGCTACATTTTTTCGCACGGGGTGACGTCACACGTAACTTTAATGAGCTGTATCTTTGTTATTTTTTGTTTAATCTAAAAAAGAAAACATACGTGTCCGATATTTTATTATAATCTAAAACACGGACTAAATAAAATGTAGTTATTTTGTATTGTTATTTTTATACCCTGGAAACTACCTTATTATGTGGTATAAAACGAGTAATTGTTCTTCTATAAAGTTGTTATAATAAACTTCCTTACCTTCCTAGAGACTTTGGATCTGTGTGTAGAGGCGACAGATGGCGCCACCGCACTTCTGTACGAATACACGCTGCGAGGTGCTCGCGACTGCCGGCTGGAACAGGAAACAGTTTTATTAGTATTGTGCTTTGTTCACTCTCGTAGCTACCGAAAGGAAGTGTGGGACAATGCCCTGGGAAACTTGGGGGCCCCCAGGTCAAGGCGCCCCCAAAACCACTAAAACCTCTAACCTCTTATTGAACTACCGAGAAATTCTCCCAGCTTTAATAAATTGAATTAAAATTAAAAAAAAAACAAGTATAACGTTCGTGAAATGAGACACCACTTGTATTCCACTGACGTTTATTTTGGTAAGTACATAGGTACGCGATATTTGGTAGAACACAGAGATTAGAGTCTGACAAACACGTAATTACTTTAGGGCGCGGGCGCATACACATATGACACGGGAAGCGCGCGTAAGGGCGGATCGCCGACTGGGGATGCGCTCGCGCGACGCGCGGTGAAGGACACAGCGGGTTGCGGGGTATCGAACGACGGGGTGAGAGGGGTACCAGGGACGCACTTCTGACAGGACCGTACTCAGGGGCTCATTATACTCTCCCCCTTTTGACCAAGAGGGGAAGCCTCATTGGTCAA
This sequence comes from Mythimna lalbum, assembly GCA_949319445.1. Classification (NCBI taxonomy): domain Eukaryota; kingdom Metazoa; phylum Arthropoda; class Insecta; order Lepidoptera; family Noctuidae; genus Mythimna; species Mythimna lalbum. The sequence goes on along the minus strand of OX439361.1, from coordinate 18,241,311 downwards.
ACTCCTAACTAAATAGCGAACCTATGATTGGACTTTCCGAGGGCGACCTCTGCGGCGTTTCGGAACAATAGGCTCCGGACACTCACCACCTCTGTCATGGTATCTACGCAGATCCGACATGTGATACTTACCCACAACTGCACCAGTCTTCTGCGAGGTAAGAACATATGTAGTAGGACTCACCTTCCTGGAGACTACATACGGACCATCCTGTTTCGGAACAAACTTAGAAGTAACACCTTTAGAAGCATTACTTAAAACATGGGTCTTCATTAGCACAAGATCCCCTTGCACGAAAGAATCCGAAGTGCGGCGGCTACAATCAGCTTGGTGCTTGTGAAGATCCTGCTGATGCTCAATATTCTCTTTAGCTTGAGAGAGAGAATCGACAAGCTTCAAGAGGTACGGTGTGATCTGAGGGACTAAGTTCTCAGATTCGATGACTGCTCGTAAATCAGCCTGAACAGGGAGAGGAGAACGAAGCTCGCGACCAAATGTCAAATAAGCTGGAGTGGACCCGGTGGAAATGGTAAATGAGCTATTTAGAGCAAATCGGACGAACGGCAAAACCTCAGGCCACTGCTTATGGTTGCCCTCTACAAGAATAGCAAGGTGAGCCTTCAAGTCCCGATTCTTCCGCTCGACCGGGTTGGCCTCGGGATGATATAACGGTATCAGATTCTGTTTCACCCCTAAGACAAACAGCGCCTTCTGCATGACATCAGCGACGAATTGAACCCCGTTGTCTGAGATCATACGCCTAGGGAGTCCATACCTCATAAAAATCTCACCCACTAAGGTTTTCGCACAGATCTCGGCTGTGGCCTCGGTGAGGGCAAAAAGTTCCACCCACTTGGTGGCGGTATCCTCTACGATTAACACCCACCTTTCGCCCTGAGAACCTTTGGGTAACGGTCCGAAGAGATCTACGGCAATGATCTCGAATCTCTGGGCGGGTACCGGAGTCTGGAGTAAGCCAGGTGGCTTCAGGTTTGAGGACTTGTACCGCTGACACTCCGTACAGGTCTTGAGGTAGTCGGTAATATATTTCCTCATACCTGGGAAATAAAACTGCTGAGAAATGCGGTGAAGGGTTTTCTGGATACCCCCATGAGCGGCGGTTGGCGAGTCATGACACTCGTGCATGACTTTGCTTCGCAGGCTCTCCGGGATCACCAACTGAGGCTCTTCAGCATCAGAATCCTCTACATACCTGTACAATACTCCCTGATTGATAAGGTAACCTCTATCCGACCAACGATGCACTGACAGTTCATCCGAACTTTCCAGGTCAGTGAGAATCTTAGCTACTTCTGGGTCGGACATTTGAGCTTCACGGGTAGATGTGGCGTCCCATCGTGGTATATCCACAGTAACAGGACAGACACCACATTCCGATGTACTATCTATGACTGGGCGGCTGAGTGTGTCGGCTACCACATTAGCCTTCCCAGGAGTATATTCGATTTGTAAATCGAAAGACTGCAACTTCAATGCCCAACGAACAAGCCTACCCGTAGGTGATTTAAGCGTAAACAGCCACTTTAGGGGTTGATGATCACTCCTGACACATACCTGATGACCATCAATGTAGCCGCGGAATCTCTCCACTGCCCAGACAACGGCTAATGCCTCCCTCTCTGTGGTGGAGTAATTCCGTTCTGCTGGTGTGAGGAGACGGCTAGCGTACTCGATGGGGTGTTCATCTTGTGGTGTCTCCCCCTGGAGTAAGGCTGCACCCAAAGCGAAATCGCTGGCGTCCGTTCTAAGAATGAAAGGGTTTGAGTAGTCTGGCTGGGTCAAAATGGGGGGTGAAGCTAGAAGAGCCTTAAGCTGTTTAAAAGCGTTAGCTTGATCCTTACCCCATTTCCAGGTCTGTGACTTCCTAGTCAGACGTGTAAGTGGTTCAGCAACTTTGGCGAACTCTGGGATAAACTTTCGGAACCATGAGCATGTTTGGAGGAAGGTGCGAAGTTGCTGGAGAGTTGTCGGTTCCTTCATCTCTAAAACAGCGCTTACCTTCTCTTCGTCTGGAGATATACCATTAGAAGATATTACGTGGCCAAGGTATTTGAGCCGGTCTCTGGCAAACACACACTTTTCTCGGTTTGCTCGAAGCTTGAACATACGGAGACGCTCGAATACCGCACGCAGATCTGCTAGATGGGACTCCAGGTCCTCCGAAATAACCAACAGGTCATCCAAATATCCTAGAATAGTCTTACCGCCAAGTGTAGACCCTGATCTGAAACGGTCTATGAGCCTTTGAAACGTCGCTGGTGAATTCTTAAGGCCAAACGGCATGCGTTTGAACCTAAATGTACCGAAAGGCGTGACGAAGGCCGTCTTGTCGCGATCAGCGGTACTCACCTGCCAGTACCCACTGCGAAGGTCTAGAGAGCTCATTACACAACCCTTCCTGGTCGACTGTAACAGCTCGTCAATACGCGGCATGGGGTATGCATCTGTCTTAGTGACCGCATTCAGCTTTCGGTAATCGACACAAAACCTATACGTACCGTTACGTTTCGGCACCAAGACGCACGGTGCTGACCAGGCAGACTCACACTCCTCGATCACGTCCTCCGTTAACATCTTGTCTAACTCGGCGCGCATAATTTGCTTCTTGGCAGGCGTAACGCGATACGGGGGCAAAGCAATGGGCGGGTGGTCGCCGGTATCTATGTGGTGTTCCGCAAATGGTGTAGGCTCTCCGACTACATCGAAAATATCAGAATACTCACATAAAAGATTCTCCAACGTTGACCTCTCCGACTCTGATAGCATAGCGCCCTCGTCCGTCCTCAGTACGTTCACGGAAGCACACTGAATCGACTCGCGTTCGGATTCCCATGACAAAGTGTGAAGTGTCCGAGGCTGGTCCATGGTACGCCAAGTCCAATTAGAAAAATCTATAACCATCTTAGCTTTGGTAATAAAGTCAATGCCTAACAGAGTATCGTTGTTAACAGCATCAGGTAAAATAATGAACTCAATAGGTATCGATAATGAAGCAAGTTGAACATTAACTATCGTCAATAGCACATCACTATTCCTAACAATACCATCCGCAAGCTTCAACGACATCGTTTCGGCTCGAAAGTCTAAACCAACACGTTTCATTAAGGTATAAAGTGAATAACTCGCAATACTACGACGCGCGGCGGTATCTAACAACGCGGTACCCTGATATCCCTCCACACACACGCGGACGATAGGCCGCCCCTGCTTATTATTATCGTTAACAAACGGCGAGCATAATTTCTTACTATCATCTACATACAAAGAAGAAAACACATTTTCTATCTTAACGTGTGGCTTACTATCTCCAGTACTATTTTGTTTACCTTTCGGACAATTAACTCTAATGTGGCCTTTTTCACCACAATTATAGCAAGATGTACCGGAGCTAGTAGGAGAACGTTTACTTAGCTTATCACAGGAGTCCCGTACGTGTCCTCGCGTTTTACAATATACGCAGAATGACTTCTTATCACTGTTATCACTTTTGCTCACACATTGATCACTACGCGGCGACTGCGCTCGTTCACGCGCGGACTTCGCAGTAGGGGCGCGGTCAGCGCGCACGGGCGGCGGCGTTGTAGAACTCGATCCTGGAGCGACGTGTTGATGCGCGCCCTCGCTGAGCGCGCGGGCAGACCCCGTAGGTAAACACGACGACGACGACGACGAGTTCTCCGACAACGATTCTTCTATGCTGCGAGATTTTACTATAAGCGATTCAATATCACTCACAGCGTCTCTTGGTAACCGCTTCCTGATTCTCTTGTGAAGTAGACCATAAATCATATCTAATCTCGCTTCCTCTGGTAATTGATAAGGTAGTTTCGACAACAGAGATCGTACTCTTACGATAAAAACGTCGGCGCGTTCCAACCCTTGCTCGGCAGCGAAAACATCTCTATACAGTTTGTACGGTGGCCGTGGTATACCATACATCGAACGCAGGCGCTTGACAGCCTCTGACCATGACGTAACTTCATGACGGATGCCACGCCACCAAACTGCTGCTTGGCCATGAAGTAACATGGGGAGTCCACGAAGTGCCATCTCGTCGCTGACCGAAGCACAATCCATAAACATCTCGACGGCGTCTATAAATGCCTCGACCGCCTCCGGATACTCTGACGACCCATCGAAGCGCGAGGTGCATTTGACGAGATTCCCAGCATACGATGACGGTGTGGCGCCGGAGGTCACACTAGGCGGCGTCCCTGAGTGCGATGTCAGCAGAGACTCGACGAGCTTCCGGTTCGCCTCGGCCTGCGCCGAAGAAAAGGCGGCCAGGAGCGACGATAGCTGAGTTTCCGACATAAGCACTGGAGCTGCAGGTGTCTCCGTCACAGACACAGGTTCATCGTCCGAACTGGAATCGTTATTAGGAACTTTACGCGGCGGCATGATTGTTTTCCACTAAAATCCCGTGCACGTGTATCGAACAGTCTAGAATATCGATCGGCCCCACGTTGGGCGCCAGTATAACGTTCGTGAAATGAGACACCACTTGTATTCCACTGACGTTTATTTTGGTAAGTACATAGGTACGCGATATTTGGTAGAACACAGAGATTAGAGTCTGACAAACACGTAATTACTTTAGGGCGCGGGCGCATACACATATGACACGGGAAGCGCGCGTAAGGGCGGATCGCCGACTGGGGATGCGCTCGCGCGACGCGCGGTGAAGGACACAGCGGGTTGCGGGGTATCGAACGACGGGGTGAGAGGGGTACCAGGGACGCACTTCTGACAGGACCGTACTCAGGGGCTCATTATACAAGTAAATAGTTTTTTAGTAATGTATTTTAATTCATTAAACCCCAAGCGAACGTTCGTGCACCCATTGTCTTTCTATTGTGTCTCTAATTATCACGATTGAAGAGTTAATGCCTTTTTGCTTGTGGCCCCTAAGCACGACTTAAAAAAAAATAGGTTGAAGTTAGCACCACGGTCCCGCCCGAGACTCTTTAGTTCGACGTTCGTTCATTTTTCTCGCAACAGACGACCGGATCAGACGGTTAGGTTTTTATCATTTCCGTTTCCTGTAATATTACCCCCCTTTTCTGAAAAGGATTAACCTTTCGAATACCGTTATTAGCACGGAATAAAGAAAAGTAGAGGAAGTGTCTCTTAGATATCGCGAGTTTGTCAACAGCAGGCGAAATTCGCCTATTACATATTATATACTAGTGCAGGTGAATATGGCATCTATTTCAAAGGAACTAGCGTTCTGAATAGAATAAATTGGTTACAGCGCCATCTAGCGTTGAGTAGCCGAACTCGTAAATTGGTTAAAGCTTCTTTATTGTTTGTGTCATGTCAAATAATAACAACTTTCTTACGTTGTAATAAGACCTAATTTATGAAAGCAATAAGAATATGATTTGTAAAAGTTAAGTTTGTAATTCGTAGCTTCGTAGCCAATCATATTACTGTTTTTTATGTGTGTAATGTACAATTTGATACGCAAATGTGTGAGTTTGGCGACACTGGTTCCCGTGCTTAGCCACGTTAGGGGCACTTCTACCTATATTTTCTGTTCTGTGGTTATTAGAGACAATAGAAAGACAACGAGAGAGCTAGCGATTGTTTGTTGAAAATTCTTTAAAGAAAGAAAGAAAGAAAAAACTTTTATTCGTTCCTCACACATTCAGTAGAATTCAGTATGAAAAAAAAAGATAACGCAGCACAATAAACTACAACCACATCACAGCTAATAACGTGGTGTGGTTTAAAACAGTTTTTTAAATTGTTTTTCGCGAATAATTTAGCTTTAGAAAACATTTGACGGAAAATCACAAATGACACAAAATTACAAAACAGTTTCAGATATCTCGTGATGTCAAAGATGTAGCTCATTGCGTGACAGTGGCATTCGTTCCGGCGCGCTGTGTGTATCCGATGCTCACGCGCATCGTCGCGTTCCTAATCCGAGTGCACGTATGTCACGAGAGAGGCACTTGTCTTGTCGACCTGTTCAGTTAAGTTTTAAATAACAATGGCACGATGGTGGTGGTGGTGGTGTTGGTTTTATCGAAGCCGGGACAAGCAATTGCCTCAGTGTTAGTCTAGAGGTCGCACGAACTGCTGTCTATCATGAGGTTCCGGCTTTTATTCCCGGGTCAGGAAATGTGGGTGTATAAATTGTTACCCACATCCCTGCTGAACCTTTCGGGGGATATAGGCTTGAAAAAATGCTGCAGACAGAAATGGTTTAATCAAAGTAGTGAAAATAGTCTGTCATCTGCTGCCTAGCAAAAAAAAAAACTAAAAACCTAAACCTTTGCAAAACATTATCTGCTACAATGCGATTGTATCGATAAAACGTAGTTCAAGTGCCAACGCTACATGGTGGACATCGGACATGTGGACTAAAGAGTGACATTCCCCGAAGTCTGTTTCCTGATAGCTACAACTTAGGGGACTTTAAGTCAAAAGTGAATAGGTGACTTCTAGACCACATTGTTGCTTTCAATTAGGTGATATAGTGGTCCAGCGTAAGCCTATCAATACTAAATATTTAAAAAAAACAGACGATAGACCTTGACGATCCTCTTGTTCCTATGACTCACACAAAGCGGCACTATAACCATAGACACAGAAACAGCCAGTGTTTTGTTTAAGCTAATTGCTCAGACTTTGATAGATCAAAGAGCCAGCAACGATGATAAACAACGATCAATCTGAACCTACTTTTATTCCATTTAGCGTCCAACTAAAAAAAAAAGAACAAAACGTCTATTAAGTTAAAAATTCAACAAAAAATAATTGGTTGGACATTCCTATTTAGTTTTTTGTTAATCCATTACAGTTTAGAAAGTTCCAAACTAAATTGTCTATGGAACGGACAAAGGTTGAAGTCCTTAGTCACTGTGAGATGTTCAAATATTTACTTACAAATAAGATGTCAAAGGCTATAAAAACTTAAGTGGACAACTGAGGCCTACAAAAGGCTTTTGAAGAAGACGTTGATGAGTCCAAGCAGTGGTTATTTTGGTTTATTAACTTTATATGGCGGTGTAGGATTGAGTACTCGTTAAGGTGGTGCATCATGACTCACATTTTCACTGTTTTTCATACTTCAGCTCATAACTGATTATGAACGTTTTTACACATTTTTCATTAGATATTTTGGAAACACAGTATCTTGTGGATATTATCTAGGTTTCTAAAGAAACCAATTTCTAAATTTGTTTAAAACTAATACAGTAAAAACCTCTGAAAATGTCTTATTTTGTATGAACTTTGACACTTCATAATTTGCCTAAAAATTAAAAAAGTCAAAAAGTAATCCTCTAGAGACCTTGCAAATTTTATTAAGATTCTAAGTAATGACAACTTTTTCCAAAAACTTTTAAGGGTTTAAAAAAAACAGCTATTTCCTGGAGCAAGTTTTGTGAAATTTTCGAGTAAATCTCGGAATTACCGAATACTAACAGAGTTTCCAGGCGTTATATCTCTTTTTTTGCGTTGCTTTTTCGTCAAACATCGCGTTGGATTGCATTAAATGAAGTAACAAGCTTTTAAACCATTTTCGATGTTTACGATAACCGAGTGGAGAAGGACCCTCTTAAGTCAATTTACTGACCAATATTTTTCAAGTATCGTTAACTAAGACAAATCATTAAAAAAAATTCAATATAATAGAGTTTTTTGCGACTTAAAGATGTATTTTAATATACAACATAATTTTTAGTTTAAGCGAAACCTGAATATAGTTTGTTCAGAATCAGTAACTGAATCGATTCCAATAATTTTTACACAATGTTATATTTTTTCTCAAAAATATTTAAACACATCACCGACACTAAGTACAATACAGGTCACGGAAGATCAGTGCGGGCATTAATCGCTAGCAAACAAACCCCTCAGTAGCCCAGATGGCCCGGTGACTATGTGTTTTGCTGATATAACAAGCTTATAACTTTGTGATTTTTCATGACACAGTTATGAAATTTTGTAAGATTCTTTACATAAAATTGCTAGACAGGTGTTTCAAGTTTCGCGTATACTAAAAATAAGGTTGTAGATTTATATTGCTACGTTTCTAAATTATTATGAGGCTTCAAACGTCAGTTGTTGTGGTGACAGTTGAGAGTAGCCTATGTCCGTCAGAAGACGTCTTTCATCAGATATTATGATGATGATGATAAAATTACAGCAACAGCATTTTTTTTTTTTTTTTTTTTACGGTGGGCAAAAATCATCCAATGACAACCCCCGTTCTTGGGTGGAGCGAGAGATAGTGTCAGACTCTTACTGACTAAAAAACCCAACCCGTTCCTTCTAGCCTCTTCATGCCGGGGCTCGAGCTTCCTTTCAGATAACCCTGGCCCCAGTGGGCTTTGATCCAGCTGGGCCCCTTCTGTACAGAGTGTACAGCAACAGCATCACTACTACAATAGTACATCTACGTTCTACTAAGCTATTTTATTTATGCTTTAAACTTAATAAGAACTAACTGTTGTACTGTGTAAATGTTGTCGAACCTGTGGGAATCAAAATGAAGTCTTAGCGGCGACAATCAAAGGAGTGTGTTGTCATGCAATTGAATTACCAAAAAAGGGCAGTAGCTTCTTTCTATTGGCCTACAGAAGAATAGGGCTGTCAATATCACAATAGTTTTCTTTTTTATCATCGGGTTCTTTATCCGACGAACCATCTGATAGAGTGACTATAGTGGACATCATATTTTTTATTTTTATTTTTTATTATTGTTTGCGTTTGACCACCATCTCGCCTCATATTTTATTTTCCCCTAGCGTTTATCGGAATATACTTCGCGGGGATAAAAATGTTTATCCTATTTTCTATTCCAGGACGTGGTCTACTAGGCGTGGGCAAATTGTTAACATCTTTGCGGTTAGAACATTTGAATCTGAATCACTAAAATGTTTCGAAACAATGATACGAGTATTTGGAACATTTGGTGTTGTCACCGCAAATATTTAGACGATTCTGCGGGCTGTAGGAGCGGCGTCGCTCGTGTGCCCACCGATTCGTCGAAATATTTGCGGTGCGGCGCCGCAACGCACCATGTGACCCGGTCCTACGGGAGGGTTTTCCAAAATTTACCCCCTAAGGGGATAAACAGGGGTCCAAAGTTTTTTGTCTAAGTAATCTCTATTATAGAAAGTTCGACAGCCCTAAACGATTCCTGTATCGTCACACCATCCAAGGGGACGACAGAGAAAGTTAAATAAATTCGTTTCGCCCTGACACGCCGTCGTTACGGCAGCCTATGGCCACTTTTTATATTTGGCCTTTTTTCGTTGACTGTACCGAAATAAGTGTTTTTTTTTCTTCGGACGCTACTGTTGATTTAAAATTTTAAAATGAATGGATTCTGGAATGTTTCTCACGCCTCTCGGACTTATAATAAAAAAAGGCTAATAATTAAGTATTAGAATCATCAAAGTCGTAATAGCTCAGTGGTTAAAGCCTCGCCTCTCATGAGGTTATGGGTTCAGAGCTGGGTAAGTTCCAAAGTGAGTTTTTCAATTCGTACTTTCCATCATTATTTTTGCCATGTATATGTGACTGACTCATGACATACTTAGGTTTTTTTAATATGAGAAATCATGTAACGATTTCTCTCGCTCTAGGGCGGAGCGAGAGGGCGTGTCAGACTTTTACTGACTAAAAATACACCTTTGTTCTTTCATTTGCCCTTTGCGTCCCAGGACCATGAGTCCCCCCTATAAGAAGTCAACCCGTGGCCCTAGTCTTTAGCTCTGCTGGGCCTCTGCGATTCCAATGAGGTTTCTTTGAGGCTCGCGTGGTGGCTACGCGCCGTCAGCGATTCCGGCTCGGTCCGTCGAGCATACCTCCACATCCGTAAGCCCACGCTTACGGTGGCTAGTAGTCGGGGTCGTGGTCCCCGTCCTATCTCTCACGCGGGCAGCCGTCTACTTCGCTAGCACTGCCTACTCCTTCGCAGAAGGAGGCGATCTCCTGCCATTCCTCCTCGCTTCGAATCACGGCCCGTACCAGGGTCTGCGCGAGAGGTCGTTGCCACCGATCAACCCCATGAGGACACGGCGGCTTACTGTTAATCCATACTTAATAATTATATATTTTAAATGTAAAATAAAAGTAACTGTCTGTCTGTTACCCCACACGGTTAAACTAATGAACAGATTTTGATGAAATTTGGTAAGGAGTATCATCGTCAGAAATCGCTCATTGCGGCAACATTTGTGGGAGGCTTATGTTTAACAGTGGACTTATATCGGCTAAAATGAAGAAGCTCGAAACCCAAAGACTTGGCTACTTTTTTCTTAGCTTCAACTACACGCGGACGAATCCAACGGATTAAGCTAGTAAAACATATTTGAACCGGCACATCCAGGTATATGTAGTGAGACCTATAGCGCTCAATTGAACTCTGAGGTACTATCATAGACAATAGTCCATGGGTATCTTAAGGTCGATTTTTGGCTGTGAGGTTTAGCATTACTTTTCATGAGACGACTAGATGGCGCTGTTCAAAAATGAAATTAACACTGCAAAACTTAAAAACCTTATTATGCAGAGGCACATAATAGGCTTTATAATACCTAAAATAATTACTTAGAAATAATAATATATTTGTATTCAAATAAACATAAATTATTTTATTTTCTTCTTTCCGAGTACTTAATACAGCGCCATCTAAACCAAACCAAATAAGTCAATTGGTATCTTAGTTAATTTGACTACAGATGGCGTAGATCATAAATAATAAAGAATCCTTACATTCACAAAGTAGCTCTCATTTTCGCATACTGTAGTAGATAGATCGGTAGCTCAGGTGGATATGCATGGCAGAATAACACGGCTCGTTCCACTGGGCATCGGTTCGAATCCCAGTTTTCTGTCGACTTTTTTTAAGTGTAATATAATTTATATTCTATTTTTTATAATTTTAAACATTTTTTATTTTATTTTTTATATAAATAGTATAAAAATATGAGGTATAAGATGTATAAATGAATAAAGGCATATTATACAAGTAAACATTGACTATTATACAGGGATATTTATAAAACACTGGCCACCTCTCATTTATCAGATTTTCATACAAAAATAAAAATAATTAAATAATGTTCTAAATATTACGAATTTTAAGCGAAGCAAGCGATAATACAATAGCGGAGGGGAGGAGGTTTGGTTGGCAGGGGTGTTTGATGCGCTAGCGTCTCGTCAAGCACGCCCGCCGAATAGAACAAGGAAATATTTAAGGGTTGGTTTTGGTAAATTTATTATGTTTTGAAAAAGGTCATAGAACAAAAGTTGTTGTTTATGATGTTAGTAATACAGTCCTGCAAGGTTGTTAGTGTTTTACAAATAACCCTGTATACAAATTTTATATATATAAAAATTACTTTCATAATTGGTGGTAAGTATTAGTAGGTATTATTAGTAAAAAAAAAATATGTAAGAAAATTTAGACATATTTTTCTTACAGATTAAGATTTACGAAGTTTAATTCTCGAAAGGATAAGAAATAAAACTATTGTAGTGATATTATAGTTTCAGACCTTTAATTCTCAAAGAAAAATACAATTTGTTTCTTTCTTTCTTTCTTATACTATGTATTACCTAACCTAACAGCTTTACACCCCATCGACAATTATTTAATTCACTCTTTATGAGAAATACAAGTAAAATTTATAACTGAATAACTACATCACAAAATGGAAGACATTAACAAAGCAAAACTGTTTAATAGAAATTATAAGTATTCTAAATCAAAACAATGTTGTGCTATTCTTCTACTATTTAGTTTTATTTACATAATGTTATAATACTTTTCACTATAATGCAACTTTAGTTCTGTTAATATTTTACTTACTCATAAATTATAAAAAATATTACGTTTTATATAATTATGGTTAGTGGTATTGACTATAATGATTGATTTGTGCATTATATTATGACTAAGGTTCATAGCTTAAGTATTCGTTCCAAAACGAGGAAGAAATTGAAGCTTAACCTCAAATCAAAATAACAATTGTAAGACCGGGTTATAGCTGTCATTTTGGGACTGAGTTGTTTATATTAATAAATAAATAATTTATTATATTGGAAAGGAATCTATATTTATATTGTTTTTATTTTAATTTCTTATATTTTATAAGAAATTAAAATCATTAGTGTAATAACATTTTGTTTTTATAAAGTAGTAAAAAAATGTATCCCACTAACGCTAAGTTTGAATACTGTAAGTTATCAAATAAATTATAGCTACCCCGGTCTTTGTTAATACTCAATCCAATAGTCAACACTTTATATTCTTTTTTTAATAACTCGTGTGTCCGCCATTTTGATCGCTGACAACTTGCAAGCGCGAACCCATGGAGTTTATACATTTTTCACATAAATTTTGACCCCGTATAGAATCCCATACCTGCATGCAGTGAGTACTCAGTGCCTCCTTAGTCCTTTCATTCCTATTGTCCCACCTTTGAACCATAACGCCCCATAAATTTTCAATAGGGTTTAAATCTGGCGATCTCGCAGGCCAAGGAATAATCCGTATGTCCGATTGCTGGCTAAACCACTCTTGCACAATTATGGAACGGTGTATAGGACAATTGTCCTGCACGAACGTTCTCACTGGCACGTCTTCTACGGGAAAAACGTTCCGCACGGTGGGTAACATGACGTCATTCAGCACATCTATGTAGTTTACACTGTTTGCACGACTGGGTATTACAGTAAATTCTCCTGGTCCTGCAGCGCTCATCCATCCCCACATGTTCACTGTTACACGACCGGATTCACAGTTAGGCACAACGTGATCACTATCATAACGCGTATTATTCCTACGCCACAACATAACTCGCCCGTGCTGGCTAGACTTGAAAGCTTTTCTTCACTGAAGACGACGTTGCTCCAGTCGAAATTTCTGTATTTCATTGCGAACTCCAATCGTGCTCTTTTATTAGCTTCGGTAAGCAATGGTTTAATAGCATGTCGACGATAATGCAGACCTTCACTGTGAAGAGTACGATACACCGTCCGCAAAGATGTATCAAACAACTCTGCGTAATATCTTGTTGGTGTCCTCATAACCTTGCACCATAAGTTGACGCTGGTCTGAGTCAATATGGCGTCTTCTGCCAGATCTACTACGGTGTTCCAACGAACCGTCTTCTTGAAACCGCTTTATCCATAAAGTGACAGTCTTTACCTGTAAGGAAAATATAAATATATATATATATATATATTCGATATTTCGTGTATCGATAACCAGGGATAATAAAATAAATAACGGACAGTGATTTTAAAACATTACTTACGTTTAAGCCAGTTTCTCTCGAAATTTAAGAATAATTTAAGCCTTGATTATGCAATGTTATTATTTGGGCCCTCGAAGCCATATCAATATTTGATATGGCTACTCATGATAAAAATAAATATTAAAAACTTGTTAAACGCAATCGTAACCGAACTCACTCAAAGATAGTAAAGAACGTTATGATTGAACAAAAAGATTTAATTTTTATACAGCCAATATTAAACTACCCTCAATTCTTTTGAGATTTATGATACGGGTTAAAGTCTCTAAACAACTTCAATATAATAAAGAGTAGGATAATTTCAACTAATTGCGTAATGACGCAATGGTCCAGTGGCTTATGATATCGGTAAATTTTATGCTACCGGTACCGAGTTCAAATCCTAGTTACTACGTGCTTTGCTTTATAAGGTTTGTAATGTCGTAGGAGAATTTGTGTTAAAATTAAGTAATATTGTAACTAGCAAAAAGCAAGATAATATTATTCTTTAACGAGAGATGTATGTTTTTCAATCCAACTACTATACTAGCGCCATCTATGTCATCCAAGACATATTATTAACGCGATGAAACCCAGTACAAACGATTTTGGTTTGGAATTCTCCATGGACTTCTGTCTTCGTTAGTACGTTTATAGGAGCTAATAAATCGTGCCCCAGATACCTGGGTTCGATTCCCGTGTCGCGTCATCATTGCGCTGTCTGCGGAGAATTATACGAGCAATGATTTACAACGTAACTGTATATTTCTTTGGAATATGTGTGTATTTTGTTTCTATCGCCATAACAGCTTGTGGTGTTGCTTGTAAATATAGAAGCTTTGTCGTATAAACGTGTTTTACACAACAATTTTGTCCTTTATGTTGGAATATAACAAAAACAAATCTGTCCTGCTTCAACACTATAGTCTTACTCTTTCTAACCAATAAATATTATATTTGTCGAAGCGTTGACGCATATCAGTCGGTCTGCATCAGCGCCACCTATCTTTCACTGGAGGAACTATGTAGTTAGATTGAACAGCTTACGTTTGGGAACGTCAAGTATTAACTTGGGGATGGTTAGCGTGGAGTAATAGCAACACTGAGCGAATAGTCGAGTCAAATGTCGATCCGGAGGTATAATCGATTATTCGACATTGACAGGTACTGACGTTGACAGGTAAATTGGCTAACCGGAATGGGGGTAGGTCCACGTGTCGGGTGACGGTTGATTTGGAGGCCACTTTGAATCGTTCCGTCGGTCCGAGCAGACGTTGGTTACTCCACGCTAAACTTCCCGCGTTCCTGAATTCTTAATCAAGCCATATCTCAGGCATCCTTGATTATTTTGTACTGAGTGTGTGTTACGAGTAATTAAAGGTGTTATCAAAGGTTTTTGTGAGTGTTATTTCCGATGTCGCGACCCACTGATATCGACCCTCCGTTATATTTAATGGACAGAGATCCATGTGACCACTTGACTGAAATCCCTCGTATGGTTATAGTTACTGTATTCCTTTAGCCTTGTTCAGGAACACGTCTCACGTAATATTATTGAAACACACCTTCCAATATAAAGAAAAGGATAATAAACAGTTATTATTGAAATCCTTAAAACGATGTTTTTCTTTGGTGTCCTATTAACCCCAACACTCTATTCCATAATTCCTTAGAATAGAATGGAATAGAGTAGAATAGAAATTATTCCACACAGTTATAAACACAAACTACGATATGATAGAATTGTGCTGAGTGCGTCCGATGGGGCCGAAAGGTTTTGGAGTGGCGACCTCGTACCGGTAGATGCAGTGTTGGAAGGCCTTCTACAGGTTGGACCGATGAAGAGGCCTGTGTCTAATAGTAGGTACACGTCTTTCGACAGAAATGATAAAGAATTTTTTTTTGTGGGCCAATATCATCCAATGACAACCCCCGCTCTTGGGTGGAGCGGGAGATAGTGTCAGACTCTTACTGACTAAAAACCCACAACGTCCTTCTAGCCTTCATACCAGTGCTTGAGTTCCTTTCGGATAACTCTGGCCTCAGTAGGCTTCGACCCCTCCTGTTGCTGACAATTCCTTGCGGCGCGCAGGTACAGTGCGCGCCGAAATGATAATGATGATGACGAGTGCGCCCGTACCACAAAATAGATGAAAGAGGTTAGAAAGGAAATAAGTAGTTTCCGTTGAGATTGTCCAACATATTCAAAATTACAGAAATTGCATTTTATTTCATGGCTAATGCTTTGTTACCAAATGGCTAATTTACTATTAGGTAAAACCCAAAAAAAAAACGGGACAAGGGCAGGAAGATGATGATATATCAATTTTTGACAGGCCTGTTGGTCTAGTGGTTAGTGGCCCTGACTGCTATGCCAGAGGTCGTGGGTTCGATTCCCACCCAGGACAAATGTTTGTGATGAGCATGATAATTTGTTCTGTGTCTGGGTGTAATTTATCTATATATGTATGTATTTAGAAATATATAAGTATGTTTATCAGTTGTCTAGTACCCATAACACAAGCTCTGCTTAGCTTGGGAGTAGACGGCGTTGTGTGATAGTTGTGGAATATTATTATTATTATTATAATTAGTAGACTATCCTGCTGGTGGGTTATACCTATCATTGGACCACCGGTATATCCGGTTTGACGTCTCCGCCGAAACCTCGGCCGCGCCGGTCCGACGGAGCCCTTGCGGTCCGCGGTGGGCGCTTAAGCAGATGGACCGGGAGCTCCTCCTGGAAGCCGCGACGGTACAGGCCTGGGTGCAAGCACCGGACAGGCCTGTCGACATCGACGTCGAGGCGGAGTGGTTCCAGGAGGCCATGTCGCAAATTTGCGATGCGGCAATGCCCCGTGTCCGTCCAGGACGAGCTAAGCGCCAGGTGTACTGGTGGTCGCCGGAGATCGGCGCTCTGCGCAATGCGTGCAATCACGCGCGACGCCGGTACGCCAGGCACTGCAGGCTCCGCATCCGCCCGCCGGATGCGGAGGCCAGAGAGGCGGAGCTATATGAGGAATACAGAGAGGCAAAACGCACCCTCCGAACGGAGATCAAGCGGGCCAAACTCGAGGCCCGCAACGTGTGGCTGGGGTCTCTGAACGCGGACCCATGGGGGCGCCCGTACAAGTTGGTACGGGACAAGCTTCGCCCCTGGGCTCCGCCGTTGACTCAGAGTCTCCGGCCCCAACTCGTGGAGGGTGTGGTTAGCTCTCTGTTCCCTGCGCGGGAGGAACACTCCCCCCCGCCCATGGCTCCGCCTCCGCCAGCGGTGCCTGACGCGGATCGCAACAGCGACGACGACGAAAATGCTCCAGAAGTGACTGAGGTAGAGCTGAGAGTGGCGGTGCGAAGGCTTAGTGCCAAAAACACCGCCCCAGGACCCGATGGCTTGCCAGGGAAAGCCTGGGTCCTGGCCATGGAGGCTCTCGGGCCTCGACTGAGAGGGCTCTTTAGCGCATGCCTGGAGAGGGGCCAGTTCCCACTTCGCTGGAAGACGGGGAAACTGGTCCTCGTAGCGAAGCCAGGGCGCCCTGCGGACTCTCCGTCCGCATACCGGCCCATTGTGCTGCTCGACGAGGTGGGCAAGCTCTTTGAAAGAGTGATTGCAAACCGCCTCGTCGTGCGGCTAACACGGGTGGGGCCGGACTTGTCGGACGGACAGTTCGGCTTTCGCAGGGCGCGCTCTACAATAGACGCCATCATGCGCGTGCGAGCCCTCACGACAGGGGAAGCGGTGTCCCAGGGTAGGTGTGTCGTGGCAGTGTCCTTGGACATTGCCAACGCCTTCAACTCCCTGCCCTGGAGTACGATCCGGAGGGCACTCCGGTACCACCGGGTGCCCGAATACCTCTGTCTAGTGGTCGAGGCGTACCTGTCAGACAGGTACATTGTCTACCCCGGTCACCAGGGAGACTGGAATCGTCGAGAGATGTCGTGCGGTGTTCCGCAGGGGTCGGTTGTAGGCCCACCCTTGTGGAACATCGGCTACGATTACGTGCTGCGCGGCGACTTCCCTGACGGGGTCAGCGTGGTTTGCTACGCAGACGACACGCTGATCCTAGCGCAGGGAGAGTCGCACCAGGCGGCGGTCGCTCTAGCGACACGCGGGGTTGCGATAGCCGTTGGTAGGATCCAGGAGTTGGGACTCGAGGTGGCGCTGCATAAATCCGAGGCAATGTGCTTCCACGGCCCTCGGAACGCGCCACCATCAGACTCCCAGCTTACGGTAGGAGGAGTTCGCATCGGTGTCGGGTCGACGATGAAGTATCTGCGACTCGTCCTCGACAGCCGGTGGAATTTCGTAGAACATTTCCGACGTCTGGCTCCCAAGCTTCTCCGGGCTGGGGCTGCTCTCAAGCGGCTCCTGCCCAACCTTGGGGGTCCAGACGCCTCCTGCCGGAGGCTCTACGCGGGGATCGTTCGGTCCATGGCCCTCTACGGGGCGCCGGTGTGGGCGCCGTCGCTGGCAAAGCGACCGGCGTCCATACTGAACGCCTGCCAGAGGGTCATGGCAATACGGATGGTGCGGGGTTACCGCACGATCTCCCGCGAAGCGGCGAGCCTTCTGGCTGGCCTACCACCGTGGGATCTGGAGGCAACAGTCCTTGCACACATGCACGACATGCGCGTGGAGATGCAACGCCGGGGTGAAAGTCCACTGCCGCAACATGTCAAGGCATGGCGGACAGAGCTCCGGCGGGATCTCATGGTGAAATGGCGTCAACGGCTATCGCAACCCAGTGCTGGGCACGCCACGATTATGGCGGTAAGTCCCCTCTTTGAGGCGTGGCTGGAAAGACCTCACGGCGTCCTTACCTTCCGCATGACGCAGGTCCTCACCGGACATGGCAAGTTCGGGAGGTTCCTGCATCGGATTCAGGCGGAAGAGACGCCCGGGTGTCGCCACTGTGCGCAACGCCCGGAGGACACGGTGGAGCACACCGTCGAGGTGTGCCCTGCCTGGGCGGAGCATCGCCGTGCCCTCGTGGGGGCGATCGGCGGCGGAGACCTCTCGCGCCGGGCCCTGGTCGAGGCCATGGTCCGGAGCGAGGAGGAATGGCAGGCGGTCGCCTCCTTCTGCGAAGCAGTAATGCTTGCAAAGGAGGAGGCCGACCGCATCAGGCAACGGCGCCCTCGCCGCCGTCGCCGGGATTCCGATCCCGATTTCCGGCCACCGTAGACGCGGGCTCGCGGACGGCAAGCCATGGGTAGCTCGCTGTCCGATCGTTCGGTAATGGACCGAGTCCAAGACGTCGACGGCGCGCACTGTTCCCGCGCGCCTCAAGGAGTTGTCAGCAGCAGGAGGGACCCAGCTGGGTCGAAGCCTACTGGGGACAGGGTTGTCCGAAAGGGAGCTCGTGCCCCGGTATGAAGGCTAGAAGGAACGGCGCGGGGTTTTTAGTCAGTAAGAGTCTGACACTGTCTCCCGCTCCACCCAAGAGCGGGTTTCGTCAAAGATGATTTTCCCCGTCGAGAAAAAAAAAAAAAAAATACCTATCATTGGAAAACTATTTGTAAAGATAAATTCTCTTATAAATACTGATAATATCACCGAATAGTGGTTTTGTATACGTGTAATGTTAAATGCGCAAAACCTGAAAATAGTTTGATCAGAATAACGAGCAGAACTAATTAAACCACTTTTTAGTACTTACTTATAGGTAACTTTTTACAAAAATTTCTGCATTAAAAATGTCGCCCTGGCTATTTATCAATAGGTCCAGCCATCACGTGAGCAAACCCGCCCAAATAGGTAAACAAACACAAATGGTTGTAGTTCAATCAAATTTTCTCATACACGGAATAATAAAAGTTCTTATTTCAATGCAGATATTAATTTTAAACAAACTAAAACTGCACATAAAATCTAAATTTTTTTTTATGATCTTTTTTATGAGTATTAGGTCTTTTAAATTAAAAATCATTTGGGGTGTCCGAGGTTTGGCGCATTTAACGTTACACGTTCTATACAGATATTAAGGATATCTGGATATATAAAACCGCTAAGTTTAACATACTTAGCGGGCAACACTAGCATGTTGCACGCTTACTTCAATGTAGAGAATGTTTCTGGAACGCTCTGAAGCTCTATGATTCATGCGAGTACATGCACCGTAACATTGGCTTTTGAGCAAATTGCCATCAATCCACGAGTTTAATGCAAAATGTTTTGTTCGGTGAGTGAGTTGAGCAGACGGGCGGGCCGAACGCAGCGGTTTTTTTTAGCGTTTTTGCTGAACTTGACCTATTTGGTGCAGACGCGAGACACATAATGTTAGTTTATTTTTTAACTGTTTACATCCACTTTGTGTGTATCTGTGTACGTTTGCCAAGTGAAATATTTTTCTTTCTTTCTTTCCTTTTTCTTAATCCATTTCCAAATTTATAAACTTGCTAGTAAGATACATTTTTATGGTTTATACAATAATAAATAAGAGAAGAAAATAATTTATAGCATTAAAATAATCAGTTACTAAGATTAATTAGCGTGCCAGAAATTTGGCGCACAAACATAGGACACGCGAACGTTTTCCATCATTTCTGACAGTGGACGACGACAAACGGAATACGCGTCTAGACAGTGGGAATACGGAATACGCATCTATGAAACTACGCGACCGTGGACAGCCTTACTAAAACTTATAGCAGCCGGTCTAGGAACGGTGCAACCGCTCGACTGTTCCATTTCGGGGACGCTAGGCGCGCACGTATCGAGCGCCGTTGGACTGAATTAGTGGGATTTAAGGACTGCGGAACCAATAGGGTAACGGTGTATTTACATGAGTAGGTACATAAGTCAGTGAACCCGCAATAACACCATGGGTTTGTTAGCCACGAAACGGTGCTAGATGCTATGGGAGGTTGTCATGCACACTTTGCTATAACGTCAATTTTTCAGTGTAGTCCGCGGAATTTAAATTATGTATCGTAAGTTTTTTGCAGTTTGTAGCTGAATAGTAAGTTGACAAAAAAAAAAATGCGTTAACGATTATGTTGATTCATGATTATACTCAACCAGCTGGGCGTCCGATTGTCACCGCAAGGATCCAGCAGAATATCAGCGTCAGGTATTTTTGCCTGACACATGTTGAGCTGGACTCCCATTGGTGCAGCACGACATGCACACCGCACTATGGGTCTATTCTTTTTTATCTAAGAACCCACATGTGTTATTATTATTATTATCTTTTTTCTTTTATTTTCTTTATTGTTGTATATATAGTATAAGTGCTTAATTTTTATAACTTGTGTGTAATATGTGATTTGGTGCATGTGTTGTGTGTAGCCAATAAATGCTTTATCTATCTATCTATTGATGCCTTCGAGATGTGGTGTTGGAGGAAAATGCTTCTCTGGACTGCTTTTCGTACAAACATCTCGATCTTATGAGAACTGAACATCAAGACTAGACTGTCGATTACCTGTATGAGCAGAGTACTAGAGATTTTTTGGCCACATAGCCAGAAAAAAATATTCTACAATCTTGAACAGCTCATCGTAACTGGCATGGTTGATGGCGATCGACTAAGGGGCCGCAGCTCAAAAAGACAGATCGGGTCCACTCCAAACTGGACACCATATAACTAAAAGCTTATCCAGTGAGAGCTTCACGACCCTCAGTAATGGAATACGCGACGAGGAGGACGAGGCGAGGATAGTCATTAAAACCACTGACTCACACACATTAACGTTTTTTGTTGTTTTTTTTTAAAGCAAGTCGGTGTAAAATAAGGAATAAATAAGACTAGAAACACCGACCTCTGAAATTAAAGTTTTCAATTATACAACGTGTAACGTTAAATACGTAAAACCTGAAAATTGTTTGATCAGAATAACGAGCAGAATCAATTAAACCACTTTTTTAATATAGGTTACATATTTGAAAAAAGTATTCATTAAAAATGTCGCCCTGTCTATTTATAAGTCAAGCCATCACGTGAGCAAACCTAACCTTTTTGCGGTTACCTTAGCTAACCGCAAAAAATAGGTAAACAAACACAAATGGTTGTAGTCCAATCAAATTTTCTCATATACGGGATAATAAAAGTTTTTATTTCAATGCAGATATTAATTTTAAACAAACTAAAACTGCACATAAAACCTTAATTTTTTTTAATTCATGAATCCCCAAGCGACCACCGGTGGCCGCGCATCTATTGTCTTACTATTGTGTCTCTAATTGACGGTATCTGAAGGGTTAAATGATTTTTTTCTCAATGTTTTAGGTCAATTAAATTAAAAATCATGTGGGGTTTACGAAGTTTTGCGCATTTAACGTTACACGTTGTATTGAAGTTCTTTCTTTAATGTGTTTAATCTAGCGTCTAAGTACCCAGTTGTTTATAGTTGGTTACCTGATTTCTGAAGGTGGTCTGTAGGCTGCGCTGGTAACATACACGTCGGAGTCAGCTCTCGGGGAGCCGTTGGTGGTCGGCGGCCGTCTGCCATTCCTGTGCTCTCCTGATGGAGACCGGGTCCTCTCGTCCATTGTCTGGAAAATGTAGAAAAACAGCGAATCAAATAATGAGCATCACAGCTGGATATGCAAAGGACTTATGGAATTTTTTTTGACGCCCATTTTTTTTTAAATTATTGATAGGTTTGCGCTTGACCGCTATCTCACCTGATGGAAAGCGACGATGCGGTCGACGATAGAACGCGCTTACCTAGAAGAAACCTATTCACTCGCGACTTAAAGATTCCCGGGTTGTAGCTATCATTTTCCATGTTTACTTTTTATGTAATTCAGTTCTTTTGCACAATCAACACCTCAAACACCCGTTTTACTATGATCTCGCGTATCTTCTTCTTCTTCCTGCTCTTGTCCCATCTTATTTGGGGTCGGCGCAACACGTTTTTTTTCTTCCATTCTACCCTGTCACTCGTCATGCTGTCACTAAATTCCTAGGAGGGGCCCACCTGGGTCGAAGCCTACTGGGGCCAGGGTTATCCGAAAGGAACTCGAGCCCTGGTATGAAGGCTAGAAGGAACGGGGTGGGGTTTTAGTCAGTAAGAGTCTAACACTTCTCCCACTCCACCCAAGAGCGGGAGAAGTGTGAAAAAATCATGCCATGACCACCGTCATTGAATGATTTTTTTTTGCCCACAGAAAATAAAATCACTAACTTCCTTTTCATTCATATCGCTCTTCACGCAATCTATCCATCTTTTCTTTGGCCTCCCTCTCCCTCTTCACCCATCCTCTTGTATAATTTACACTATGACCTCGCGTATAATTATATTAATTATTCAACACCACTGCCACCATGATGTAAATGATACGCAGATTTTATCAAGACTGCTGTTTATTATCGCGGGTAGTTGAACAAAATAAATAACTATAGTACCGGCAACATACACAATAGGAAATCAAATAAATTCTTCCGTTCTAGGGTGGAGCAGATTTTTACTTACTAAAACCGCACCTATGTTCCTAAGTTTTTAGGTTTTAGTTTGACTGGCCTGTTAGTCTAGTGGTTACTGACCCTGACTGCTATGCTGGAGGTCGTGGGTTCGATTCCCACACAGGACAAATGTTTATGTGATGACCATGATCGTTTGTTCTGTGTCTGGGTGTAATTTGTCTATGTTATGTATGTATTTAGAAATATATAAGTATGTTTATCAGTTGTCTAGTACCCATAACACAAGCTCTGCTTAGCTTGGGCCTAGACGGCGTTGAGTGATACTTGTGGAATATAATATATGTGGATCCTAAGTTGCTTTTTGCTTTCTACCACATTCTACCACGAGTATCTCTTTCAGAAGTTTTCCCATGGCTTCTAGCAGACATCGGCACAGGGCTCTCTTGTGGACGGAGGAGGCCGACCGCATCAGGCAATGGCGCTCACACCCGAGCCGCCTGCCGGGTTTCCCATCCCGATTTCTGGCTACCGTAGGCGCGGGCTTGTGGATGGCGAGCAATGGGTAGATCGCTCTCCGACCGACGGGTAACTGTCCGGACCGAACCCAAGTCGTCGACGGTGCGCACTGTACCCACGCGCCTCAAGGAGCTGTCAGCAACAGGTACCCACAACCAACTTGGATTCGGACAGAAACCGGCATGTCCTAGAACCAAAAATTCGAAGTCATGTGACATCCACCAAACCGCACTGGTAGCGTGGTGGATTACGGCCCATTCCCTCTCCCAGACAGGAGGTCTGAGTCCCAGCAGTGGGAACATTATAAAGCCGACTATGCTATGCTATGCTATAAGTAGGTAAGTAAAGTCAGATGAAATGTAGTCCACTTGAGCGGACTCCATTTCACCCGATTTTTTCTTATACCTGAGAATAGCCATAACCATACCATGTCGGTTGTCGGTATATTCTTACAAAGAGTAGGACAGTGATTAGCACAGGTTAAAATGATTGTTTTATAGTGTCTGGTTAAAATGATTGTTTTGTAGTGTAGTGACTTCTGAACTCACTGCAACTACTTGTAAGCACCGAAGTAGTTCAAGGTCTTGGTTTTGCTAGTAGGAATCTTTGGCGTAAGTTATAGGAGGCAAGGCAAGCGTTTTTGTAGCGTTAAGCCGGTTAAAGCAATATTGTCAAACGTCTACACCAGTCTATATCAAATATTTTAAGTAGCATGTGTTAGTACTCCTAGATGAGTCTTTCAGAAGACAGTGGTCGGAGCAATTTTACGCATTTGTTTATCTACATTACAACTTGCTATCCCCTGCGATTTCATTCGTCTATGGTTACAGCAACGCTCGTACATGGAGAATATTCTCGGCAATTTCCCATCACTATTCTGGAGTAGGCACCACTGGCAGATAATGAATGCTCTTATGGCAGGCATCCAGGAAGAGGCGCCTTGGTGTATGCTGTACTGATACTCGTATGCCACGGACATTATGTTGGTTACCAAGAGTGGCCTGGAGGTACAGAGAGGAGGTCCAGAAGTGTTGCTGATTCCGCGATTTCGGGGTCACCTGAACAACTTGCAACCTTGTGATGCCCTTTAAGTTAAAGTTAAATCTACAAGTCCGCGATAAGACTTATAATAATATTAGAACCTTCCCCATCGACCATCTGTTCTGCGTGGAATGTGCTCTGCCCATTGTCACTCAAGTTTGGCGATTCTTCGAGTTATGTCGGTAACCTTGGTTCTCCTGCGGACATCTTCATTTCTGATGTGTTTACGCATGGAAACTCCGAGCATAGCCCTTTCCATTGCGTTTTGGGTGACTTTGAGTCTTCTTATGAGGCCCATTGTAAGCGACCACGTTTCAGTTTTTCATACTTAAAGCAAATAAAAAAGATAACCGCGACTAGTTTAAGACTTGAGCCGGTGATTAAAATGGTTTATAATCTTGATATTAGCTTCGCATTCCCTGCCATGATGTTATGAACCATCAGTTTAATTGATAAACTGTGCAAGACGTATTTGTATAATGTACTGTATACGACGTAAAACAAAATAGCTACGGCCGTTATGTTTTTAACGGAACTTTTGATTTTTTTTAAACGTTGCTCCTCTCTAGGAAATTCTGGGTTGATGATGATGATCAATATTTTGGCTATGGACGTCAATATACTAACTATGTTGATGATGATGATGATAATTATCAGTATTTTGGCGATGGACGTCAATATACTGATCACCATCATTATCATCACAGTGTCAGTAAGAGGATGATCACACCATGCGTTGCATTGGATGGCAGAGTGGCGATCTAACACCGGAAGATTCAGCGTCAGAAAGCCGCTCACAAGGTGGACTGATAACACCATGAGAATTGCTAGCTAGATTGCTATGGATGCGAGATGCACAGAGCCCTGTGCTCGTTGTGGTGTCACTACAGGAACATAGGCCATGTCTAAAATACTAAAAACTTTACACAAAAATCAGGCAGGTCAGGGGCCACCCATCAGTGTGGATGAAGAAATACTCTTCATATATATTGGGTTGTTCTATGCTGGGTTCATAATTATATATGTCGAAGCGTTGACGCATATTAGCCGGTCTGCATCAGCGCCACCTATCTTTCACTGGAGGAACTATGTAGTTAGATTGAACAGCTTACGTTTGGGAACGTCAAGTATTAACTTGGGGATGGTTAGCGTGGAGTAATAGCAACACTGAGCGAATAGTCGAGTCAAATGTCGATCCGGAGGTATAATCGATTATTCGACATTGACAGGTACTGACATTGACAGGTAAATTGGCTAACCGGAATGGGGGTAGGTCCACGTGTCGGGTGACGGTTGATTTGGAGGGCACTTTGAATCGTTCCGTCGGTCCGAGCAGACGTTGGTTACTCCACGCTAAACTTCCCGCGTTCCTGAATTCTTAATCAAGCCATATCTCAGGCATCCTTGATTATTTTGTACTGAGTGTGTGTTACGAGTAATTAAAAGTGTTATCAAAGGTTTTTGTGAGTGTTATTTCCGATGTCGCGACCCACTGATATCGATCCTCCGTTATCAGAATTGGGATTGGACCACGACGACCCACGTGTTCAAAAATGAAAACGCTAGCGACGAAAAATGGATGCGTTTGTTGGAACAACAGAACCGCAATTTTCTGACGCTGATTCAAGCCATGAAAACACCTACTACGTCGTCACATGGCCTTCGTTTACCGGATTTCGATCCTGAGAAACAAGATGTAGATGCACGTGCTTGGTTGACGACTGCAGAAATGTGCTTGACGGACCAAGACCAACATGGCGCCCTGCTTATGGTCGCTTTAAGAAAGTAAGAACCGGATTGAAGAGCTGACTTAAATGGTCTGATTAGGTTTTTTTCTGGGGTTGTTCCCTAATCCTGAGCAACAAATGTTGGACCATGGTACCGCTGTATCCCCAGAGAGCTAATTACAACGTACCACCCAGCTAGTGACCGGGAAAAGAGCGATGGGTGCAAGTGCTCGTTTACGATGTACTACTTTCCGATACGTGCTTCGCGCGTGTGTGTGTGTGCGTGCCTGAGGTGCAGTGTGTCGAGTGCGATACCAGATCAGAAAACGATTCACACAAAACGCTTGAAGTCGAACGCTACCTGTCAAATGTTACATTGTGGAATAATTGGACGAAGCAAGCGACGTGAAGGCGATGGTGGTGCCAAGGCATCGCGTAGCGAGTGACTGGATGACGTATGTGCTGTCAAAGGAACCAGGAACAAGGTCAGGTATTCACATTCCATTTTAATTCTGATGCTGAGTGTTATATCTCTTTCACTTTAAAGTCTGTCATCACTATTTCACGGCAAACGTAAACACAGTTTTGTTACATTGAAGGGTCAGTTTAGCGTGTTCAGATTACTTGCGTAGTTTGATTGAGGTTTTATTCACAACATCTATTTGCGAAGTGATATTTTGGCCGTGAAATATTGTTGCAAGGATTCAGTTTAAATAGTATGATCGTGCGTGACACACTTCTTTTGTTAAATTGCTAAAGTTCACGACATAAACAATTGTAATTATATCTACCCTCGGTATATCCGGTAGATACCGTTTCGATTTTTGTTTGACAGTGATAACTCCTCCATAGATAGTTTTTACGTTATTGACACTGACGTGTACCTGACAGTATAGTATGCTATAAACGCGTGTTACAAAAAGTGAACTTATTCGTTTAATTGACTCATCTTAGCAAAAGACGACCATAGTGGTCTAGCGCGAAAAAAAAAAATAATAATAATGCGTGAGCGGGTAGATGAATTGTTGCGTGCAAATATTATTTTACCGAGTAATACGGTGTCTGTGGAAATGAGATTGAGGTATGCAAGTTGGAATGTAGGGACTATGACTGGGAGGGCGAGAGAGTTAGCGGATGTATTAAAAAGAAGACGGATAAATATAGCATGCTTGCAGGAGACTAAATGGAGAGGAACAAAAGCGAGAGAAATTGGTGAGGGATACAAGTTCTACTACTGTGGAAGCGATGGAAAAAGAAATGGTGTTGGAATAGTGTTAGACAGTAAGTTGAAAGAAAGCGTGATGGAAGTACAAAGGATTAGTGATAGATTTATAGTTGTGAAAGTTATGTTAGAGAATGTGATGTTGAATGTAGTTAGTGTGTATGCTCCACAAGTAGGATGTGATGAAACGGTGAAAGAGAAGTTTTGGGAGGATTTTGATAGAGCTTTAATGAACATTCCTGTTCATGAAGAATTGATAGTTGGAGGTGATTTTAATGGACATGTGGGAAGAATGAAAGGTGTTTATGAAAGGGTGCATGGGGGATGGGGTTTCGGTAGTCCGAACAGTGAAGGAGAGACGCTGCTGCAATCCGCTACTGCATTTGACCTGGCAGTAGCCAATACGTGGTTCCAGAAACGAGACGAACACATTATAACATACAAAAGTGGTAATCATAAGACCCAAATTGACTACTTTCTAGTTCGGCGCAACAACTTAAAGCATGTCAAAGACTGCAAAATACTGCCAGGAGAAGACCTAGTCTCACAGCACAGACTCCTGGTTATGACATCAGTCGTCAAAATACTGTCTCACAAAAACAAAGAGCGTCCTCCCCCAAAAATAAAATGGCATATGTTAGAGAGGAATGATTGTGCGAATAAGTTTAGGGAGCGAGTGGTGGACAGAATGATAGAGATGGGTGACATGAATGATCGAAGTATAAATGAAAGCTGGAATGAGATGGCTGGGTGTATCAGGCATGCAGCGAAAGATATTTTGGGAGAGACGAGAGGAAAGGGCATAATAGATAGGGATACATGGTGGTGGTCGACAGAAGTTCAGAATGTATTGAAAGAAAAGAAGATGAAATTCAAGGAATGGCAGCGTGTAGAGCCTGAAAACGCTAGTTTAAAAGCTGAAAAAAAGAGTGAGTATGACATTTTTAAGAAGAAAGCAAAGAAAGCCGTGGCAATAGCAAAGTCAAAAGCCCAGGATAAACTATATGACACACTGGACAGTCCTGCAGGCCAAAAAGAACTATACCGGCTTACTAGAATAAGAGAGAGAAAGACGAGAGATGTTTGCCAGGTAAGATGTATAAGAGATGAAACTGGAATGGTTATATCAGACGATGAGAACATCAAAAAGAGGTGGAAGGACTATTTTGAAAGACTGATGAATGAGGAAAATAATTGGAGTAACGTGTTAGAGAATAAACCAGTGAATGTAGGATTAGTGAGAATGGTTAGTATGGATGAAGTTAGGATAGCAGTAAGTGGAATGAAGAATGGCAAAGCCATTGGTCCAGACGGAATACCAGTTGAAGTTTGGAAGTTATTGCGAGTGGATGGATGGACGTGGTTAGCTTTATTCTTCAATAAGTTGTTGCAGGAAGAAGCCATACCTGATGAGTGGTGTAACAGTTCCTTGGTGCCCATTTTTAAAAACAAAGGTGATGTGCTTGAGTGCAACAATTATAGAGGAATAAAGCTAATGTCACATACTATGAAAGCCTGGGAGAAAGTTATTGAAAGGCGACTGAGAGAAGAGAGTGAAATTTCACAGAACCAATTCGGTTTTATGCCAGGTCGGGGTACAACGGATGCCATTTTTGCTATACGCCAGCTGTGCGAAAAATACAGAGGTGCGCATAAAAACTTGCACATGGTATTCGTTGACCTCGAAAAGGCATACGACCGGGTACCTCGTGAGGTTCTGTGGTGGGCCCTTAAGGAGAAAGGTGTGCCTGGGAAGTATGTGCAGTTGATCCGAGCGATGTACAGTCGGTGCAGTACCCAAGTCCGGTCTACAGTGGGCACTACTGGCAGCTTCAATGTGGCTGTCGGCTTACACCAAGGGTCGGCTCTCAGCCCTTACCTCTTCCTGATGATAATGGACGCTCTGACGTCGGACATTCAGGAAGAGGCTCCCTGGTGTATGTTGTTTGCCGATGACATTGTGCTGATTGCCGAGAGTGGCCTAGAGGTCCAGAACAAATTGGAGGTGTGGTGGCACAGACTGGAAAGTGTTGGCCTGAAATTGAGTAGAACCAAAACGGAGTACTTGTTCTGCGATTTCGGCGGTCTCTCCACTCCAGTGCCTTTAGCTCTCGCCGGAACGCCCATACCGATCTGTTCCGACTTTCGGTATCTCGGGTCGCTCGTCCAAGGGGATGGTGAGGTGGACCGGGACGTAACTCATCGGATCAACGCAGGATGGATGAAATGGCGACAGGTCTCGGGAACAACTTGTGATCCACGGATGCCCCTCAAGTTGAAGGGTAAAATCTACAAATCCGTGATAAGGCCTGTCATACTGTATGGATCAGAATGTTGGGCTGTGAAAAAGACGGATGAAAAAAGATTGCATGTTGCGGAGATGAGAATGTTGAGATGGATGTGTGGTGTGACGAGAATGGATAAAGTGAGAAATGAGTATATTAGGGGAAGTTTGAAAGTGGCGCCAGTGACTGAAAAGTTGAAAGGAAATCGTTTGTCTTGGTATGGTCATGTAAAGAGGAGAGATGAAACGCATGTTGTTAAAAGAGTTATGAATTTACATGTGGATGGATGGAGAGGGAGAGGGAGGCCAAAGAAAAGATGGATGGATTGTGTGAGAAGTGATATGAATGAAAAAGGAGTTAGTGATAGCGTGACGAGTGACAGGACAGAATGGAAGAAAAAAACATGTTGCGCCGACCCCAAATAAAACGGGATAAGGGCAGGAAGATGATGAATACGGTGTCTGTTAATTTAGCTCTTTCGGCTTAAAAACTCGACCGGTCAGAAATAATGTGCAAAGACTACTGTAAACTAAACAATAACGTGCCTTACTGGTATTCGTTGCCACATATCTCGGACCAAATAACTCGTTTACATAGTGCGCTTTATTTTACAAAAATTAGATTGTATATAGGCTAGGGTTAGGTTAGGGTGTTGTGTGTGTTTGGGTTGGTTGTGTAGGTGTAGTGATAGCGTGACGAGGGACAGAACAGAATGGAAGAAAATGATGGTGATGATGGTGATGATGGTGATGATGGTGATGATGGTGATGATGGTGATGGTGATGATGGTGATGATGGTGATGATGGTGATGATGATGATGATTTTTTTCAGCGGTCAGTATAAACATTTGACTATGCCAGTCGGTATCGAAACGTGACTCTGTTTTTCAACGGGGTTTTTGATAAACCTACGTCATAGTTTGAGTTGTCAATATTTTGATTATTTTGGAATCTATTAAGAACTTCGAGAGACTTAATGTAGTATTACAAACGTTGATTAAAGCCGGATTTTCATTAGATTTGAAAGAGTGGTTGTTTTTCATAATGCAAATCGAGTTGTTTAGGATATGAAATAAAGTCAAGTGCTGAAGTTAGGAGATATAGAACTTCAGAAAGCAGATCGCGATCATAGCTCAGTTGGGACAGTTAGGTCTAGTAGTTTACTTCGGGTAGTTTGAACCTAAATATTCTCGTGTATGCCGTTCTTCTAAAGATTTAACGTGCGGTAAAGTTTCTTTTTTTGACAGCAGCGCCACGAAAACTGAATAAGAATTAATTTAATTTTTTATGAAAGAGTCGGTTAACCTTTAACGTTTCAAATTTTTCAATCGTGTCAATTAGAGGCGCAATAGAAAGACAGTGACACCGCAATAGAAAGAAAATGAAACGCAGGCGTTTCAGTGGGAACATAAAAAAAAAGGGCTGATGATGACGATGAAGTTTATAGGATGATCAGATTATAGGAGATTTGATTTGTAGTCGTAGCTTAATAGAAACCGGTATCTAGCGGTCACAGTAGTCCGTAAGTACGCGGTATTCAATTCAAATTGCGATCAAATCTGGGACGTACTGTGGGAAACCATTAAGTCTTGAGAGACTTGGCGATCCTGTAGGGATGCGCAGGAGTGATTGAGGTTCTTAATGGTGACCGTTATGTTTCGAAGTACGCACATAACCGCCTGCGAAAAATAACTGACGTTGACATGCACGTAGGCGATGATGACGAGACTAGCTATGACGAAAATGATAACGCTGACAAGACTAGTTGAATACTAAGTAGTCAACTTAACATTTAGAGTACCTAGCATAGTAAGAGTTTTCTTATAATCTGTAACGTTATAGGAAAAATAAAGTAACATGTTGAACAAACCTACTTTAAGGATTATTTTGATTAAAGGCTCGAAATGATTATCTTGATGGTGTTGTTTGTAACCGGATGGAGGTTACATGTGGAGGTGACCGGATAGAGGTTGCCTGTTGTGTTAGTGACCGGATGGAGGTCGATTGGTTTGATGCTTATGGCCGGATGGAGGCTATAATGTGTTATGATGAAGACCGGATGGAGGTCGATTGGTTTGATGCTTATAGCCGGATGGAGGTTATAAGTGTGATGATGAAGACCGGATGGAGGTCGATTGGTTTGATGCTTATGGCCGGATGGAGGCTATAATGTGTCATGATGAAGACCGGATGGAGGTCGATTGGTTTGATGCTTATAGCCGGATGGTGGTTATAAGTGTGATGATGAAGACCGGATGGAGGTCAGAGTATGAGCACTGCAATATTTTAATGACTTTCCTATTATTTGAATGTGTTTGAGTGTTGTTCAACATGTCGGCTTTGAGAGATTGAGATTGTTGTGATTTTCTTCTGGACGTGATTGATGATTTTGATCAGAATACCTTTTATGTCCCACTCTCTTGGGCCAGGATTGGCCGAACGACTAGAATGAGTACTGTTCGAGGATTTTCTTTCATTCCAGGTACTCCACACGAGGACGTGTGATCATCAGGACGGCCGTGTCGAAGCGTTGACGCATATTAGCCGGTCTGCATCAGCGCCACCTATCTTTCACTGGAGGAACTATGTAGTTAGATTGAACAGCTTACGTTTGGGAACGTCAAGTATTAACTTGGGGATGGTTAGCGTGGAGTAATAGCAACACTGAGCGAATAGTCGAGTCAAATGTCGATCCGGAGGTATAATCGATTATTCGACATTGACAGGTACTGACGTTGACAGGTAAATTGGCTAACCGGAATGGGGGTAGGTCCACGTGTCGGGTGACGGTTGATTTGGAGGGCACTTTGAATCGTTCCGTCGGTCCGAGCAGACGTTGGTTACTCCACGCTAAACTTCCCGCGTTCCTGAATTCTTAATCAAGCCATATCTCAGGCATCCTTGATTATTTTGTACTGAGTGTGTGTTACGAGTAATTAAAAGTGTTATCAAAGGTTTTTGTGAGTGTTATTTCCGATGTCGCGACCCACTGATATCGATCCTCCGTTATATATTTCTTCAATAAGTTGAATGCTGGTTTCCTGATGATGTTTTTGCCTTCACAATAGCGCGTATAACTTAACAGTTAGAATATACATGCAGGTGTGGATTATCTTACCCTTACCGTGTACTCCGACAGCGTCCTCTCCGACGGAGCCCTGTGACTGTCATTCTCTTCTCTCGACGAAGCTCTGTGGTGGTAGCCCCCAGAAGACGGCGAGTCCACGCCAGACCTGTGCGTCGCTACGTAGTGGTTGTTTTTCACTTTGTGCGCCATTTTATATCTTCGGTTTCAACACTGACACATAGCTGGGGTCTGGCCTACTGTCCTATTCTACTGGTCTACCCTCGGGTCACAAGAACGCATAGTCTGATGGTTGTAGCCAAGAGCGCATTTTTGGTGTTAGCTCGATGTTTGAGTGCATGGGCTTGTGAGGATTAGAGTTTTAATTCATTGTTTGTTATTCTTTTTTCGACCTGAAACAAAGAAAGATTATGGTGAGTTTAAGTCAGGGCCGTTTTTCACCTGTTAGCGGGCTTATTATCATATGGCCATAATAAAGCAGTATTTTGTTAGAAGTTCATTAGATAAGTGTTATATGATCCATACCTACTAAGTATCCAGTACCCCTAGCCAAGTTGCTAATCTGCAATCGTTAACGCTAGTAGAAAGCTTCAAATGTATGGGAATGACGGCATCTTAACGCTCAGTCACGTGGTCAGAACAAAAGAATTGGCGGCAAGGTGAACTTGAAGCGTTCGACGCAAGCGAAAAGGTTGTAACTTGGCTAGCGGGGCTGAATAAGTCCTTATGCGTATGCTGATTGAAGAGGTACCCTTTTCTAGATTTCAGTTGAGTAAAATCGTTAATCAATACAATGTTTTTTTTTTTTAACTACTTACAATATATTTAAAAATTCATAACTTAACATACACTTAACTAATTAGAAATAATGTATACACTTTTTTTTTACGGTGGGCTTATATCATCTTATGACAACTCCCGCCACCAACCACCCTCTTGGGTGGAGCGGGAGATAGTGTTACACTCTTACTGACTAAAAACCCACCCCGTTCCTTCTAGCCTCTTCATACCGGGGCTCGAGCTTCCTTTCGGATAAACCTGGCCCCAGTAGGCTTCGACCTAGCTGGGCCCCTCCTGCTGCTGACAAACCCTTGAGGCGCGCGGGAACAGTGCGCAGCGTCGTCGTCCATAATGTATACACTAAAGGCCTAGCTAAATATGACGTCATAAAACTCCTCCGCATCGCTGTCGACTGGAGGTGGGCCCAAAACTTAAAAAAGAATTAAGTTAATTTAAACTTATTAAACATGCTGTAATCGGTAGTAGAGTAGCTATCGGTAATCGTTTGGTAATCGAGTAGGACCAGTATAGGGGGGAGAGCGGGTTTCGTCAAAGATGATTTACCCCGAAGACAAAAAAAAAAAAAAAACAACCAGTATAGGGGGGCCCAATCGATTGCTGGGCCCTGGGCACGTGCCCAGTGGGGAAGAGGGGCCTGGTGATGATTAGTGTGGATCTGGGGATGTGTTGTTTAAGCAGGAGTATGTGAGATTGCATACCATAGCATAATCAGCTTTATAATGTTCCTACTGTGAAAAATTTATGGCTTGGCTTTTTCGTCGGCGTCACGCCGGCGTTCGCTTGGGGTTTGAGTGGAGTCATATTTTGTAGTAGAAAACAAGAATAAAATGAGGAACAGTTAAATATTACCCAACAACCATTAAGTAATAAGCTGGTTATGGAGTTTATTGCACAATCTTTCTTCATGGAGAGCTACGCTTTGGAATGTGCAATTAGCATAATTTCGCTCTCTAATTTGACTGACTTTTTGATTATTCAAATCCTGTAAATGGTTTATTTGAAAGAAATGCTTTGATTTGATTGATTGATTGAAACATAAGACATTTGTAAGTATTAACAAACGCTCAATTACAGTCGACTCTCGTTAATTCTCAATCGAGGGACTCATATTATCGAGTGTTCGAAATATTAAATGGTTTTAAAAATAATGTTTCGAACTGAAACATAACTAATCAAACCGAGCACGCCACAATTATGGCGGTAAGTCCCATCTTTGCGGCGTGGCTGGAAAGACCTCACGGCGTCCTCACCTTCCGCATGACACAAGTTCTCACTGGACATCATGTCCAGTTCGGGAGGTTCTTGCATCGGAATCGTGCGGACGTGTCGCCCGGGTGTCACCATTGTGTGGACCGCCCGGAAGACACGGTGGAGCACACAATCGAGGTTTGCTTCGCTTGGGCAGAGCACTGCCATGTCCTCGTGGGGGCGATCGACGGCGGCGATTTCTCGCGCCGGGCCTTGGTTCAGGCCATGGTTCGGAGCGAGGAGCTGTGGCAGGCTGTCGCCTCTTTTAGCAAAGCAGTAATGCTAACAAAGGAGGAGGCCGCACGCGTGACATGCACGCACAGTGGCGCGCATGTCTCAGCCGCCGCCGGGATTCCGATCCCAATTTCCGGCCACCGTAGGCACGGGTTAGCGGACGACGAGCAATGGGTAGCTCGCCGTTTCATGCGCGCCTCAAGCAGTTGTCAACAAACCGTAGGGGCCCAGCAGGGTCGAAGCCTATTGGGGCAATTCTGTAAGGAATAGTCGGCCCCGGTACGAAAGGCGAATACGAAACCGAATGAACAGGAAGGCGTTTTTAGTCAGCAAAAGTCTGATACTATCTCCCGCTCCGTCCAAGGGGGAATTTCATTTAGATGATTTATACCCACCGAAAAAAAAAGGTTTGAAATTGAATTAACGAGAGTCGATTGTATCTGATTTTTGTCTAGTTTGACGTCTTAATAACAGCGTGGTAATTTATCGCATTTTCCTATAAAACTGAGATTTAATAGCGTTAAACCGCGGTCAACATCTGGAAACTATGTTGAGCAGAATGTAAACGAAATCGAACTGTTTCGGCGACCTTGAACGAATTATTTCGGCCTAACCAAATTTGGGTCATACGACTCTTAAAATAGAGTTTATAATCCAATAAAACTTTAGTAAGTTAGAGCTATTGCACGAAACAATGGTACATTCCGATCTTTAGTCGATTAGTGACGCAACGATTGCAGATATCGAGTCATATCGATATTATTTACTTGTTAAATTGCTCGGTGTAGTGTTGCGCCTTTTTTTAGTTTTATCGATTACCATGATCTATTGAATGTAATTTTGAAGTTATGAAACCGTTGTGCTAATTACGGATTTGGTAAAAAATAGTAGAAATTGCTATCTTTTGAAGATAGTAACGCTAATTAACAGTGAGCTGTGGTGGCCTAGTGGGAACGGGCTCAATATGCAAATTGTAAGTCGTGGCTTCAAACCCAGCTAGGTACATAACTTTTTGTAAGTAGTTTCATCACCATGGTGAAGGCAAATATCGTGAAGAAACCTGCATGTCCTAACATGCAGGTTCATATTCATATTTATAACATTCATATTTTCATTCACGATGTCACATAGCGAATTTTTGGTTCCCTAGGGAATCCACCAACCTGCATCGGTCCTGCGTGGTTGATTACGGCCCATTCTTTCTTCTAGAGAGGAAGCATGAGTTCCATCAGTGGGGACATTATGTATGTAACGCTAATTATGGCAGAAAAGGCTTAAAACAAACAGTTTTACTCGTTAACAGTTCTACTATTAATAATGATCAACATTTCCTCTAGTATTTTTTTTCTTCTTCTTAGTGTGTTAATGGCAAAAATACTTCTTTTTTCAAATTAAATTCCTTGCATGGCCCGGTGTTTACGACAGTGCCGTCCGCTGACGCTGTCATTAGATCCCTACGTGAACAGGTAACAGGGCACGTGACACAAGATGGAAGGTGGGACCTCAAGCACTGAAGATCAGACCCATCCGAGAACCTCTACTTGTGGAGACAGTCTTTAATGCACCTAACCTGGGTGCGGAGTCTGTTTAAAGTTCTTCAGGGTGATCAGAGGCATTTCGACGGCTCAATGTTAATTCATTAAGAAGTTTAAGTATCGCCCGCCAAAGATGGCTCTCGGAGATGTTACCATGAGATGGAATCACGCTTGGAACAAACCTTTTAAGGGTGATTTTAATATCATGCGAATTTCATCACGTGGGTTTGCTTTACATGCGGAAAATTTTAAAATGCAAAAAAGCGCGATCGACGTGCGTATTTCATGCAATACAATAAATACTTGTATGAAATGAACATTTGCGGCGGTTACGCGCGCAATATTAAGATCCTTTTTTTTAAGCAGCCTATACTGTCCCACTGCTGGGCAAAGGCCTCCCCCAACTTCTTCCAGTTATTCTTTTCGTGCCACCTCAAACTTAATTTTTTTTTTTCATATAAACTAGTGCTTGACTGCGATCCCACCTTATGGTAAGCAGTGATACAATCATTGATGGTGAATCGCAATAGTTTATCTCTAGGGCACCGAGATGCAATTGTGCATTATTTGCAATAGTATTAAATTATCTAAAAGCAGTAGACAAGGTCCCAGGCTCTGCGTGAGGAAGTAGCTCACAACGGTGCATTGCGAACATATCACGAATTCCTGCTGCCATGAATGAAGCGGTCCAAGTTACAAGACTTTAGCAATTTTTAATCAATTTATTTATTTATTCCTTCTTTATCTTCCACAACTATCATTACAGGTAAATACCTATCTTCATAAATTTTATTTTAAGACCGCATGTCTTAAAATAAAATTTATGAAGATAGATTGGTTTATTGGTCACGAGACTGCTTGCACGTGGCGTTGTGAGTCATGCACGATTCATGGCGACGTTTCACCACCATGCTACGTGCATGCATACTACGTGTATCACCCTTATGTTGATGAAACCTCTACGGTCCGGACCAAGCGTTTCGCCTCGTCGTTTATATCACGTACATCGAGGGACTGGAACCATTTGCCTGCTACGGTCTTCCTGTCCGATTATAATTTAGGTGTCTTCAAGGCAAGAGTGAATAGGCTCTTAATAATCTAGTGCGCCTCACCATCAACGATTGCATCACTGCTTACCATCAGGTGGGATCGCATGCACTAGGATCTTTTTGTTGGTAATTTTTTCAGATAGACATTCAGGTAAATTGTACATTGGTTAACGTACATAGTACCTTACACTGGATCGTTATAAACACGCAACGCAAAAAGTTTTTATCATAGACTAAGCATCACTCCCTCTTAGTCTCATATCATAACTCCCTCTTAGTCTATGATAAAAACTTTTTTTCTTCTAAAAATTCTCTACACATAAGGAGCCTTTTCAGAAAAAAATCATAGAAGAAAACCCCTTCCTGCAAAATTTGTAAAGTGTCGCTTGCGCTTTTATTCCTAAAAAAGCTCAATATTTTCATACTAACTTTTGCACACGGTTTCATCCGCGTTCAAAACATATAGCCTATGTCACTCAGAAATAAATCAGTTTTTCATTGGAGAAAAAATGCTTGCAATCGGACCAGTACTTTCAGAGATTAGGTACCTCCTACAAACAAAAATACATAAAAACAAAAATACAAACTTTACCTATTTATTATAATATAATAATAATATAATAATATATTTCACAACTATCACACAACGCCGTCTAGTCCCAAGCTAAGCAGAGCTTGTGTAGATGTAGATGACAAACAACTCTTGTCACTTGTACCAATCTAGCCTGCATGCATATTTTAAACGGGCCTTTGTTTTTGAACGTAGCAGGTCGCAGGTACTGCATTGGTCAGAAAGGGTTCATGTTATTTCACAATGTAGTATTCAAACGTACTAGTGGGAATGGATAGTAAAGTTGTAAACCTTTGAAACCACTGAAACGGACCACTGTTTTTAACCCTGCAAACTTGAGCACGCCACAATTATGGCGGTAAGTCCCCTCTTTGAGGCGTGGCTGGAAAGACCTCACGGCGTCCTCACCTTCCGGAGGAGGTGTGCCCCGCTTGGGCAAAGCATCGCCGTGCCCTCGTAGGGGCGATTGGCGGCGGCGATCTCTCGTGCTGGGCAACAAGCCATGGTCCGGAGCGAGGAGGAGTGGCAGTCGGTCGCCTCCTTCTGCGAAGCAGTAATGCGAGCAGAGGAGGAGGCTGACCGCATCAGGCAACAGCGCTCACAGCGCCCCAGCCGTCGCCGGGATCGCGATCCCGATTTCCAGCCATCGTAGATGCGGGTTCGCGGACGGCGGCGTTTTTTAGTCAGGAAGAGTCTGACACTATCTCCTGCCCTGCCCAAGGGCGAGGGATGTCGTTTGGATGATTTTTATCCGCCACCCTGGAAACTTAAATATTAGGGACCCAAAGGGGCCAGCATTATTTGATGACTTGCCACCACAAAGAAAACATATGTGCGTTTAAAGTTCGGAACTGCCTGACACTCCCTCTCGCTCAAAAGTTAGGTACAGCCCTTCCAGATATAGTGTTCCAGCGGCCTTAGTGTCGGTGATATTCAACTTGTGACCTTTTTAAATATTTTTGGGAAAAAAAATATAACATGGTGTAAAAACTATTGGAATCATTCGGTTACCTACTTATCCTGAATAAATTATATTCAAGTTTCGCTTATACTGAAAATAATGTTATATAGCTGCGTCCATTTAAAAGTTCGGTTAAAGTCGTCAATTGGATCGCTTTAAGAGCTCGTGGTAGGGCTTCTGGTAGGCATTTGAAGCCTGTAGGAATTTAATGCAGTCACGACGCGAAATAACACATTCGGTTAAACACCTAATATGGCGGACGCCATTTGAATACAGTAGAAATTACCTTTCAACAGAATATTTTGCGAGATATTCGAGAAAGGCAATTAATTCTATAGCTGTATAGCTGTATTGGTGCTCTAGTAAGAACGAAGTATCTAATAAATTATTAAGATATTTTGTACCGTAAAACGGGGTGAGTAGAAACTAAACTTTGGTTTAGTTTTTCACTTTGGTATTATCGGCCTCTAATGCCGGCCATCCATACACCATCCTACCTATCGTCCAATCGATTTGACGCTACGGGTGTAGTTCCGTGTGTGGGAGTGGATTGGTATGAGTCATACCAATGTATGGTATGTGTAATTAGCATCACTTTTCTGCCTCACTGACTTCTTGAAAGTACAAAATTATCTGTAAATGGTTTGTCTATATATTTACCTATATATAAAAGGAAACTGACTGACTGACATATCAACGCACAGCTGAAACTACTGGTAACAGAAACATGAAATTTTGCACAAGGCTTCCTTTTATGACGTAGGCAAGTACTACGAGAGGATTTTTCAAAGTCCCAAAATTCAAAGTTCAAAGTTTGCATAGAGATACCTATTTTCACGCGAGCGAAGTCACTGGCAGAAAAAAGTTTGAAATAAATGCTTTGATTAAATGGGAATTGATTCGTGATTGGAATAATGAGAATGATTAAAAACTTTGCCTTAAGAGGCATGCTTGCCTTTGCATTAAGAGGCTGCTGTTCCACTCGCCTATCATCATCGAACTTGGAGCTTGTTACTGCATCTAACGCATACAATGCATTGTTTGACGAAGAAGAAACGCGAAAAAAGAGAGATAACGCCAGGCGTCATAGATGTCGCTACAACTCTATTGGTATTCGGTAATTCCGTGATTTACTCGAATATTTCACAAAACTTGTGCCAGGAAAAACGTGTTTTTTTTAACCCCTTCACAGTTTTTGAAAAAAAAAATTATCATCATTTAGAATCTAGATAATATTTTCAAGGCTTCTATTTTTATACTTTTTTGACTTTTTGAGTAATTATTTAAAAAGCAGATTTTTTAGATTATCATTAGAGAAAG
This sequence comes from Mythimna lalbum, assembly GCA_949319445.1. Taxonomy (NCBI): domain Eukaryota; kingdom Metazoa; phylum Arthropoda; class Insecta; order Lepidoptera; family Noctuidae; genus Mythimna; species Mythimna lalbum. The sequence goes on along the minus strand of OX439361.1, from coordinate 18,201,059 downwards.
CAGGTCTGCACTGGATTAGTTATGCACTAATTTATAAATTGATTTTAATAGAAGCCTATATAATATCCACAAGATATTGTGTTTTCAAAATATCTAATGAAAAATGTGTAATAACGTCATAATCGCGTGAGAGCGGTTGTATGAAAAACAGTGAAAATATACGGTGAGTTGCATTCCCTTAAGGTGGTGCATCACGACTCACATTTTCACTGTTTTTCATACAACCGCTCATAACTGATTATGACGTTATTACACATTTTTCGTTAGATATTTTGGAAACACTGTATTTTGTGGATATTATCTAGGTTTCTAAAGAAACCAATTTCTAAATTTGTGTAAAACTAATCCAGTAAAAACCTCTGAAAATGTCCTATTTTGTATGAACTTTGACACTTCATAATTTGCCTAAAAATTAAAAAAGTCAAAAAAGTAATCCTCTAGAGACCTTGCATATTTTATTAAGATTCTAAATGATGACAACTTTTTAAGGGTTTAAAAAAAACAGCTATTTCCTGGAGCAAGTTTTGTGAAATCTTCGAGTAAATCTCGGAATTACCGAATACTAACAGAGTTTCCAGGCGTTATCTCTCTTTTTTTGCGTTGCCTTTTCGTCAAACTTTTAAACCATTTTCGATGTTTACGATAAGCGAGTGGAGAAGGACCCTCTTAAAGTATAATTTAATGGACATTCTAATGTCACTATTCGTCGAGTCTGAAATGCCTTGCTAGGCCACACCCTTACGTAGGCTGGTGGAAGGTTAGGTTTGCGAAAGACTTATCTATGGCTTGAAGTCTTGCTTTATGTAAAACTAGTAGCTTTTGACTGGCTTGTTGGTCTAGTGGTTAGTGGCCTTGACTGCTATGCTAGAGGTCGTGAGTTCGTTTCCCACCCAGGACAAATGTTTGTGTGATGAGCATTTTTTTTTTTGTCGACGGGGAAAATCATCTTATGACAAAACCCGCTCTTGGGTGGAGCGGGAGATAGTGTCAGACTCTTACTGACTAAAAACCCCGCGCCGTTCCTTCTAGCCTTCATACCGGGGCACGAGCTCCCTTTCGGACAACCCTGTCCCCAGTAGGCTTCGACCCAGCTGGGCCCCTCCTGCTGCTGACTCCTTGAGGCGCGCGGGAACAGTGCGCGCCGTCGTCGACGTCTTGGACTCGGTCCATTACCGGACGATCGAACAGCGAGCTACCCATGGCTCGTCTACGGTGGCCGGAAATCGGGATTGGAATCCCGGCGACGGCGGCGAGGGCGCCGTAGTCTGATGGGGTCGACCTCCTCCTTTACAAGCATTACTGATTCGCAGAAGGAGGCGACCGCCTGCCATTCCTCCTCGCTCCGGACCATGGCCTCGACCAGGGCCCGGCGTGAGAGGTCTCCGCCGCCGATCGTCCCCACGAGGGCACGGCGATGCTCCGCCCAGGCAGGGCACACCTCGACGGTGTGCTCCACCGTGTCCTCCGGGCGTTGCGTACAGGCGCGACACCCGGGCGCCTCTTCCGACTTGATCTGAAACAGGTACCTCCCGAACGTGCCATGTCCGGTGAGGACCTGCGTCATGCGGTAGGTAAGGACGCCGTGAGGTCTTTCCAGCCACGCCTCAAAGAGGGCACTTACCGCCATAATCGTGGCGTGCCCAAATGTTTGTGTGATGAGCATGATCATTTGTTCTGTGTCTGGGTGTATAAGTATGTTTATCAGTTGTCTAGGATCATAACACAACCTCTGCTTAGCTTGAGACTAGACGGCGTTGTGTGATAGTTGTGTAATATTATATTATTATTTATTATTATCTCTGGAAATAGGTCCGATTGCTAAAATTCTTTTACTAGACCCTCCTACAAACAAGAAAAACAACTGACATTATCTCCCACTCCGCCCAAGAGCGGGGGTTGTCATTGTATGATTTTTGCCCACCTTAAAAAAAGGCCTCGTCTCTAGGACAGGGAATGAGCCGTAATCCATCACGCGGACCTAGTATAGGTTGGTGGATGTCACTGGTTTTTTTTTTTTTACTATTACACGTCCTCGTTTAGGTCAGTTTAAACTAGATGAGGCACTTGCCATCAAAATAGTTCAGTATTATTTATGTCTTGGGAACCACTCAGGGTTTAAACTGTAAAGATCTCAACTACCGTTGAAATAAGCTATTAGTGAAGGCGTGTCCGAGTCTTAAGGTTTAATTGGTGGCCATGTTGGACGATATCACCGTTGTATCAATTATCAACCAGGTACTCAAGAGTTGACCAATTGCCTGTGGTTAAAATTAAATGAAGGAATTAATGATAGAGTGGTACGCCGTGGTCCTAGATTGCAAGGCAAAGAAGGAACATAGGTGTCGTTTTAGTCAGTTAAACTCTGACACGCCTTCGCGCTCCTAACTAGAGCGGAAGAAGTCTTTGGATGATTTCCCACCTTAATAAAAAAAAACTGGGTCGCTTTGCACCCAACCTGATACGATAATTACTTAAATACAATCAATTGTGGCGGGGGCGAGCACGCGAACTTTTCCGCACTGGTGCCAAAAATGGTCAAAATGCGTACCTAAGAGTAATAGGGATAAGGGTGGGTTTTCATTAGCTGTATTGAAAACGCACACGGGCCACAATAAAAAAGCCGTGTGCGGTGGTGCCACCACAAAAAAAGCTAGAAGCCGCTTCTAGCTTTTCCGGCCAAAAGCTGTCGCGCCCTTCAGCTTTTTTTTGCGACCGCTTTTAGCTTTTTTTATAACCACTTCAAGCTTTTATGTGGCCGCTTCTAGCTTTTTTTGTGGCGGTTTTTTTGTGGCGGTTTTTTTGTGGTCGGTGTCCGGGGTCACTAAGATGTACTATTAGTACCTATTCCTAATAACGAACTAACAAACTCTACCATGCGATTTAATCTAGTAACATAATTTTTCCTTTAAATTAGTTTTATTGTTCAACTGGCATTTGGCTTGAATGGAACGTATCTACTCATTGTAAACAAGGTGTGGCGAGAATGCTGCTTTACTGAAGTGGCTGCCATTACTTACAGCTCCGTGGAGTTTCTGATATAATTAGAGAAACCTTTCATCAGAGGACAGGGTTAATTTAGTTTGAGGTGGAAAATCATGAAATAACTACTACCACGCTGGGTGGCGCGAGGCAGTAACAGACTTTTACAGACTAAAACCTGCTCATATTCTTTTAGTTGCCCTGTGTTCCAGGACCACTGTACTTCAAACGGGGATGAATAGAAACGCAAGGGTAAATAGAAACGCAGGGGGTGTATAGAAACACAACTTTGGCGGGGATTTTTACGTTTAAAAATTGTTTTTAGCACTGTTTGCCATTTAGATCATCAAAATAAAGTACCGGGTCGCAACATTCCTGCGTTTTTTTAAAAATCACTAAAACATCGTTTTTTTTTTAGGTGGGATAATCCTCCAATGACATTCCCCATTCTTTGGCGGAGCGGGAGGGCGTGTCAGACTTTTACTGACTAATAACCCACTCCTGTTCCTTCTTTGTTTTCGTCCCAGGGCCCTATTTTTTGGTTATCTTGTCGTCAAGAATACGCAAAATTAGCTCATCAAGTAATAACTGTTTTAAAGCTTTTTCTTACAACTTATAAATGTGAAGCTGGGTTTTCAATATTAATATAAAAAAATTGATTTGAAGTAATAGTAATATAAAGAAATTGATTTTTCTAATAGAACCAGCTTCGGTTCAAGAGTATTTTGTTAGTGGGTCACGAAGCGGCAGTGTGAAAATTACCAGGCCATGGCAGAACTATGTTTGGGAACTTCTGGTTTGTAGAATTTGTGTACTCTTAATTATACAAAAGTTTTTTAAAAACACTATCTCCATAATTAAAAAAATTAAAATATGATAACGAACCTGTCAGAGTAAACATCACAGGTAATCAAAGTTGTGTTTCTATTCACCCCATTTGTCTGTAATTCTTTCGAACCACAGCAAACTTTTAAGGGTTTAAAAAAAACAGCTTTTTCCTGGAGCAAATTTCAAAAAAAAATTTTCGAGTACATCTCGGAATTACCGAATACTAACAGAGTTTTCAGGCGTTATCTCTCTTTTTTTGCGTTGCCTTTTCGTCAAACATCGCGTTGGATTGCATTAAATGAAGTAACAAGCTTTTAAACCATTTTCGATGTTTACGATAGGCGAGTGGAAAAGGACCCTCTTAATTTGGCGTTCTAAACAAAAGAAGATCTAATTTAGCAGCTGATTAATCGGATAGGGATCTTAAGTAGCAGCTGGTCAGTGACCCCGGCGTTGTATGAAGGGCTGGCTGGCCACCTGCGAATCGCAGACAAGTGAAGCGGCGAGTGGATTGCAGTTACTAAGATAACGGACCGAAATGATAAACTGCCCCGCGGCTGCGGACTATCTAGGGCTGCCATTTTGTTAGTGGCTAGTGCTAGCGGTAGGATTTTTTGTCATGTGGCTGGTTATGGATGTCCAATGACGGCACTATAACTACATGTTTACCCTAAAGATCAGAAACTAGAAGTAGAGACGTAGCGTGGACTAATTTACACGTGGGCGAAGTCGCATCAGCACTGTTCCCGCGCGCCTCAAGGAGTTGTCAGCAGCAGGAGAAGCCGAAGCCTACTGGGGCCAAGGTTATCCGAAAGGAAGCTCGAGCCCCGGTTTGAAGAGGCTACAAGGAACGGGGTGGGTTTTTAATCAGTAGGAGTCTGACACTATCTCCCGCTCCAACCAAGAGCGGGGGTTGTCATTAGATGATTTTTGCCCACCGTAAAAAAAGGCCTATTTCTCACAAATTCGAAAATCAAACAGCAACTGTCGCAACGCTAACGTTAACGTACACCAAGCGTATAATGACGAATACGCGTTTATGAAGCTACGCGTCCGTGGACAATATTCCTAAATTAGACGTGATTTTGCCTCATCATTATCATCAATATCATCATTTCAGCTGAAAGATGTCCACTGTTGGACATAGGCTTCCCCTAAGTGTCCCCAAAATGAACGCTCCTGTGCGTCTCGCATCCATCGGATTCCTGCAACCCCCACTATGTCATGGACAATCCACCTTGTAGAAGGCTTTGCAACACTGCGTCTTTCGGGAAGTGGACGCCACTCCAGAACCTCTAGGCCTTGTTAGGTTTTCAGGCCGAGAGGATAATGCGCCCTGCCCATTTCCACTTAAGTTTGGCGATTCTTTTGGCTATATCGGCTACTTTAGTTCTCCTGCAGATATCTTCATTCCTGATACGATCACGTAAGGTAACTCCTAGCATAGCCCTTTCCATTATGTTGCTCTTTGGTTTTGGAAAGGCCTGTTGATCTAGTGGTTAGTGGCCCTGACTGCTATGCTGGAGATCGTGGGTTCAATTCCCACCCAGGACAAATGTTTGTGTGATGAGCACGAGCATTTGTTCTGTGGCTGGGTGTAGTTTATCTATAATATGTATGTATTTAGAAATATATAAGTATGTTTATCAGTTGTCTAGTACTCATAACACAAGCTCTGCTTAGCTTGGGACTAGACGGCGTTGTGTGATAGTTGTAGAGTATTAGATATATATGTGGAACATTATTTGGATAACTTTAAGCCTTTTTATGTCTACTAAAAACAAAATGCGACAACGCGACAACCCTTGTTGCTCCCGTACACATTGTACATTGTACAAACTACAACATAGATTGTAGACTATTTTTAATCACGTTACATCCTAATTTCAACCGTAACAAGTACTGTTAAGGTCGAAAATCAGGTTAAGTGAAGTTTAGAGTGGTTGATTGTAGCGGAATTAGGTCGGAACCGAAACCGCTACTATTATGAGACGAAAGTTTACGAGCTTGAACCTATGTGGCGATGGAGGAAGGATTTATTATATATTTTGGATCGATCAAGTCGATAATTAAGATTAATCGTAATCGTTGCCATTTTGGATTTGATCCTCTTAAGGTTGTGCATCATGACTCACATTTTCACTGTTTTTGATACAACCGCTCATAACTGATTATGACGTTATTACACATTTTTCATTAGATATTTTGGAAACACAGTATCTTGTGGATATTATCTAGGTTTCTAAAGAAACCAATTTCTAAATTTGTGTAAAACTAATTCAGTAAAAACCTCTGAAAATGTCCTATTTTGTATGACATTTGACACTTCATAATTTGCCTAAAAATTAAAAAAGTCAAAAAAGTAATCCTCTAGAGACCTTGCATATTAAGATTCTAAATAACGACAAGTTTTTTCAAAAACTTTTAAGGGTTTAAAAAAAACAGCTATTTCCTGGAGCAAGTTATGTGAAATTTTCGAGTAAATCTCGGAATTACCGAATACTAACAGAGTTTTCAGGCATTATCTCTCTTTTTTTGCGTTGCTTTTTCGTCAAACATCGCGTTGGATTGCATTAAATGAAGTAACAAGCTTTTAAACCATTTTCGATGTTTACAATTGGCGAGTGGAAAAGGACCCTCTTAAGTTATGTAGTTTTTCTGACAGTTTGTAAAGTTCGTTAACTGGTACAATATAGGTAACCTTCCTATATGCAAATTTTGTTTTGAATTATGTGTAATAAAAAATATTATAAAAACGAAAGTGAGTTTGTTTATTTGTTACGTCTTCACGCCTAAATGGCAAAACCGATTTTGATGAATTTTGGTACAGAGTTAGTTGGGATCCTGGAGACGGACATAGGCAATTTTTTTTTAAAGTGAGAAAAGGGGGAGAAAGAGGGAAGTCAAGTACAAATATTATTATTAAATTAAAGTATATTAATAAACGTGGGCGAAACCGCGGGTAAAAGCTAGTAAAAAGTTATAAAAAAAACATTTTTTCCCTCAATAAATAAGTCTTTTCTTCGTCCTGCAAAGTGGTCAAAATTGAAATAGGTACTATTCGTAGCCAATTGGCAAAAAATTGAACCCTTATGGATTCGTCATGTCTGTCTGTCCGCCCGTATGTCACAGCCACTTTTTTCCGAAACTATAAGAACTATATTGCTGAAACTTGGCAAGTAGATGTATTCTGTGAACCGCATTAAGATTTTTACATAAAAATAGAAAAAAAAACAATAAATTTTGGGGGTTCCCCCCTTCATCATCATCATCATCATTTCAGCCGATACACGTCCACTGTTGGACATAGGCCTCCCCCAAGCGTCGCCACAACGAACGTTCCTGTGCGTCTCGCATCCATCGGTTTCCCGCAACCTTCACCAGGTCATCAGACCACCTTGTTGGAGGCCTTCCATACTTAGAACTAAACCTGTAAAATGGTTTGACTGAAAATAAATGCTCTGAGTTTTTTTGAGTGCTGAAGTTAAAACTTGTACATAATAAAATAGTTCAAATTCAAGTCGCAATATCATTTCAGCGACAATCAATGCAATTACAGTTATGCTATAAGAAATTGATTTCGCAACGAGCTTGTACCCGCGACTTTGTCCACGCACGGTTGGCGCAGAGGTTGAGTAATTCGCTTCTGCGTTGCGTGTCGCGGGTTCGATTCTCGCCCGGAACAAATATTTGTATGGCCTAAAGATCCGGGATTCCGGGTCTACATATACACAAGACACCCTTGTGTATGTGAGTTTATATGATTGTGAATGCACTCACGATACAGGAGTTATTCTAATGTGAAACCGGGTTTACTAAAAAAAAAAAACAAGAGTATTTTTTTGCACGGTTTAAAATAAAATCTTTTTCTACAAAAAAGTAAGTAGTTTAAGTTATTCCTTATGACATCAGCTATCTATCAGTGAAAGTCCCGTCAAAATTTGTCAAATCGTTTCGGACATTAGTCGGAATAAATAGACAGACATACAAAAACTAAAAAAAAAAAAAGTTGTAGATATCGAATATATTTACTTAATTTCTTAAGCAATCAGTAAAAATATTATTTTGATATTATAAACAAACACTTCAAAGTGTTTGATAGCGATCCCACCTGATGGTAAGCAGTGACGCAATCGTTGATGGTGAAACGCTCTAGTTCATTAGGAGTCTATTCACTTTAGCTTTGAAGACACCTAAATTATAATCGGACGGCAAAACCGCAGCCGACCAACTGATGATACCGAGTTTGATACTTTTAGGGGGTCGAATTTTGGAAATCCTCTCTTAGTGCGCGCCTACGTTATAATGGCTTCCTACCTACCTATTGAATGCTAATCACCGGTAATTAGTACACTTATGACGCACTGGGGAACTTAAAGCATTCAAAGAGTTAATGTAGAATTTGACAATCCTAGTCGAAGTTTCGCCTGTGCGTTGATATGTCAGTCAGTCAGAAAAGGAGAAACTCCTTTTATATCTATATATGGAATATGGACTATCTTCTGCCAGCGGCTTTTCCCCACACAAACTTTGAACTCCCGATTCATCCCCTTAGGGGTGTATTATAAAGTAAAAACCTATTTTAGTGTACGCTCTTAGTTACAGTAGTTCCGACTGAAACCACACAGTTTGTTCAGAATCAGTAACTGAATGGATTCCTTATTTACACCTGTTATATTTTTTCCAAAAATATTTATAAAATGCCACAAGTTGCACACAACCGACACTTACACATACAGGTCAATACAGGTCACGGCAAGCCATAGCGGGCATTACCAATCAGCGCATAGCTGTCTCCATCTGATTGGTTGTTTTGCTGCACGCGAAACCACTCCTCATATGGAGACCACGGTCAAACCTGGTCAACTAGTGTTGACCGCAATAATGCATGGTCACCGAACCACCTGACTTAACAAGCTTATAAGCTTGTAATTTTTCATGATACAGTTATGAAACTCGCATATACTACTCGTAAAACTAATGTTCTATATGGATTTTTAATTGTAATCTACAGTATTTGATTCACCAACAAATAAACAACAACAATAATTACGATTAATCCGCTAAATAAATCCTACAGCCCTAGGCAGTGTTATTTACAATATCAAACACAAACCCGGATGACAGTAAAGCGGCTGTCACATTAATAAGATGTAGCGATAAGCGATAGCGGGCAGGCATCCGCGCTATGTCGGTCGTGACTAGTATAGCCAGGTGTAGCGATCTGCGCGGGACGTCCTGATTTACAGGGGTCTGGCCCAAGACGTCGACGGCGCGCACTGTTCCCGCGCGCCTCAAGGAGTTGTCAGCAACAGGAGGGGCCCCGCTGGGTCGAAGCCTACTGGGGCCAGGGTTATCCGAAAGGAAACTCGAGCCCCGGTATGAAGAGGCTAGAAGGAACGGAGTGGGTTTTTAGTCAGTAAGAGTCTGACACTATCTCCCGCTCTACCCAAGAGCGGGGGTTGTCATAAGATGATTTTTGCCCACCGTAAAAAAAGGTCTGGTGACACGGTCCCGATTAGCCCTGGACCGTTACAAGTTACAACCGTTTCGCTTGCGTCGAACGCTTCGAGCTGAACTTGCGGCCAATTCTTTTGTTCTGACCACGTGACTGAGCGTTGAGACGTCGTCATTCCCGTACATTTGAAGCTATCTATTAGCGTTAACTATTGGCTAGGGATACTGATTTTCACTAAACTGTAGTCTGTTAGATTTCTTATTTTGACGGGTAAAACATCGCCGTCGTCATTTACGTACGCAGTTGATATAATAATAACAATTATCGTTTGTTACAGAAACTAACAAAAAAAAAAAACTTTCACATTTCACAGCCTTTGTCTATCAAACTTATGTTTATAAGTTTTGTTTTCGTTCCATACAGAATGACGTGGATGTTGAAAAGAATTCTTAACCTGTATTAAAATTTATAAATTTTGCGGAAGCAGTCATTTATTGTTTTTTTTATGTGGCAATTATAGCAGCTGTCCCGATTTGAATACCAAAATCCCGATAATTTTCATCTTTCATCCCGATTTTTGGCTTAATAAACATGGCAACACTAGTCGTGACTCTGCTTGACTTAATGTACAGTCAGGTGCTATTTACTTTTTAATTACCGTTCTAATTAAGTATCGTGATTGGTTATTAGTTACTGAGTTTCTTGAATGGAGATAAGTGTTTTATTATTAGATATTGTGCTAGTAATTAGGGTTGTGCTTTCATTTTTGTTTTATAAGTGTGTTTAGTTTTTTTGCAGAAAATTTTCGGAAAGAAAACATGCACCCGGGATTTACAGGGCTATTCTAGGACATGGTTTACCCGTGTAGTAAATCACATCTAAATCTGATTGGCCGATAAGCATGAGTGATTGACGAATGCAAATATATACAAACTTTCGAAAATTTGTATAGATGTCTATTTCTTTTATGATATTAGAGTGAATTAGTGTAATATTATGATGTAATATTGCTAATTATGTAACATTTTTGGATCCAAACCAATACGTCAGATTTTTACGTTTGAGCGGGATGAGGACAGAAAAAGTAGGTGAAATCGGAAGGAACACGCGCGGGCTCGCGCGAATTGCGTAAGCGAGTTGACGAACGAAGTCCATTTAAAAATGTACAGTCAATAAAGGAGATACCTAAGTAAACAGAGTCGTCAGATGTACTTGAAATTTACATGGAATGGAGTGATAACGAGAGAATTGAAGGTAAAGTGAAACCTGGTTTAGAGATTTAAACAAAGATTTATTTCAACTTTAATCTCCTGTACCTAGACAACGACGTTTAAAGTAAGATTGTTTTAATCTTGTTTCAGTGTGGGTAAGAGACAGAGCTAACCTGTATAGCTGTCTAGCACCATCTATTCCATCATCATCATCATCAGCCTTTTTAATGTTCCCACTGCTGGGTCTCAGGCCTCCTCTCTAGGAGAGGGAATGGGCCTTAATCCAACACGCGGGCCCAGTGCGAGTTGGTGAAAGACACTCGTCTTCGAATTTTTGGTTCTAGGACATACCGGTTTCCTCACGATGTTTTCCTTCACCGTTTTGAGAACAGTGGTGATGAAATAAATTACACAAAGTAATGTGCCTGGCTGGGTTCGAACCCGCGACCTACAACTCGTAAGTCGGGGCCATTACCACTCGGCCACCACTGCTCTCACCAGATTTGTACTGACTAAAAACCCACCCCATTCCACTGCGCCATCTATTGCCCACACTGAAAACAATCTTACTTTGACCGTCACGGTAACCCCGCTGGTCAGACAAAATGGCCAAAAATCGCGGTCGCTTCCGCTTATACAGTGAATATTTATTAGTTGCTCACAAGGTCGTTTGTGCGTGGGAACGAACAACTATTCCGCTCAATATTAACTAGATCAACTTAATAATAGGCGCGATTAGTTTTGCATGCCATTGAGGAAAAAATCAGCAGCGAATTTCAGTTAAGAGGACTACAAAGTCCTAAAGAGATGCGCAAAGATACAATGCTTACAAAAATATGAAGCATTTTAGCGATTTACTAATAATCTACATATATTATTATTAAATTAAAACACTTTGCTTGTAGAATAATATAATATTTTTTTTAATAATAATATTTTTATTGAAATCACTTGATTACAAACGTAAATATCGCCCTGTTTCTTAGATATCTTTTATCACAAGAGCCAGACCTCTTACTATACAGGGATTATAACGCAGTAGTGACAAGATAGAAAAAAAAAAACAATAACAGAATAAAAAAAAAGTCTGATAAACTATCAGAATGATTGCATGTATATTAGTACGGTTTTAAATCATCATTTCAACCGAAATACGTTCACTGTTGGACATAGGCTTCCCCCAAGTTGTCTCCATAATTACTGTTTCTAAGTGTCTCGTATCCATCGGCTTCCCGCGAGCTTTACCAGGTCATCGGTCCACCTCGCGGAAGGCCTTGCAACACTGCATCTTCCGGCTTTACATTGATAATAGTATTTTTAGGGGCATCTTCGGTTTTTTTCTATCATACTTAATAGCTATATTATCTTTTGAACACTATGTATTAAGCATTTATCCTGAAGAGTCAAATATTTTGTGTTGCAATGCAGTGAGAGGGAGAGGGAGGCCAAAGAAAAGATGGATGGATTGTGTGAGAAGTGATATGAAAGAAAAGAGAGTTAGTGATAGCGTGACGAGTGATAGGACAGAATGGAAGAAAAAAACGTGTTGCACCGACCCCAAATAAAACGGGATAAGGGCAGGAAGATGATGATGATGCAGTGAAACATATACTTTTGCGAATTATAAAACTCAAATTGGCTTACTTAAGTCTTAGTTCTCTTAACCGTTGGTTATCGAATTGACGCAGCTTGAGTTCAACATAACTAACACAAAGAAGTTAGACACCGTCCGGAACAATACATTAGTGGATATAATGTTAAAAAAGACAAGGTATCTATGTATCTGTTAAAAATAGTATAAAGTTAAACTTTATTGAAGTTTAAATTTGCAGAAGTGGCCGAGTGGTAGCACCACTGCTCTAAAACGGTGAAGGGAAACACCGTGAGGATGCCATGTCGTACAACCAAAAATTCGAAGACATGTGATATCCATCATTTGGGCTTGCGTGGTGCATTTGCCCATTCCCTCTCCTAGAGAGGCCTGGTTTTTCACCATTAATTACCAATTATATTTAGACATTATTTTTAATTTTTTTTTATTTAGCGTGGTTTGTGCATTTAGGCACTGTTTACATAAGAAAGTATTGTTTTTGGTACAGAATATTATTTAATTTATGTTCTCCATTAAAATGCGGATAAAAGTGATGTAACGCAAACTAAAGCTTTAGCAGTATTTAACAGCAAATCAGCCTGTTTGGCACGCTACGCTGATGTACTAAGCAAGTCAATACTACAGTAAAATTCTCAGCTTCATTTATTGAGATCGCACCTGTTTTAATGATTATACATTTTATACACTTAAACATAAATATAGCAATTTTACATCTCAATATCCACAACTAATCAATTTTCGAGTAATTGAAAAAGCTACCTGCACTTCCCTCGATAGAATTCCACCGATAAATCCTTCGCAGTACATCTATATATATAAAAATGTATAGCTGTTCGTTAGTCTCGCTAAAACTCCAGAACGGGTGGATCGATTTTGCTAATTTTGGTCTTGAAATATTCGGGATAGTCCAGGAAAAATTAACGAAAAAAAATACAACGCTTTCTCCAATTAAAATATATTAAAATGAATTATGCAGGTTCTGGTAAAGCCTGCAGATGGCATTATCCTTTGACAGCTTTGCTAAAAGGACTATTAGGCAGTACGACGTTTTCCGGGTCAGCTAGTAATAATTAAATATGAATAATCCTACTATTTTATGAATACAAATACTATTTGTATAACTACTATTTTATTACTATACTCTACAAATAGAAAGATTCGAATTTGATTTCGACATTAATTTCACAGTAGGTAATCAACTCACAAGCTCTAATAATTATAAACTAATAGACATAACAAATACCGAATTATTTCTGCTCCATTCATCGATAATTAAACACAAAAGATAGTAACAGCTCTACACAAAGGGCTAGTGACGTGCCGACAAAAGGTATCGACACGATGCGTGATTTTAATTTTATAAATAAACGATTTTTAATGAAACCGTCAATCTAGTGATGCGCTTGCTCATTCATTCGGTCTCGTTCTTTTTTTGAATCGATGGAGGCATCTTTTGTGTTACTTTTTATTTTTTTTATGGCTAGTACGTCTATTTTTTGTCTATGATATTAAAAAAAAATTGTGGTATCTTGATACAAAAATCATTTGTAGTATAATGTTGAATTAATTTGGGATGTATTAATATTTTGAAAAAAAAGTATCATCGTAGGACCAGGTGTGGTCTTGGGCACGCCACGATTATGGCGGTAAGTCCCCTCTTTGAGGCGTGGCTGGAAAGACCTCACGGCGTCCTTACCTTCCGCATGACGCAGGTCCTCACCGGACATGGCAAGTTCGGGAGGTTCCTGCATCGGATTCAAGCGGAAGAGACGCCCGGGTGTCGCCACTGTGCGCAACGCCCGGAGGACACGGTGGAGCACACCGTCGAGGTGTGCCCTGCCTGGGCGGAGCATCGCCGTGCCCTCGTGGGGGCGATTGGCGGCGGAGACCTCTCGCGCCGGGCCCTGGTCGAGGCCATGGTCCGGAGCGAGGAGGAATGGCAGGCGGTCGCCTCCTTCTGCGAAGCAGTAATGCTTGCAAAGGAGGAGGCCGACCGCATCAGGCAACGGCGCCCTCGCCGCCGTCGCCGGGATTCCGATCCCGATTTCCGGCCACCGTAGACGCAGGCTCGAGGACGGCGAGCTATGGGTAGCTCGCTGTCCGATCGTCCGGTAATGGACCGAGTCTAAGACGTCGACGGCGCGCACTGTTCCCGCGCGCCTCAAGGAGTTGTCAGCAGCAGGAGGGGCCCAGCTGGGTCGAAGCCTACTGGGGACAGGGTTGTCCGAAAGGGAGCTCGTGCCCCGGTATGAAGGCTAGAAGGAACGGCGCGGGGTTTTTAGTCAGTAAGAGTCTGACACTGTCTCCCGCTCCACCCAAGAGCGGGTTTCGTCAAAGATGATTTTCCCCGTCGAGAAAAAAAAAAAAAAAAAAAAAAGGTGTGGTCTGTATATTTTTTTGGTTGGAAATCATCTAATGACTTCTCTGGGGTGGAGCGAGAGGGCGTGTTCTGACTTCTATGTTCATTCTTTGCCTTGCGTTCCAGGGCCCCAGGTTTTCCTTTTAGAAACGAACCCAAGGTCCCAGTAGCTTCGACTCTGCTGGGCCCCTACGGTTTTGCTGACATCTCCTTGGTCCGGACGGTTACCGAACAGCCGGACGGTGAGCTACCCATTCCTTGCCGTCCGGGAGCCCACGGTGGAGGGAGGACTGTATGGATATTACAAAAAACAAACTATAATTTGAAAGGCTTACATTTTTTTCGTTCTTTGACGGTCCAAAGCACATGAAAATATTTGAACACACAAATAAACAAATAATTTCATCACAAACATAATTCAATCTACATATTACTTAGTCGAAAAGCGGTTTCTAGCTCAGAAACAAACAGATACACTGTTATTTAGTCTTAACTCCATTTTGTGTACTTTCTCATAAGTTTGTTTTAATCTAATTTCAACGCTGTGCCGGTTGTTTTAGGGTTTAAATTAGCATGGTTAGGATTAGCATTACACTATCTAGGGGCAATGATCATTATTGATAGTATATAGGCCTTCAAGGTAGAATGCTTGGAGTTCCTAGATTGAAAATATACGGGTTGATTTTGTGAGCGCGCCTACTGCGGGGAAGACAGAATTCAACACTATCGCTTTTCAGGGTTCCAAAGGGTAAAATATAACCCTATTATATTACTTAGACTCCGGTATCCGTCCGCCTGTCATCATCATCATCATCATCAGCCTTTTTAATGTTCCCACTGCTGGGGCTCAGGCCTCTTCTCTGGGATAGGTAATGGGCCGTAATCCACCACGCGGGCCCAGTGCGGGTTGGTGAATGTCACATGTCTTCGAATTGTTGGTTCTAGGACATGCCGGTTTCCTCACGATGTTTTCTTCCGCCTGTCACCAGCCTGTATCTCATAAACCGTGACCATTTCTTCGTTGGATCATTCAGATGACATCCCCTTGGGCAGAGTGGGAGATAGTGTCAGACTTTTACTGACTAAAAACCCACCCCGTTCCTTCGTTAACCATTTAAAGGGGCTCCCATACACTAGACATATTTTTTTTTATTGCCGTTTTTATAGATAGTGGTACCTACGTGGTACGGAACGCTGCGTGCACGAGCCCGACTCGCATTTAGCCAATTATTGACTAGCTGCTCCCAGCGGCTTCGCCCGCGTGATAGCAGAAATTTATCCAAAGGAAACATACCTCCGGGATAAAAAGTATCATATGTCCTATTCCAAGACATGGTCCATCCGTGTACCAAGTTTCATCAAAATCGGTTCTGCCATTTAGGCGTGAAGACGTAACAAACAAACAAACAAACTCACATTCGCTTTTATAATATTATAAGTAAGCATAGGCTCGTGCTTGACCACTATATCACCTGATGTCAAGCAATGATGTGGCCAACGATAGAGCACGCTTGCCTAGAAGTAACCTGTGCACTCTTGACTTATAGACCCTTATGCCTTGATCACACGTACCGAATAAACAGGCGAGACATTGCTCTCGGCCGAGTACTCGGTACGTGTAAACACAGCGCCGAGTGCTCGGCCGAGCGCTTATCTTTACAACTCCCTTACATCACTGTCTCGGCCGAGCAACATTTTTTTTTTCTGATATAAACTAGTACTTGACTGCGATCCCACCTGATGGTAAGCAGTAATGCAATCTTTGATGGTGAGGCGCACTAGTTTATTAAGAGCCTATTCACTCTAGCCTTGAAGACGCTCAAATTGTAATCGGACGGGAAGACCGCAGCAGGCAAATTGTTCCAGTCCTTCGATGTACGCGGTATAAATGACGAAGCGAAAAGCTTAGTCCGGACCGTAGAGGTAAACATTTTAAGATAAGTAAATGTAATCCCTACTTCCCTACTTATATTATAAATGCGAAAGTAACTCTGTCTGTCTGTCTGTCTGTCTGTTACGCTTTCACGCAAAAACTACTGAACAGATTTAGATCAAATTTGGTAGGTAGGTAGAAGAAACACTGGAATAACACATAGGCTACCTATAATTCCACTGCTGAGCACGGGTCTCTGCCCGCGCGATATAAACTGTAGTCCACGCGGGCGAAACCGCGGGCGGAAAGCTAGTCATTCATAATTTATTTTACAACAGTTTATGATTTCCCGTATGTTTTCAAACCCTTTTATTGATACAGTCATGGTCCGCGCTCCATGGTATTCAGTATACCTCCAGTGTGTTTGTGGAGAGAGAGAAGTAATTAAAATTTAATGTCTGAATTATGTTTATGGTAAATGCACCCGAGCAACCTGCGAAATTAAAATTTTGGTTCAATTTAATTTGTAGTTCAATATCGGATAGTACAGTAGACAAAATATATATTTGTGGTAATGACATGTATGTACACAATTATAAGCTCATTAAAACCATTAACATAACTGCCTAAAGCTGCTTTCAGACTACGCTGTAATTAATAGCATCCTTACTAATATTATAAAAGCGAAAGTGAGTTCGTTTGTTTGTTTGTTACGTCTTTACGCCTAAATGGCAAAACCGATTTTGATGAAACTTAGTACACGGATAGACCATGTCCTGGAATAGGACATAGGATACTTTTTTATCCCTGAAGTATGTTGCCTTGGGATAATTTTCTGCTATCACGTGGGCGAAGCCGCTGGGAGCAGCTAGTACAGTATATAATAGCTTATAGCACAACAATGTCGCGCAAAATACCTTTATTAAATTTTGCCAACAATAATATAGTATAGCAAAGTATCAACGTGTTCTATTTAACCCTTCAGATACCGTCAATTAGAGACACAATAGTAAGACAATAGATGCGCGGCCACCGGTGGTCGCTTGGGAGAATTTTGGTGTGCTATGAACAGTATGTAACTATAAGCTAAATGCTATTATAGCGTTGTCTGAAATGAGCTTAACATAGAGGAGAGCTAAAATGTGCCATTTTAATAAAGACTTTACGTTTAACCTTCTTTTTTCAGATACGATTATCAAAGAACTCTTAATAAATTAATTAGTTTAAGATATAATTAAATTATTTTTTACTCTGTATTATATACAAGGCTTGTAATAATGAAATCTAATAAGATTGTAAGACGGATTGTAGTAACAATTCCCATTTATACTTAGGATTTTTTAAAATTGTTGATAGGTTTGCGCTTGACCGCTATCTCACCTGATGTAGGTAATAAAAGAGAAAAAGATATACCTTTAATTTCTCGTCTGCTACAACGGATAAACCTGAAACAAAAAAATAACCCTGTTTAAATTTCGAACTTGGTTTTTACAATTTTTAATTTTTGACAATTCCAGACGTCCAAAATAGAAAGAACTAAAGAAAGAAAGGAGTAAAGATAGAAAAATGAAAAAAGACAGAAGGAGAGGAAAAAGAAAGAATCAAAGAAAGAAAAACCAATTTATTTACGGGAAATAGGGAAACGCAACCATAAGACTAGCTTGCAAATTACAAATCTTATATATATAAAAATGACCCCCGTTTTCCGTTGTCACGACTTGGCATGAAAGCGGCTTGACCAATTTGGCTGATTTTTTTTTGTTGTGATTGTTATTGTGAGGAGAAGGTTCTTGAAGAAGTTGTGAAGGTAGTGTAGGGTAGAGTAGGCTAGAGTAGGGTAGAGTAGGGTAGAGTAGGGTAGGGTAGAGTAGGGTAGAGTAGTAGGGTAGAGTAGGGTAGAGTAGGGTAGAGTAGGGTAGAGTAGGGTAGAGTAGGGTAGAGTAGGGTAGAGTAGGGTAGAGTAGGGTAGAGTAGGGTAGAGTAGGGTAGAGTAGGGTAGAGTAGGGTAGAGTAGGGTAGAGTAGGGTAGGGTAGGGTAGAGTAAGGTAGGGTAGGGTAGGGTAGAGTTGGGTAGAGTAGGGTAGAGTAGGGTAGAGTAGGGTAGAGTAGGGTAGAGTAGGGTAGAGTAGGGTAGAGTAGGGTAGAGTAGGGTAGAGTAGGGTAGAGTAGGGTAGAGTAGGGTAGAGTAGGGTAGAGTAGGGTAGAGTAGGGTAGAGTAGGGTAGAGTAGGGTAGAGTAGGGTAGAGTAGGGTAGAGTAGGGTAGAGTAGGGTAGAGTAGGGTAGAGTAGGGTAGAGTAGGGTAGAGTAGGGTAGAGTAGGGTAGAGTAGGGTAGAGTAGGGTAGAGTAGGGTAGAGTAGGGTAGAGTAGGGTAGAGTAGGGTAGAGTAGGGTAGAGTAGGGTAGAGTAGGGTAGAGTAGGGTAGAGTAGGGTAGAGTAGGGTAGAGTAGGGTAGAGTAGGGTAGAGTAGGGTAGAGTAGGGTAGAGTAGGGTAGAGTAGGGTAGAGTAGGGTAGAGTAGGGTAGAGTAGGGTAGAGTAGGGTAGAGTAGGGTAGAGTAGGGTAGAGTAGGGTAGAGTAGGGTAGAGTAGGGTATAGTAGGGTGGAGTAGGAAAGAGCGGGGCGAAGCCGCGCGGGCAAAGCTAGTATTTTATAAAAAAAAAATAAGTGCTACGAAGTATTTCCTGGAAGTATCGCGATGCCATCTAATATGATCATACCATCACAACAACTTATTGAAACGAGTATCAACAATTTCCGCGCTCCGTGAGCAATTGATCGCTTAGATTACAAGTTCTAGATGTCTAGTAGTGAGCTAACCGCATTAGGTCTGAAGGTACTTAGCCCTACAGATCTACCGAAAGAGTTATCAAAGCCCTCGCAAATAGTACGAGATCTATAGAAGAAATCTCTTACCTCATCTGTTTATTTTATTAAGATAAATATTATACGCTAGATAACGCGTTCATTAAGACATTGCGAATTGATGCCAATGATGTTAAACAATTTTGTTGTTACATTTTTGACATCAATTACCCCTCATTTGTTATTTGGGAAAGACGAGCATCAGCTGACGGCATTGCCGTGGCCGAATTCTGAGCCGGGCAAGGAATATGACTACTTTTTCCATCGATACGCTTAGAAGAAGAAGAAACTGATGGAATGTGCCCCAACTGGCCCCAAGGAACTGAAAACCTATAGGTTGCCTCCTTTTTTTGGTGCATGTAGGAGGGTTGCCTCGCATAAAGAGGTGAGTAAATGGTCATAATTAACCCTCATCTGTTTTTTATTCGAATTATAGATCTAATTAAAGGTAATTTTATTCCTAATCCAACCGTATTACCTTACCAAATACGGTGTAAATAAATGGTTGCCCAGATTTAAGATGTATGTAAATTTTTTCTTGATACACGGAGATGGTACACAGGTATCCTGGAATATCACATAGGATACTTTTTATCCCGAGAGTAAGTTCTCTAGGGATAATTTTCTACTATTACGAGGGCCAAGCCTCTGTCAGCAGCTAGTAAGGACATAATAAAAATAAAAATTATATCAGTTCACAATATTGAAGAGTTAAGTGGACAAAGGCGTTATCTGACTAAATAAAAAAAAAACGAGTTTTTTGCATGGTTTCAAATGATGGTAAATTGATCCATGGATTTAAAACACCCCAATTCTGATTCGTTACATAGTTAAAGATGCTAGAAAAGGCTTTAACTGACAATCTAAGTATATACCTATTTCAGATTTGAAATGTGCTAAAAGCTGAAATATTACCAGAGAATCGTAATAGTAGTTAACACCTTTGTCCACTTACCCCTTCAATTTTTTCGCAACTTTTAAATACACAGTTTTTTAACACTGAATCTACAAACATTTATCGACGCGAATGAAACATAAATAAAGATTTAGGTACTGTGCGTTCCAAATGAGAATAGGATCGATTTTTTGTTGTGACGTCACGATTTACTGTCAAATCTAAGAAATTTGGTCGAAATTGAGGAACTTGGAGATGAGTAAAATTGAAGAACTGAAATCTGATTAAACTCTTTTCGTTCACAGTTCGTAAATAAATTAAATTTTTCGTAAAATAGTTAAAGTTTCAAAATTTCTTTCCTCGATTTGACAGTAAATCGTGACGTCACAACATGCAATCGATCCTATTCTCATTTGGAACGCATTGTACATACATTAAGATACAAACAAACGTTTTCCGCTGCAGACACGACGGACCTTGTTTATTGTGCAGAGCTCACGTAATGCCGCCAGAGCAGGGTAACGAACACGGAGTATTGAGTCAATGGAATACGCATACTTTCAATGTTCTGTCTGCTAGGGCTGCAAGATTCGTTCGAAGAGTTAATGTGGCTCGTGAACATAGAGGACAACTAAAAGAACTTTAGGTGAATTTCAGTCAGTAAAAGCCTGACATTCCATCTGTCTTTGCCTCTCGAGAGTCTGTTATTTGATGATTTCCCACCTAAAAAAGGAATTTTCAAATAAAAGAGAATAGATGAGTCGCTTGATGGTTGTTTGCTACGCAGTGGCATAATAAATCACATAAATTGACGTAAGTATCGACATAGTGACAAAGAGGCTTTATTTATAAGTGACTCGTCTTGGCTTTGCGCAGGAGCACATTATACACACAAACGTTTTTGGTATATTACTTTTTCGATTAGTGTAAACATCAACATTTGTAGAGTGGTTCAGGAGATGTTAGCGGAGAAACAGATAGACGCAGAAAGCGACTTTAATTTACACTATGTAGAAATGGCCATGGAATTAGTTTAAAAACAGATTAGTTAATTTATTTTTATTGGCAGTTTGAATTTAGAATCCGATAAATCAGTATTTAAACTATGGGCTGTAGATTGTCCGATTGAGTTACCGTGGCCCTCGATTTATAACCATGCAAAGAATTTGAGCACTCCATTGAGTAGCGTTAATGGAGTGCTTACTCTGGTCGATTACAACGGATTGCGTACATATCCGTTTTCATTTACAGGTGTATCTTTTAAATCTTGGAGCCTGCCTACCAACATTACTCATGATAACTTGGTTGTGATAACATTATTTTTATTTGTAAATTCTTTAGAAGACAATCATTCAAGTCCAAATATCATCTTGTCAACAATCAATGTAAAAAAAACTGCAACTTATTAGAGGTACTTAGTCAAAATTTTGTAAAATTAAAAAAAAAACTAAGATTTTCAACTGATATAGATCAGATACGATTAGTTATGAAAACAGTCAATTCCTGAATTGAGTTACAAAGATTTTTCCGGAACACAAAAAAGTTTTTTTTTTGTATTTTCAGATTTTTTCCTATACTTGTGCTTTGAGATTTTGCTTCATGCCTTTCAAGAATCTAGGTCAACGGGAAGTACCCTATGAATCTTGATTTCCTTGAGTATTGAGGAACTCAGAAATTCGATTTTTTCACAGCTTCAAGGGACCACAGACCTGAGTAATATGGTTTTAATTTCTACTCGATACTTCCACGCGTTCCCGAGATTAAAGGTCTTGATAGACAGACGGACGGACAACAAATTAATCCTATAAGGGTCCCGTTTTTTATCTTTTGGGGTACAGAACCCTAAAAATACGATAATTGGACCAATTTTGTATTTCGTCATCGTAATTTCAAACTAAACAGAAAAGCTCGAAAAATGAAAACAGCTCGTGGGTATAACTAACCGTAACAGTTTACTTACAGCTCGTAACTTGTACATCGTATAATCAGGGGCGTAGCGTGGACTAATTTAGACGTGGGAGAAAGTACAACAGCGACACCTTTTTCTTTCATAAATTATAAAACAAGACAGCGGCTGTCGCAATCGTGTTCGATCGTCGCTTACCATCAGGTGAAATAGATCAAACGTGAGCAGCAATTATAAAAAAACCCTCGTTCTTAAAGAGCCCCCTTTGGGTGCGAGGCCGTAGGCGAAGGATAAACTAGTGCTTGACTACGATCCCACCTGATGGTAAGCAGTGATGCAATCGTTGATGGTGAGGTGCACTAGTTTATTAAGAGCCTATTCACTCTAGCCTTGAAGACACCCAAATTATAATCGGACGGGAAGACCGCAGCAGGCAAATTGTTCCAGTCCTTCGATGTACGCGGTATAAATGACGAGGCGACAGTCTGGACCGTAGAGGTTTCAACAACGTAAGGGTGGATAATCGTCCTACGTCGGGTTGTCCGATGGTAGAAATGAGATGGCGGAATCAAGTCATGCAATTCCTAGCTATCCTAGCTACGCCACTGCGTATAAGTTTAGTTTATAATAGAAGACAGTTGTCCTGCGTCGCTCTGTCTGTCACGCGGAAGCCCTCGAGCACTTCAAATCGACCGCTACCTATGATTAAGTATCCGATACCAGAAACCAAGAATTTGTTTTAATAGGGACTGGTCTTACTACGTTTGGTATAAGTTGGAAACTTATGACGTTACCAACTTTTACCAGCTGTTTCCCCGGCGGACGGGTTATGTCGTGCGGTTTTGATCACGTATGCGGGATTGCCTCGCACGCTTGTGCACCAAAAATGTCCTTTTCATACAAGTATATATTGCAATGCAGAAAACTAGATCGTAGGATTGCGTTTCTTACGCTGGGTAAAATTTTCTGGGAAAAACCCGCATGCGTGATGAAATCCGTACGATAATAAAAACACTCTTTAATGTCGAAAAGTATCTTGAATATACTCTCGGGATAAAAGATCCTATTTTCTCTTTCTATGTCCCATTCTAGGACATTTACTTTAACTGACTGTGAAACCCATCTGAAAAGCGCCCATCGAGCTCATGGAGGATACTAAACTAGACTAACTTTTGTAACATTATCAACACTTTAGTGTTTTCATCATTATCATCATCATCATCCTCAGCCTTTTTAATGTTCCCACTGTTGGGACTTAGGCCTCCTCTCTTGGAATGGGCCGTGGCTTCATTAACATCAATTTAGCGAGAATACGTCCACTGTTGGACATATAGACCTCTGTCAAATGTTACTACAACGATCGGTTCTGTGATGTGCGTCTCACATTCATCGGATTCAAGCAACCCACACCAGGTCTTAGATGAAAGAAAGACGATAGATAGAGGGAGAAGAGATGAAGACAAAGTAAAAGGATTCGTGTATTTTAGTCCTAATTGGCTATTTTTCTGTACTAAATAAAATAAGTAAATTGATTCAACGTATGTGAAGCCTTCCAACGCTGCGTCTCTCCTTTCTGTCCCATTGATTATATATTCTGCCCTTAAAGGCGACTCTTCAAGCTATCTTGGTAACTTACAGTGGCGAAGCGTGAAATATTGAGAGAGGTAAGCCGGAGCAAAAAAAAAATGCTTGCCTACTCCGAGCGCGGGCACGCAGTCTTGAGTCCTTACCGAAAATCTGTGATTGGCATCCTGGCTTCAGTCTTGTATAGGCAGATATATCTTCAGTCCACTTTTACTATACGTGTAAGCACTGAGATATTGAAACAGTGTCTTGCAAGCATAATAGAAGTGGCTTTGATAAAAGCCGTTTGTGGTGAAATGATGATATGA
This sequence comes from Mythimna lalbum, assembly GCA_949319445.1. NCBI lineage: Eukaryota > Metazoa > Arthropoda > Insecta > Lepidoptera > Noctuidae > Mythimna > Mythimna lalbum. The sequence goes on along the minus strand of OX439361.1, from coordinate 18,177,183 downwards.
TGTAAATTAAACAAAACTTAATCGACTAAGTACTAATAATACTACTTATACTCTAAAGCTATTCGTCTATTCTTTCTTACAAAGTGCGCTAAGACATTATCATAAAAACCGGGAAGATTCTTAATTTTTAGTAAAGAACGTTTTTCTATAGAAAAAATGGCTAAGTCAGATAATCGTTCTTGTTTTTGATTATTACGCATGTTGATATTTATTGTAAAGGGATGTATTAAAATGTTAAAAAAAAAAACCAGCTCTGAGAAGAACTTTTGCGTAGGTGTAGTTTTGAGAACGAATCTAAAAAAAATCGCACGAAAATTATTAGACTTCGCGCACGACCTTACTCATAGATCTAAACTCCCCTCCCGCACGCTCACCGGCCTTGGTGACGCTTGGGCCCTGCAGCATAAATCGTAATATTTTAATTTCGCCATAACTTCAAAACGAAACGTCCAATTTTAATCGTTCAAAGACCAAATATTATCTACATAAACTGTACTTAGTGATGAAATACATTATTTTGATAAGGGTTAATAGCATGAGTAAAATAAATGCGTTTAAATGTAGTCCAAAAAAATTCAATATGATTAGATAAAAAAATGGTTGTTGTGCCTCACTCGACATAGATAGGTATACTGTCTCACGGACTTTTTTGTAGATATTTATAAGATCTACAATTAATTAGAACATTTTACGGTCCTATCTTTTTAAGTTTAGGCAGCGTACGCAAAATAAGTAACTTTTCTGGTTGATTTTTTACACCATGTGTCCGAAAAACCCAAATATCTTACGGAACCCTATTTTTTTCCAAAATAAAATTTAGCCTAAGTTACTCGTGGATAATGTAGCTTTCGAATGGTGAAAGAATTTTTGAAAACAGTCTAGTAGTTTTTAAGCCTATTCAATAAAACTCTATCAAATAACTCGAAAAAAAACCGGCTTGCCGGAGCGCTAAGAAGCGCGAAGGTTTTTTGACCTTTATGTGACGTCATGACGTATATCTTGTATAGAAATTTAAACGCTAAAAAGCCGATTGCGCCTGCGGCTTATCTTAAAGCAACATGTTGTTGAAAAGCAAATTTTGTTGATTTAATGTCCATAGTGTATACTTAGTGTAGGCGTTTTGTAATGTTTCTTTGTAGTTTTATAATTACTGATTGTGCCATTTCTCAATTACGGTAGAGAGTGGTTGTGTTCTAAACTTCTGAAGGGAAGCCGGTGGGAATCGAGTTGTATGGAACCTTCGTCACTGGTAACTTAACATTTAAAGTTTTAGCAAGCGAATTCAAGAAAGTATAAGTCATAGGCCCAAAAGGGTAACCCGCCAACCGTTCATGCCTTACACCACAACCCAAAAGAATAATGTTTTACCCCCAAGAAGTCCGTCGCCGTACACAAGCGATGTCGCTAAAGATAATTATGTCAATGTTCCCTGCCCATTATACCACCAGCCATGCTGCCATTTTGATCCCATTACTGCAGGTTCTGGGCAAGCGTATTATTATTGAAGTTTATTCAAACGATACTCTATTTGTTTGTCGTTTTTGTTCATTGCACTGAGTGAGACTTGTTTTTAAGTTAACGCGATCGAAACGTTTATGCGTTTGGTTCTCTGATTGGTTAAGAGTTTGGAGCTGGCCAATCGGAGCGCCAAACGTCATAAATGTATCCATTGATGGCGTTAATGTGAAACAAATTCGCATTAGGCACTCTGAAATTGTTCCCGATGGGATTAGTAAGAGTTTTCTTTGTGATAGGCATTGGGCTACTACTGCTTAAGGCTAAGCTCGTTTATGGGGATGTTATTGGTGATTGGTTCCAGATCCTAATTCTGGAACCAATCACCACCTCCCAAGCTAAATAAAAGAATAATTATTAAGTAACATGAGTACGTAAGTAATTATAGAACCTTGCTAAAGGAGACCCATCGTCTCCATATTACTAGCTATACTACATGAATAGTTAAATTATTTTTATTCATGTCTGTCAACAGTATATTGTCTCTAATAAACCCAAGTATTTCTTTTAACTTTTTTTTTACTAGTTTTTGACAGTGATCTCACCTGATGGTAAGCAGTGATGTAATCGTTGATGGTGAGGCGCACTAGTTTATTAAGAGCCTGTTCATTCTAGCCTTAAAGACACTTAAATTATAATCGGACGGGAAGACCGCAGCTGGCACATTATGCCTTTCCTTCGATGTACGCGGTACAGTGCCTAAGTGTAGTTCTATACTTAAGAGGGTCCTTCTCCACTCGCTTATCGTAAACATCGAAAATGGTTTAAAAGCTTTTTACTTCATTTAATGCAATCCAACGCGATGATTGACGAAAAGGCAACGCAAAAAAAGAGAGATAACGCCTGAAAACCCTGTTAGTATTCGGTAATTCCGATATTTACTCGAAAATTTCGCAAAACTTGCTCCAGGAAATAGCTGTTTTTTTTAAACCCTTAAAAGTTTTTGGAAAAAGTTGTCGTCATTTAGAATCTTAATAAAATTTGCAAGGTCTCTAGAGTATTACTTTTTGACTTTTTAAATTTTTAGGCAAATTATGAAGTGTCAAAGTTCATACAAAATAGGACATTTTCAGAGGTTTTTACTGGATTAGTTTTACACAAATTTAGAAATTGGTTTCTTTAGAAACCTAGATAATATCCTCAAGATAGTGTGTTTCCAAAATGTCTAATGAAAAATGTGTAATAACGTCATAATCAGTTATGAGCGGTTGTATGAAAAACAGTGAAAATGTGAGTCATGATGCACCACCTTAAGCGCACTACACTACACCTGTGTTCCTTCAGTTCCTTTGCGTTCCAGGGCTGCAGTAACTCTTCCGAACCTTCCCTCATTCCGTTATTACCCCCTTGGAATCTTGTCAATACCTTTATACCAGACATAACTTCTTTGGAACAGCTCATTCAGCCCTCGATCCTCAGTATCTGTCATCATAGCGTATCGCGACCGTGGATCGTGATTCAAGCCTTAGATCTGAATGCGTCACGTACTTGTGACATTACTGACAATGGGCAGGTGACTTGTGGTATGTCAGGTTTGATCAAAACTGAAGTATAGGGAAAAAGTATAGGAATGAGGACCACAAATTTTTCCGTCGTATTTTGGAATTAATCTTTAGATATGCGGAATTGCGGAGTAGAGAGTGTCCCACAAGTGGCCTTCTACAAGGTGGACCGATGACCTGGTGAGGGTTGCGGGAATCCGATGGATGCGAGACGCACAGGACCGTTCATTGTGGCGGCACTTGGCTCCCCCAAGTCTATGTCCAACAGTGGACGTCTTTCGGCTAAAATGATGATGATGATGAGTGTCCTACAAATCTCCGATGAAAAGGGAGGATCGTCCAATCGGACGGGTGTTGTGTATGGTTTCTTTTCTATGCTATCTTTATTACCTGCCTTTCTTTTATATCTTTTCTTTATTTTCTTTCCTTTCTTTTTTTGTTTCTTTTCTTATTCACTCCAGGCTTGAAGACACCTAAATTATAATGGGACGGGACTTTTTAATGATATAAACAAGTGCTTTGCTGCAATCCCACCTGATGATAGTACGCAGTAATGCAATCGTTGATAGTGAATCAAACTAGATAACACTCTAGCTTTGAAGACACGTAAATTATATTCGGACGGGAAGACTGCTGCAGGCAAATTGTTCCAGTCCTTCGACGTACGCGGTATGGGCGACGAGGCGAAACGCTTAGTCCGAGCTGTAGAGATTTTAACAACGTAAGGGTGAATACTCATCGTACGTCGGGTTATCCGATGGTTTTTTTTTGTAGGTGGGACAATCATCCAATGACATCTCCGGCTCTTGGGTGGAGCGCGAGGGCTTGTCAGACTTTTACTAACTAAAAACCCGCTTCTGTTCTTTCGTTGCCTCTCATACCAGGGCCGAGTCCTCCTTTCAGAAGCAGATTCTTGGCCTCAGTAGGCTTCGAGCCTGCAGCCCCTATAGTTTGCTGACATCTCCTTGAGGCGCACGTGGAACAGTACGCGTCGACGACGACTTGGGCTTGGTCCGGACAGTCGGACGGCGAGTACCCACTGCTCGCCAACCACAAGCGCCTACGGTGGCCGGAAATCGAGATCCGAGGAATCAAGAAAGGCTGGGGCGTGAGAGGCACTGACACCTCCTTTGCCAGGATTACTGCTTCGCAGAAGGAGGCGACCGCCTGCCACTCCTCCTCGCTCTCGCTTTAGGAAGGTGATCTTTGCCACACCAGCTTTGTAACCCAAGGTATCATTCAGTCACTGTGGTACTTCTGTCCCTATCCTGCATTAGGGCCTTTAAGAGGTACGTGTCACGTCTAAATGACACGGCGATGGTGATCTCATTGCGTTTTTGCACGACTCACCTGCGCTAGAGTACTCGTTGACAAAACATCATAAATCTCAGTTGTCACAAGCGAAATTGAAATCTATGTCTCAAGATTTAATGGTGATTTTCGTTTGAAAGGAAGGGTGTAGTAAAAAAATGTACTTGTATATTGAATTTTATGTATGTGAGAATTTTACGCCATCTCTATTTACGCCGTGTTTTTCTTATGATCGGTTTAACAAGAATTCTAACTATGATGTCTCATCCGTCGGTACATCTGCTGTTAGTATTTATGATGTTATTAATATTTATATTGCGCTGTTTTGTTGTATGTTGTAGGCAGAACAACCATGACGTGTTTAAATGTCAAGCGAGAGAGCGAGACAGAGGGATGAAGCTATTATCCTTACTGTTTGTTTGTTACGTCTTCACGCCTAAATAGCAAAACCGATTTTGATGAAACTTGGTACGCGGATAGACCATGTCCTGGAATAGGACATTTAGAAATACATAAGTATATTTATCAGTTGTCTAGTAGGTACCCATAAAACAAGCTCTACTTAGCTTGGGACTAGACGGCGTTGTGTGATAGTTGTGGAATATTATATTATATATGTATATTATATTAAAATGTCAAGTGTGTGAGAGAGAAAGAGGGATGGAGCTATTAAACCCTATATGGCTCCATCCCTTTAACAGTTCAGTTTAGGTCGTTAACTGGATCGTGTTAAGAGCTCGTGTTAGCCTGGACATCTGGTCGTTGCTGTACCTTAACCCTTCAGATACCGTCAATTAGAGACACAATAGTAAGACAATAGATGCGCGGCCACCGGTGGTCGCTTGGGGATTCATGAATTAAAATGGTCTTCAGACTGACGATGGAGCACGTTACCTAGATGTAAATTATTCACTCTTGACTTAATGCCCTCTAGTTACACCTATCAGGAAACACAGATTCCGCCAGGGATTTCCAATCCTTTGAAAGAAAAAGAATTTATTCGCGTCGAACATGACGCATATCTTAAAAATAAATAAATGTAACAAGTAACAATAACCTTCCCCTTACCTAAACCTGGTAACCTGGTAGCCTTTGCTTACCTTTATTGCTTAGTTTAGTGAACGCAGACTAGTAAAAATAATAACATGCCATACAGCTGTGATTTTGAGAAAAACTTGTTTTATGATAAATGATAAATGATCTTTATTTTGTAAATAGGTTTTCAAAAAACACTTTTACACGTCAATTTTGTTTTCAGTCAGTTTTAACGAGAGGAGGCCGGTGTTTCCTAGCTGACTACCCTGAGAAGAAACATCGAAACAAACTCAGGGGTTTATATTTTTGAACTCCAAAGTTCATAGAATATTGGCAGTTTTAAGAAATACTGACATCTTCTTGTCTTTTAGAAACTGATCAATTCATCAGAAAATGTGATCATGGCGATTCAATTTAGATAATCTTGGTTTTAAGGTTTCGGAGGCGCGCACTGTTCCCGCGGAGGAGGGGCCCAGCTGGGTCGAAGCCTACTGAGGACAGGGTTATCTGATAAGAAGCTCGAGCGCCGGTATGAAGAGGCCAGAAAGAACAGGGTGGGTTTTTAGTCAGTAAGAGTATGACAATATCTCCCGCTCCACCCAAGAGCGGGGGTTGTCATAAGATGATTTTTGCCCCCCGTAAAAAAAAGGGTTCCGGACCCGAAGGGTAAAACATGACCCTATTACTAAGACTCCGCTGTCCTTCCGTCTGTGTCTGTCCGTTTGTCACAAGGCTCTGGTGATATATGGTGAGCTATCTGGTGAACCGTGATAGTTAGACTGTAGAAATGTTCCCCTTCCCAGATTATTTATTTCCGTGGCCGCTACAACAAAAACCATAATAGAATAAATATTTAAGAAGATTCTCATCTCATATTATATCAAACGTGATTTTTTGCTGCATACGGAACCCATCGTACGTGAGTCCCACTCGCACTTGACCGGTTTTTTGTATTATTTATATTTTAAATGTGGTTTATCTTTTTCGGTTCTCAAAAGAAACATTAAATTAAGACTCTTACAAATCGTTGGTAAGTAATCGATTTCTTGATCCAATTTTTTGCCCACATCACCGGGAGTAATTTAAAACTTCCGTTTAAAATACCCATTGACTATCTTACAGATGTGAAGAGATAAACCATCGGATTGTGGGCGTTTTTTCCTCAACTTTTTATATATGAACCGTTGTGATTGTCCGTGGGAATATTTTTATCAATGGAATCAGTTTTTGGATTCAATGAAGGGTTAACACGTTGACAGATGAACTCATTTTCTTATTATTTTCATTTATGTGGTACGGGGAGTTTAAGACCTCGTATGAAACTATCAATATGGCGGTAAGGGGTTTATTAGACCCCGTAACGGTTAAGAAACTTAAAAGCTTTTTTGGCTAAGTGTGGTAAGAGGTCAAAGTGACCTCGTATTGAAATAGATATACGACTGGATTGTGTTTTAATGGGGTATATTAGGGTAAGTTTGAAAGTGGCGCCAGTGACTGAAAAGTTCAAAGGAAATCGTTTGTTTTTGTATGGTCATGTAAAGAGGAGAGATGAAACGCATGTTGCTAAAAGAGTTATGAATTTACATGTGGATGGATGGAGAGGGAGGTCAAAGAAAAGATGGAAGGATTGTGTGAGAAGTGATATGAATGAAAAGGGAGTTAGTGATAGCGTGACGAGCGATAGAACAAAATGGAAGAAAAAAACGTGTTGCGCCGACCCCAAATAAAACGGGATAAGGAAAGGAAGATGATGAGCTCCTATGTTACGTCATAGATGTCGCTAGTGATTCTAGTCCTTCCTCAAAACCGTTATAACTTTTAAAACTATTATTTACGCCATTGAACGCCTGCCCACAAGTCCGTTACATAAAGTTCCAAGCGCGAGGCATTTAATACAACACTAGTGCAGATATCTGGTTTCCAGATCGTGTGGTAATCAATACAGGCGCCATGGCTGAGGGCTCGAGTTGCCTATGACCGCATCCTGCGCACTTCCGCTTTTAATCATGTAATTGCGATGGTCTTAGTTGAGTGTTTCCTTCAGAGGGTACTTTAGTACGGGTTACGGTATGGTACGGTGAACTTCGGATCATGCAGTTACATTTTAGCTAAGTATAAAAATTACTGCACACTAGTAGTAGACGTAGCTTAAGTTAGGTAAGGTTAGACGGAATGAAGATCTGACTAGCTGTACAGCTAGTTGGCTCTTCACGTGACCTGGTTGGGCTTCCTTGATTTGTTTTTTTTCATAAATTCTTTACTTATTTACAGCGAATCAGCATTGCTATTCAAAGTAGCAATGCTGCCAGCGATTAGGGCACATTTGACTCCTGTAACATAGGTGCCAACTACCTCAGAAGCCAAGGTTTCAATTGATGTATCAACGTATTATCTCGATAAAACATTGTTATTATTTCCCATTGACAATGATGTCAATTAATTTTTTGATGTATTGGAATTCTTTTTAACACGCTTTTTTATTATTAGCTTCACTTGTAACTATGTAAGAAAATCTTGGAATCTTAATTTGACCCACTTTCTGGTCTTTGATCAGGATGAAATTTTGCACACGCTCTGAGTTCTGATGACAATACATGACTAGCTAAGAAACGTCATTACAAATCCAATATGGCGGCCTCCCCAAGATGGCAAACTGGCTGTTTGAAATTGCACTTCCATGATATGGGTATCAAATGAAAGGGTTTGCTGTCAGGAATACGAGAAAATAGTCACGTGACTCAAATCCAACATTGCGGACGTCCAAGATGGCGGACAGGCTATTTGAAATGCACCCCCATGATATGGGTATCAAATGAAAGAGTTTGCTGTCAGGAATATGAAAAAATAGTCACGTGACTTAAATCCAACATGGCGGACAGGCTATTTGAAATGCACCCCCATGATATGGGTATTAAATGAAAGGGTTTGCTGAATGGGATACGAATAAATTAAGTTTGAATAATAAGAAGACTAAAAAGTATAAAATAAAAATAATAGTTTAAAAAACTAAAAAACACGCTTTAATGATGAAAGAAACAAAAAAGTGGAAAATAATTTCTAATTTAGAAATGAATTAACAAACAATCAATGGTATTTTTGTAAAAAAGCGTGGGGGGCTCCATATACCTATAAGTTCTTAAGAAGCGCCCCACACTTTTTACAAAAATACCATTTAAATTAGAAATTATTTTCCACTTTTTTGTTTCTTTCATCATTAAAGCGTGTTTTTTAGTTTTTTAAACTATTATTTTTATTATTCATGTTTTCAATTTTATTGTTGAATTTTGACTATACTGAGTTATTACGATGGTCATCATGACCATAGAAAAAAAATGTACAATGTACAGGCAGGTACATTTTTTTCTAGTAAGTTTTTTTTCGGTGGATAAAAATCATGCAGATGACATCCCCCGCCCTTGGGTGGAGCGGGAGATAGTGTCAGACTTTTATTCACTAAAAAATCTACCCCGTTTCTTAGTTGCCTTTCATGCCTGGGCCGAGCCTCTTTTTCAGAAGAGTTGAACGCACTATAATCTCAGGAACTACCGGTCCGATTTGAAAAATTCTTTCAGTATAAGATAGCCCATTTATTGAAGAAGATTATTTAATTTCACTCTACGACCAATAGGTAGGAGCAGTAACTAAACAGGCGTGTGACACGCGACTTAGATAGGATGTAGGAAACATGGCTGCCAGTGCCGTCAGTCGTGTGTTTCCGTAATTCGATTAGCACCTTCCGAGACTAGCCGAGATTCTTACGTAATACCGGTAACTCTGTCAATAAACATAGATGTGTGAAGGTTGGACAGGTATTTTAGTCGTGAAGCTGGTAGTGCATCGGGGATGTTTGCAGAGGACAACACCGATTGCTTTATGAACGGGGACCCTAAGATAGAAACTCGCTTGTACGATACGACTACATACAGAAGCAAAATTAATCAAAATATCTATTTCAAGACAGCATGTTTCACAGTGGGCCTCATCAGAAGGCTCAAAGTCACCCAGAGGGCAATGGAAAGGGCTATGCTCGGAGTTTCCTTGCGGGATCGAATCAGAAATGAAGATATCCGCAGGAGAACCAAGGTTACCGACATAGCCCGAAGAATCGCCAAACTTAAGTGGCAATGGGCAGGGCACATTGCTCGAAGAACAGATGGCCGTTGGGGCCGAAAGGTTCTGGAGTGGCGACCTCGTACTGGAAGACGCAGCGTCGGAAGGCCTCCTGCAAGGTGGACCGATGACCTGGTGAAGGTTGCGGGAAACCGATGGATGCGAGACGCGCAGGATCGATCATTGTGGCGACACTTAGGGGAGGCCTATGTCCAACAGTGGACGTCTGTCGGCTGAAATGATGATGATGATGATGATGTTTCGCCGAAAACTTTGTTGATAGAAAACGGTATTATTGCGGACAACCAGGTACCCTTGATTGTCCGCTCAAATACATGGTCACCGGGTCACCCGGGCGATTGAGGGGTTGTTTTGCTCCCACACACAGCTGTGCACTGGCCCCTAATAACCACTGTGACCTGTTTTGTACTTAGTGTCGGTGTCCAACTTTGTGACCTTTTTAAAAATACAGTGAAACTTGGTTAAGTGGGACCTGGATAAGTGAGAAACCTCCATAACTGGAACTCATGCTGAGGTCCCAACACTTTGGCACTGAATTACCTCTGTTAGTGGGACGAGGTAAGCCTCTATATCTTGGATTTGTTCTTTCGATTTATCATCATAGTTACCTCTATAGCTGAGACAGCGAGTAAATTTTATATGCATAAACCGCTATAACTGAGATAACATTGTTTGTTTACTCATTCTCAACTGAAATAACCTGTATTCTCACCTCTATTAATGAAACCCTCTGTAAATGAGACAGATATTTATTTATACCTGTATATCTGAGACACTGGGTAAGTGGAATACCTCTATAAGTGAAACGACATTGCAGGTCCCTTGATGTCTCACTTAACCAGGTTTCACTGTATAAGATGGTGTAAAAATGATTGCAATCGATCAGATATTCAGGTTTCGCATATACTATTTTTTTTGTACTAAAAATGTGCAATGATTAGTAGAATCCACTTTATCTGCTGCAGGTGACAATACCAGCAGCTTCTAAAATAAATAAGTACGTAATAACCCAACATCAGCTTCCAAATGACGATATCATGACTATTACCAAATAACCGCTTAGGGTCATCGAGCCAACAATAATTGCTGACATCGAAATGCTACCAAGCACCATAACGCACGAACTTCCCTAAATAGACCTACAAGCTTATGTACCTAGACATAAAGTCCAAATTCGAATGGCAAGTTTTGAAAGTGGTGTTGGTTTAAGTTTGTGGTTCGGCGATGGCATTGACACCATACGTGATGGTTGGTACGTGGTCTGGTTATGGGTTTGTCTCTGTATGTATTTGGTTGGCCCTTGGGCTTGACAGGTTCAAATCATTATGCAATGGCGAATTGTTTTAGAATGTATCCTTTTAATTGTTATCAGGTGTGTTTCGAGTGCCGGATTAAGCTAGCGTGGGGCCTCTAGCAAATTCATCCAAGGGGCCCCTATGTAGATCTGTTTTTTTTAAATATAGATAAAATTACTTTTTTTCATCATTTCAGCCGATAGACGTTCACTGTTGGACATAGGCCATCCCCAAGTGTCGCCACAATGAACAATTCTGTGCATCCAGTATTCATCGGATTCTTACTTAAATTTGATATTTTCTTTAAACGATTCTAATTAATATGCCTAGCACTTTTGGTAAAACCTAAATGGTGATGATTTTTTGCATTTCTACACCGTGTAATAAACAATTTAAAGGTGAGAGAAATTCTAAGAAACCGAAAAGATCTCAAAAGTGCGGGTTTCCTGACCGCGCGGGGCCTCTAAATGCGCGAGGCCTGTAGCATTTGCTACTCTTGCTGTATGACTAATCCGCCACAAAAAAAGTAATGCAGATAGCATTACTTTTTTTTGAGGTAAGAAATTATAGAGCGAGATTAGTGTCAGACTTTTACTGACTAAAAGCTACCTGTGGCTGTGTTCCATCAGTTGCCTCTTTCGAATCACCTTCTACAGTAACTACCGGTGATTTTATTGAAGTAAGGTAGAACTACACTGCTCACACGTGTGCTACACGCGCCGATCTGGTCGCGTCGGTCTCCATACATTTTATATGGAAACTAGACTTGTAGAGCTACACTTGATACACGCCACTCGACGTCGTTCTACATAAAAATCAGGCGTGTGCGTTGTTCTAAATATGTAGTTCTTGCTTGAGTTTAATAATTAGAGTCTTTTATGAAAGCCTTTTTTTTTCGTTGGGCAAAAATCATCTTATGACAACCCCCGCTCTTGGGTGGAGCGGGAGATAGTGTCTAGTGTGTCTCTTACTGACTAAAAACCCACCCCATTCCTTCTAGCCTCTGCATACCGGGGCTCGAGCTTCCTTTCGGATAACCCTGGCCCCAGTAGGCTTCGACCCAGCTGGGCCCCTCCTTCTGCTGACAACTCCTTGAGGCGCGCGGGAAAAGTGCGCGCTGTCGACGTCTTGGGCTCGGTTTGGACAGTGTCCGGACGATCGGACAGCGAGTTACCCATGGCTCGCCGACCGCGAGCCCGCGCCGCGTCTACGGTGGCCGGAAATCGGGATCGGAATCCCGGCGGCGGCGGCGAGGGCGCCGTTGCCTGATGCGGTCGGCCTCCTCCTTGCTAGCATTACTGCCTCGCAGAAGGAGGCGTCCGCCTGCCATTCCTCCTCGCTCCGGACCATGGCCTCGACCAAGGTCCGGCGCGAGAGGTCTCCGTCGCCAATCGCCCCCACGAGGGCACGGCGATGCTCGGCCCAGGCAGGGCACACCTCGTTATGAAAGGCTTCATTCGGTTACTAATTCTGAAACTATGTATATTCAGGTTTCGCATATACTAAAAATAAAGTTATATCGGTGTGTAGTTGTGTACCATAGATGTGTGTACACACTTACACACATACCTACATGCGGAATACCTATTACAATCAATAAATTAATAATAATTAATTATAATTTTTCGATTTTGATATCATTAGCAATGGTTGGTATTTAGCTGCAAGCGTGTCATATAAATATCGTGTGTGAGTTTTTGCGATTTTAAATGCACATTAATTTGTATGCATATGCGATTTATGATTGAAGGTTAAAATTATTTGTTAGTCAAATTATCGTTTATGTAATGCTTCGTATTCACAAGCCGCTTGCCTGTTTCCCTAGTCGTCTAAGACTCAATTTGTAGCGACATCTATGACGCCACATATGAACTACGAAGAAATTCGAAATCCTGCATCGCGCAATCAAACTTCTCTGCGCGATTTGAACATATATACGACAGCCCGAAATCAACTATCGGGCAGTAGCCCACCAGACTATAACACATGTCTGGTCGGAGAGTCTTTCCTTTTCAATGGAACTTTGTGGGACTTTATTCTCTGTTCCGCATACCTCCAAATGTTTATAAGCAAAATTTTTATTTATAGTAGTCGTACTATAAATGAAACTATTCTATTCTACTAACGTAAAATTATATAAATGCGTAACCGGCCTTATAAACTTCCCATTGCTAGGGCCCAGGCCTCCTCTCTAGGAGAGATAATTAGGCTGTAGTCCACCGCGCGAGCCCAATGTAGGTTAATAATTTTATTACTCAAGCAAAACTACTATCATTTAACGGTTAGAAATTCCATTTTTGAAAATGAAAAGAAAAAAGAATCCAATTGACCTAACCATTCATATTTTCAATTTCGAATCGAGAATCGTTTATGAACTGCCATATTTATTAATGATATTTCAATCGATTGAACCGAACATAAACGAGAATATTGAATGATTTCCTTATGTACACGTCCGTACTTTCCTTTTCAATTTGTAATTCACTTTCTTTCCTATTATTGTGACCAGTGGTCATGTTCCATGGCCGATTTATTTTTTGTAACTATTCTGTGTTCCGATATTTTTATGATTTAGGTGTGAAAGTTTATTGATAGGTTACGTGTATCGGAACGCATGGCGAAAGTTCAAAAGTGACAGGTCGGGTTGTGAAAAAATGGCGCGTTGCTTTGTATTTTGGCGCGCAATTTTTTTTTTTTAAGATAGACCAATAGAAATACTCCATAAGCAGGTACTGAACTGCTGAACGGCTGAGCCGATTTGGCTAAGTTTAGTCTTGACATATTCGTGGAAGTCCAGAGAAGGTTTAAGGTTTAAACAGTGAAAAAATCTGGAAAAACATCACGAAAAAAAAAAGAATACATCCATATCTAATTTAAATGTTATTTTATTTATTTATTAAAAACACACTATCTTTACAGGCTTGCTGGCCCAATACAACAGTGGTTTTAGGAACAATAGAAATTTTGAAATGGATTATGCTGGTTCTAATTATGTCTGTAGCTGGCGTTATCTTTTGATAGCTTAACTAAAAGAACTATTATTAGGACATAAAAAAGCTATTAGGAGTTTGTCGGGTCAGCTAATATTCTATACATTTTATTTAAAAAAAAACTGTGTATCTATGGTTCCTCAGCAATCGTTTTTTTTTTAAATCTAGATTCACGTATATAAATCAAATTTTAAACGCAAAAGCAATACCATCATAAATTCTTCCTACAACAAGCTGGCATAAATTCTTTAGGAGCTAAAATTATGAAAATATACTAACAAGATTCTCACGCTTCGCCTAGTAATTTATTTCCAGAATTAAATTCTAACGGGCATGTATCTAGGATGAAATTATTATTAATGGCAAACAGACGGACAGCGTCTGTTTCTAGTTAGTAAGCTGTGTTTGTGTTAATGTTAAAACTGAGCTTTAAGCAGAGGCGTAGCGTAAATTAATTTAGACGTGGGCGAAGGCATTTCCGCGAAGCTATTTTTCTTTCATAAATTCGAAAACGAGACACTGACTGACGGTCGAACACTGGATTGTCGCAATCCAGTGTTCGACCACATCGTCGCCTGCCATCAGGTGGTTACACTATTTATAACTCAAGAACGGATTTTGACAATTCAAAAGTGCCTGTAATTGGTCTATTTGAAATAAAAGTTTTTGACCTTTTTTTTTGATGGCTGAACCGATTTGGCTAAAAATTGGTAGGGAGATAGCTTAAAACTAGGAGAATAGGATTTTTATCTATTTCCCGTGGAATATGACATAAAACGTGGCATAACAAAACGCAACTGACAGTTAAACGTAATGTTGTCTATAATTAAGTATGTAAGTAGTTGAGACAATTTGAAACTTTGAAGATGGCCGGTTGATGTGTTTTATGGTATATTCAATTTATACTGTAGAGTAGAGTAGTGTAAGGTAGAGAGGGGTAAAGTAGGGTAGAGTAGAGTAGAGTACGCGGGCAAAAGCTAGTTAATTATAAAAAAAAACACGTTCTTAAAGAGCCCTCGCTTGTACGAGGCCCCTTTGGGTGCGAGGCCATGGGACCCACGCCTAGTTACGCAACTGTCTCTGAGTTAACTCGGGAAATGTTTGCAGTTATGACGGGTTGCCTTCATCTCCGACATTTCTATAAATATATAAATGTCGGAGATGAAACCAACGTTAGGACGTACCTACCCAGTTTCATATTATATTTCTAGGTCGGCTCAAAGATTGAAAAAATAAATTGAAGTTAGATAAAATTTCTGCAATGATAATAATTACCGTAAAATTAAGATGACAAATTGTCAAAACGCAAATTTCAAAAGCATTTTTGATGAAGTGGAGAAAGTTTGTCGACTGAGGCTGAATTAGCCCGAGCCGCAGGCGAGGTTGCAGTGGCTTCCTTGCGTATCAAACGACGTTTTTCAACACTTACGAAGATATAATCAAACGGCGGTTGCCGTGCGACCCGTCGGAGTCGCTAAGCGCTTAACCTGATACGATAAGTAGATGTAATAAATTGTGGCTGGGGTGAGCACGCGCACTTTTACGAACTAGTGCGAAAAATAGTAAATTGCGTACAAGAACGGGTCCTCCAATGAGTGTATTAAAAATAAATTTTCAACCATCAGACGCGGTTTGTTTAGGGAAAAAAAAATTAAACTGTTGTGTCCGACAAGAGCAGACATAACTGTTTTCAAGTCTAGTGCAGGTATAAACAGTCCAACCTAAATATAGAGGTACAAGGTAAAATGATCGTTTTGCGCAGTAACGACATTGTTAGGGCGACGTGTTTGCTAAACATTTGAAAATGACTGTACCAAGAAATTGCGTATTTATTGAACAAAAACTTCCGATTCTATCTTTGCTCAAAAATATTCATAATATAGCTCATCATCATCATATATCGGCCGATAGACGTCCACAGTTGGACATAAGCCTCCCCCAAGTGTCACCACAATGAACGATCCTGTGCGTCCCGCATCCATCGGATTCCCACAGTACAGCTCTTTTTTTTAAATTAATAATTTGTCCCTCTCTAGGGTAGAGGGAGAGGGTGTGTCAGACTTTTGCTGACTAAAATTCACCTGTGTTATTCAGTTGCCGTTTGCGTTCATTCCACGGTGTACTTCTTTCAAAAATTCCCGCAACCCTATACCTACAACTGTACTCATAAATATATAATCACTAGCTACTCCCAGCGGCTTCGCCCGCGTGATAGCAGAAAATTATCCCAAGAGACTTAACAAACAAACAAACAAACAAACTCACTTTCGCTTTTATAATATTGTAGTATAACATAGTATAGTATAATAGTATAGTATAGTATAGTATAGTATAGTATAGTATAGTATAGTATAGTATAGTATAGTATAGTATAGTATAGTATAGTATAGTATAGTATAGTATAGTATAGTATAGTATAGTATAGTATAGTATAGTATAGTATAGTATAGTATAGTATAGTATAGTATAGTATAGTATAGTATAGTATAGTATAGTATAGTATAGTATAGTATAGTATAGTATAGTATTCATTTGATCTGATTTTGGGAGAAAGTTTAGTTTAGTTTGTTTAAAATTTTTATAGACATTGAAATAAGAACTTTTATTATACCGCGTTTGAGAAAATTTCATTGATTGACGAATTGACGACGAATTAAAAAAAAAGTGTTTAAAATATTCAAAAAACGAATTCTCTAATTAAGGCTGGGTTCCACTACAGAATTATTTCATTAGAGTCAGGTCCTATTAAAAATGATTAAAATGACACAAGGAGAGCGTTAGAATTAAAAGGATCTTTAAGCTAACTGCTGAGAGATATTAAAATGTTTGCAGACAGTTAAACAGCATAAAAACGGAATATTACGTGACTTCCTGATTCATAATGACGCCGCACCCAACTGTTAAGATTTCTAGGGTCCCGTTGGCATGATAAAAAACGGAAATATTTCATAAAACGTCATAAGGAAATGGTCATGTATGCAATTTTCACCTTTTCTTAATTAGCTGTTATAATTAGTTTTTACTGGCCGGTTGTACTCGGGCTAGGAATTAACTTATTAATTAAATATTCAGCATTAATTAAAATTAGCATTTTTAGTGCAACATACGGTTCATTCGAGATTATTTTTTGAATATATTGCAGGACAAACACCTCCGTGTTAGTATTGATCACTTCATGATATTACCGACCATTTCATGAAATTGTGGCATTTCAAGATATAGAACCTTGCCCGTTGGCCAAATCATGATATGGGCTAATAAAATAAAAAAAACACTCTCACAATATTAATGATAAGGACAGCTAAACGATCGATTATTTCATGAAATGGTCACGTTCGACCATGTTATGAAATACTGATCATATTGAAAAATAGCTACGATGTTCACTGGTAGAGATGCTAATTTCGATTTGTTTTCCTGACTTCTCAAAGCGGCAAACAAATACTTTTTTATAAAAGCAAATAATAATTTTCAAATAAAAGTGCTATGAAATATAATTACGACTCAGAGCTGCATTATTTGATATAACTGATACAGGGATGACTGCATGCCCCTCTCAATTATTTTTTTATTAGTTCGAAGGCAGCTATGATTAGTAATTTGCCAATAACATACAAAAGATTTTAATTTAAAAGTATTATAATAATATGTTAATGGGAAACTATTCTAACAGAACAATAGTAGGTATATGAATATCAAATAATATTTTTTCTAAAAAAGTACCATAAATACTTTTTAATTAAGGAAGGGCCATTCTAATAAAAAAAGCGAACTGTCGCTTACGACTTTCTTCCTCAAAAGGGTCGATATTTGCACTTCATTCCTTTTATGTATTGTTTCACTTTCTCCCAGCGAGCTGTCTGTGTGTTGACACGTTAAGGTGGTGCATCACGACTCACATTTTCACTGTTTTTCATACAACCGCTCATAACTGATTATGACGTTATTACACACTTTTCATTAGATATTTTGGAAACACAGTATCTTGTGGATATTAGGTTTCTAAAGAAACCAATTTCTAAATTTGTGTAAAACTAATCCAGTAAAAACCTCTGAAAATGTCCTATTTTGTATGAAATTTGATACTTCATAATTTGCCTAAAAATTAAAAAAAGTCAAAAAAGTAATCCTCTAGAGTCCTTGCAAATTTTATTAAGATTCTAAATGACGAAAACTTTTTTCAAAAACTTTTAATGGTTTAAAAAAACAGCTATTTCCTGGAGCAAGTTTTGTGAAATTTTCGAGTAAATCTCGGAATTACCGAATACTAACAGAGTTTTCAGGCGTTATCTCTCTTTTTTTGCGTTGCCTTTTTGGTCAAACATCGCGTTGGATTGCATTAAATGAAGTAACAAGCTTTTAAACCATTTTCGATGTTTACGATAGGCGAGTGGAAAAGGACCCTCTTAAGTCATTCCATTCTAACACCATTACACCGATCATTTCCCGACGTTTTGTAACAATAACTGAGATGCTATCGGGTGCGTGTCGACTGAGGGTTTCTCATGCGTGGTTCTTTACACTTTTTGTTACTTTACAATTAAGTTCCTCTGTGAAGAGTGGCTGAAAAGACGTCACAGAGTCCTCATCTTCCGCATGTTGCAGGTCCTCACTGGACATGGTAAATTCGGGAGGTTCCTGCACCGGATTCGTGCGGAAAAAACGCCCGGATGTCACCATTGTAGACCACCAAGAAGACACGGTGGAGCATACAGCCCTGCCTTCAAATTTGAGTTTAGATTTAACATAAGGTAATTACTCTACCCTGGCATTATTTAACGCGAACTTGAGTTCAACTGTCAATGTTACTCGCTGTCCGATCGTCTGGTAACTGTCCGGACCGAGCCAAGGCGTCGACGGCGCGCACTGTTCCCGCACGCCTCAAGGAGTTGTCAGCAACAGGAGGGGCCCATCTGGGTCGAAGCCTACCGGGGTCGGGGTTATCCGAAAGGAAACTAGAGTCCCGGTATGAAGGCTAGAAGGAACGGCGCGGGGTTTTTAGTCAGTAAGACTCTGACACTGTCTCCCGCTCCACCCAAGAGCGGGTTTCGTCAATGATGATTTTCCCCGTCGACAGAAAAAAAAAAAAAAAAAACTGTCAATGTTAAGCTTTGGTCGCTTACTCCAACCTACCCTGCTCAGAGTTAGAGTTAGTTGAGTTAACTTTAGAGTAGCTACTGGAGTTATAAAAGAGCGACCCGGGGTTGCAACTCTACTCGACTCTAGTTATTTTTGAACCCAGAGCGGTAGAGGTGTGCTCCGCTTGAGAGAAGCTCCACCGTGTCCTCGTGGGGCCGATCGGCGGCAACGACCACTCTACCAAGAACACTAATACTGCCCCCGTTAGTAAAAAAGACGCATCTAACATTTTTTCCAGAGTTGATTTATATACATTGCCGGAATCAGAACATAATGGCGCATCTGCCTGTATTTTTTATATTTTGCCAACTTTTTCCAGTGCGGTTGTAACACAAGGAAAAAAGGCCCAATTTCCCGTTTCATTCATTAAAATATTTTTTTATCCGTTTTCGTTTTTGTTAGATACGTCTTTTTAACTATCAGGGGCAGAATAGTTATGCCGAATGTTGTAGATGACAAGTCCAATGTCATTGGGAACAGATAAAGACTCCAACCAGGATTTCTTATTGGAAAATCCAATGCTAAAGGCAATAAGATTTATGATTTTCGACTGAGATTTGACAGCAGTTTGTTGATTAGTGACTCGATACAATCACTAAAAGCTAGTATGACTTATGAGATCCGGTAGAAGAAATATATTCCCTCATGTGCTATCTACACTAATAAAACAAAGAGGTAAAGTTTGTTTTTTCGTTTTTTTTGTTTGTAGGAGGTATTCGGAAGGTCTCTGGAAGTATTAGTCCGATTGCCAAAATTTTTTCATCGATAGAAAGCTGCTTTAGAGTGACATAGGCTATATTTTATGTACGTGGACGAAGCCGCGGGCAAAGGCTAGTTTGATGATAATTAAGATTATATGCTAGATACTGTATCTTATAATTGATACATTGCGAATAGATTGCCAAACTAAATCAAGTGCCAATAATAATAATAATAAGAATGTGCCCCGAAGAGGTAAAAAAATATAGATTACCTACTTTTCCTCGGTGCAATTATGGAGTTGCCAGGTTTAAAGAGGTAAGTAAATATTCATATACAGTAGCTACAAAGATATTTAAAGAAAGAAGAAGAAAGAAAGAAAAAAAACATTTATTCATGCCTCACACAATTGTATTCTTTTCGTTTTTCGCGGTGGGAAAATCATTCAATGACATCCCCCGCTCTCGGGCGGAGCGGGGGTAGTGTCAGATTTTTACTGTCTAAAAACCCACTCCTGTTCCTTCGTTGCCTTTCGTACCGGGGGCTGAACTACTTTTCGGACTAACCCTGGCCCCAGTAGGCTTCGACCCAGCTGGGTCCTTGCTGCTGCTGACAACTCCTTGAGGTGCGCGCGCAAAAAATACATAGGTATTAAAAAACAGAAAATTATAATCTGAGCGAGGCCACAAAGGCGCCTAACTCAGTATAATAACTCTTTGGCACATAAACCATTTTACCTTCTGTAAAATAACGGTGTACAACTGACAACAAACCACTACAAGGCTGTACGATGTTCCCACACATATAATTAGCCAAATTACATAATAATTACGTAACAACCACACATGCACACACGAAGACAAACAAACGAACAAATTACGTACATTTTTCAATGACATACGTAACACGAGTGACATACGTCACTTTGTGTTTGAACAAAACAGTTACTAGAAACCGACGCGAACGGCTTTGAATGAATGAAAGGAATGGAAACGGAATTGAATGAATGGTTGCGAGTTTTGACGTGAATTGTAAGGGCTAGACTTGATGTATTTCCGTGTGCCAATGATGCAACCATTGGTAACGAGATTGACAGTTCTATTCAAGGTAAAATGGCGTATCTACCAAACCCTTGGCCCCAGTAGGCTTCGGCAATGCCTGACATCTCTTTTCTATGCAAAAAATATGACGCAAATTATAACTTGAACTTATAATAAAGAAGAATCCAATGCAGTAAAATTATATTTTCTAATATTTTATGTCATTCAATGAGCTATCCATCTAAGAGCGGGATAAGTCATTGGATGATTTAACACCGAAAAAACAGAAAAGATGAGTGATATTAATTTTAATTTTCACAACGTACAAGTGAAGTTTCATGCTAGAGTGACAGCTGTCAGGAAGACAGCTGTCAAGAAGTACAGACTGAGGCATGAAACTTCACACCACCTGCTCGATAATGTCCTTTTATATGTCATACAACCGTCACTTAAAGCAAGTTTATCTTTCCCTAGGGAGATAATGCAGCATGGGCGCTTACTTTTGAATAGTCAAATGTCGGTCAGTCCAAAAAAAATGAAGCTGAATTTCCTATCTACCTTGAGAGGAAACACCGAAAAAAACTTGAGGAGTTACACACACAAAGAATAAAGTCCATGTTCATCTTCATGTCTCGCTTGGCTTGTATTGTTCCGACCAGTGACATTAACACTGTAATGGCCAGTAAATGGCCGCTGTATGGACACATGGCCGCGGTCGTGTACACAATGGCCAACACTTTCACTGATGTCTGTTTGTTTAGCAGTACAGTCGGTGTGTCAAGTTTAAGATTCTTTTTTATTGGTTCTGAAATCTTCATACATAATAATTAATTATGTAAAAGCTTGTACATCATAATTTATTATGTTAAAAAAGATATAATTTTTTATGCGTAAAAAAATTAAAATGTAATAAAAATGTTTCTTACTTATGACCGCAGTTTTGTACTTTGAAACCATCCAACCGAATGTGCTCTAAACCGGTTTTTAAACATTAAAATAATGTTTTTAGTGTAGTATCATACGGCTAGTATCCGAAAGCATACAATGACACACGTTGCAAGAATTGAATATTTTCTTTGAAAACAAAAGAAGATTGAGAAAAGCGCTGATTTCAGAAAACTCATTTTGTAAATTGAGTACATGCACTAATGTACTCAATTTAAAAAATGAGTTTTAGTCAGTAAAAGTCTGCCACGCCCTTTCACTCCATCCTAGAGCGCCAAAAGTCTTTGGATGATTTCCCACCTCAAAACTTTCACCTTTTTGACAATTGTTATCGGTACTAAAAGTTCACGTTGCCTCTTGGCTCTCTGGTAGGTATTTAAGTCAAGAGTGAATAGGTTACTTCTAGGCAAGCGTGATCCATCGTCAGCCACATCATCGCTTACCATCAGGTGATATAGTGTTTAATCGTGAACCCATCTATAATAAAAAAAAAAACTTAATTGCATATAATTATGCACGCAAAACTTATAGGTATATTCTTAGCACTTTTTTCCTCACAACTAAGTTTTAGACTAATTCCTCCACCTCCATTTAAATATCTAAATCGGTGCTAGCAATATGTCAGTGTAATCGTCTGATCCGGCGGCACTTAGCGATTATTTGCAATAGATTACAGGGAGTTATGCAAAGCTCAGCACAACTGGTATAAACCTTATGAGAGAACTCCATAAAGGGAAGTACAGCCGCGCGGATAAGTTATAGCTTTAGGAAATGTATTTTTTTTTTTAATCAGGATGCTGTTTTAACCCTTCAGATACCGTCAATTAGAGACACAATAGTAAGACAATAGATGCGCGGCCACCGGTGGTCGCTTGGGGATTCATGAATTAAACCTAAAATAGTAAGACAATAGTATTTTCTGAAGTGCTAGGAGCCCACATTTAGTATATACTCGCTTCACCAATTTGTTTAATTCTCGTTTTTTATGGATAATAAAAACAATAAAAGTGTTTGATTTGGTTAAAAAGCTAACCTCTAAACTGATACGTTCTTTCACATTAAAATTTGTTTCTCACAGGTAGACACGAAGAAAAACATAAGAAAAACAAGAAATATAAGAAAAGTATTAAATTGTAAATATATCTAGGTATGAATAAAAAGATAAAAATGACATTTATAAATAAACTAGCTTTCCGCCCGCGACTTCGCCCGCATGCAGAGACCCGTGCTCAGCAGTGGAATTATAGGTAGCCTATGTGTTATTCCAGTGTCTCTTCTACCTACCTACCAAATTTGATCTAAATCCGTTCAGTAGTTTTTGCGTGAAAGCGTAACAGACAGACAGACAGACAGACAGAGTTACTTTCGCATTTATAATATTAGTAGGGATAACTCGAAACGACATTTTGACAGATAAATCTAAAGTATCATACAAGAGAGGGCGCTTTTAATTATAAATATTTTATACTTTTGCCCACTCTTTAATTACTGAGCATTTACAGTGACAAAATGCATCAAACCAGTACAGGACAGAACAAAAAAACGTCGTCAAGCGACATGTCTGCCCACCTTCTATATTTGGAAGCTTGTAAATGACATCATTCCGTCTGATGCCTGTCTGACATATATCCTCAAACCGGGTCTCCACTTGGGATTCGTGTTTTTTCTTTGTCTCGTTTTTTTTTTTTTTTATTTTATTTTTTTATGCAATACAAGTATTTATTATTTAGGCACGTACGAATTGAATAAAACCCTTAATTAAAACTTAGTTAGTGCTAGAACTTAGGTAATAGAGTCAGAAACTTCTGTCATATGAAATAAAAAAATAATGCTGGTTTCATTCCAAGCTTTCTAAAAATTTATCGAGTATTTAAATGATTCTTTAAAATCACACTTATATCTCGTGATACGTAAAATTTATATAGTATAATGTGATATTATCATAATATATGTTACTATAATAATATATATTATAAAGGCGACAGTTTGTATGTACTATGTATGAGTACCTACCCCTCTCCCTCCAATGGTTGAACGGATTTGGACGAAATTTGCTGTGAGCGAAACCGCAAGTAAACGCAAGTATAATTTAAATATTAAAGAATTTTCATCCCCTTTCTTCTTGATCAGAATTGGTTAAACATTTTGCTAACACTTTTCCTCTCGACAGTACACAGACAATCTCGTTCGCAACATGTAGTCTACTTTCGATTTTCAAACTACAACCTCGCGATACCATATCGCATTACCATAACTACACGGTTTGCGTTTAGGGTTACGTTATAGGGTACAGTGTGGGCGAACGTAAGATTTTGCGTTTAGATACGAATTTGCAATTAGGGTATATAAAGGTTTTGATTGAAGAACTAACAACAACTTGAACAATACCACGATTTTTGAATCAGGAATATTTTAATGTTTTTCTGAAATTATCCAAAGACTTCACCCGTTTTATGGCGGAGCGGGATGGCGTGTCAGACTTGCCGAGTAAAATTAACCGGGCCAGATACCGGATAATAATTCAGTATCCGGTCGGATACCGGATCTTAAAATTCAAACAATTCTCATTATTTTACACAAGGCAAATCATATCACACAATACGTTATGGACACCGTTTATTTTCATATTACAATCGTTTGTCAAAAATGTTTGTTTTATTAATTAGTTAGTATTCAAATTAATCATTGGCTGACAGTGATGAATAAATATCAAAATTTCCGCATTTTTTTTGGTAAGAAACGACTCCACTTGGCATCGTAAACTTGAGCTTCTGAAAACTGCACTGTTCCCGCGCGCTTCAAGGAGTTGTCAGCAACAGCAGGGGCCCAGCTGGGTCGAAGCCTACTGGGGCCAGGGTTATCCGAAAGGAAGCTCGAGCCCCGGTATGAAGGCTAGAAGTAACGGGGTGGGGTTTTCATCATCACATCTTGTCTTTTAGAAACTGGTCAATTCATCAGAAAATGTTACTGATTATGGGGATTCAATTTAGATAATCTTGGTTTTAAGGTTTCGACGCCGCGCATTGTTCCCGCGGAGGAGGGGCCCAGCAGGGTCGAAGCGTACTGGGGCCAGGGTTATCTGAAAAGAAGCTCGAGCGCCGGTATGAAGAGGCTAGAAGGAACAGGGTGGGTTTTTAGTCAGTAAGAGTCTGACACTATATCCCGCTCCGCCCAAGAGCGGGGGTTGTCATTGGATGATTTTCCCCACCACAAAAAAGGTGCTGAAAAATAAATTCTAGCATATCAAACTAATCGCTTCATAAAACGCGACAAAAGGCTGAAAATCCGGTAAGCGGATATCTGGTGCTCCAGCCTCGTAGCTTGCCGAATAAACCACTATCCGTTTCACCTCTAATCTATACACCCTATATAGCTCCATCCCTTTAACAGTTCAGTTTAGGTCGTCAAATAGATCGCATTAAGAGGTCGTGGTTGGACTTTTGGGCTGCGGCCTCTTGTTTGATTGCCATCAACAATGCTTTGATAACAATGCACGCTCCCCCTTTTTTTTTGAAGTGGGAAGACATCCAATGGCTCCTCCGTGAGAAAGAGTGTCGGATTTATTGTATAAAACCGACCTGTATTCTCCTACAGTTGCCCTTTTTGCAAGGGCTGCGGTATCTCCATTCTCCTTCGAGCAAACCGCAGCCCTTCCATACTCCCCTCCCCTGCTCTAGTGCCAATTCTCACTCAATCCATCCAAAATGGATGGTTTCTTTAGCCTTCCTCCCTCACTCCATCAATGACGACAAAAATAGAAGATAATTGATGCCCTTATGTAATATTATGCAATCAATCTGACGTGTGGTGTAACCAGTATCAAGTCTTCGTCAAATGACGCTCAATCTAATTTAAATGCTAATCTGTTAATGAATAAAATCAGTTAGTTCTGACTTATGGCCCACTCACATATTTATAGGTATTAATGGAACTATTAACTATAAGAGGCTGCCTCTAGCGATAGGTTTATTTTTTGCGTTTTGATCAGCAACCTCCCATCACAAAAAACTAGTAACCACACTAATATAATAAAAGTTTTTTTTTTAAGGGTGAAAATCATCCTTTTGGGATTAGGCTTGTTTTGTGGCCCGTGCGTGTGCCGTAAATAGTGGTCAAACGCGAGCCCATCCTTACTAATATTATAAAAGCGAAAGTGAGTTTGTTTGTTTGTTTTTTACGTCTTCACGCCTAAATGCAGAACCGATTTTGATGAAACTTGGTACACGGACAGACTAAGTCCTGGAATAGGACATAGGATACTTTTTATCCCGGAAGTATGTTCCCTTGGGATAATTTTCTGCTATCACGCGGGCGAAGCCGCTGGAAGCAGCTAGTCAATGATAAAGAAAACTCCTATCTACTTTACTGGGTACACGATACACATTATTCCAAGGGAACATTCCTTTGGGACAATTCCCTACTTTCACACAGGCGTAGACGAAGGCCGGAGCTAGTTAACAAAACATTAGAAAGTATATTAAAACTTATCGTATAAGCCTTAGCTATCATATAACATAATACAGCACAATAACATTTCCATAAAATGTAGCGTTATGTAATAATTGCTTTGCCGATTAAACTAGACGCGACTTCACGCAGATCTTTAGTCACCTTTCACAAGATTATTAAGGCCCCCAGCTCCGGAGAAGTGCCATAAAACCGTGAGTTTTCTTGTCTACTATAATAGCATAATCAGCCTTTCTAATGATCCCACTGTTGGGACTCAAGCCTCCTTTCTAGGAGAGGAAATGGGCCGTAATCCACCACGCAGGCCCAGTGCGGGTTGGAGAATTTCACATGTCATCGACTTTTGGTTCTAGGAGTTTCCTCACGATGTTTTTGTAAAAGATGTTCAAGGGACGATACGCCTTAACGCGCACTAGTTTCGTTCGCAGGAAAATATATTTTCCACGCACATTGAGAAACTGTTGCTGAAACTTTACACTGTTTTCCATCTGTGGGAATTAGGAAAATAACTTGTCTGACTAGATTAGTTTATTTTATGGTATTACACTTATGATGGTGTTGATAAGTTTCTCACGATACCGAATTGTGACAAACGCCAGACCATAATTGCAGGCGGTCGCCTCCTTCTGCGAAGCAGTAATGCTAGCACTAGGCATCGGCGCTCTCGCCGCCGCTGCCGGGATTCCGATCCCGACTTCCGGCCACCGTAGACGCAGGCTTGCGGACGGCGGGCCATGGGTAGCTCGATGTCCGACCGTCCGGCAACTGTCTGGACCAAGCCCAAGACGTCGACGGCGCGCACTGTTCCCGCGCGCCTCAAGGAGTTGTCAGCAACAGCAGGGGCCCAGCTGGGTTGAAGCCTACTAGGGCCAGGGTGGGTTTTAGTCAGTAAGAGTCTGACACTATCTCCCGCTCCACCCAAGAGCGGGAGTTGTCATTGGATGATTTTTGTCCACCAAAAAAGACCATAGCTGCGGATTGTTCGGAAGAGTTCCCACAGCCCTCGCAATGCATCCATGTTTTCTTTGGCCTCCCTCTCTCTTTCCATCCATCCACAACTATTCATAAAATTCTTTGTACTCATTTAATAACTCTTTTAGTAACATGCCTCCACATCCCTTCTCTTCTCATAACTGTACCAAGACAAACAATTGTCACTCAACTTTTAAGTCACTGGCGCCACTTTCAGACTTCCTAAAATAGACTCATTTCTCCCTTTGTCCATTCTCGTCACTCCACACACATCCATCTCAACATTTTCATCTATAATACCATATTCTAGTATGGCTATAGGTTGACTTTGACTTCCGAACCACAGGGACCTGAAACACAAGGCAAAGAAGGAACATAGGTGTGGTTTTAGTCAGTAAAAGTCTGACACGCCTTCTCGCTTCTCTCTAGAGCGGGAGAAGCAATTGGATGATTACGCACTTTTAAAAAAATCTATGCCATGTCAGTAACAGACAATATTTTTGTTCCTAATTTATTTATTCAGATCATTTTATTCCTGTATGACACCAATCGACATCTTGTCACTTGGGGTCATGCAAGAATAAATGTTGTCGCCAACCTTCACTGAGTTTTTTTTAATAATTTAAACTAGTGCTTGACTCCGATTCCACCTGATGGGAAGCAGTGATGCAATCGTTGATGGTGAGGCGCACTAGTTTATTAAGAACTCGTCTAAATTATAATCGGACGGGAAACAGCAGGCAAAAACACGGCATAATATCTCGGATAGCTGTGTCTACATTATTTATTGAGAACGGCCATAAGTTAAGACTTATGTGTTGAAAGAAAATGTCGTGAGGTAATCAGAATTAATGGTCTGAAATTGCCAATACGCACTCGCTGAGGTAGCGTTGTGATTAATGCTCAAAAAGTAGGAAATGTATTGCCTAATGCTTTAAGCCAAGGGATAGATAGAGACATATACAAGATGTAAAACCTGAAATTAGTTTGATCAGAATAACGAGCGGAATCAATTAAACCACTTTTTAATATAGGTTATATTTTCCAAAAAAATCTTCATTAAAAACTTCGACCTGTCTATTTATGAATAGGTCAAGCCATCACGTGCGAAATAGGAAAACAAACACAAATAGTTGTAATCCAATCAAATTTTTTCATACACGGGATAATAAAAGTTCTTATTTCATTTCATATGAATTTTAAACAAACAAAAACTGCTCATAAAACCTTTAATTTTTTTTCTGACATAATTAGGTCAATCGAATTTAAAATCATTTGGTGTGTCTGAGGTTTTGCGCATTTAACGTTACACTTGAATATCAGTGAAAATATTGTAATAAAACGTCTAAAATGTATGGGATTCCCGAGAAAAAAATAATGTTCTTGAGCTGATGAGGCTAATCTTCACAGAATTAGCCAAGTTAGCACAGGTGTATCCGATATGACAGAGAAAAGATTAGGTTCTGAAAAGGAGCTCGAGTCCCGGGGCTCGAGCTCCATAAAGGCTCTTCTCATGAAGGCTAGAAGGAACAGGGTGGATTTTTAGTTAGTAAGAGTCTGACACTATCTCCCGCTCCACCCAAGACCGGGGGTTGTCATTGGATGATTTTTGCCCACCAAAAAAAGGAGAGAGATTAGGTCAGCGGCACTTCGCACTTTTTACACGTGGCATGAGGGTGTCGCACCATCACCTCCTAAACTCCAGACTGCTGTAATTTGTAGTAGAAAATAACCCTTTTCACGACCCGGAAAACTAACGCTACGATTCCCGGGTCGGTTAAAGGGTTATTTACCACGGGACCAATGAGGTGGGAAAATCACTTCAATGCCGAAACAATCATAGCTTGCAGAGTTAGCAATCAAAGATTTTTTTTTTAATATTCCACAACTATCACACAACGCCGTGTAGTCCCAAGCTAAGCAGAGCTTGTATTAAGACAACTAATAAACATACTTATATATTTCTAAATTTGTGCCTTTTTTACTCGTTTGTACATATTATTATTTTAAGTTTGTATATACCTATTAACTTATAATATTTAATAGTTAAGATGTACATAATTATACAATAAAATGAGTGTCAAATCAATTAAAAAAAAAAAAAATTCTAAATACTTACATCTATATATATAAAAATCAATGCCACTTTTCGTTGTTAATTTATAACTCAAGAACGGGCTCACCTATCAAAACCAAATTTTTAGGTATTGTTCGGAGTATTTAGTAGATGGTTTATGTGAAGTTTGGTAGGGTAGAGTAGGGTATAGTAGGGTAGAGTAGGGTAGAGTAGGGTAGAGTAGGGTAGAGTAGGGTAGAGTAGGGTAGAGTAGGGTAGAGTAGGGTAGAGTAGGGTAGAGTAGGGTAGAGTAGGGTAGAGTAGGGTAGAGTAGGGTAGAGTAGGGTAGAGTAGGGTAGAGCAGGGTAGAGTATGGTAGAGTAGGGTAGAGTAGGGTAGAGTAGGGTAGGGTAGAGTAGGGTAGAATAGAGTAGAGTAGGTATAGTATGGTAGAGTAGGGAAGAGCGGGGGCGAAGCCGTGCGGGCAAAAGCTAGTATTATAGATAAATTACACCCAGACACAGAACAAATGATTCTGCTCATCACATAAACATTGGTCCTGGGTGGGAATCGAACCCACGACCTCCGGCATAGTAGTCAGGGCCACTAACCACTAGACCAACAGGCCAATTATCATTTATGTCTGTTGATATGATGTCGTTGAAATGATGATGGAAAAGTAAAACATCTACAGAACAGCTTGAAAGATGCTTTTAAAATACGAAACGATTTGACAGTTATTTAGTCAGTTCTTTAGTACCATTATTTTAAGCGATCAAACCTTCAAGCTACTTCTCTCGCTTTGTGTAGGGCGAGAGGAAGGGTCAAACTTTTGCTAACTAAAAGCCAACCATATTCCTTCAGTTGTCTTTTGCATCCCAAAGCCGAACTCTCTCGTGAAATCCTGGAGTTCTTTGTTTAGTCCTTTAGAAGTCAAAATCCCGTCTTGGCAACCAGCAAGAATCGGTTCTTGGTTACATGGAACGACCTTTAAAAGATATTGGGACAAACAAATAGCTAGAGGCAAAGACCTTCAGTAAATCCGTCCGGATGTTGTCTCTCGGACCGGATTTTGTGGCGCCACTCAAATCTATAGAGGTATGACCATATGAGGAACAGGATGTTAGACCGCAGAATATTCTAGATGCGTGGATAACTCGCACGGTGCAGAATTTGTGTAAAGTTAGGTCGAATTTTTACCTCGAATGTAGTGCTTTAAGGCCCCTCCTACGACGACTTTTTGTAGCAAGGCGACTAGCGCGCGTTAGTCGCATTTAAAAAAATCGTCAAGTCCGGAAAAAATATATCTAAAATATTATAAAATATAAAAATATTATAAACTAGCTTTTGTCCGCGCGGCTTCGCTCCCGCTCTTCCCTATTCCACCTTACTATACCCTACTCTACACTACTCTACCCTACTCTACCCTACTCTACCCTACTCTACCCTACTCTACCGTGTCCGTCACCTGGCTTTAAACTACCTACCCACCAATTTTCAGCCATATCGGTACATTCATTCTTGAGTTATAATTAGTGTAGCTAACACGACTTTCTTTTATGTATATAGAATTTACCTATTACAATAAACACCTGATAAAAGTTTGGTTTCTTTGAATTCTATCTTCCTGTGCCAACCCTAACAAAATAAGTAAATCGTCTTTAGTTACTCTGTGCCTATGTCCAGCATTGGTAACAATATGGCTGACTTGATTGAGCCTTCCACATAGGATGCTAATCTTTTACCGATATCGGGATAAATATTTTTTCTTTCTTTCTTTCGGGTTAACTTTTCTACCTCTCCGTGTCGTCATAGAATCATGCCGTTATAAGTGGGTCGGATCCGTGACAGGGACGGTACTGCAGCGCCATCTTACTTTCATCGGATGACCTCACGACGTGACCCAGGGTACTAAACCTCAGTTACGACACAGGGTAAATAGAATATATCTTTGGTACAGATTGGATGGTTTCTTTTTAGTCTTGGATTAATGAGTGGTTTAAGACTTTGGTGGACTAATCATACACCGTTTATATTCTTAGGATATTTATTTGGAACGAGTGTGGTAGATAGTACGAATACATGGTCGTCCTAGAAGAAAGATTGTGAGTTTGTATGTTTGTTACTCCTTCACACTGAAACTGCTGAAGGGATTTGGATGAAAGTCACACGTTTGGTGGACTATGTCCTAGAATAGAAAATAGGATACTTTTTATCCTGGGAGTACGATTCCTTGGGATCATTTTCTACTATGAATGATCTAGGGTAGACCGCATAATCTAAAATTCAGATTTTTTTTTTTCAAATTTGCTTCAAATATCATGGTAACAGAAATGACATTGGCGGTAACGACATGAATGTATTTATGTCGCAGGAATTTCACAAAATTAGGTTTTTGATCAAAAACCTAGGTTTTTGATGAAAAACCGGAAGATGACAAATTTTAAACCCAATTTCATCATAAACCTGTTACAGTCCAGTTTTTTGATCAAAAACCTGAACTAGTTTAGGTTTATGATGAAGTTCTGGGCAAAATTGCTTTGTTTTATGACAAAATCAATTTAAATGAAATAAATAAAACAATCTATCATCAAACAATGTAACTTAGTAGAAAGGAAACAATTTTTAATTTATCAAAATTTTACATCCATTATCAACAATTATGATAATGTTTCAATTTTACCTGATTTTTAGTTACTATTAAATACGACTAAGCAGAGACAAATTAAAAAAAAAAATGTAATAAAGAAAAGTTTACCACGTGCTTGCTTTTTTATAAATCTCTTATTATAAATTATTTATTATGACAGTTTGTAGACTTGTGACATCTAGTAGTCTTGCAGCGTACTTTAGATTTTTCACACAAGCATTTCTTAAAACCTTGACCTCCAAATAAAGACACCTTTGAAGCAATTTCACGCAAACTCAGTTCATTGGTCGATACAGGTTCGTTAAAGGCAGTAGCAGATTGATCATAAACCTAAACTAGTTCAGGTTTTTGATAAAAAATCTGAACTTTTACAGGTTTATGACGAAATAGTGTTTAAAATCGAAAACCTAATTTTGTGAAAAACCTGCGACATTTACACAAATATACTCATTACAACGGTCGTCAGGGTCGTCATAATAACTCTCTAACTACACGGCGATATGTCAAGTTTTTATTTATTTTTACCTCTTCTCTAAGTTAGAGAGTTATGTAAGTGGTTATGGTGAGTAGTGAGCTGTGAATTCCACTTTTTTTTTTTTGAAAATTTATGTTTTGCGGGTTACTTTGGATAGCCTGCCATGGGTTGACTTCCAAAAGGGATACCCATTGAAATCTTAATAATAAGGCAATATTATTAAGATTTCTGTGGGGAAACCCGCTCCTCTCTATGAGAGGGAATGGGCCGTAATCCACCAAGAAGGAACATTAGTCAATAAATGTGTGACGCGTCCTCCTGCTCCTCTCTAGAGCAGGTGAAGTCATTGGATGATAACCCATCTTAAAAAAAACCCTGGGTAGTTTCACCTAAGGCATTGAGTACTTTTACCACGTTAGTATTACCTACGTTCCATTGGAATTATCTACGACTTTCGTGTAAACGAAGCCGCTAGTTAAAGCTAGTTAAACTATAACTTACCGCGTTTAATTTGTAACTAATGAGTTTTGTGTGGAGCATTAATTACCTGTAAGTAAAGAAAGTGAATAATTAGATATTATTATGTAGTAATGATCTTCTTAACGTTGTGTCGAAAGGGAGAGGAAGGCCGAAGAAAAGATGGATGGATTGTGTGAGGAGTGATATGAAAGAAAAGGGAGTTAGACAATGTCTATAGAGTCGACTAGTTTAGTCTACTTTTATCCGACTCGGGAATCCTGAACCCAAAGCCTAAAGGTGAGTATAAACTACAACATTTACTTGTAACACAACAACAAGCCGCTCTATGATATGTTCTAGTGTATCATCCTTTTACCTCGCCTCTTTGTTACAAACCAACGAACATATTGGTGTAACATTTCGTCGAGCGTATTGGTGTAACATTTCGTCGAGCCACAAGTGCGGGCGATTCGCGGTTGCGGGGTGACAATAAAAAAAAAATGAACGCAAGGTACAACGAAGTGTTGGTAAATGCACACTCGCTGTGAGCATTTACCCGTAGCATAACGCCGAGCATTCGCAGGAACGTAAAGCACCGGCGACACAGAACAGACGCAAGGCACGGACCCGTCGCAGTCGCGAAAACATACATACAGAAAAGACGGCGTCCCGTCTTGTCTGTATGTTTTACGTCGCGACGCCTGTATACATTTTATATGCAAGTAGATTAAACGGGCGCCGCGACTGCGACGGGTCCGTGCCTTGCGTCTGTTCTGTGTGGCCGGTGCTTTACATTACATGGAAATGCTTAGGTAACTGAGCTTTTGCCTGTATTGTACCATTCTTACGAATGTTACATTACACAGAAATGCTCATATACTCACCTTAACAGTCGCACTAGTGGCTACGAGACCAATGACGCAATTAATACGAGTACGTAGTTCCTCGGCAAATGTAGGTAAAACTACTTAATACGTGTACAATAACAACAGAGATATCATTCATATGATAATGTTGATAAATATGGTAAATAGCTGTAGATCTAACATATAATTCTAGAAATATCTAAATTACTGATAAAAGTATTCGTAATTTTAAGTAGGTACTTATTGTATATTATGTCCACACGGCCGGTACCAAGATTCTACAGATATAAAGTTATAAGACTTATTTATAAATAAAAAATAAAATAAAATAAAAAGCATTTATTTCAGGCAACCAATAGCACCCATACAGCAATTCCACAACAGAGCACACACATGAGAAAATATACATTATACATTATCGGACACAGCGAGCAACATGTCTGCTACAGCAATGTCCGATATAAGGGCAATCAAATCTGCCGGCAATCTTCGCCAGAACCGTATTGGAGCTGTCCCGCACCCTGCGCACCTAGGACGCACACCGCTTGCGCATGGTGGTATAAAGACAGCATTTATGTAGGTTTATATTGTAGACTGGATCGTACCCTCAAATGATCTCTCTCTCACTCAAAACCTCATTGTTAAGGTGGTTTTTTTAATCTCGTGCGGTTCTGATCACGCATGCGGGATTGCGCAGCACGCGTAACTTCCATTTCATACAAGTATGCGCAAGCAAAACCGCATGCGTGATGAAATTTGCACGATATTAAAAACACCCTAAGTTTTTTTTTGTAGATAAGTTTTCAAATCATTATAGTAATGAACGAATCGGTCCACTTTGTGGGAGGTTTACCAACACTGCGTCTTTCGGTACGCAGTCAAAAATTCAAAATTCAAATATTTTTATTTCACATAGGCGTACATGGGCACTTATAAAACATCAGAAGCACGGTTCCAAATTGGAGTTTCTTGCCAAGAAAACCCATGGAAGTCGCCATTCCAAAACCTTTTGGCCACATTAACCATCTGTTAGCGAGCAATTTGCTCGGCCCACTCTTTGAGCTTTGCCAGTTTCTGCGTTTGGTTAAACTTCAGCATAATCAGCCTTTTTAATGTTCCCACAGCTGAGACTCAGGTCTCGTTTCTAGGAGAGGGAATGGGCCGTAAGCTTCTAATCCACCACGCGGGCCCAGTGCGGGTTGGTAAAATTCAGTTTAACTGGACCAAGTTTTAAATGAAATATTCTTTAGATAGCAAGCTTTTATAGCACGGTGTAATATCTAATTTAACACTCGTCATGACGAATCAGACAAGCCCAAACTCAATGGGGTTGTGTCGTTTAACTACCAAGCTCCTATAGCCACTTTCCATTTCCATCATCAGATCAGCTCCATATCATAATAATTTTGCATTGTCACTTGATTTACACTTGCAAGCAAAATTTCAGCTCAATCGGTAGCTGGGAAGTGGATCAAATTTAAATTGCAAGATTTGATTCAGATATAATGGCAAACATCGGGACAAATGAAACTAAATAAAAGCTTGTAAAAAACAATGGGGTTTTGGAATAATTATATTCGACATTTACCTTCAACTCTGTCGACTGTTCCGAAGAATACGGTACTGATGTTTCATTAAATTTTTATTTATAAGTCGACACATCATGCATTTTATGAATGGGTTGGGTTACGTCACCCAAGCTTGGCTTCTGAAGGTTTCAATTCGAGGTTAAATTATTTATGAAGACATTGTGTATTGATCGATGTATTGTATGAAGATCAATGTTATATCACCTGTGTAAATTGTGATTGTTACCTTGGTATTATTGTGTAGGACTGGGCAACAACTAGGGATGCGGCGGATAGAGGTTTCACTGAATAACCGAATACCGAATAATATTTTTTTCCTTTTTTTAGTGGGAAAAAATCATCCAAATGACATCCCCCACCCTTGGGCGGAGAGGGAGATAGTGTCAAACAATTATTGACCAAAAAACCCACCCCGTTCCTTCTTGCCTTTTGTACCGCAGCCGAGCTTCCCTTTCGGATAACCCTGGCCCCAATAAGTAGGCTTCGACCCAGCTGGGCCCCTGCTGTTGCTGACAACTCCTTGAGGCGCGTGGGAGCAGTGCGCACCGTCGTCGACTTGGGCTCTACCAGGACAGTTACCAGACTGTCGTACAACGAGCTACCCATTGCTCGCCGTCCGCAAGCCCGCGCCTTCGGTGGCCGGAAATCGGGATCGGAATCCCGGCTACAAGTGACTTGTGGGCGCTTCTAGCTTCTTGGGGCGGTGTTTGTAGCTATGGCATGTAGCCCACGTGTGGCGACACTTAGACTTACAAGTATATGTGTCAGCCATGTTACTTCTCAAGTGATTATGTAAGAATCTTATGTAATGAGTAGGTTTTCTTGCTGGCTTTTATTTACTTTATTTTTAAAGGATATTGGTAACACTTACGTTGTTATGTTGAAATAAAGTTATATGAATTATACTTATATGGTAAAAACTGGGCAAGTGTGAGTTGGACTCGAGCCCTGAGGGTTCCGTACAAGCTTACCATAAATAGTTCAATTTCGGAAGGTTTCGGAAGATTTTTCCGAATCGCAAAAAAATATGTGTGACTTAACAACAATTTACAGTTTTCAGATTCATTCCTATACTTGTGCTATAAGATTTTTTGATTTCTTTGATAGTATCGAAATGTACGGTTTTTGTCAGATACACCGAAATAATATGGTAATTTACAATGGATGACATGCTCTTTGAGATTAAAGTCCCTAAAAGCTAAAGAGAGAGAAAAAAACTGGTTTTAAATTCAACTCAATACCTCCATGTTCCCAAGAGAGTCTTGACAGACATACAGACGGACGGATGGACAACAAAGTGATCCTATAATAAATAATAAAAATCTTTATTTTCAGACAAGTGTCCATATAGTGTTAGTAAAAATACATAAAAAAGAAAACTTAAGATAAAGGTTATTACGAACTTACTCTAATAACAAGTTGGAAATATTATTTTTTAACATGGATTTAGCTTAGCTCTTGGTGTGCAACCAGCTTCAGGCACGCTAAGATGATTGGCACATCGATGCTCGATACACTTCAGTAATTGCAATATTATACACGCGACGTAGTTACTGTAATAACGTTGTTTGTATCAAGGTTGTTACTTAAAAATATTTATTACCTACTTAGTGCTAAGTAGTATTAAATGTAGTAGTAGAGTATTTCAGTTGGAAACCAGCGTCTAGCACCAGTTAAAATCGTACTGTGGTCCTTCCTGTGCTCTTAAAGGGACCTCAACTGAACAGTTATACAGGGTTATTTGCAAAACACTGGCAACCTCTCAGGACCATGTTACTAACATCATAAACAACAACTTTGATCTATGACTTTTAAAAATTTATCATAATGTGGTTCATCAGATTTTCATAAAAAACCTTCTAAATAAAACGAAGACGATGCGAAACAAGTAATAGTACAATAGAGGAGGGGAGTGGGAATTGTGCGCGGAAGACGTAGGTGGGAACATCAAAATACAGGGTTAAGATATGTTAGATAGAACAACAAAATCTTGAAGATTTGTTTTTGATAAATGTTATGACGGTTTGTAAGAAGTCAGAGAACAAAAGTGAAAAAGTTGTTTATGATGTTAGTAATACAGTTCTGCAAGGTTGTTAGTGTTTTACAAATATCCCTGTAGGTATAGGGTGTATTGATCCATTACTTTTTATCGATCACAGCGGGGCGCCAGAAGAGGACCTAATTTCTTTATGTGAAGTAAAATACTTTGAATCGAATTAAACTGAATGACCTATAGGAGCTCGCCTGTATCCATCAGCTATCCCGTTTATACATAACTAGCTGCTCCCAGCGGCTTCGCCCGCGTGATAGCAGAAACAAAAGTATCCTCTGTCCTATTCCAGGACATGGTCTATCTGTGTACCAAGTTTGATCAAAATCGGTTTTGACGTTGAGGCGTGAAGACGTAACAAACAAACAAACTCATATTCGGTTTTATAATATTAGTAAGGATTTGAAAAGAAGTGCAATCCTTACTAATATTATAAAAGACTATTATAAAGAAGAATATTATACAGATAGACCATGTCCTGGAATAGGACATAGGATAGGTACTTTTTATCCCGGAAGTATGTTCCTTTGGGATAATTTTCTGCTATCACGCGGGCGAAGCCGCTGGGAGCAGCTAGTAAAGAATAAGAAACATTTACCTACCATAAAGTAAGCCGCTTTAAAAATATCAAGAATAACTTATTATATAACGCACTTTTATGTAAATATATGGTTACTAAAATTAAAGAACTGTATGTAATAGACACGTTTTTCCTTAATAGAGAAATCTTAACTCATACTGCAGGCAAAATTAACAGTCATTGGAGGTTGCAAACTATGTAGGCGGGATTGCGTCATCTGTTTCTTTAGCATGCAAATAAATGGCGGCCATGCACTCAGTACTTTCTCCGTAAAGTCTAATTTCTCTTTTTACTGCAACACTTGACTTGCATTCTTCTTGGCTTTTTTCTAATGCACATGTGTTTAATGAAATGTGTTGGTATGCTTACAAATAGCCTTAAGGTGGTGCATCATGACTCACATTTTCACTGTTTTTCATACAACCGCTCATAACTGATTATGACGTTATTACACATTTTTCATTCGATATTTTGGAAACACAGTATCTTGTGGATATTATCTAGGTTTTTAAAGAAACCAATTTCTAAATTTGTATTAAACTAATCCAGTAAAAACCTCTGAAAATGTCTTATTTTGTATGAACTTTGACACTTCATAATTTGCCTAAAAATTAAAAAAGTAAAAAAAGTAATCCTCTAGAGACCTTGCAAATTTTATTAAGATTCTAAATGATGACAAATCTTTCCAAAAACTTTTAAGGGTTTAAAAAAAACAGCTATTTCCTGGAGCAAGTTTTGTGAAATTTTCGAGTAAATCTCGGAATTACCGAATACTAACAGAGTTTTCAGGCGTTATCTCTCTTTTTTTGCGTTGCCTTTTCGTCAAACATCGCGTTGGATTGCATTAAATGAAGTAACAAGCTTTTAAACCATTTTTGATGTTTACGATAAACGAGTGGAGAAGGACCCTCTTAATGCGAGGCACACCCTTTTCTTTGTTTTTTCAAAATAATGAGGTTTTTTTCACCATTTTTTTTATTTTCTTATTTTTTATTTGTTTATTAGGAACGCCAACGACATATTCAACTCAATTCAATTATTCAATATTTACAAGAGATTTTAAATTTAGGTAATTGAATAGTAGTCTCGTTCTATTTTTTTATTTATTTAATTTACTGCAAATATATCAATTACAGGTGTACCCACTGGTTGAACAATTTGACATTAATAAGATAATATTAAAAAGACACTTGTTATTATATTCATGACTAGCTTTTGCCCTCAGCTTCGCCCGCGTACATAAAATATAGCCTATGTCACACAAACTTTCCCTCTTTATTATATTAGTGTAGATGTAGAAAAATACAATATATATAGCACACAACTGACAGGTTCGACAATTTTGTTATTTTCTTTCGTACATAAGTATACCAAACTGAGAGCAGTGGTGGCCGAGTGGTTATTTATGGCCCCGACTTACGAGTGGTAGAACGCGGGTTCAAACCCAGCCAGGCGCATTATTTTGTGTTATTTATTTCATCACCATTTATTACTGCTCTCAAAACGGTGAAGGAAAACGTTGTGAAGAAACCGCCATGTCCTTGAACCAAAAATTCAAAGACATGTGACATTCAAAAATTCGCACTGAGCCCGCGTGGTGGATTATGGCCCATTTCCTCTCCTAGAGAGGAGGTCTGAGTCCCAGCAGTGGGAACATTGAAAGGCTGATTATGATATACTAAACTGCACTTGTCGTCAAAATGTGACAATTATTTAATAGGCTACTTGCCGTAAAAAAATTAATTAGTCCGTCTTTTAGATTATTCAAAAATAAGGGACACGTATTTTTTTATTTGTAAATTAAACCAAAAATGACCAAGATATAGCCCATTAAAGTTACGCGTAACGTCACGCCGACGTCGCCTCCGCCGTGCTGCATTTTTTCGCACGGCTTGACGTTACACGTAACTTTAATGGGCTATACCTTTGTTATTTATTGTTTAATCGAAAAAAGAAAAATACGGGTCCAATATTTTTTTATAATGATGATGATGATGATGCCATCTAGCCGATTTCGGCCGCAGCGACCGCATTTCTTGGCCTCTCATAGTGGTTGTGAGCTCAGATCTGCTGCTCTTTTATGCGCCCTCATGTGGCTTGCATATCCAACCTTGGCCGAAAAACTCCGAGCATAAAGCGGACATGACAGGACACCATTAACGACAAAATTATAGCTGTTGGTGGTCTAGCTTTGAGTTCATCACGCTTCTGGTCCAATTCCAACCTCCTCTTATCTTCGAAGGCCTGCATTTTTTTTATAGTCTAAAATACGGACTAAATAAAATGTAGTTATTTTGATTCTGGAAACTACCCTATTGTGTGTCAAATTATGTTGGAAATGTAACTACCGCACATGAGACCAAAGACGGCCTCAACTTATTTGGCATTTAAAAATAAAATGTTTTTGCAACTTCCACAAAGACCAACCCAAACTAAAATCTTCATTAGCAAATGTAAAAACAAATAAAACAAGCCAAGTTAAACAAAATGTCGCCTTGGACCAGTTATTTGAATGGACTTGATATTTTCATCACATAACTAGTATTGCAAATGCATACTAACATGTGGGCGATGGACCAAATCGCCTTGAGGTCCAAATATGGACCCGGTTGGTGACTAGACGTCGATATAAAGTCTAATTATTTATCTAGTCTATTTCGGATATCAGGCCTTGTCTGTTATTGGTAGAGTTTTGACCAGAGGTGTGCCGCAACATTGGTCTAGCTAAATGTTAAGGTTTTAATCCACGAGCATAAACGGCCTTTTAATGTAGCCATACTGTGACTCAGGAATCCTCTCTAAAAGAGGAATTGGGGCCGTAACCCACCCCGCAAGCCAAGTTGCTAATCTGCTAATGCAGATTAACAATTTTTTTGCTTGCTTGTTTAACGCTTGTAGAAAGCTTCAAATGTGCGGGAATAACGTCGTCTGGTCAGAACAAAAGAATTGGCGGCAAGGTCAACTCGAAGCCTTCGACGCAAGCGAAACGGTTGTAACTTGGCTAGGGGGGCATGGCTGGTTGGTGGATGTAACATATTGGCTTCGAATTTTTGGTTCTAGGACATGCCGGTATCCTCACGGTTCCGAGTTACGAGTTGTTAGTGTCGAGTTCAAACCCAGCCAGGAGCATTACTTTGTGTAAATTATCTCATCACCACTGCTCTCAAAATTAATTTTATAATCTAATAATTTAAACTAAATATTTTGGATCAATTATTGTGTTTCTAGAAACAAAATATTTGTTTATTTAATTTAATTATAACCTAATTATAATACAATGATAATTTAGTTATTAAATAACAATAACAAAATTATCTTTGTTTGTGAATTATTAATTTTAACCGAATGTAGATTTACCACTATTTGGACGGCGGGGGAGAGGGAGGCCAAAGAAAAGATGGATGGATTGTGTGAGAAGTGATATGAAAGAAAAGGGAGTTAGTGATAGCGTGACGAGTGACAGGACAGAATGGAAGAAAAAAACGTGTTGCGCCGACCCCAAATAAAACGGGACAAGGGCAGGAAGATGATGATGATGTAGATTTACCGTTTTATTTTACTCATTCCTACACAGTACATGTCGTTGTTCTGAAATAAATTATAATTACTTATGACTAGTGCGTGACTCATTTGACTGCTTACCAATTTGTTATTAATAATTTTGATAGTAAAAAAAAGTCATCAATAGATAGAAAAAAAACACATTATTTCTCGATGATAATTCCTTTTTATTATGAAACTAGCTGACCCGGCGAACTTCGTAACGCCTAATGGTAAATGAATGTAGTATATCTTTCGATGTAGTCAACCAATTACGATGAAACAAAGCCTTAGTAATATATCAAGTTACACACAATTGTAACGTATTTAAGTTATCTACGTCCATTTCGTACATTTTATGTGATGCTCGCACAACTAAAAACTTCTACAGATTCATCATCATCATCAGCCTTTTTAATGTTCCCACTGCTGGGACTCAGGCCTCCTCTCTAGAAGAGGGAATGGGCCGTAATCCACCACGCGGGCCCAGTGCGGGTTGGTGAATGTCACATGTCTTCGAATTTTTGGTTCTAGGACATGCCGGTTTCCTCACGATGTTTTCCTTCACCGTTTTGAGAGCAGTGGTGATGAAATAAATTACACAAAGTAATGCGCCTGGCTGGGTTTGAACCCGCGAACTACAACTCGTAA
This sequence comes from Mythimna lalbum, assembly GCA_949319445.1. NCBI lineage: Eukaryota > Metazoa > Arthropoda > Insecta > Lepidoptera > Noctuidae > Mythimna > Mythimna lalbum. Next base: position 18,135,226 of record OX439361.1, on the reverse strand, counting down.
GTCGGGGCCGTTACCACTCGGCCACCACTGCTCCACTGCACTTCTACAGATTAATTATAGATATTTTTTTCAAACTTGATAGAAAAAATCCACAGGTCACTTTACTTAAAACTTTAATGTCGACAACCTTAACAGACCTTTAATATAGCTTCGTCTTTTAAACAATATCTAGTGAAATTCTTATATTCATACGGTACTGTCACCGTTCCTATAGGTCCTACTCCAAAGTCTTGAGCTTCTGCCCTGAGTTAGCGTCTGCCGGTTGTAGTCACAGAATTTTGTAGGCACTGGCCCCAGATTTCGTGTCGACTTCGCGGCCCCGTAACAGCAATTTTATTTTTGTCATCATCATCATCATCAGCCTTTTTAATGTTCCCACTGCTGGGACTCAGGCCTCCTCTCTAGAAGAGGGAATGGGCCGTAATCCACCACGCGGGCCCAGTGCGGGTTGGTGAATGTCACATGTCTTCGAATTTTTGGTTCTAGGACATGCCGGTTTCCTCACGATGTTTTCCTTCACCGTTTTGAGAGCAGTGGTGATGAAATAAATTACACAAAGTAATGCGCCTGGCTGGGTTTGAACCCGCGACCTACAACTCGTAAGTCGGGGCCGTTACCACTCGGCCACCACTGCTCTCTCTTATTTTTATAAAGAAAAGTAATTATTCAAGATTTTTGTTTTTACCACACCCTTTTAAAAAACATGTTTTATTATTTTATGTAACTTTCGAATATTGCCGTGAAGTAATCTCGTAGATATAGGTACAAGTTTGAAATTGTAAGTAAGGGTCAGATTTTTTTTTATCAAGCCAACTAATTTATAGCGTGTTTTGATTCTTACCAAGCGGTTAGCTACATGGTCAACTTTCATGCAATATTTTTTCAAAGTCTTTTTTTATATTTGCCGATTCCTAAATTTTTTAAATGAGAAAAATCTGGCCTTAAAAGTTGCTCTGAAACGCAAAAGACAAGTGAAGAAACACGGGTGAGCTTTAGTAAAAAAAGTACTCTCTCGCTCCACCCAGAGAAGAAGTTACCAACTAAACAAAAAATAGAGCCGAGCGCATGCCATAAATCTTCTGTAATGTGACAAAAACGAGTTCACAACATTTTTCCATCTTGACAGAAGAATTCCTTTCCATAGTATTAGTGCCGTGTGAATATAGGCTTCCTGTACGTTATAGTACTTAACATAGTATATAAAAGTATATTGTAGTGTATAGTAGTAAGTATATTGTGTGCCTAGTTTATGCTACATAAATGTGTTTTATTTCTATCTTGTTTCGACAGTCGGAAATATTTTTACAATTCCTAAGAATATTGGAAAAAGAAATCTATTTTAGACAAAGGCCGAAACAGCGTGTTAGTAGCAAGCACCTTTTGTAAAATAAAAAAGTACTAAAAGCTATCACCATAAAATATTAAAAAAGAAATTACTAGAAGCTATCACTATAAAATATTAAAAAAGAAATTACTAGTAGCTCTCACCATAAAATACAAGAAGCTATCACCATAAAGTATTAAAAAAGAAAAAACTAGAAGCTACCACCATAAAATATTTAAAAAATTCACTAAAAGCTGTCACCATAAAACATTATTAAAAACAAGAAAGTTCTAGAAGCTATCACCATCAAATATTAAAAAAAGACAGTACTAAAAGCTAACACCATAAAACATTAAAAAAGAAAGTACTAGAAGCTATCACCATAAAGTATTAAGAAAGAAAGTACTAGAAGGTACCACCATAAAATTTTAAAAAAGAATGCACTAAAAGCTATCACCATAAAATATTATTAAAAAAAGAATGCTCTAGAAGCTATCATCATAAAAAAATATTTAAAAAAAGAATTCTCTAGAAGCTATCACCATAAAGAAAGTACATTCAGAAGCTTTATTCTACATAAACCTTTACATTCACACGGCACTCCGGGTAAAGTACCCCAGTCACGATTTGCACCCGTTTCGTTCGCTTTGCGTACGGCACTTATCTTTTGCACACGCTTCGTCACACCGCTTATTATAAAAACAGTTCCACTCGTCTTATCACTATCATTACAATTGTGTCGGTGATTAGACGTGTAACGTGCTGATAATATAAACAGTGAATTGTTGTTGTTTTGTGAATTTAAGAAGTGAATCATTTTGTTAAAAAAGGTGAGTTAATTTTTTTTTTGTTCGGATCTCAGTGAAAGTGGGTTCGGATGTCCTTTATTCTGTATTTGAAAGAGTTATCGAGGGTTGTAACGTAAAGGAAGGAATACGGGTGGGTTTAAGTCTGTAAAAATCTGATACCTCAAGCTACACCTAGAGTGGGACTATTATAAATATTCAAGGACTACCCAATCCAAAAAAAATAATAATTCAAATTTATACCTACAGACAATAAACAATAAAGGTACACAACAAAAACTACAAAAAAAACAAACAATAAAAATACAGAACAAGGATTTGTTAATGGTAAATTGGAATAGAAAAAAAAAACAATAATTAATGATGTATTTTTCTTAAATACCATAATAGTTAATTTAAAATAAATTTATATGACTGCGTATCGCATACTATTATGGTACAATGGTATCAAGTATGTTTGTTTACTATGTGTGCGGAGATTTTCCCAAGCTATGTAACCATTATTATGTACATACTAATTTGTTGTTTGGGTGCTATGTAGAATATTACATTATGTAGTCAATAATAATGATAATGTTAAATAATTCTATTCTAAGCCTTGATTTTATACAGATTTTTACTTTAGCAGTCTCAGGAAACGTCTATTGTGTTCTTAATTAACAATTTTTGTTTTCTCTTCAGAACCAACAATGCCGTGCTGCAAAGTATCCGTCAAAAAAACCCTCGTCTGCACCATGAGCGAGTGCATCTGCATCCCAACGCTGGGCAAACCCTACCTCTGCCTCAGCAAAGACGACGAAGGAAAGATCGTGCCCTGCTCGGACTGCAAAGCCGTCCGAATTAGCGAAAACGAATGGAAATGTGTCGACTCCTCCTGCATCTGCTTTCCAACTGACGGGAAACCTTGTTTGTGCATCTGCACTGACGAAGAAGATGCTGTCAAGTCCTGCGATGATTGCTCCTGCATTAATGCTGAAGAGTGCAAGGAGACTTTCAAGAGATGTGACAAAGCTGGATGTGTCTGCTTACCAACTGGTGGTAAATCATGCATCTGTGTTTGCAAGAAGAATGGAAAGATTGTTCTCTGCGAGTGCAATGGATCTGGAACATGTGGCAACTCATGCGTCTGTGTTTCTACTGAAGGTGGAAAATGTGTTTGCGTCTACTGCGACGCGAAAGGTAACATCAAGGTCTGTAAAGACTGTACTTGTGATGCCAAGGAACAGGATGCCGCTAGCTGCAGTAAAGGCGGATGTGTATGCATCTCAACTGATGGAAAATCTTGCATCTGTGTGTGCAAGAATAGCGAAGGGAAGATTGTGTGCTGCGATGACTGCAAGTGTGATGATTCTGGCAAGTGTGACAAGCCAAATTGCACCTGCATCCCAACTGATGGAGCCAAGTGCGTTTGTGTCTGCTGTGATGACAAGGGAAACATCAAGGTCTGCAAAGGCTGTACTTGTGATGCCAATGCAACGGCAGCACCAAAATGTAGCAAAGCTGCCTGTGTTTGCATCCTGACTGATGGTAAATCTTGCATCTGTGTCTGCAAGAATAGTGAAGGGAAGATTGCGTGCTGCGATGACTGCAAGTGTAATGATTCTGGCAAGTGTGACAAGCCAGATTGCACCTGCATCTCAACTGATGGAGCCAAGTGCGTTTGTGTCTGCTGTGATGACAAGGGAAACATCAAGGTCTGCAAAGACTGTACTTGTGATGCCAATGCAACGGCAGCACCAAAATGTGGCAAAGCTGCCTGTGTTTGCATCCTGACTGATGGTAAATCTTGCATCTGTGTCTGCAAGAATAGTGAAGGGAAAATTGTGTGCTGCGATGACTGCAAGTGTGATGATTCTGACAAGTGTGACAAGCCAGATTGCACCTGCATCTCAACTGATGGAGCCAAGTACGTTTGTGTCTGCTGTGATGATAAGGGAAACATCAAGGTCTGCAAAGACTGTGCTTGCGATGCAAATGTAACTGCTGCTCCAAAATGTAGCAAAGCTGCCTGTGTTTGCATCCTGACTGATGGTAAACCTTGCATCTGTGTATGCAAGAATAGCGAAGGTAAGATTGTATGCTGTGATGACTGCAAGTGTGATGATTCTGGCAAGTGTGACAAGTCTAATTGCACCTGCATCCCAACTGATGGTGCCAAGTGTGTTTGCGTCTGCTGTGATGACAAGGGAAACATTAAGGTCTGCAAAGACTGTACTTGTGATGCTAATGCAACTGCAGCTCCAAAATGTAGCAAAGCTGCTTGTGTTTGCATCCTGACTGATGGTAAACCTCGCATCTGTGTGTGCAAGAATAGTGAAGGGAAGATTGTGTGTTGCGATGACTGCAAGTGTGATGATGCTGGCAAATGTGACAAACCAGAATGTGTTTGTATTAATATTGAAGGAGCGAAATGCATTTGTGTCAGCTGTGATGATAAGGGAAACATCAAGGTTTGCAAAGACTGTGCTTGTGATACCAAGGAAACTGTAGCTCCTAAATGTAGCAAAGCTACCTGTATTTGTATCCTGACTGATGGTAAACCTTGCATCTGTGTGTGCAAGAATAGCGAAGGGAAGATTGTGTGCTGCGATGACTGCAAGTGTGATGATGCTGGCAAATGCGACAAGCCAGAATGTGTTTGCATTAAGACTGAAGGAGCGAAGTGTGTTTGTGTCTGCTGTGATGACAAGGGAAACATTAAGGTCTGCAAAGACTGCACTTGTGATGCTAATGCAACTGCAGCTCCAAAATGTAGCAAAGCTGCTTGTGTTTGCATCCTGACTGATGGTAAACCTTGCATCTGTGTATGCAAGAATAGCGAAGGTAAGATTGTATGCTGTGATGACTGCAAGTGTGATGATTCTGGCAAGTGTGACAAGTCTAATTGCACCTGCATCCCAACTGATGGTGCCAAGTGTGTTTGCGTCTGCTGTGATGACAAGGGAAACATTAAGGTCTGCAAAGACTGTACTTGTGATGTTAATGCAACTGCAGCTCCAAAATGTAGCAAAGCTGCTTGTGTTTGCATCCTGACTGATGGTAAACCTTGCATCTGTGTGTGCAAGAATAGTGAAGGGAAGATTGTGTGCTGTGATGACTGCAAGTGTGGTGATGCTGGCAAATGCGACAAGCCAGAATGTGTTTGCATTAAGACAGAAGGAGCAGAGTGTGTTTGTGTCTGCTGTGATGACAAGGGTAGCATCAAAGTCTGCAAGGATTGTACTTGTGATGCCAATGCAACTGCAGCTCCAAAATGTAGCAAAGCTGCTTGTGTTTGCATCTTGACTGATGGTAAACCCTGCATCTGTGTGTGCAAGAATAGTGAAGGAAAGATTGTGTGCTGCGATGACTGCAAGTGTGATGATTCTGGCAAGTGTGACAAGCCTAATTGCACCTGCATCCCAACTGATGGTGCCAAGTGTGTTTGTGTCTGCTGCGATGACAAAGGAAGCATCAAGGTTTGCAAAGACTGTACTTGTGATGCTAATGCAACTGCTGCTCCAAAATGTAGCAAAGCTGCTTGTGTTTGCATCCTGACTGATGGTAAACCTTGCATTTGCGTATGCAAGAATAGCGAAGGTAAGATTGTATGCTGTGATGACTGCAAGTGTGATGATTCAGGCAAGTGTGATAAACCAGAATGTGTTTGTATTAATACTGAAGGAGCGAAATGCGTTTGTGTCTGCTGTGATGATAAGGGAAACATCAAGGTTTGCAAAGACTGTGCTTGTGATACCAAGGAAACTGCTGCTCCAAAATGTAGCAAAGCTGCCTGTGTTTGCATCCTGACTGATGGTAAACCTTGCATCTGTGTGTGCAAGAATAGCGAAGGGAAGATTGTGTGCTGTGATGACTGCAAGTGTGATGATTCTGGCAAATGCGACAAACTAGAATGTGTTTGCATTAACACTGAAGGAGCGAAGTGCGTTTGTGTCTGCTGTGATGACAAGGGTAGCATCAAGGTCTGCAAGGATTGTACTTGTGATGCCAATGCAACGGCAGCTCCAAAATGTAGCAAAGCTGCCTGTGTTTGCATCCTGACTGATGGTAAATCTTGCATCTGTGTGTGCAAGAATAGTGAAGGGAAGATTGTGTGCTGCGATGACTGCAAGTGTGATGATTCTGGCAAGTGTGACAAGCCAGATTGCACCTGCATCTCAACTGATGGAGCCAAGTGCGTTTGTGTCTGCTGTGATGATAAGGGAAACATCAAGGTCTGCAAAGACTGTGCTTGCGATACCAAGGAGGAAACTGTAGCTCCTAAATGTAACAAAGCTGCCTGCGTTTGCATCCTGACTGATAGTAAATCTTGCATCTGTGTGTGCAAAAATAGCGAAGGTAAGATTGTATGCTGTGATGACTGCAAGTGTGATGATTCTGGCAAGTGTGACAAACCAGAATGTGTTTGTATTAATACTGAAGGAGCGAAATGCGTTTGTGTCTGCTGTAATGATAAGGGAAACATCAAGGTTTGCAAAGACTGTGCTTGTGATACCAAGGAAACTGCTGCTCCAAAATGTAGCAAAGCTGCCTGTGTTTGCATCCTGACTGATGGTAAACCTTGCATCTGTGTATGCAAGAATAGCGAAGGTAAGATTGTATGCTGTGATGACTGCAAGTGTGATGATTCTGGCAAGTGTGACAAGCCTAATTGCACCTGCATCCCAACTGATGGTGCCAAGTGTGTTTGCGTCTGCTGTGATGACAAGGGAAATATTAAGGTCTGCAAAGACTGTACTTGTGATGCAAATGTAACTGCTGCTCCAAAATGTAGCAAAGCTGCTTGTGTTTGCATCCTGACTGATGGTAAACCTTGCATCTGTGTCTGCAAGAATAGCGAAGGGAAGATTGTGTGCTGTGATGACTGCAAGTGTGATGATTCTGGCAAGTGTGACAAGCCTAATTGCACCTGCATCCCAACTGATGGTGCCAAGTGTGTTTGCGTCTGCTGTGATGACAAGGGAAATATTAAGGTCTGCAAAGACTGTACTTGTGATGCTAATGCAACTGAAGCTCCAAAATGTAGCAAAGCTGCTTGTGTTTGCATCCTGACTGATGGTAAACCTTGCATCTGTGTGTGCAAGAATAGTGAAGGGAAGATTGTGTGCTGCGATGACTGCAAGTGTGATGATTCTGGCAAATGTGACAAACCAGAATGTGTTTGTATTAATATTGAAGGAGCGAAATGCATTTGTGTCTGCTGTGATGATAAGGGAAACATCAAGGTTTGCAAAGACTGTGCTTGTGATACCAAGGAAACTGTAGCTCCTAAATGTAGCAAAGCTACCTGTATTTGTATCCTGACTGATGGTAAACCTTGCATCTGTGTGTGCAAGAATAGCGAAGGCAAGATTGTGTGCTGTGATGACTGCAAGTGTGATGATTCTGGCAATTGCGACAAACCAGAATGTGTTTGCATTAACACTGAAGGAGCGAAGTGCGTTTGTGTCTGCTGTGATAACAAGGGTAGCATCAAAGTCTGCAAGGATTGTACTTGTGATGCCAATGCAACTGCAGCTCCAAAATGTAGCAAAGCTGCTTGTGTTTGCATCTTGACTGATGGTAAACCCTGCATCTGTGTGTGCAAGAATAGTGAAGGAAAGATTGTGTGCTGCGATGACTGCAAGTGTGATGATTCTGGCAAGTGTGACAAGCCTAATTGCACCTGCATCCCAACTGATGGAGCGAAGTGTGTTTGCGTCTGCTGTGATGACAAGGGAAACATTAAGGTCTGCAAAGATTGTACTTGTGATGCTAATGCAACTGCAGCTCCAAAATGTAGCAAAGCTGCTTGTGTTTGCATCCTGACTGATGGTAAACCTTGCATTTGCGTATGCAAGAATAGCGAAGGGAAGATTGTGTGCTGCGATGACTGCAAGTGTGATGATTCTGGAAAATGCGACAAGCCAGAATGTGTTTGCTTTAAGACTGAAGGAGCGAAGTATGTCTGTGTCTGCTGTGATGACAAGGGTAACATCAAGGTGTGCAAAGACTGTGCTTGCGACACCAAGGAAACTGTAGCTTCTCAATGTAAGCCAACCAAAGAAGGGAAGACTGTATGCTGTGATGCCTGTTAGTGCTATAAAGTTGGTAAATGCGACAAGTCAAAATGTGTTTGCATCCCAACAGTTTGCTGTAACAATAGAAAAACAACCATTTGCAACAATTGTACTTGCTGTAAAGATAACAAATGTGGTAAGGATTGTGTTTGTTTCTTGACCGATGGAAAGTCTTGCATTAGTGTCTGTGTGAAGAATGGCAAATTAGTTCGTTGCAAGGACTGTGTGGATGATGAAACTTGTCAATGTGAGAATGGATGCTGTGTCTGTATTTCAGCTAAAGGCAAAAACTGTTTGTGTCTCCAAAGATGCAAAAGGCAATATTGTAGTTTGTAATGATTGCGATTGTGCCTAATCAATGTTGTAAATCATTGGTATCTTTTAAATCGTATTATTTTGAGTCAACTTTGTATTTAGATTAATTTATTATCCATGATAGTAGTGTTTTTAACTGTGTATAATTAATACTACATTTTACGCACATATATTGTTTTTATCCCGGTTTTGTATTCCTACTATTTTTCTTATGTCGTCCTTTTTACTATTATTGTATTCAATAATCTGTTTTGTTTTTCAATAAATAAATAATCAAGTTCAAAAATGTTGTGTTTATTTCCTTAAACAGCAGAATTAGTCATTTTAGGAGGATCTAAAAACGTACTATAAACGTAGCAACTGCGTCTAAATATCTAGAGAGACAAATAGCAGAATTAGTATGAGAAAATTCATGAACAATTTAATAAACTCTAAAATACAAACTGTAGACTCTACGGGCTAAAGTTGCGTAACAACATAAACAAGTTAAAAATAATAACAAACACAATAGTCAGTTAGTTTAACGGACTATAAGACAATTAGAGATGACGTCTGACAGAATCCATTACTGTTCGAAACGTCAAATTCTGTGACGTAAGCGCTTGAGTTGTCAAAATGACAGGCATGGCAGATGACGGGCTGCATGGGTGGTATATTTCTAATAGTAGTAATCTTTTATTTGATGTTGACTTGTTTTGTTATTGTTATTTTTAATTAAATGATTATTACGGTTGGACTTTTGACGTTTGGGAATGCATTAAAAAAATAGATGTAATTGTGTAGTTTTTTTTTTTGACGTAGGTAATTATTGTGTGTTTTCTACTGCTCTAGGGTGGGACAAGAGAGCGTGTTTAATGTTTACTGATTAAAGCCCGCCTCTGTCTTTCAGTTGGCTTCTGATCCAACAGCCTTTCAATTAAATTATATTACTAGGCTGACAATATCTCTAATAATAATATCAGGGGCCGGAATTAGGTGGACTTATTTATGTACTTGCATGAAATGTTGATATTAATATGCATCTTCCCGGGATTTCTAATAATAAATTCTTTGTGGCCACCAATATTACAAATAAATAATATAATAAAAACCTCAGAGATAGGATAAATATAACAAAGATAATTAACATACAATGTTTATTAGTATTTTTCATTGAAAAAGATCTCTCTACGTCAACTGAGATTAGGTTAACTTTAGACACTTCCTCCTCCTCGTCATTAATGTAGGAAGATATTTTTTCTGCTGTATTTCTAATAGCTGGTAGTCCGACCGTCCGGTAACTGTCCAGACCGAGTCCAATTCGTCGACGGCGCGCGCTCGCGCGCCTCAAGGAGTTGTCAGCAATCGTGAGGGCCCAGCTGGTTTGAAGCCTACTGAGGCTAGGGTCTGTTTCCGAAAGGGAGGCCGAGCCTCCCTTTCGGAAACAGACCCTACGGTACGGAACGGTGTGGGTTCTTTAGTCAGCAAGAATCTGACAATATCTTCAGCTGTGCCCAAAAGGAGGAGGATGTCATTTGGATGATTTTACCCACCGATAAAAAGAAAAACCTTGTTATATTTTTTGGGGAAAAATGCCAAAAAAATAAAAAAAAGGTCACAAGTTAAACACCACCGACACTAAGTACAGCACAGTTCACGGCAGGACATAACGAGCACTAGGCGCCAGTGCACATCTGGGTGCAGGAGCAAAACAACCCCTCAGTCCGGGTGACCCGGTGACCAAGTATTTATGTCGCCAACCAGATATCATACTGGCATATAACTTTGTGATTTTCCATAATACAGTTTATGAAATTTTGTACATAGATTCTTTACATAAAAATATTGAACAGGTGTTTCAGTTTTCGCATAAACTAAAAATAAGGTTATATATCTTGTTACTAATCCTATGCGTGCAAAGTCACGTGCAGAAGCTAGCTATAGTTTATAGGCCCTTAATATACAAGCAAGCAAAAAATCTTCGTTCAAATGAATGGAATTGGCGTCATCATCACAAAACCTTGTCATTCTATAGAATATCTTGATTTTATTGAGGTAAACAGACAGAACCGGTTTACATATTGTATTATTAACATAGCTTATGTTATTTCATTTTACGTTGTGTTGCATATTTCATAAATACAGCTCAAAAACGGTAAAAGAAAACATCGTGGAAAAACATGCATGTTTTAGAACCATGGGCTTTTTTTTTTTTTTTTTGTCGACGGGGAAAATCATCTTTGACGAAACCCGCTCTTGGGTGGAGCGGGAGACAGTGTCAGACTCTTACTGACTAAAAACCCCGCGCCGTTCCTTCTAGCCTTCATACTGGGGCACGAGCTCCCTTTCGGACAACCCTGTCCCCAGTAGGCTTCGACCCAGCTGGGCCCCTCCTGCTGCTGACAACTCCTTGAGGCGCGCGGGAACAGTGCGCGCCGTCGACGTCTTAGACTCGGTCCATTACCGGACGATCGGACAGCGAGCTACCCATAGCTCGCCGTCCGCGAGCCTGCGTCTACGGTGGCCGGAAATCGGGATCGGAATCCCGGCGACGGCGGCGAGGGCGCCGTTGCCTGATGCGGTCGGCCTCCTCCTTTGCAAGCATTACTGCTTCGCAGAAGGAGGCGACCGCTTGCCATTCCTCCTCGCTCCGGACCATGGCCTCGACCAGGGCCCGGCGCGAGAGGTCTCCGCCGCCGATCGCCCCCACGAGGGCACGGCGATGCTCCGCCCAGGCAGGGCACACCTCGACGGTGTGCTCCACCGTGTCCTCCGGGCGTTGCGCACAGTGGCGACACCCGGGCGTCTCTTCCGCTTGAATCCGATGCAGGAACCTCCCGAACTTGCCATGTCCGGTGAGGACCTGCGTCATGCGGAAGGTAAGGACGCCGTGAGGTCTTTCCAGCCACGCCTCAAAGAGGGGACTTACCGCCATAATCGTGGCGTGCCCAGCACTGGGTTGCGATAGCCGTTGACGCCATTTCACCATGAGATCCCGCCGGAGCTCTGTCCGCCATGCCTTGACATGTTGCGGCAGTGGACTTTCACCCCGGCGTTGCATCTCCACGCGCATGTCGTGCATGTGTGCAAGGACTGTTGCCTCCAGATCCCACGGTGGTAGGCCAGCCAGAAGGCTCGCCGCTTCGCGGGAGATCGTGCGGTAACCCCGCACCATCCGTATTGCACCATGGGCTGGGTTTCTTTAAGTCAAGAGTGAATAGGTTACTTCTAGGCAAGCGTGCTCCATCGTCGACCACATCATCGCTTACCATCAGGTGAGATGGTGGTCAAACGCGAGCCTATCAATATATAAATTATATTTTTAAATATTTAAAAATTATCCCACCCGTATCAGGAACTGAGGCCAAGCTACCGGTGGTCAGGGTTCTAGAGAAAGGAACCTCCTAACAATACGAGCCGTGTCCAAAAGTACCGCTTTCTGAATCAAGCACTTTTTTTTTCGGTGGGAAAATCATCCAATGGCATTCTCCGCTCTTGGGCAAAGCAGGAGGTAGTGTCAACCTTTTACTGTCTAAAAACCCACTCCTGTTCCTTTTTTGCCATTGTTCCAGCGACTCAGGGATCTCTTTCGCATCACCCATGGCTCCAGCGGCTACGGCTCTGCTGGGCCTCTACGGTTGCTGACAACTCTTTGAGGCGCGCGTGGAATGCCACGCTCCACCGATGACTTGGGCTCGGTCCGGACGATTGTCGGACGGAAGCCCGCGCCTACGGTGGAATCAAGCCCTTGGTTATGCACACAGAACAGAAGGTAGGATTCCTGTGTTCTGAGGTTATGCATATTATTTTAACACATCTAAGAACAATTTTAATGATCTAGCTAAGGTAATAAAACAAGTTATACGTTAGTAATTATCTAAATGATGACTGGCACTGAAACGTGGTCGCTCACAATGGATCTCATCAGAACTGAAGGTTTATAGTCATCCAAAGGACAATGGGGGCGAGAGGTTTGATGCTATCTAACGGAGAATTTTAAAATATATCCAATGGAATCCATAGTGTTTTCCGAAAAAAACTTAATATGTTATTGGCTACTTAAAAATAAACTTTAAATGAAAATCGTTTTTTCATGGCAAGCTTTTATAGTTCGGTATACCTATATAATTAATACTCGTCAAGACGAATCATACGAGCCCAAACTCGATGGCGTTGTGTCGTTTAACTACCAATTTCCTATAGCCACCCTCCGGTTCCATCATCAGATCAGCTCCTTGTCATAATAATTTGGCATGGTCATTTGATTTACACATGCATGCAAAATTTCAGCTCAATTGGTAACCGGGAAGTGGTAAAATTTAATTTACAAGATTTGATGACAGACAAACATCGGGACAGGTGAAACTAAATAAAAGCTTTTAATAAAATACCTATTACCATAGCACCATTTTGTTAATTGTATTTCCCGTAAGACTCGATGACTCTGAAATCTCTGATAAAAATTTGAATTGAGTTATGACATGTGACATTCACCAACCCTCACTGGGCCTGCGTGGTGGATTACGGCCCATTCCCTCTCCTAGAGAGGAGGCCTGAGTCCCAGCAGTGGGAACATTAAAAAGGCTGATGATGATGATGACACGTACAAATTTATCACTGCAGCCCTAAACTTTCTGCACTTGTATCAAAATGTACTATTTATACATAAGAAATAAAATCTTAACAAGTATCAAACATAGCATAACTTAAAAAAACCAACAAATCCTAAACCAGAAACTATTAAAACAAGATTAAGTATGGTGTACCATAATGTTTTATGGTCGAAGCTAATTTGAACCGTCATGGTCCAGTTAGCAAGTGTGACGACGATGGTAACCGAAATAGTTGAACTTGAACCAGACACGAGAGTTAAAAGGCCGTGACACTCTCGAGTTTTTGTGGTTAAAAAACAATGTGTATTTACTGAATTGCATTAACTACACTTCTGGACACATCTATTGGCCCACCTTAGAGTTTAGGTTTCGATGGCCCCTACCGAAATATGATTGCTAGGTTGAACAAAAACTGTTGATGCAGTTTTAAACCTGATACATTTTACCATCTTTTTCGATCGTATTGTTTTAAATTTGAATTCAGAATACCATACGACATGGAGCTACGCCTAACAAGTCGGATATGCGCCTTGTTAAAGGCAATTGATTTTTGAATAAAAAACATGTTTTATCAAATAAAGGTTTAATTTAATAACGCGTGTTGCCCCCATGGTCATCTACCACAGCCCTCATACGATTAGGCATAGAGTTTATCAACCGCTCTATGAAATTTTGAGGGATCATCTCCCATTCCTCTTCTATGGCAGTTTTCAACTCCTGCATCGTCTGGGCAACTGGCTGACGAGCCCTAACACGTCTTTTTAGCTCGTCCCATATGTGCTCAATGGGGTTCATGTCTGGGCTTCTGGCTGGCCAGTCCATAACTGTGATGTTCACATCACGAAGATATTCCCTGACGATGCCGGCCGCATGGGCTCTTCCATTATCATGCATAAAAAGGAAATTTGGGCCCACATAGTCCGCGTATGGTATCACGTGAGGTTCTAAGCACTCACGAATGTACCTTTCAGCATTTAATGTTGGCAGCCGTGGTCCTGTAACAACCTCAAGTTGAGTTTTGCCGCTCGCGGATATACCGCCCCAGACAGTCCATGAGCCACCGCCATAAGCAACCCTCTCTTCAAAGCAGCATTGTGCGAAACGCTCTCCCTTACGTCGGTAGACCTTCTTCCTTCCATCATTGTCATGTAACACAATTTTAGACTCATCAGAAAATAGTACACTACGTCGATTCTGTAAAATTCAGACAACAACTCGCATTTCACTTCGCTATTCACTCTCACTTCGCATAAGGTTCAAAACGACCTTGATTTTGCATTCTGTAAGCATCACCTAGGCACTTGCGAAGTGAAGTGAGCTCCGAAGCGACAAATACTGTACTAGTGATTACCACACTCAACTAAATGTAAGTTGAGATTTATCGGTTTTTTATTTTACCAGTTTTTGACACAGAATTTTAGGTATTATGGATGTTTAAATTAAAATATCTTATTTAAAGGAATTTGAGGCAGCTAATAAGTAAAAAAAAAAACAGAAAACTCTAAGTTCGTGCCGTGAATATAATCTATGCTTGCCTTACGAAAAAAAAATGACTGACAGATAATATCATTAGTAATCTGTGGACAATGTTTATGCGTTGAAGTTTTATAGTGCGTTGTATTGTTTTGTTTACGTTTTGTTTGTTTTTTGATCGTTCAGTGACAAAAATAATTGTGAAATAATCATGAAGTAGTTTTATATTTCTGGTTGTAAAGTTCAAAAATAATATTAATAAAAGGAGTGTTTATTTTGTTTTCTAAAACAACAACAACGTTTCAGTCCAAATGAAACACGTTCCTCTCACCGATCGTCGGCTCAGGTTGAAACTCTGGTAGAGTTTATGCCTAAATAGTATAAGTAGCACTATCAAAACATACAAACAGTGGACTAAGGTTAGCAGTGTTGTTTTTATATGTTAGAACCACTTAACATTCCTTAAAGCAAACCACTTAAAATGTGCGACGAATCTTGCTTTAAAGTGTGTTTAAAAACTTTATTTAAACACTATTTAACTATATGATTTCTTCTATTTTTACTCGTAAAATAGATGCTTTTAATTTGACACTTTGAATCGGGTTCGAGTGTGAAGTGAGCGTCGAAGTGACGGTGGAATTACCTTATAGAATGCCATTTCTTACGTCATCTCATACTTTATCTGTCAAAATTCCGCGATCAATTTAGTTCAACTCGCAAACACGCTCGCTAGAGCAGCGCTAGTGCAGATTCGAATTATCAACCGAGTTTCAGAATGCCAATCAAGAAACTCACGGCGGATTCAGATGCGAAGTTTAGAATGAAGTCTTACAGAATCACACTCACGCAGTTGATCACACTGCACGGCTCCAATCTTGCTGTGTCCAATTTAAATGACTGCGTGCGAAATGAAGGCGTGCTGTTCGGTGAGCTCGCGTTAGTTTGGGCCCATTAGCTGGCTTGTGTGGTACCATATCGTGTTCTTTTAACCTTCTCCGAACAGTTCGAGCGCTCACAGATACTCCGTGGAAGTCGCGAAGTTGGATTTGTATCTCAATGGAGGTAAGGTGACGATTTCTCAAGCTTGTCGTCCCGAGATCGTGGCCTTCCTTGGCGACGTACAAAGCCGCCAGTCTCTAGGTACCTCCGATAAACATTTCGGACCGCAGATCGACTTCAATTAAGTTGAGCACTCACGTTTCTTTGGCTGTGTCCGGCCTGAATAAGTGCCACAGCTTGGGCGGCGACTTCAGGTGAAGTATCCATAGATTATTGATAGAACCTCACCTTAATGTTAAGAATAAGTAATGTTTGTTGCAAAACCAAAGATATCAATCACTTTTTCAAGAATTAAATCCAAGTAAACCAATAAAACCAAGTTTTCTTAGTATTCGATTGTTTGATATCAACAAACAGGCTCCAAATTGTTTCTTTAAATTCTGTGTTCGAAATTCAAAAAAAGACTATTGAATGAAATTGTGAATGTGCCAGGTTCAAAACTGCATAAAAACTTTTTGCTCGACCTAATATAAAATTTTAGCTAGGACCAAACGAAACTGAAAATACAAGGTGGGCCAATAGATGTGTCCAGAAGTGTAATTAGTAGAGATGATAATGATTTAAAGTAGTGGTGGCCGAGTGGTAATGGCCCCGACTTACGAGTCACGGGTTCGAACTCAGCCAGGCGCATTACTTTGTGTAATTTATTTCATTACCACTGCTCTGAAAACGGTGAAAGAAAATATCGTGAGGAAACCGGCATGTCCTAGAACCAAAGATTTGAAAACATGTGACATCCACCAACACGCACTGGGCTCGCGTGGTGGATTACGGCCAGTTCCCTCTCCTAGTGAGGAGGCCTGAGTCCCAGCAGTGGGAACATTAAAAAGGCTGATGATCATAATAATGATGAGGATAAGTAGGTACATAACTTCATCCTGTATGTGTGTTCGTGGCCCCCAGGCGTCGAGATACGCAGGGCGATTTCTGGCCATCATAGGCGCAGGCTAGGGAACGACAAGCTATGGGTCTTCCGAATGTATGGTAACCATGGATATCTATGATGGTAACCGTCCGAACCGAGCACACGTTGTCAGAAGCGCGTGGTGGCCCATGGCCGATGTCCGCTAGGGCTACAGGGAATGGTAAGGAAACCTGTGGTCCTAGAACGCAACGGGCAACTGAAGGATACAAGAAGGTATTAGTAAATAAAACTCTAATACACACTCCCTCGCCAATGTGTTGCGCCGACCCAAAATAAAACGGGACAGGGGCAGGAAGATAACGCCTTCAACTCCCTGCCCTGGAGTACGATCCGGAGGGCAATCCGGTACCACCGGGTGCCCGAATACCTCTGTCTAGTGGTCGAGGCGTACCTGTCAGACAGGTACATTGTCTACCCCGGTCACCAGGGAGACTGGAATCGTCGAGAGATGTCGTGCGGTGTTCCGCAGGGGTCGGTTCTAGGCCCACCCTTGTGGAACATCGGCTACGATTACGTGCTGCGCGGCGACTTCCCTGACGGGGTCAGCGTGGTTTGCTACGCAGACGACACGCTGATCCTAGCGCAGGGAGAGTCGCACCAGGCGGCGGTCGCTCTAGCGACACGCGGGGTTGCGATAGCCGTTAGTAGGATCCAGGAGTTGGGACTCGAGGTGGCGCTGCATAAATCCGAGGCAATGTGCTTCCACGGCCCTCGGAACGCGCCACCATCGGACTCCCAGCTTACGGTAGGAGGAGTTCGCATCGGTGTCTCGGTCGGCTATCGCAACCCAGTGCTGGGCACGCTACGATTATGGCGGTAAGTCCCCTCTTTGAGGCGTGGCTGGAAAGACCTCACGGCGTCCTTACCTTCCGCATGACGCAGGTCCTCACCGGACATGGCAAGTTCGGGAGGTTCCTGCATCGGATTCAGGTGGAAGAGACGCCCGGGTGTCGCCACTGTGCGCAACGCCCGGAGGACACGGTGGAGCACACCGTCGAGGTGTGCCCTGCCTGGGCGGAGCATCGCCGTGCCCTCGTGGGGGCGATCGGCGGCGGAGACCTCTCGCGCCGGGCCCTGGTCGAGGCCATGGTCCGGAGCGAGGAGGAATGGCAGGCGGTCGCCTCCTTCTGCAAAGCAGTAATGCTTGCAAAGGAGGAGGCCAACCGCATCAGGCAACGGCGCCCTCACCGCCGTCGCCGGGATTCCGATCCCGATTTCCGGCCACCGTAGACGCGGGCTCGCGGACGGCGAGCCATGGGTAGCTCGCTGTCCGATCGTCCGGTAATGGACCGAGTCCAAGACGTCGACAGCGCGCACTGTTCCCGCGCGCCTCAAGGAGTTGTCAGCAGCAGGAGGGGCCCAGCTGGGTCGAAGCCTACTGGGGACAGGGTTGTCCGAAAGGGAGCTCGTGCCCCGGTATGAAGGCTAGAAGGAATGGCGCGGGGTTTTTAGTCAGTAAGAGTCTGACACTGTCTCCCGCTCCACCCAAGAGCGGGTTTCGTCAAAGATGATTTTCCCCATCGGGAAAAAAAAAGCAGACCAAAGAAATAGTTGAAACATTGTGTGAAAAGATGATTCATGATTCCAATAAACCTGACTTTTGAGTGATTAAGATAAATAACTAGAGGTATGGAAGTAGTAGACATGCTCCGCCGACTCTCAATTAATCAGCCTAGCCTTAGCCTAGTAACTTAGCCTAGTCAGCTTCTATTATGAGGAGTGAGGACGTCTGTAAACCTCACGGTTACGACCATCTCCTTACAGCCATTTATACAAGGTGTAACGTTAAATGCGCAAAACTTGAAACTAGTTTGATCAGAATAACGAGCAGAACCAATTAAACCAGTTTTTAATATAGGCTACATTTTTCAAAAAAATCTTCATTAAAAACTTCGACTTGTCTATGAATAGGTCGAGCCATCACGTGCGCAAACCCGCTGAAATAGGTAAGTATCCATCTCTGGGTAGAGTGAGAGAGTAGTTTCAATTACTTTTACTAACTAAATTCTACCTGCCTCCCTAGTCAAGTTACGACCGTTTCATTTTGATTCTATTGCGTCGAACGCCTCGATTAGGCCACGCAACGGATTCCTTTGTCCTGATCAGCTCAGTCACGTGTTCAGGACAAAGGAATCGGATGCGTGGGCAACTCGAGACGTTCGACGCAAGAGAATCGAAACGAAACGGTCGTAACTTGGCTAGGGGCTACTACGGCTTGGCTTTAAGACACTTGGAACGCAACTGAGGGCTACAAGTCTAATTTCCAGACCGACGCGCCCAGACTAAAGTGTGTGGCATACGTGTGCGAGTAGTTCTACCTTAAAGGAGTTCTAGATTAATTGCTAGTAGTTTTTTCCAATAAAAATTCCCATCTGAATCACTCCTTACCCTATTACCATTCACATAAGTTTTAACATTCTCACTAAGAATTCCCAATAACCATTGTTCAAAGTTAAACCTTTGTTAGAAGTTGTACTTGCATTTTTCTAACCTGAATACAATATAATCTAGTTTGAAACAAAGCTGGTCACACCTGACTTAGCATATAGGTCATACAAAATTGTGCTGAGAGAAATATGCTAATTGACTGAGCGTATGTATTAGTCACTTTGAATGGGCCGTAATCCACCACGCAGGCCCAATGCGGGTTGATAAATGTCATATGTTTTCGAATTTTTAGTTCTAAGACATGCCAGTTTCCTCACGATGTTTTCCTTCACCGTTTTGAGAGCAGTGGTGATGAAATAAATTACACAAAGTAATGCGCCTGGCTGGGTTTGAACCTGCGACCTACAACTCGTAAGTCGGAGTCGTTATCGCTCGGCCACTACTGGCAGCATGTATGTATTTATATTCAGGACAAATGTTTCCACTGCTGACAGGCCTCCCTGCGAGAGGGAATAATCCTAGTTCACAACACGGGCACAGAGAAACTTGATGGATTTAACATAAAGATTTAAAAAAAAAATCTCTCAGATATTATCATGCATAAACCATGAACTGTGGAGAAACCTCCACAATGTTTTCCTTCACCGTTTTGAGAACATGACGGCATGAGCAATTCTTAAAAAATGGTATTAGGAAAATCCTAATATTTCTAGTATCTTAAGAAGAAAATCAATAATAAAAATTTAACTCGGATATTTCCTTACATATCATAAAACAAAATCCCCACCGCATGTGTCTGTATGTTCGGGATTACCTCAAAAACTACTGACCGAATTTTCATGCGCATTTTACCAGTAGACAGAGTGACTCATGAGGAAGGTTTAGATGTATAATACATGCATTTAAAGTAGAGAAAAGCTGAGAATTTTTAATAATACTTGTGTGCAACCGAATAACGAAGATGAACCTGGACCCGGATTGCTAGTGTCTACTACCTGTAATAGTAATAATTATATATGTAATATTCTCTATTTTTATTTTTGAATCATTAGTAAGATTTTATTAATGTCAAATAGAAGCAGTGGTGGCCGTGAGGTAACGGCGCTGATTTACGACTTGTAGGTCACGGGTTCAAACTCAGCCAGGCGCATTACTTTGTGTAATTTATTTCATCACCACTGCTCTCAAACGGCGAGGGAAAATATCTGAGGAAACTGAAACATGTCCGAGACTAAAAAAAAAGACATGTGACATTCACCAACCCGCACTGGGCCTGCGTGGTAGATTACGGCCCATTCCCTCTCCTAGAGAGGAGGTCTGAGTCCCAGCAGTGGGAATACTAAAAAGGCTGATGATGATGATGAATAGATGTGTATGTTGGATTCTTATAGGTAAATCTTAATCTTGATAGCACTGTTGGTATATTGACTGGCTGCAATGCTGAACTAAATTTATGGAAATATTGTACTTGTGATTATTATGATTGAATAAATGACGTTCTGAGTATACGTGTAGATGGATTGAAAGGGAGAAGAAAAGATGGATGGATTGTGTGAGGAGTGATGTGAAAGAAAAGGGAGTTAGTAATAGTTTGACGGGTAACAGGACAGAATGGAAGAAAAAAGCGTATTGCGCCGACCCCAAGTAATATGGGATAAGGGCGGGAAGAAGAAGAAGATTTAATAAATGGCGATACAAATGGAAAAACACAGCGCGTAGTATTTTTTAGAAGCAACTGTTTTGAATGATTGTTTCAATTATGAATTTACCAATTTAATTGTTAATTTTGGGATTTGGTTTTTGTTTTACTTTTGACTACACAAAGATCATAGTAACGGGTTGGATAGAGCCCTTTTTTGTAATAATTGAAAAATAGGGCTGTACCTATACATATAAATAGGTCTTTACCTATGAAATTGCCGTTTTGCAGTACTGGCCATTTCAAATCAAAATAATTTTTGTTTGGCTAAGAATTCTAATTGCAAATTAATTTTATTTTAAAACATGGTTTTCTTTTTCCAAAAGTAGTCATTTGTTTATTGATTAGTGTTTTTTTTTTTTTTCTCGACGGGGAAAATCATCTTTGACGAAACCCGCTCTTGGGTGGAGCGGGAGACAGTGTCAGACTCTTACTGACTAAAAACCCCGCGCCGTTCCTTCTAGCCTTCATACCGGGGCACGAGCTCCCTTTCGGACAACCCTGTCCCCAGTAGGCTTCGACCCAGCTGGGCCCCTCCTGCTGCTGACAACTCCTTGAGGCGCGCGGGAACAGTGCGCGCCGTCGACGTCTTGGACTCGGTCCATTACCGGACGATCGGACAGCGAGCTACCCATGGCTCGCCGTCCGCGAGCCCGCGTCTACGGTGGCCGGAAATCGGGATCGGAATCCCGGCGACGGCGGCGAGGGCGCCGTTGCCTGATACGGTCGGCCTCCTCCTTTGCAAGCATTACTGCTTCGCAGAAGGAGGCGACCGCCTGCCATTCCTCCTCACTCCGGACCATGGCCTCGACCAGGGCCCGGCGCGAGAGGTCTCCGCCGCCGATCGCCCCCACGAGGGCACGGCGATGCTCCGCCCAGGCAGGGCACACCTCGACGGTGTGCTCCACCGTGTCCTCCGGGCGTTGCGCACAGTGGCGACACCCGGGCGTCTCTTCCGCTTGAATCCGATGCAGGTACCTCCCGAACTTGCCATGTCCGGTGAGGACCTGCGTCATGCGGAAGGTAAGGACGCCGTGAGGTCTTTCCAGCCACGCCTCAAAGAGGGGACTTACTACCATAATCGTGGCGTGCCCAGCACTGGGTTGCGATAGCCGTTGACGCCATTTCACCATGAGATCCCGCCGGAGCTCTGTCCGCCATGCCTTGACATGTTGCGGCAGTGGACTTTCACCCCGGCGTTGCATCTCCACGCGCATGTCGTGCATGTGTGCAAGGACTGTTGCCTCCAGATCCCACGGTGGTAGGCCAGCCAGAAGGCTCGCCGCTTCGCGGGAGATTTTATTGATTAGTGTTACATTTTCATCGCATTTCAATCTTTTTCGTCATCATGGATACATTAAATATTCGAGTAATTATGGAATATGAGTACCGTCGTGGCAGCAACGCGGCACATGCGGTACGTAACATCAACGACGTTTATGGAGCTAACACTATAAACCAACGCACCACCTGTTATTGGTTGGCTCGCTTCCGTTCTGGAAATTTCGACCTGAAAAATGAACCTCGCGGTGTTCCGAAAACTTTGGTCGACAATGACGAATTAAAGGCGATTGTAGAAGCTGATGATACACAATCTACGGCTGGATTAGCAGCAGCTTTCGACGTTAGCGTCAAAACAACTGATATGCATAACAAAACTTAAGCTATTCGTAACATAAATTATATCACACTCTTTTCTTTTGTGAATTATACTAAAAAAGCCCAGTTCATTTGGCCCCGTTTTGCCGCGTTCACACATTCCAGATCGTTTGTTCGCATACTATTTGCTCAGTAATTAATTACTTGGCGCTATAAGTACTGTTATTATGGTGTAAAACGTAGCGGGAATCGTCGCGGGATTTATTCTAAGAATGGAAGAGCTTTTGATTTCATGGCAAACGTTATTGGACACTAGCTGCTCTCAGCAGCTTCGCCCGCGTGATAGCAGAAAATTATCCCAAGGGAACATACTTTCGGGATAAAAAGTATCCTATGTCCTAATTCTGGACATGGTCTATCCGTGTACCAAGTTTCATCAAAATCGGTTTTGCCATTTAGGCGTGAAGACGTAACAAACAAACAAACTCACTTTCGCTTTTATAATATTAGTAAGGATGAGACGTCCCAAACTGTTTGATAGAAACACGCATGCATTTTCTTTCGGGGAAGAATAGCATATAAATAATTCTACGAGATTATTTTAACTGTTTCTCTGAGAAAATTTCCTACGTTCACGCGGCCGAAGCCGCTGGTAGAATTTGTATTTGTATTTCGGGCTGGTGTCCGCAACTCCAAGATCAAAGCGCGTGTTTTGAGTTCAGGTGGGACAATGTGTCACCCCAACTCCTCAAGGAAGACCAACAGAATACAGCGCCTTGGTGTACCATTTCGCGGAGGGTAAGTAGATTTTTGAAGTACTCTGTACTAGTACTTTTACACTGTATTCAGCGACCACTGGTCAGCTTAGAAGCAGACGAGCTGCTGTCACTTCCTCCTCCATGCAGGCTCTGCAGAATGAGCTGTCAGTAATGCCGCTAACATAGCCAGTATCCCAATAAACTGCAGTTTCTCATCTTAACACATACAAACAGCAAAAACCATGAAACAAACTCATTTCCCTGTCACCTCATCATTATTTAATGGAGGTAAACTACAGCTTACTTAGTCTATGGCTACGTCAGTACGCAGTGGTGGATTAGCCACGTAGTAAAAGTAGCAAATGCTACAGGCCCCCGCAAATTCGAGGCCCCGCATGTTTTAAGATCCCGTACTTGAACGCGAAGAAAAATAAACCGCTTTTTTGTGTTCACAAATACTTCCTATTTCTTTATTTTTATCAAAAGAAAACCTAAGACGCCCCAAGCTGAATGCCATAATATTTTCGAGATGATTTTGCTTTTGTAGAATTTTACGTTAAAATCTTAATTAACACCGGGCACACTATCAAATAGTATTAAAGAAAGAAATTAATTTAAGAAAGTAATTTTGTAATGATGAAAATGACTTGTTTGCTATAATTTGTCTAAAATATTATGTTTTATCTATCTTTATAAAAAAACTAGTTTTTGCCCACAGCTTCGCCCACGTAGGTACATAAAATATAGCCTAGATGTCACTCAAGAATAAATCAGCTTCCTATCGGTATCAGTGATTTTTTTTGCAATAGGACCAGTACTTTCAAGGATTACCTCCTACAAAAAAAAAACCAAACTTCACCTCATTACAATTTTAGTGTAGATGTGTGTTTGTACACAAGGGCCCCCCCTTTGGTCGAATTTGCTACAGGCACCGTAGTGGTTTAATCCGCCACTGTCAGTGCGGCTCACCGTCGTCGTGTGTAACCGCACGTCTGGCAGACGTAATGTTGTCTATGACGCTGTCAATCGCTTGAGCGGCGTGTAATGAGTGCGGGATCACCCGTTATTTTGTGACAGTAGGCCAAGGTATAAGCGGTAGCGAGCTAGACCAGTCGCTAGTCTTCATGAACTCCCATCACGGTGATCTGTCATTGCATATGAGTGTACAATGACAGTGACATAACTATTCGATTACATCAGTGATCGCTAGTTTATTGAAGAGTCTGTCTAAAAAGTCAAACGACTTGGGTAATTATTAAGATAAAATTAAATCTGATGTAGTCAACACTGCTTCTTATTGAAGCAGGCAAGTAGGTAATATAATGATTATGAAAAAGAATTTTTGGAGTCGAGTTTTTTGGCTTTTTCTGAGAAATTTACCTTAATAATGATACTTTTTTTTACACCATCAGAAACTAGAGATTTTAACGAACAAAAAACTTAGCAAAATTATTAAAAAAGGAGATATTTTGACGTGAGAATTTTCGATTGAAAATTAGGGTTCTTTTTCGATATTAACCCTTCAGATACCGTCAATTAGAAACACAATAGTAAGACAATAGATGCGCGGCCACCGGTGGTCGCTTGGGGATTCATGAATTAAGTCAAAATGAAGTGAAAAAACAAACATTGTAAATCAAAAAAATTACAGTGTATCTAGGACATAAAAAGGTAAGTTTACATTTAAATTCGTGAAAAAAAATAATTTTTGTAAAAGATAAAAATAAAAAACCAATAACTTAGTTATTTGAATTTTTCACATACATTTTGAGGTTATGTGAAAAAAGTGTAAATACAAAAGTTGTAGATCTTTTTATTATCTGCAACTTTGCACTTTTATTTTGTTTCATAAGACTTGTAGTTTTGTCGGAAATCGAGATAAACTGTTTTCACCCTTAAAAACGCGCACCCATCCTTTTACCGACCTCAGATCGCCCGTAATTTATTTTTCCTTTCGTTTTGTTGTATTCTCTTCCTTTTCCAATAGGTTTCATCCTACTATGATGCCGCCGGGATTCCGATCCCGATTTCCGGCCACCGTAGACGCGGGCTCGCGGACGGCGAGCCATGGGTAGCTCGCTGTCCGATCGTCCGGTAACTGTCCGGACCGAGCCAAGGCGTCGACGGCGCGCACTGTTCCCGCGCGCCTCAAGGAGTTGTCAGCAACAGGAGGGGCCCATCTGGGTCGGAGCCTACCGGGGTCGGGGTTATCCGAAAGGAAACTAGAGCCCCGGTATGAAGGCTAGAAGGAACGGCGCGGGGTTTTTAGTCAGTAAGACTCTGACACTGTCTCCCGCTCCACCCAAGAGCGGGTTTCGTCAATGATGATTTTCCCCGTCGAGAGAAAAAAAAAATCCTACTATGATTTTATTTCACTTTTTACCATTAACAACGGCTTCAGCACTGGTCTATTATAAAAACTATCGAATATAAGTATTTTTTAAATGATTAAATATTATACAAAATTTCATAGTCGTTTGTTTTTTTAGATAGACTATATACTATCTTAATATTTATTTTCTGACCAAAACAAAAAACTATTACCTACAAAATAAGACGACATTCAGGGCGTTTTGTAGACGGAGTTCCTAGACATTCGCAGAGTCGAGAATAAAATAGTAAATGGAGCAAGTTGAAAAGGTTCGTATGGCATCAACTTCTGAGGTACGTTTTCATGAAAGTTAGAGATCGCTTTGAAGAGTGCGAGAGTCGCAGATGACATTTGAATAATTTTATTTACAAAAAGTAATTTTCCCATATCTTCTGTTTCCGATTTTGTAATTTAACGCGTTCCTATACAGAAAACTTCGTTAATATTTATGCTTCTATGAATATAGATAAAGAGTTTTTTTTTCGTAAAAAAGAACTTAAAAATCGATCCTATTCTCATTTGGAACGCACAATGCGTTCCAAATGAGAATAGGATCGATTTTTCGTTGTGACGTCACAATTTACTGTCAAATCTAAGAAATTTGGTCAAAATTGAGAAACTCGGAGATGAGTGAAATTGAAGAACTGAATTCTGATTAAACTTTTTTCGTTCACAGTTCGTAAATAAACTAAATTTTTCGTAAAATAGTTAAAGTTTCAAAATTTCTTTCCTCGATTTGACAGTAAATCGTGACGTCACAACATGCAATCGATCCTATTCTCATTTGGGACGCATTATACCTAAGTTCAACTTCAAAGCAGCTGACCGCAGTCGTGAGCTCCTCCTGGAAGCCGCGACGGTACAGGCCTGGGTGCAAGCACCGGACAGGCCTGTCGACATCGACGTCGAGGCGGAGTGGTTCCGGGAGGCCATGTCGCAGATCTGCGACGCGGCAATGCCCCGAGTCCCTCCAGGTCGTGCTAAGCGCCGCGTGTACTGGTGGTCGCCGGAGATCGGCGCACTGCGCAACGCGTGCAACCACGCGCGCCGCCGGTACGACAGACACTGCAGGCGCCGCAACCGCCAGCCGGATGCGGAGGTCAGAGAAGCGGAGCTGTATGAGGGGTACAGAGAGGCAAAACGCACCCTCCGAACGGAGATAAGGCGGGCCAAACTCGAGGCCCGCAACGTGTGGCTGGGGTCTCTGAACGCGGATCCGTGGGGGCGCCCGTACAAATTGGTACGGGACAAGCTACGCCCCTGGGCTCCGCCGCTGACTCAGAGTCTCCGGCCCCAACTCGTGGAGGGTGTGGTAACCACTCTGTTCCCTGCGCGAGGGGAACACTCCCCCCCGCCCATGGCTCCGCCCCCGCCAGCAGTGTCTGACGCGGACCACGACAGCGACGACGACGACAACGCTCCAGAGGTGACCGAGGTAGAGGTGAGAGTGGCGGTGGAAAGCCTGGGTCCTGGCCATGGAGGCTCTCGGGCCTCGACTAAGGGGGCTCTTCAGCGCATGTATGGAGAGGGGCCAGTTTCCACTTTGCTGGAAGACGGGGAAACTGGTCCTCATCGCGAAGCCAGGGCGCCCTGCGGACTCTCCGTCCGCGTACCGGCCCATTGTGCTGCTCGACGAGGTGGGCAAGCTCTTTGAAAGAGTCATTGCAAACCGCCTCGTCGCGCGGCTAACACGGGTGGGGCCGGACTTGTCGGACGGACAGTTTGGCTTTCGCAGGGCGCGCTCTACGGTGGACGCCATCATGCGCGTGCGAGCCCTTACGACAGGGGTTGCGGTGTCCCGGGGCAGGAGCGTCGTGGCAGTGTCCTTGGACATTGCCAACGCGTTCAACTCCCTGCCCTGGAGTACGATCCGGAGGGCACTCCGGTACCACCGGGTGCCCGAATACCTCTGTCGAGTGGTCGAGGCTTACCTGTCGGACAGGTCCATTATCTACCCCGGTCACCAGGGAGACTGGAAACGTCGAGAGATGTCGTGCGGTGTTCCGCAGGGGTCGGTTCTAGGCCCACCTTTGTGGAACATCGGCTACGACTACGTGCTGCGCGGCGACCTCCCTGACGGGGTCAGCGTGGTCTGCTACGCAGACGACACGCTGGTTCTAGCGCAGGGAGAGTCGCACCAGGCGGCGGTCGCTCTAGCGACACGCGGGGTTGCGATAGTCGTTGGTAGGATCCAGGAGTTGGGACTCGAGGTGGCGCTGCACAAATCCGAGGCCATGTTTTTCCACGGCCCTCGGAATGCGCCACCATCAGACTCCCAACTTACGGTAGGAGGAGTTCGCATCGGCGTCGGGTCGACAATGAAGTACCTGGGACTCGTTCTCGACAGCCGATGGAATTTCGGAGAACACTTCCGACGTTTGGCTCCCAAACTCAACCGGGCCGGGGCTGCTCTCAAGCGGCTCCTGCCCAACCTTGGGGGTCCAGACGCCTCCTGCCGGAGGCTCTACGCGGGGATCGTTCGGTCCATGGCCCTCTACGGGGCGCCGGTGTGGGCGCCGTCGCTGGCAAAGCGACCGGCGTCCATACTGAACGCCTGCCAGAGGGTCATGGCAATACGGATGGTGCGGGGTTACCGCACGATCTCCCGCGAAGCGGCGAGCCTTCTGGCTGGCCTACCACCGTGGGATCTGGAGGCAACAGTCCTTGCACACATGCACGATAAGCGCGTGGAGATGCAACGCCGGGGTGAAAGTCCACTACCGCGACAGGTCGAGGTATGGCGGACAGAGCTCCGGCGGGATCTCACGGTGAAATGGCGTCAGCGACTATCGCAACCCAGTGCTGGGCACGCCACAATTATGGCGGTAAGTCCCCTCTTTGAGGCGTGGCTGGAAAGACCTCACGGCGTCCTTACCTTCCGCATGACGCAGGTCCTCACCGGACATGGCAAGTTCGGGAGGTTCCTGCATCGGATTCGAGCGGAAGAGACGCCCGGGTGCCGCCACTGTGCGGAACGCCCGGAGGACACGGTGGAGCACACAGTTGAGGTGTGCCCTGCTTGGGCGGAGCAACGCCGTGTCCTCGTGGGGGCGATCGGCGGCGGAGACCTCTCGCGCCGGGCCTTGGTTCAGGCCATGGTCCGGAGCGAGGAGGAGTGGCAGGCGGTCGCCTCCTTCTGCGAAGCAGTAATGCTAGCAAAGGAGGAGGCAGACCGCATCAGGCAACGGCGCCCCCGCCGCCGCCGCCGGGATTCCGATCCCGATTTCCAGCCACCGTAGACGCGGGCTCGCGGACGGCGAGCCATGGGTAGCTCGCTGTCCGATCGTCCGGTAACTGTCCGGACCGAGCCAAGGCGTCGACGGCGCGCACTGTTCCCGCGCGCCTCAAGGAGTTGTCAGCAACAGGAGGGGCCCATCTGGGTCGAAGCCTACCGGGGTCGGGGTTATCCGAAAGGAAACTAGAGCCCCGGTATGAAGGCTAGAAGGAACGGCGCGGGGTTTTTAGTCAGTAAGACTCTGACACTGTCTCCTGCTCCACCCAAGAGCGGGTTTCGTCAATGATGATTTTCCCAGTCGAGAGAAAAAAAAAAAAAAAAAAAGCTGACCGCAGTCGCTATCGCTTATCGCTTGGCCCAGCCAGCCCGTATCTTGTTAAGATCAGCCAACTTACGGTAAGTGCCATATAGTAAGTCAAACAAATAGCAGACTATGAGATTATCGACGATACACTGCCGTTACTTAGTAAATACTTTACAAACGGACTATGACGGCCGTGACTGACGGAATGGTGACAGAAACTGCACTTAAACTGTTGTATTGTCGACTTAATTGAGGTTTGTTATGTGAATCGATCGTCATTTGTCGTCTTTGTGATCGATTCTTGATTTCTCGATCGTTCTTAATATCTTTATTGTTGACATGCGTTTGTTTTTTATTGTTTTTATGATCGATTATACCAGTATGACACCAATTACCATCTTCATCATCTTCCTGCCCTTGTCTCATGTTACTGTCCTGTCGACCTTCTTGCTTTCGCTGACTTTTCTATATATAAACTAGTTTGACTGCGATCCCACCTGATGATAAGTCCACCAGTGATGTAATCATTGATGGTGAAGCGCTACTATGGGCTATTCACGCTAATCTTGAAGACACCTAAAATTATAATCGAACGGGAAGACCGCAGCAGGTAAATTGTTCTAGTCTTTCAAAGTGCATTCTACGGAAGAATGGGATCCCTCCTGATGGTAAGCAGTGACGCAATTGTTGATGGTGAAGCGCTCTAATTTGTGGCATACATATTAAATGTAAGACAAGCCAAGTGGTTGACGTCACGGTAGTCGCGATTTTTCCGGGGCATCGACTAGACGTCAATCCTTGGGTTTGCCGGCTTACTGACAATTTGGTTGTTTTATTTACAATAAATCTAAATCCCTAACTAGTGATTGAAGTGAACTCCACATTGTAATAGCCTATTTACTATTGAAGACATCTAAAGACTGCAGCAGGCAAATTGTTCCAGTCCTTCGATATACGTGCTAAAATACATCAAAATATGCAAACAACACCACTGTGACCAATTAAAATAATGATAAATAAATATTGGTGATATCATATCACGCGATGAAATAGGTATAATTGCTTCTCGGATACATCGTGTGCAAATTATGACGAACAACGTTCTTGTTAAAACTAACATCCCGATTTAGTTGTGATTAATCACGATTTTGCATACTGATTAGTGTTCAAAGAATCTTGATTTTTGTTTGAGCTAACATTTATATTAAGGAAGATTTTACGTTTTAAATTAAATTAGGTTTTTTCCGTATTTTAAAGGAAATCCCGAACAATGTAGTAGTTAGGCAGGGCACAGTTCTCGTAGAACAGGTTGTGGACAGGACCGAAATGTTCTGGAGTGACTACTGAGTACAAAGACGCTATGTAAGAAGGCCTTCCCTAAGTTATCAATCAGAAATATACATGTACATATCATATTTCAAATGAACCATTTACAGGCACTTTTAAATTGACAAAATGTCGGTCAGTCAGAAAAGTTAAGCTAATTTGCACATAGATCATAGCGTAGATCTCTAGTTGGCCGTTCGGTGAGTATCGCGGTAATCCGATTGGTTCGTGACGCACAGGACTGGTCGTCGTGGCGACACATGGGGCAGGTCTATGTCCAGTAGTGGGAGGTGGTATTTCGACTGAAATGATGATAGTTTTTGACACAAGGCTAAAATCCAGACAGAAAAAAAATCCCAGTTTCTAATATACTTCTACTTATACATTGTAACTTAAAAATATGTTAGTGTAATTGCGGGATTGTTCAAAACATTGAACGCAGTTCCAGGAAAGCAAAAGGTAGTTGAAAGAACATGGGTGGGTTTTATTTAGTAAAAATTTCACTTTCTCTGTAGCTTGATCTAGACCGGGCGGAGTTACTAAATGAATTACCGACACCAAAAATCAATTTCAATCGAAAAAAAAACCGAATTCCATAGTTTTTCTTGTAAACAAAATTATTGTTGTGTTGCTCGAAGACCGCACATAAGAAGATTCTGACGGCTCTAGGTTTTTTTTGCCATCAACTTAATCGAATCTGTCGGCCGAGATAAATGTCAAAACGTGACAAATAATTAATGACAATCTGTCTCTGACATTTAACTGACATTCAATTTAGTTTGGAGCGGTCAAGCGTTCTTTTTGTGGCGCTTTTAAGTAATTTTTCGCGTATCGTTAAGGCGCACTTAAAAAAAACACGCCTATTTAATGGCGTGTCTCAGAAAAGGTAATGTTTGGTGTAAGTCAGAAGCCTAAATAACGCAAGTTATTTTTTTAGTGTAGCATGGTACTAAATAACTTAGGCTTACATAGGTCGCAGGTTCAAACTCAGCAAAGCGCATTACTTTGTGTAATTTATTTCATCACCACTGCTCTCAAAACGGCGAAGGAAAACATCGTGAGGAAACCGGCATGTCGTTGAACCAAAAATTCGAAGACATGTGACATCCACCGACCAGCACTGGGCCCGCGTGATGGATTACGGCCCATTCCCTCTCCTAGAGAAGAGGCCTGAAATTTTTTGGTAGGTGGAAATGTTTTGTGAAATTTTTAGGAGGTCTGAGAATAGGTCGTAATTTTTTTTTTACTCTCTTTTTTTAAATCCTTACTAATATATAATAGCGAAAGTGAGTTTGTTTGTTTGTTTGTTACGTCTTCACGCCTAAATGGCAAAACCGATTTTGATGAAACTTAGCACTCGGATGGACTATGTCCTGGAATAGGACATAGGGTACTTTTTATCCCGGAAGTATGTTCCCTTGGGATAAATTTCTGCTATCACGCGGGCGAAGCCGCTGAGAGCAGCTAGTAATTTATATGTCAAAACAATATTCACAAGATTTACTAGTTTAAAAATAACTAGTTTTAAAATAATTCTTTTAGCTTAAAACTGGTCCGCGCACGTCTCACATTATGTAACCAGTTCTGCTAATGTATTCCGTTGTCTTATTCACGAGTCCTGTAGGTCACTCGCGTGTCTTCATGTCGAGAAACGTCCTTTGAGACCGGTCGGCTCACCTTTACGCCATGATACCCTGATTTTATGTTAATGAACTAGGTTGGGGAAAATGGCGGATTTAATTGGTTGCAAAATTTTTAACCTTTTTTTTATACCGCTGGCAAAAAGTCTTTGAAAATAAGCCTTTGGAACAAAAGTATATAAAAAAAAAATTGAAAAAAAGTCTTTTGAAAAAAAGTATTTTGAAAAAAGTATTTTGAAAAAAAAGTCTTTTGAAAAATAAGTATTTTGGAAACTATTCCAAGGGAACTTGGCCAAGCATTTCATACACACACACCGCGGACTAACCCTGTATTATTTTAGTCTTTACGATCTAACCTAACGTTGTCTGGTAGATATCACTGCCAGCGATAAGATCGCCATTGTACATCACGGTAATTTTTACCTGACCACTTAAAAAGAAATTCGCTTGAATCCTGCGGAGTGGCGCCAAACCAAACCCTTTGGAGTTCTCGTTTCGAATGCAATCAAAAATGAACTTAGCGGTGGTCAGGCGGAAGTGTCTTTGATGGTAGTTTATGTATAAGTTGTGTTACTTTTTTAGCATACAATAAAGTTTATTCTATTCTATTCTATTATCAGAAAACGCAGCGCTGGAAGGCCTCCTACAAGGTGGTCCGATGACCTGGTGAAGGTTGCGGGAATCCGATGGATCCGGGACACACAGGATCGTTCATTGTGGCGACACTTGGGGAAGGCCTATGTCCAACAGTGGAATTCTATCGGCTGAAATGATGTTGATACTATTGTGTTTAAATATGTTGATATAATCTTAAAAAAAAACTTGTAACATTAATAATCATATAATTAACTAATTAAAATGACTATTTTCATCTCAGATAGTAAGGCTAGTTATACAAGTAATAATTTATCATTAGAATCCTGTTGTAAGATGTGAACTTTTAACCTTTTATCATTAGCAAACTCTAATAAAAACTGTTTAAAGAAACCTTTTTTTGTAAGGACTATAATTAATGTTATGATCATAGAAGATGGCACTTATGGTTTTGTATGGCTTTTTTGTGAGAATTTATTTGAAATTTTTAAATCTTGTTAGGTTTTTTGTTTAGGTTTATTTAAAATGTTTAAACGACGTTACTTAATTTTTGTTTATTCATTCTCTTGTTTAAATACAAGTTTTTATAAAGTCGAAAGTTTGTATGTGTGTATGTTTTTTACTCCTTGGCACTCGAAACATGGCACTTTGGTAGACTATGTTTTGGAAAAGGATATAGGATATTTTTTCTTCCGGGACTTTTGTTCCTTGGGATAACTTTCAACTTTCATATGGGCGAAGCTGCTGGCGGAAGCTCTTGAAAAATGTGGATGGGATTTTTTTAGCCAATTATATAGGTGTCTACTGTACCTACTTAATTCATGAATCCCCAAGCGACCACCGGTGGCCGTGGGCACGCCACAATTATGGCGGTAAGTCCCCTCTTTGAGGCGTGGCTGGAAAGACCTCACGGCGTCCTTACCTTCCGCATGACGCAGGTCCTCACCGGACATGGCAAGTTCGGGAGGTTCCTGCATCGGATTCGAGCGGAAGAGACGCCCGGGTGCCGCCACTGTGCGGAACGCCCGGAGGACACGGTGGAGCACACAGTTGGGGTGTGCCCTGCTTGGGCGGAGCAACGCCGTGCCCTCGTGGGGGTGATCGGCGGCGGAGACCTCTCGCGCCGGGCCTTGGTTCAGGCCATGGTCCGGAGCGAGGAGGAGTGGCAGGCGGTCGCCTCCTTCTGCGAAGCAGTAATGCTAGCAAAGGAGGAGGCAGACCGCATCAGGCAACGGCGCCCTCGCCGCCGCCGCCGGGATTCCGATCCCGATTTCCGGCCACCGTAGACGCGGGCTCGCGGACGGCGAGCCATGGGTAGCTCGCTGTCCGATCGTCCGGTAACTGTCCGGACCGAGCCAAGGCGTCGACGGCGCGCACTGTTCCCGCGCGCCTCAAGGAGTTGTCAGCAACAGGAGGGGCCCATCTGGGTCGAAGCCTACCGGGGTCGGGGTTATCCGAAAGGAAACTAGAGCCCCGGTATGAAGGCTAGAAGGAACGGCGCGGGGTTTTTAGTCAATAAGACTCTGACACTGTCTCCCGCTCCACCCAAGAGCGGGTTTCGTCAATGATGATTTTCCCCGTCGACAGAAAAAAAAAAAAAAAAAAAACCGGTGGCCGCGCATCTATTGTCTTACTATTGTGTCTCTAATTGACGGTATCTGAAGGGTTAAGAGCAAGCAAGAGTTGCCAAAAAATATCAACAGATGGCTCTTATATAGCTTACGTCATTTATGATACAGGTCTATATGTTTACATAATTTCTATCTTATTGTTAACAAATGAAAATGTACCATTTAAAAGCAGGTAGCCAGCGATTATAGCGCGAGTTTTTTTTTAATTTGGAATATTGGGTAAGTAGTACTTAGATAGGTCAAGTTTCCTTGGCTGGCCCCCTATAAAGGTATCTGGCACAAAACTGATTGAACGTAATACGTGTCTTAACCCTTCAGATACCGTCAATTAGAGACACAATAGTAAGACAATAGATGCGCGGCCACCGGTGGTCGCTTGGGTATTATAATATTTATAAAACTGTAAAAAAAATATGAAACACACAAACGCGTGTAAGTTCAAGTGAAAAATTAACCTTCTTACTTAGCCTGCTTACTATCTAGGTTAAAAATAACTAACAGAATATGTTCACGTACAAATGTACAACTACAATGCGTGCATACAATCATGGTTATATGAAGGGTTGTCACCTTTCTTTGGAAGAAATTTTGTGTTTTTTAGAAATTATTGCAAATGATATAGAAGATATGAAACTCACGGCATGTCCTAGAACCAAAACATTTGAAGACATGTGACATTCACCAACCCGCACTGGGCCCGCGTGGTGATGGCCGATGACGGCCCATTTCCACTGAGGAGGTCGGATTCCCAGCAGTGGAAATATTAAAAAGCTGCTATGCTATGCTATATCAACTTTAGAAAAAAATTTCATATTTGCATTTCATAAATGTTTTTTTATTCATTTTGGACGTTTGAAAATTAACCAAATTAAGAGTAGTCTGACAAAAATACTGGACTCTATCCTCAAAGTGCTTACATGAATGAACGTTTTTTACAGAAATACGAGTCAAGTTATGAACTCGTGCAGAAAAGGAAGCTACGACTACAGCAAACTCTAACATTTTGGTGTCTCTTCCAAACAACAAATGGAGCAAATATATATTGTATGGAATTCTACTTTATTTATTTCGTACGTCCACTGTTGGACATAGGCCTCCCCAAGTGTTGCCACAACGAACGATCCTGTGCGTCTCGCATCCATCGGTTTCCAGCAACCTTTATCAGATCTTCTGTCCACCTTGTTGGAAGCCTTCCAACGCTGCGTCTTCCGGTAAAGATATACTAGTGTGATACCGTAATTAATCATCATCATCATCATCCTAGCCTTTTTCCCAACTATGTTGGGGTCGGCTTTCAGTCAAACCAGATTCAGCTGGATATCAGTATTTTACATGGAGGGACTGCCTGTCTGACCTCCACAACCCAGTAACTGGGCAATACCAAACCCCATGGTAAGACTGGTTGTCAAACTTTTAGAGCTTCTGACTAACAGTAACGACTGTCAAAGATCTACAAATGACAGCCGGGACCAACGGCTTTACGTGCTTTCCGAGGCACGGAGGAAACTCGCTATGTCAGATGGTCACCCATCCACAGACCAACCTCGGCAAGCGCGGCTTAACCCGGAAGATCGGCCTGTGCGGCTGTTATTATTTAGCCACGAGCTCCTCTAGTGATACCTTAATTAATACTAAATTTAATTTAGTACGCGGGCAACCCTAGCCGTATATCTTTGTCAATCAGAGCCTTTTCTTAATTCTCGTTTTCACCGTATTCGGGTAAATACACGTGATCAGAATGTACGGCTATTGGAAATATTTTAATTACTTCGCATATCCTTATTGATACCAGTTTCATAACATTTGTGTTTGTAATACTTGTCATACAAGTTGTATGAGCTAAGAAAAGGCTGTTCACGATTAACTTAATTGTTTAATAAGTTTATAGGAAAATATTTTTTCGTCTAGTGTTTTTTTGCTGCGATCCCACCTGATAGTAAGCAGTGATGCAATCGTTGATGGTGGGGCGCACTAGTCGAAAATTTAAGGAAAAGAAATATAAATAAACTTAGTGATCAGAAGAGAAACAGAAGACTAAAAAACTCCGCGTCGTTCCTTCTAGCCTTCACACCGGGGCACGAGCTCCCTTTCAGACAACCCTGCCCCAGTAGGCTTCGAACCAGCTGGACCCCTCCTGCTGCTGACAACTCCTTGAGGCGCGCGGTCGAAGGGGCCAAAACATTTTATAGTGAAGGTTTGGAAGACGCTGCAATAGAAGACCTCCCATGTTGACCGATGATCCCAAAAGATGAGGGTTGCAGAAATTTTTTGGATACGAGATGCACAGAACCAGTCGTCGGATAACACTTGAGGAAGGTCTGTATTAAGCAGTGGACGTCTTTCAGTTAAAAGGCTAATGATGACAACAATTCTGTCACATTGTCGCGTGGCAACTTACTCCTATCTGCAAGAGCTTTTACCCAAAATCACAATGACATACTCAATTAAGGAATAATAATAATAATCCACAACTATCACACAACGCCGCTTAGTCCCAAGCTAAGCTGAGCTTGTGTTATGAGTACTAGACAACTGATAAATATACTTATATATTTCTAAATACATACGTATTATAGATAAATTACACCCAGACACAGAACAAATGATCATGCTCATCACATAAACATTTGTCCTGGGTGGGAATCGAACACACGACCTCCGGCATAGCAGTTAGGGCCACTAACCACTACACCAACAGGCCAGTCAGAATAGTTCTTATATACGTAAATATTTCCGCTACTCGTGTATGACTAACAATAATACAGAACACAAGGATATGTGGTCTTAAATGAAAATAAATATTTCCGCTGAACACATACACTAACAAACATAACGAACGCATGAATACTTGAAAAAGTATGCCAAGGTGAATGCGACCCATTCATTGATGAACGCCCACATGCTAGCAAGCCTACATAATCGTTACCTAATTAGTGATCAAAAATATAATAGAGCCAAGTAAAAAACATGCGAATTTTAAGTAGGTAGGTATTTTCGTTTTTTTTTTTTTATAATTTACTAGCTGCTCTCAGCAAATTTCTCAACAAATCGAAGGCATTTTTCCTATTAGTTTTAATGGAACTTATAGTTTGTTGTTTTTTAGGTTTATTGACTGACGTTGACAAGGGTGAAGTAGAAAGTTTGTTGAGAAACCGATCCAACTCTCTCACTGATATACCCACACCCAAAGAATCATAGCAATCAGCAACCGGTAAGCGGAAAATACAAACAAATTATGAAAAACAAACAAGAGAAACAAAACAATCTCCCCCAAGCCGACTGGTCCTCGTAGGGGATAGCGACCACAACCCTCCAACACAGGAAGAAATTTACAAAAATTACAAAAAATGCGAAAACAGTCATACAAGTTCCAAAATCTACATTGCAGCCCTCAATGTACTTACACTGAGAACCGATGAAAACCTTTTAGAATTAAGTCATGCGCTAAAAACTATTAAATGGGACATCCTGGGCTTGAGCGAAGTAAGACGAATGGGGGAAAGAATTATTGCTTACCCAGACTTCCTTCTATATCATATAGGAAATACCCCAGGTCAATATGGAGTGGGGTTTATTATCAAAAAATACCTTACGAGCTACGTGGAAAGCTTTATAGGAGTATCAGAGCGCATAGCAGTGTTGAATCTCAAGCTGCAGGGGTACAAAGAGCCATGGTCTATCATACAAGTATACTCACCAACTGAAGAATCAGATACAAGATCAACAGACTCATTCTACTTGGAACTGAATAAAACAATTGAGGACCATGCTCATAAAAACTTTGTTGTGATGGGAGACTTTAATGGCCAAATTGGAGAACGACAGCCAGATGAAAACACAGTTATAGGACCATTTTTATACAGCAAAAAGGCCAGAAGTAAAAATGGAGAAAGGCTAGTGAACTTTGCACAGGAGAATGGTTTGAGAATCTTAAACACAGTGTTCAAGAAGAGAGAAACCAGGATGTGGACCTGGATATCACCCGACGGCAAAACAAAAAACGAAATAGATTTTATATTGACTAGTAAAAGCAGATACTTCTCAAACTTGAAAGTCATAAGCAATTTTAATTTCAATACCAACCATCGAATGATCCGAGCTGAACTGATGACAACATCACTAAAAACCCCAAGACCGAGAAACAATATGACGTACAAAAAACCATCCGAACGCCAAACAAACCAAATAGTCAATTCAATAGCGACAAGACTTACAGTTTACAACGAAGAGAGAACAAACATGGAGGTTCAAGAGAAGTATACCTGGCTAGAAGGACAAATTAAAACGGCTATCCAACAAGGAACTAATAAAAAAGACCTACCTAACAAATGGATGACTACCAAAACTATTAATCTTCTCAACCAGAGAGCTAACCTAATTAATGGAAAAAATACCAACGATATTAGAAAGCAAATAGCAAAACTTAGTAAAGAAATAAAAGAAACGATAAGAAAAGATAGAATTAAAAAAAGAATGGAAACAATAGAGAGACACATTGTACAGACAGGAGGAATAAAGAAGGCATACAAGGAGTTAAATAACAAAAAGGACTGGATCGTGCAAATGAAAGGTAACAACAACTTGAGTGAAAAACGTAGGCAAGGAATATTAGGAATTGCTACATCCTACTATAAGAAACTTTATAAAAGCACAATATCCGAGAAAGAAATTATGCTCTTAGAAACTTCATCCGTACCTGACATAATACCAGAGGAAATAGAGTTTGCTATAGAAACCCAACGAGATAACAAAGCTCCAGGACCTGACGGAATTAGCAACGAAGTAATAAAGCAAGCGAAACATGCAATAATACCAGTTCTCAAGGAAATCTTCAACGAAATTATTAGCACTGAAACGATACCCCGACAATGGACTGAATCGAAGATAATCCTTCTATACAAAAAAGGTGACCAATACGATATTGGAAACTACCGGCCTATAAGTTTGATGTCCAACCTGTACAAAATATTTGCAAAGATCCTACTTAAGCGAATGGAGGGAAAACTAGATGAGCAGCAGCCAATAGAACAGGCTGGCTTTAGAAAAGATTACTCAGTACTCGATCACATCCACGCTGTAAGGCAAATCATTGAAAAATAT
Organism: Mythimna lalbum; assembly: GCA_949319445.1. NCBI lineage: Eukaryota > Metazoa > Arthropoda > Insecta > Lepidoptera > Noctuidae > Mythimna > Mythimna lalbum. The sequence goes on along the minus strand of OX439361.1, from coordinate 18,096,028 downwards.
ACGGAACATCAACTCGAATACTATCTGGCATTTGTTGATTATAGCAAAGCGTTCGATTCTTTGATCCATTCATACATCTGGGAAGCGCTAAGAGATCAAGGTATAGAACAAAAATATATAAGATTAATTAGGAATGTGTATAAAAATAGCTCAGCATGCATTCAGCTAGAAAAGAAAGGAGATTCGTTTAAGATTCAAAAAGGAGTAAGACAAGGAGATCCTCTCTCTCCTAAACTTTTCTCCGCTGTCTTGGAAATGATCTTTAGAAACCTCGACTGGGAAAACTTAGGTTTAAACATAGACGGTCGCACCCTAACACATCTAAGATTTGCTGATGACATTGTGTTGTTTGCCAAAACACCAGAAGGGTTGAATAAAATGATAAACGAACTGGCATCCGAGAGCGAAAAAGTAGGATTAAAATTAAACCCTGAAAAAACAAAAGTTATGACAAACGGGAACAAAAGTAGCATAACTATAGGCGAGTCACAAATTAGCTACGTCGAAGAATATATATACCTCGGACAGCTGATATCCCCCAAAGACAACATCAACAAAGAAATCCAAAGAAGAATAGCGAATAGCTGGAAAAGATATTGGAGCCTAAGGGAGGTAATGAAAGATAAAAACCTTCACATATCAACAAAGGGCAAACTCTTCAATGTCAGCATTCTACCAATCTTAATATATGGAAGTCAAACATGGGCCTTGACAAAGAACATAACAGATAAAATTAGTGTTTGCCAACGTGCAATGGAGAGAAGTATGATGGGATTAAGGAGAATGGATAGAATAAGAAACATTAATATTAGGAAAAAAACTAAGATACAGGATGTTACCTTGAAAATAAAAAGATTAAAATGGAAGTGGTCGGGACACATGGCTAGAGGAAAAGATAAATGGAGCAAAATAATTACACAATGGGACCCGAGAGAAGGGAAAAGGAAAAGAGGCAGACAACAAAAAAGATGGGACGATGACATTAGACAGGTTGCAGGAACAACATGGAGTAGAGTAGCCAGAGAGAGATCGGAATGGAGTAGGTTGGAGGAGGCCTTTGCCAACTGGCAAACGGACTTACAGAAAATAAAGAAACACCAAATATATATTTGACATATCTTAGTTGATAATGCATGTGTATCAAACATTATGTCATAATGAACATTGTCTAACATAATTCTGTTGTCCGAATAAAAGGCTTTATTATTATTATTATTATTTATTTTATTATAGCTGCTCTCAGCGGCATCGCCCGCGTGATAGCAGAAAATTTACTTCCGGGATAAAACGTATCCTATATCCTATTCCAGGACATGGTCTATCCGTGTACCAAGTTTCATCAAAATCGGTTCTGCCATTTAGGCGTGAGGACGTAACAAACAAACAAACTCACTTTCGCTTTTATAATATTAGTAAGGACTAGCTTTTACCAGCGGCAACACACACACAGCAGCACACACTGAGGGTGCAGTTGCTGGAGTCGCACTGGAATGTCAATTTTAAGGCATTTGTGGTGCGAGTACCGAACTGTTTTCTGCACCTTGCTATGGAAGAAGACCATTGGCCCCAAGGCGTGGTGTTCCATCGCTTCCGCGGACAAATACCAGAGGACAGTACTAAGACAAAATAGTGCGAAGTGAAGTGTTACTGTAACGTAGTTTTAAATCATGTTTACTAACAAAATGATTTATTATAAGTAATTATGTATGTTAGTCTATAAGGTATTTATGATATTAATTGATTATTATTATAAAATATGGCCTATGTTACCCGAGAATAAAGCAGCTTTCTATTGGTGAAAAAATTTTAGCACTCGGACCAGTACTTTTAGAGATTACCTGCTACAAACAAAAAAAACTTTACTTCTTTATAGTAGATAGATATTAGTGCAGAAGTGTAAATATAAAACATGCTTGATTGCGATCCCATCTGTTGGGAATCAGTGAAGCAATCCTTGATGGTGAAGCGCACTACCATAAAATAGATAGGTACAGAAGTCAATCTTCACAAATCGCGCTTGAGAACGGACATATAGACACCGCTCACGGACACGACAACTTGGCTCAATCGCCCGTTCGTATTCATACATTTCGGCGCAACGCGCTGACCATAGCGCGATAGCCTAGCATAGGTATAAAAAGTGAAGTACCTACTACATGAGATTGACTTCTGTACCTATCTATTTTATGGCACTGCTATAGTAGCTGCTATCGTCCAAATATATCGAGCATTTAAATCTAATATAATTCAGATCACGTCGCAAGGTTTGCCATCGTAGGTGTCTGACAATATTTACATACAAACAAATCGGTCGAAGGCTTCGTTTAATTCAAGCCATTAAGCAGAATAAAAAAGAAGATCAGTCGTAAAGTTTGGTAGTCTATTGCGAGAGGGTGATAGCACTCATCTTGAATAACCCAATTTCTATTCCGCACTTTAAAAATAATAACAAGTAAATATTTTTTCATAGCAAGCTTTTATAGCACGGTGTAATACTTATATAATTAATAGTCGTCAAGATTAATCATACGAGCCCAAACTCGATGGGGTAGCGTCGTTTAACTACCGAGTTCCTATAGCCATCTTCCAGTTCCATCATCAGATCTGGAGCTGATCTGATGATGGAACTGGAAGGAAAATATTAGTTTTTTTGTTTGTTTGTATTTAGCCAGATGTTCCTCCGTTCACTTACAGTGATTTGCTGAGCAAAGATTTGTTATTGAATTTTATAAACTTATCGTATTCAACTAAACTTGTATGTATAGTTCTACTGAGTTAGTATGTAGATGTTTTTGGATGAAGTGAATTTACTGATTGTTTTTTTACTTTGTGTCATCTCTTATGTATGTCACCTTCGATCATCGCCTGCGGTGTGATATAATTAATGTGTGCACGGAAATCATGCATTGTGTAATAATCGACGACTATCAGTCATTTAATAAGTTCTACGTAGTATAGAAAAAATATAATTATTCCATAAACCATCAAATTCCAATGTAAAATTAAATGATTCATAGATTTCTAATTATTTTTCAACGATCCTGAACCCATAAACCGATTCAGAACATTATGGTTGTTTACACCATGGTTGTCGACAAAATAACCATGTTTTGTATGCGTACCAAATATTGAGGAACTACGTTGAAGTTTCAGAATTCTGACGCACAAGTCAGCCGTGACTAACAAACGTGCAGGGTGTGCAAAAGAGATGAACGAAAGCTAGAGGCGCAGCCAGGGGCCCAAGTCTGCTATTTTTATAAATTAGTCATTCCAACACGATCCCATTGTCATTTTGCTAAAAGTTCGTAATTTGCTAAATCATAATGATCGATCATTGATCGGTCTCAATCATAAATCTCGGTCATCAATGGTCTTGTAATAGAGTAGTGGTAGAATGAAAATATCGCGCTTATTAAAACCAATTACTGCACAATAACGTTCTAATGGTAGGTCACTGATCGAAACAACTGTGAAAAGTTTTGCAAATTACCGCCTACGTCAGATATTCATTTGTCATTATGTACGAGGTTACCATTTTAAGCCACTTCTTTCATTGAAGGGTTAGTGGTTGACCATTGGAAAGTCATTATGAGGCCATTATATTAGTAGATTACCAAAACTCGTCAAAATCAACAATAATGAAGTCAATGATAGACCATTCTGATACTATTGTAATAGCAGACTTGAGGTCCTTGGTCTTACGCACTGGCCCCCGCCGGAGTTGCTCCGGGTGATAGAAGTCGCAGAGCGATTATTGGTGGTCAATTGATTGTTGAAGAGCAATCTGTGACCAACACCTGGCAGGACTGTTCAAAAGAGTGACTCTTACGAAGGGCAACAGAAGGAATAATATCGTGGGTCAGGAAAAGTGTCACTCCTTCCCACTCCATCCAAGTATAAGAGTTTTAATGTGAATTGTCTTCAGCTTTTCTACAGAACCAGTTGCCAAAGGTTGAGGTTCGATGATCGTATGCTAAAATTAAGCCTTAGTCCCAGCAATAGGACTGAACATTATCTAAAGGCTATGTTATGTTTAGTATTATGCTGTTGTACAGTAAAGAGCGTCTATCTATCTTGCGGCCTGCCCCCCTAGCCAAGTTGCTAATCTACAATAGTTAACGTTAGTAGAAAGCTTCAAATGTATGGGAGTGACGCCATCTCAACGCTCAGTCACGTGGTCAGAACAAAAGAATTGGGTGCGTAGCTAACTCGAAGCGTTCGACGCAAGCGAAACGGTTGTAACTTGGCTAGGGGGGCAGCTCTCTTTATTCTATTTTGTTTCTTTTTATATTGTATTCGGAAACTTACATTGACTCATCCTTTCGTTTCCTAGCGGTTGTTGATACAACATTAAAAATTATATCTGCGTAGGATTTAACAGTTCAACCATAAAAGTAAATATTATTATTTTACATTGACGTAAGTACAGGAATTTATATGTAAATAAACATTTGGGTACCTACTGTAATGTCTTTCAGTAAATATTTAAAGTTTTCATGAAAATATTTACTTTACAGAACATATACCTATATTATCGCAAGTAATATTATGTATATGTAGGCTGTTTATATATACGGCTAAGTATATTGTGTTACAATTATATGCTTATTTTTATTTAACTTAATGTATAATTATATTTTTTTGAATATAGAAATCTACACTAATATTATAAAGTGGTAAAGTTTTTCATTTTATTTTTTTGTTTGTAGGATGTAATCTCCGAAAGTACAGCCCCCCTAGCCAAGTTACAACCGTTTCGCTTGCGCCGAACGCTTCAAGTTGACCTTGCCGCCAATTCTTTTGTTCCGACCACGTGACTGAGCGTTGAGATGACGTCATTCCCGTACATTTAAAGCTACTAGCGTTAACTATTACAGATTAGCAACTTGGCTAGGGGAGGGTCCGTTGCTAAAATTTTTACCGATAGAAAGCTGCTTTACTCCTGAGTGATATAGGCTATATTTTATGTTCGCGGGCGAAGCTGAACGGCGAGCAATAGGTAGCTCGCGTGTCTTTGTCTTGCTTGATGTTTTTAGGTATTTTAAAAAACAAATGAGTAATTTACGTCGTTTCTCACGTAGGTTGATTTTACGACATCCAGTGTCTGTAGGAATGTTGTTGTTTGAAGCAAATATTTTTAGATTTTATTCAGGTTAGCATCGTTCAGAATAATTTTATTGTATTGAAAGCTTTTGATGTTTCGTTTAGTAGTAAATGGTTAATTATACTGTGAAATTAGTTTTGCTTGGTTTATTGTTTTTGTGACCGAAGCTTGACTGTAACTAGTCGCACAAGGTGATTTACTCCATAATAAAAAAAAAAATGAAAAACTTAAAAATATTGTTTTTCTTTAAAAAATATTTGCTCTATAGTTGGAATTGCCGGGGTAGTCTTCATCCATATTCTTCAAATAATATTGTTTATATTAATAAGAAAACCATAGAGACCACGAATCAAAAGGGAGTTAGTAATAGCGTGACGAGCGACAGGACAGAATGGAAGAAAAAAACGTGTTGCGCCGACCCCAAATAAAACAGAATAAGGGCAAGAAGATGATGATGATGAGAGACCACGAATCAGAAGTATGTAGAACGTCCTCAGGTAAGACATCAAGCTGTGGGACATTTTGTCCCTTAACCCGTTGTATGCCAAATTATGGTATACGAAAGGTTTTTTTTTTGAGAGATATTCACGGACATGGTGTGATGATTGGGACGCCTACCTTAAGAATTAGCCAGAAGTGGCTAAGGACAGAAAAGTGTGGAATAACGGAAGGGAGGTCTTTGCCCTGCAGTGGGACACAACGGGCTAATAATAATAAATAATAAAATATTTTGGAGTATTGTAAACTCGTCACACCTGTTTTCTACGTACAGACAGCAGAAAAATCAAACACAGGTTCAAAGAATGCAATACATAGTTAATATGTATAAATCAATGTTAAGCCAAACAACGAAGCCTACACGACCACTTATACAGCATGATGTCAGATGTCTAAATGCAGAGATTATCGCCATTTTGAATTGATCGTTGCGGTGTATATCCGCATTTAGATTGATGCATTCATTGACAATGAGTTAAGGACTGATGCGAGCAGATTCTTTAAGTCTTGGTAATATCCTGAAGACAATTAATTCATGAATCCCCAAGCGACCACCGGTGGCCGCGCATCTATTGTCTTACTATTGTGTCTCTAATTGACGGTATGTGAAGGGTTAAAATTGTATCTAACTTTACGCCTTTTAAACTTGCTCAAGGGTTTTCAATTCGTAATTTTTAGGTGAGAGGTCTGATGAAGGTGGAGTAGCTTGAGGAGATTTATTTATTTAGGTTCACCAACAGCACATTGTATACAAGATGTAAGGAACAGCCCTCCTCAAACTTTAAGGGCTTGCTCAGTAGACGAAACTGAACAACCTTCCACTAGGTTTTTTTACAGGACTGAATATAAAACAGCCAAGGAAAAACTGGTCTAGATACGGTCCATACCAAATTACATGATATTTCAATCGCTCTATCTGCAATCGATTACCTCACAGCAGGTCCACACTAACAGCCTCAACAAAGTATCAACAGACACACATAAAAGCCCAAAAACATGAGATATGATACTCCACGTTAATTCTGGAGCCATTAACTCAAAGTTATAGTCGCCATAACTCTCTTGAGCATAACAAGGCCAATATTCTGATGGAGGTTAATGAAGGATATTAAAAAAGGTTTAAACATGTAGAAGGTACAGCTAGCAAGATGTTTCCCACGGTAAGTTACTGGGTAGTTTACGGTAAGACGGACTTAACCTAAAAGTTTATTGTAACCTGTCATTGGCTGTGTATAAATTTGTTTACACTGTGTCTTACATGTTGAAGTATATATGTGTGTCATGGGTCCAGTACATGATTTTGGACCCAGAGGCACACAGTGGTAGAATTTTACGTTGGCAATTTTCTTATAAAAACAATATCTGTGCCTTTTCTACTTATAAACCTTAATAGCATTTAAAATTAAAAAGTAATTTTTACTCTACTTTTTTCTTAAAAAAAAAAAAAATAACTAGAAAAAGCAATCTGTTTAGCTAAGCTCAAATGATCAAGTTAAATGTATACAAAACGTTATTGAAGACTACTTTGGTACTTAAATTTGTCAGCTAAGGAGTGGAATTCCCTACCGGAGTCTATATTTCCTGGTAGCCTTGTGCCAGGTAATCTTGTCTTAAATAACCTAGTTTGTTTAAGATTAGAATAAGTTGCTAGGCAAGCGTGCTCAATCGTCGACCATATCATCACTTATGCCTTGATCACACGTACCGAGTAAGCGGGCGAGACAGTGCTCTTGACCGAATACTCGGTATGTATAAACAGAACACCGAGTGCTCGGCCGAGTGCTTATCTCTAGAACTCGCTTACATCACTATCTCGGCCGAGCAACATTTTACTGGTTCGCCCTTTTACTCGCTACATGTAATCAAGGCATTTATCATTAGGTGAGATAGTTAAGTAAAAAAAAAAAAAACAAGAATTTACTGTGGATACGGTTCCAGATTTCTCAGATTTGCTTGCAGATACTTTAGTTCCAAGTGAATAAGCATGTAAATGATATTTTTTATTATCATTTATCTAAGAAAATGGAGTGCGGTGCCGTTCACTTCGTGGCTAGATCGTAAGCTTAGAATTAACATTGCTAGTGAAATCAGATATTTAACAAATTAGCTCACGATCCGATAGCGGACTTGAGCTTGCTTTTACATATACCTATAAGTATTATCTACGCATAGACTATTTAGACATAGATATTTTTAGTTTATGCAAAATCTGAATATATTTTGGATTCCAATAGTAAAAACTAGTAAATTTTTTAGTAAATTTTTTCTTAAAAATATTTAAAAAGGTCACAAGTTGGACACCACTGACACCACTGACACTAAGTACAACACACACAACACAAAAGTGACATTTGGACCCGGTACGTAGTCAACTACGTACCGGGTCCAAATGTCATTTTTTAATTTACAAAATTATATTTTTAATTTTAAAACACAATATGTGTACTTATGCTTTCTACGTGCTGTCTATAATCGAGATTTTATGATATGAAATATCAAAACGCAGTAAAGTAACTTCGAGGTAGCCATTCCAACAGGAATCTCACGTACAAAGTATTAAAATCCCATCAAATAAAATCATAAACACATTAAAACTTCTACTAATAAACGTAAAAATAATGATAAAACTATAAACAGGCGATTCCTTTTGTAAAAATAATATTTTTCCAGTATCACTGAGTTTATAGGTTTGGGATTTTTTTTTGTATCAAATGTTTGGTAAACATGTTGTTAAAATATTTTTACGTCAGGTAGATGCCCGGTCATTGAGGATTTTGGCCATAGGACAAAGAAACAATCTGTATTTTGATCATAATAAAAAGTTTATATCCTTCACCATCATATCATCAGCCTTTTAATGTTCCCACTGCTGGGACTCAGGCCTCCTCTCTAGGAGAGGGAATGGGCCGTAATCCACCACGCGGGTCTAGTGCGGGTTGGTGGATGTCACATGTCTTCGAATTTTTGGTTCTAGGATATGCCGGTTTCCTCACGATGTTTTCCTTCACCGTTATATCCTTATTATGAACTTACTGAAACACGGCTTCTGCCTGCGAGCAGTGATGGCCCAGTGCCCAGTGGTAACGGTCTCGACTTAAGGTTCAAAACCAGACAGGCATTTTACCTTGTAGTAATTTATTTCATCACCACTGAGCTCTTAAAACGGTGAAGAAAAACATCATGCGTTAACCAGCTGTTCTACAATAAAACATTCGAAGACATGTCATCGACATCCACCAACCCGCACTGGACACACGTGTGGTTTAGGTCAGTAAAAGTCTGACTCTTCTTCTTCCTCCACCCGGAGTTGGAGGAGTTATTTGATGATCATGAACCCCAAAAAAACAACAAGGTGGTCGGACCTCACCAAATCTACAACACACTCCAGCATTAAAATGACAACACTCATCGCAAGTGAAGTGATCACTTTCACTCTATCAAAAGTGTACAACTACGAAGAAATTAGTAGGATATAGGACTTGTAGAAAGTAGGATAACTTCAATTTTTCCTGCCAAGTTTCTGAATTTTACAAATAAGTTTCTCCGGTCATTACATTAACAAAACTTTTCAAGCTATTATGCAAGACCCTCAATAAACATTGTCAAGCAGGAAACGTATATTTCCTTAAGAGTTTTTAATGTCGGTTGTTGTCAACCTACAGGCAGTATCCACACCTTAAGATCAGTCAGAAAATCCACTGGCTTCAAATAATCAAGTATTTGTGGGATTGTTTAAAAAAATTACCATGGCTACACGACGTAGGTATGTCACCTATTCCGGGAATGTTAATCGCACTGAACGCTCTCCTTGAATCCAGTCCTAGACTAGATCCACTCGCTGCAATGAATGGAAGGTGATATTGACTGAATGTCTGGCGATTTGCGAGAAGACTGAATGAGAGGTTTAGTTATATTATCTGTTCTATTTTGTTTAATGTGTTCTATATAATTTGTACCTATTGTAATCAGTTTAATTGACGTTTTGTCGTTCTAGTTAAATAAATAAATTGAAGCAAATATTTTACAAAAAGAACAAGGGACTAGCACAGATTTGACGATCTGGTATTTTATTTTGGTGCTCCACGGTACCAGGTTTTTATTTTTTTATTTTTTTTCTCTCGACGGGGAAAATCATCATTGACGAAACCCGCTCTTGGGTGGAGCGGGAGACAGTGTCAGAGTCTTACTGACTAAAAACCCCGCGCCGTTCCTTCTAGCCTTCATACCGGGGCTCTAGTTTCCTTTCGGATAACCCCGACCCCGGTAGGCTTCGACCCAGATGGGCCCCTCCTGTTGCTGACACCTCCTTGAGGCACGCGGGAACAGTGCGCGCCGTCGACGCCTTGGCTCGGTCCGGACAGTTACCGGACGATCGGACAGCGAGCTACCCATGGCTCGCCGTCCGCGAGCCCGCGTCTACGGTGGCCGGAAATCGGGATCGGAATCCCGGCGGCGGCGGCGGGGGCGCCGTTGCCTGATGCGGTCTGCCTCCTCCTTTGCTAGCATTACTGCTTCGCAGAAGGAGGCGACCGCCTGCCACTCCTCCTCGCTCCGGACCATGGCCTGAACCAAGGCCCGGCGCGAGAGGTCTCCGCCGCCGATCGCCCCCACGAGGACACGGCGTTGCTCCGCCCAAGCAGGGCACACCTCAACTGTGTGCTCCACCGTGTCCTCCGGGCGTTCCGCACAGTGGCGGCACCCGGGCGTCTCTTCCGCTCGAATCCGATCTACGGTACCAGGTGGCGACCCACCAAATAGGAAACGCTACCTTAGTCATACAACCATATGCTAGTTCTGTGCATAGAGCAGTACCTTTTTTTAATGATGTAAACTAGTGCTTGACTGCGAGCCTACCTGATGGTAAGCAATGACGCAGTCGATGATGGTGAATCACACTAGTTCATCAAAAGCCTTTTCACTCTATCCTTGAAGACACTTATGTTATAATCGGACGCGAAGACCGCTGCAAACAAATTGTTGAACCTCACGTTCATCGAATTTACCTTTTGTAGACCAAACTGCTTTGTGACAAAGGTCGTCAAGACTGCAATCAGCTTCCTACGCACCCACGCATTGTCTCCATGCATATATTATGTGGCTATTGGAAATAAAGTCGTTTAGTTTCAATGCTGACGTCATTAGTCATTGACACGTTTAATTGCCACGGTTGTGGGAGGTGGAATGAATGAGTTTAGGATTGACGGTATTTGAAACATGAGATTCCAATCTACAGAACCAGGAACACAGGCATAGCTCCTTATCATCATTTTAATGTTCCCACTGCTGGGACTCAGGCCTCCTTTCCAGTAGAGGGAATGGGCCGTAATCCACCACGCGGACCCAAAGCGGGTTGGTGGATGTTGAGCCCTTTATACCCGAAGAAAAAGTTCAAAGTGTCTTCTAGAAGTTTAAGAGAATTAGGAAAAATGCAGAGGAAAATCTTGATATTTCAGGTTTCTTGAAAAAGCGCCCTTACAGTCGTGTCACTTAGGAATCTTAACTAATACCTGTTATAAAGAGGTAGTTTTTAGTTGATAATGTTGATATGAGGTAATCTCTGAAAGTACTGATCCGATTGGTAAAATTTTTTCACCAGTAGGAAGCTACTTAACTTCTGACTTAGACTATATTGTATGACCACAGGCAAAGCCAGTGTAATTGTGTAAAAATTGAAAAAAACGCAACCTGGCGTCGATGCTCAAGACTTTGAAACTTTATTAAAATATAATTCTCGAGTGTAAACCTTATTTATTTTTGTATTTACCTGTTATTTGAATATTTGGATCTTGTGAACAGAGGTCGAAAATAATATAGCACGACGAGGTGAGGAAATAGTTTGCGCAAACAACCCGTGAAGATCTTTGCAAAAGAAAATAAAAATAAACTGGCTAAGTGCGAGTTGGATTCGCGCATGAAGGGTTCTTTACCATTATCTATACAATAGTAGACAGTTAGACACTATATAAAGGCAAAAAATCACGTTAGTTGTATGAGAGACTTCCATAAACATTTTAATATCATTATTTAGTTTTATATGTAGTGAATATACAACCAAATATTCTGAGAATATTTGAAGCGTCTACCTATTGTGCAATACTAATATTGAGCTAAAACTGCAAAATGATCACAACTGAACTGAAAATGTCATTGAAAATGTATTCATTTATAATAGTTTTTAAATATTTAATTTTATTCTGTTTTTAATATTTTTGGGATAAAGTGGCAATTGAAATACATAATCAGTTAAAAATTTCACTTGTCTAGCCTATCACGGTTCATACGATACAGCCTGGTGACTGACACTCGGACTGTAGAGATTTAGTAACAGGGTTTTACCGTTTGGCTACGGAACTCTAAAAAGAAACAAAAATAATCAAAAGTTAAACATTTTGTGGTTAAACTGCAATGTGTACTATTTCATTTTTATTGCACAAACAGATTTAACGCGAACCCATTTTAATTCGTTTTCTACATTTTTTTCCACTTCAAGATTTAAAACCAGTAAATAAAGCGTATCAATCGGTTGTTTAGTCTTGTAAATAGTAATTTGCGATGCAAATGCCAGGTAACATCTTACGCATGGTTTGGAGGACCATGTGGTGATCTCATGGTTGCGCAACACTTTCGCTCGGAGACCGGTTGCCATCCGATTTCTTTACGAGAATGGCGAATTACGAAATTTACGCCTCCTTAGTGTCCGTTCTTCGTTGTTTTTGAGTGTTTGTGAGATGTTGCCTTTTTTTTTTTGCTCGTGTGGATTTTACTGGAGTGTTTGTTTAAGTTTTTTTTTTACAGGCGATGAAGTAAGATATATATTTTAGTTTTTTGACGAAAACGAAAAAGATATAGACGTTTATGTTGCAAAAAACGTATATTTTGATACAATTATGGGAATCGAAATTCATAAGGTACTTTCCGTTGGCCTAGAATCCTGAAAGGCATAAAGCAAGGTCTTATAGCACAGATATAGGAATAGTCTGAAAACAGTTTTAATGATACGTCGGGAAAAAATTTTTTTGAGGGCTCGGAAAAATCTTGCGAGACCCCATTCGGGAGTTGAACTATTTACATAAGTAAGTTTGTGTTTTACTTGAGTGTTAGTTTAAGTTTTTTTTTTTTTTACAGACGATGGAGTAAGAGCTATATTTTAGTTGTGTTTAAATTATGTAAAGAAGTTGTTATAGAGTAGAAACTAGCATGACAATTGAGAGTTTGTCATGCTCACTTAGTTAAGTTGGTATTTGAGAGTTTGTTAAGCTTACTCAAATGTCTTGCTGTTGGTGGCACGTGTTATTAGGTCATTCAGTTCCCTTCAAAGGGTTGAGCTGAGTGGGGCTGAATCACGTGTCATGCTCGCGAACGGGTGCCATCAGTTGAGACTGGTCATCTGTTCCAGCTACAAGTTGCTTATTTCAATTTATACTTTTTTAAATACCTGTGCTAACATAATAGAAGCGCTTTTTATAACTCAGAACATGATTTAAAATTGTGTCTTTGGAATTTCTTGTTCTTCTCCAGATCTGCGCTGTGGAAAGTGCCATATAGCTTCACTCTTTTTGACTGGCTGACATTTTGATAAATTAAAATTGTAAATGGATTATTTGAAATAAAACTTTTTGATTTCAAATTTTTGGTTTGAAGTTTTAGTTGTCTTTTAATAATGTGTATATTTATTTCTCTGTATAAAAAAAAATAGTGTGTACTCTTGTATCACGATTATCATCATCTTCATGTCTTTGTTCCATCCCACGGGATAAGAGCAGGAAGATGATGATGATATCCTGTCAGCCATCATGTTGTCACTCTTACGTATGACGAAACCGAAAAACTTCTGGAACACTTTGGGTAGCCGATTCTAGTCCAACCAACGAGCATATCACACTATACTACACCGCATCACACACACCACACCACACCACACCACACTACACTACATCACACCACACCACGCCACACCACACCACACAACACAACAATATAATATACTTACCAATTAGATTTTTAAGATATTCTTGTAGTAATTTAACTAATTAAGAACCAGTTTACTTATGTTCCTACTTTATTTATTAATTTATTTTTTTCGTGTGTCACAGCACAAAAGTTTTTGTAACCTTTAGTTTATGTAGAGTACGGCAATGATATGGAAGCGCGGAGTCTCCTAATACAGGCACTGTTATGCTTAAAAGGAGGCTCCAAATACTTGTTAATATGTTATGGCTAATTGTGACAATAAACCATTTTGTATTTTGTATTTTGTATATTTTTGTACTCTTCACACAATCCATTCATGTTTTCTTCAGCCTACCTCTCTCTAAATCATTCCACATATACACTCTTTTAGTAACATGCGTTTCATCCCTCTTCTTTACACGACCATACCAAGATAAACGATAGTATCCCTATTTCATAGAGCACAAATGAATTTGGTAACGGCCCCGTCTCACGAGTTGTAGGTCGGGAGTCTGGCAAGCGAATTACTTTATTACCTTTAGTTTATGTAGAGTACGGCAATGATATGGAAGCGCGGAGTCTCCTAATACAGGCACTGTTATGCTTAAAAGGAGGCTCCAAATACTTGTTAATATGTTATGGCTAATTGTGACAATAAACCATTTTGTATTTTGTATTTTGTATTTTGTATATTTTTGTACTCTTCACACAATCCATTCATGTTTTCTTCAGCCTACCTCTCTCTAAATCATTCCACATATACACTCTTTTAGTAACATGCGTTTCATCCCTCTTCTTTACACGACCATACCAAGATAAACGATAGTATCCCTATTTCATAGAGCACAAATGAATTTGGTAACGGCCCCGTCTCACGAGTTGTAGGTCGGGAGTCTGGCAAGCGAATTACTTTGTGTAATTTATTTCACAAATACGGTGAAAGAAAACATCGTGAGGAAACCGTCACGTTCTAGAACCAAAAAATACGAAGGCATGTGACATTCACCAACCCGCACTGGGCCCGCGTGGTGGATTACGGCCTATTCCTTTTCCTAGAGAGGAGGCCTGAGTCCCAGCAGTGGGAACATTAAAAGGCTAAATATCGACGATGAAGTGACAAGAACCTTTATCTACCAGAACATAATTTTGTTATTGTGTTAGTTCATTAGGTGATCTCGTCAGCAAATTGGATGCATACTTGCTTAATAGTTATTGTCAGTTATAGTCAACTCGTTAAAAAATAAGATATAAAATTAGCTGCTTTTGCCAGCTCACGCAAACGATTATTTAAAGTCTATTTACGTAAAAAAAATAAAATCCCAAAAATGTCACTTAGGAGTTCATGTCACTTCATCGTCGATATGCTATATGCTATAAATGATTATTATATAGATGAAAATCTACTTATCTACTTATTTCGACCTCGACAACTAAACCTAATACCTCTTACTCAGCTATTGCACTTTACCGAAGAAGTAATAAAAAAAAAGTACCAAGTATCTTGTGAAATTAACAACAAACAGAAAAGATCACAGAGCAAAGAATGGCGAGTACTACGGACGGTTACCGTTGTCCGGTGGCCAGCGTTCCGGGTCGCCGGACAGAGCGACCATCTGGCAGCCATCACAGCACCTGCTACTGGGGGAGACGGTACACTGTTATCTTAATATCTAGCAGTTTCGAACGGTATGTGACTGACAAAATACGGTCAGCAGATATGATATGTGCCACTCTTTCCTCATGGCGATGAAATTTAAGGGTAGGTTCTTCTCATTTTGAACTTTTTTGAACCTGCGAAAATCCACAAATATAAAAGAATATATTTTTTCATCATAAAAAAATATTTTATTAAAGTTGACTATATGACTGAGCTGACCCTAACTTACGATTTCAAATGTGTAAGTATGTCTACAAGATTACGATACATTATTAGATATAGAAATCAGATGACACTGCATAATTATTATGATACGGAGC
Source organism: Mythimna lalbum (assembly GCA_949319445.1). Lineage (NCBI taxonomy): Eukaryota > Metazoa > Arthropoda > Insecta > Lepidoptera > Noctuidae > Mythimna > Mythimna lalbum. Next base: position 18,080,499 of record OX439361.1, on the reverse strand, counting down.
TGACGATGGATTCGGAAGGTGGCGTAGTGGTAGAAGTTGGGTAGTTTAACGCACCATCCCATCGAGTTTGGGCTCGTATGATTCGTCTTGACGAGTATTAAACATAGGTATTAAACTGGGCTATAAAAGATTGCTATGAAAAAAAAAATGCATTAAAACTTGTTATTATTATAAGCTATCTCTGCTACCGAATTCCTACCCATCTTATCAGATCGGAGAGAGGCGAAACAAGCCTTGACTGCAATCCACGATGATTCATCCGTATGTACTCCGTACTGGCGGAGTAAGCCACAATGGAAATGATGTTAAGGCTACCTCTTTTGGTACATTGTATATGTTTGGTTTTTATTTATTTCTGTGCACGGGATAAGTTTTTGTGTCCTGTCACATATCGTCACCCTCCCGGCTAACTGTCGTAACTAGCAATTGATATTTTTCCAGGGCGACCGTTTTTCTTTCAGGCGTTATCATCATGTTCCTGTAGTTACGTTAGCTGTAGCTTTATTAATGAATCAACAAGTGTTTTATATTGCTCTTGGGTTATTCTTTAAGTTAGTACTGGCTTTAAAGCCCTAAGGTACGAAAGTAGTAATGGTATTTTTTCCATTTTTTTTTGCACTTACGCAAAACAAAATACGTGATTATCTTCTAAACGGTAAACGACACAGATACGACGGTTAGAGAGAACTTAGGTATTCGAAATAATGTATTTTGTTTTCATTCATTTGTGTGTACGAGTTTGTTTTTTTTATTCTTTTATAAGTTTAGGGACTTTTGGTCACAGAAAGACCACGCCAGCCCCATCGTAACCTAATACAAGTAAAGCTACATTGACTCTTATTTACTACTAGGGCTCTAAAACCTTACTCACTAATTTATAAACAGCGACAGCTGCGTTAGAGAGGGATGTGCACGAGATAAGTTTTGTGTCCTGTCACATGTGACGTCATAAATGGCTTTTTTTTTTCTCTCGACGGGGAAAATCATCATTGACGAAACCCGCTGTTGGGTGGAGCGGGAGACAGTGTCAGAGTCTTACTGACTAAAAACCCCGCGCCGTTCCTTCTAGCCTTCATACCGGGGCTCTAGTTTCCTTTCGGATAACCCCGACCCCGGTAGGCTTCGACCCAGATGGCCCTCCTGTTGCTGACACGTCATAAATGGGTGTACCGTGTTGATTGAAGGGGCCAGTGGCGTAACTACAACCTTATTATTAGGAGACAGGGTTATTTGTAAACACTGGCAACCTCTTAGGACTATGTTAAGAACATCATAAACAACAACTTTTGTTCTATGACTTTAAAAAAATATATCATATTTTAGTTCATCATATTTTCATACAAAAATTAAAAATATTTAAATTCTACGTTCTATATGTTGCGGAATCTATGCTGGCGTATCAATTTTCTAATGTAATGAGTACATGAAAATGGTGCGAATGCTTGCTAGGTAGGTGTGATGACAATGTTTCGGAAGCCTGCTTACTATTACTACAAGAACATTGTGCAGGAGGCGTAGGTAGGTACAACAAAATACAGAGTTGAAATGTGTTAGAACAATGAAATCTTGAAGGTTTGTTTTTGGTAAATATATTATATTTTGTAAAAAGTCATAGAACAAAAGTTGTTGTTTATGATGTTCTTAACTAGCACCTAAGAGGTTGCTAGTGTTTTACAAATAACCCTGTATAATCTATGTACAAAATTTCAAAACTGTTTAATGAAAAATTATCAAGTTATAAGCTTATTGTGGTATCTGGTCGGTGACATAAATACATGGTCACCGGACAACGCGGGGAACTGAGGGATTGTTTTGCTTCAGCACCCAGCTGTGCGCTGGTACCTAATGCCCGCTTTGACTTGCCGTGAACAGTGTTGTATTTAGCTCTTAGCTTGGGACTAGACGGCGTTGTGTGACAATTGTGGCATATTATTATTTAATGTCGGCGGTGTCCAACTTGTGAACTTTTTTTTAAATATTTTTGGGAAAAAAAAACAGTTACTTATTCTGATCAAACTATGTCTAATCAGGTTTCGCATATACTAAAAATAATTTTGTGTAATACCTATTTTAACTGAGAAAAAACACACCAATAAATGTTTTTTTATTTTTTCGTGCTCTGTCCTAGGGTTCATCTGGATGAAATTTACCCGTCGAAAGAAAAAGAAACATATTATGTTTCTTAGTAGTTTGATTTATAATAATATAAAAATAAATGACCCTCGCTGCGAAATCAAAACCTAGGACACTTCTCGTTGACCTAGAATCCAAAAATTACTTTATAAGTACGATTCGGAAAAATTTTTGAGAATCCGGAACCGAACTATTTTACAAGGCTTTTTTTTACAGTGGGCAAAAATCATCTTATGACAACCCCCGCTCTTGGGTGGAACGGGAGATAGTGTCAGATTCTTACTGACTAAAAACCCACCCCGTTCTTTCTTCATAACGCGGCTCGAGTTTCCTTTCGGATAACCCTGGCCCCAGTAGGGTTCGACCCAGCTGGGCCCCTCCTATTGCTGACAACTCCTTGAGGCGCGCGGGAACAGTGCGTACCGTCGACGTCTTAGGCTCGGTCCGGATAGTTACCGGACGGTCGGACAGCGAGCTACCCATGGCTCGCCGTCCGCAAGCCTGCGTCTACGGTGGCCGGAAATCGGGATCGGAATCCCGGCGGCGGCGGCTATTTTACAAGGTAAGTTTGCACGGAACCCTCAATGCGCGAATCCCATTCGCACTTGCCCGGTTTTTCTACCTAAGTCATCATGATTTACCAACGAACAAGGTTACTGCAGTTTCACATTCATCATCACTTAAGTCAAGTCGAGTTTTTTGCAAAACAATTCGGATTCGACAGACTAGTTTATTACTAAACCGGATTTAGGATAAAAAAACTGGTCAAGTACGAGTCGGGCTCGCGCACGAATGGTTCCGTACCGCCCGTAGCAAAAGCACCATATAAACATTTATTTATTTAACATTTATTTTATTTAGTTTTTAGTATTTGTTTTTAACCCTTCAGATACCGTCAATTAGAGACACAATAGTAAGACAATAGATGCGCGGCCACCGGTGGTCGCTTGGGGATTCATGAATTAACAACAAATATTAAAAACAGGATAAAACACGACGGCAATAGAAATATATAAATTGTACTTTCAAGCTCACCTAGGAGCAGTGATGGCCAAGTAGGTAACGACCACAACTTACGTGAGCCGACGGGTATGTCCTAGAACCACAAATTCTAAGACCTGTGACACCACACTGGCCTAGAGCGGATCGGTAAATACCAACCCGCTCTGGGCCCGCGTGGTGGATTGCAGCCTAATTCCTCTCCTAGAGAGAAGGCCTGAGTTCCGACAGTGGGAGTATTAAAAGGATGATTAAGGTAAGCTCACGGTATAGCCTGGTGACAGACAGACGGACAGCGAAGCCTTACCTATAGGGTCCTGTTTTTACCTTATGAGTAAGGAACCCTAAAAATGCTTGATGCAAATCAAGTCCGAAATGATTTCAGCATAAGAATGTAATTATGAATCCTAAACTAGATCTATCTAAGGCCATTGGCCGTGAGCAGTTTCATAATCATTGACAACTAAATGTGAATGTGCTATACGATACTTGATAGGTCCAAACGTGCACCAAGTATCAGATTAGTTTGTTCAGAAACAGGTGACAAAAATTATGAAACTTTTTAGCATGGTTCAAAGCTTAAAAAAAAATTGTGGGTAAATCTGTCAGGGCTTCGTGATTGGTCGAACTCGAAAGAGTTACCCTGGCCTCGGAACGGAAAAGGCAACTGAATAAATACAGGTGGACTTTAGTCAGTAAAAGTCTGACACTCCTCCCACTCTATCCAAAACTAGAGAAGTTATTTGATGATTTCCCTCCTCAAAAAATAATAATTGGGTAGGTAAATCTTTCAATCAACCGTACACCATGATAATTTACAAAATATGTGGATATCAGAGTCAATGTAAATAGGCGAGCTTAACTCAAAGTAGGTATTTCATTGAATTCTAAGTGAAAATAAACTGAAATAATAAAAATACTTATGATACATTTTTAATGAATATTTTTCATCAAATGCTGTTGCTGACTGTACCTAATTAGCGATGATGATAATAATGATACAGTGTTAGTACTGTGTTTGAACAGATTTAGTAAACATTAAAGAAACTAAAAACTCTGGCTTTTTTAAATAAAATTCTGAAACAATATTGTTTTCAACATAGTCCATGACCCGAATGTTTTAATGAGTTCATATTAAAAGAACATCAAACACCTCAGATTCTGAATTAACATCTCACATGATCTCACCCATAAACACACCAACAATAACACCTACACAACATATTTCAACGATTTACAACCACGCATAAAGTTTAAAACGATCATTTTGTTACACATTAACCCAAGGCACGTCGATAAGACGCATAAATACACGTAAAAGTATAGCAATATCAACGAAAACGCGAGACCTGTATCGAAAAAATTGTGAAACGACAAAAAAAACAATCGATTGCATTATCGATACACGGATTACAGAACAATCTGTTAGAAAAACAAAAGAAACGTTTCGGAAATCTTTAAGCTCACCTTGATAATCCGTTTATTTTGACAGCTGGTGCACGTCAACAAAGAAAACAATAGCCTGCACTTGTCGACTACTTCTGACAAAAAAAAAAAACATCCAAAACGATTTTTGATGCACAACACTAAAACATTTTACTCACTAGGTTACAAAGAACACGGATTTTCAAATCGAATTCGGAACACAGAACACTCTTTCGATAATTTCGTTGTTATTTTCAAACTTGGAACGCGTCGCGGCCTGCGCACGCGTCGCGATCGCACACAACACTGACTTCGCGCGGCCGCCATTTTCTCGGCAAATGGTGGGAGTAGGCACCGAAATAGGAAATAAAATGGAAAAAGAAGGCTGTTCGGCTAGGTTGGCGTGCGCTACTCATTAAAAAAAGATATGGCATGCATCTTTTCTGATGTGGAGAAAATTGAGACGCCTCCTTTGAAGGCTGGCTGTGTGTTGAGGCTGATTGGGAAAGGCATATTAATCATAGCTATTACGAGTGTCTTTGAGTAGGCTGTTCATTCGAAGGGCTTATAAACTACATTTTAACCAGAACAAGCAATTAGTTCTGTATTTAACGCAACTATTCAAGGTTTTTTTAAGCCCCGCATCCGATGTATAATTAAGTGACAATGAACTTTCTCAGATTTAATAATTTACCATTTATAGTTTTCCTTGCATTATACAACCAACGGATAAAAGCTAAAAATGTTTAAAATCTTAAATAATATAAGCTCTGACCGTGACCTGGATGGTTTCCAGGATAACATTTTTAGTTATTGACATAGGTACTTGGAATTCTGATCTATGTAGGTACTGTAAAACTTCATTAATGAGACTTTTTTTGGAGGTGGGAAATCTTAGGAAATAAAGAAAGAAAGAGAGTTTGTTTACGTCAAACTTGGCGAAAACCTTCGAAATTAAAAATAAATAAAAATATCGACTTAAGTCCTTGACCATCCGCACTAAACGATAGGACATAAGTAAAGCGAGAGGGAGTGTCATACTCCTACTGATTAAAAACCTAGCTATGCTCTTTTAGTTGCCCGTGTTGTGAGGGTTACGGTAACTCTTACGTGTTCGAAAATATCCGCAGTTCTGGCAGGCGTCGCCCCTAACTGGCTTCATCAATTTTGCAGACATACTTTAGAGGCGCGCGTGGAAAACAACATGCCGTCGATTCAGGTCCTTACCAGACAACCAGGCGCACGGAAGCCACGAATGCACAGTCAACTCGGATGGCTGGACGATATCATAACAGGCATCGATAACCCATGGCTCGCCGTATGCGAGCCTAGGCTCATGTGGCCGAAAATTGTATCCCTACACCCAACGCACGGGGCGTCTCTGGTTGGGGTCTGAGGGTAATTAATCAGCCTGGCCTTTAAATCAAAGGACTGCCTTCTCCAGTTTGCTGTTTTATCTCATCACCTTCTAGGGATATATGTCCAGTAGGATACCCACCATTCCATTTTTGCCTTGCTGAGTAATCATCTCCAATCATTTCTGTCCATGGCTTCTACAAAATGTTACGGTAGGATGTAACACGAATATCCTTATTTTGTTTTTATTTTTTATTTTAGGAAAGGTTTTTCATAGAGGCCTTTCATCTGTGATTTTATATGTATAATCATTTATACAAATTCAAATGAGAGCCGTGGCCAAGTGGTAACGGCTGCGACTTACGAGTTGTAGGGTTCATAACCAGCCAGGCGTATTACTTTGTGTAATTCATTTCATCACCACTGCCATTTTTTTTGTCGACGGGGAAAATCATCTTTGACAAAACCCGCTCTTGGGTGGAGCGGGAGATGTCAGACTCTTACTGACGAAAAACCCCGCGCCATTCCTTCTAGCCTTCATACCGGGGCACGACCTCCCTTTCGGACAACCCTGTCCCCAGTAGGCTTCGACCCAGCTGGGCCCCTCCTGCTGCTGACAACTCCTTGAGGCGCGCGGGAACAGTGCGCGCCGTCGACGTCTTGGACTCGGTCCATTACCGGACGATCGGACAGCGAGCTACCCATGGCTCGCCGTCCGATCACCACTGCCCTCAAAACGAGGAAGGAAAACATCGTGAGGCATATCCTACAACCAAAAATTCGAAGACATGTGACATCCACCAACCCGTAGTAGCTTAAGTAATGAATTTAGGATGCGCCTGCATTTGCATGGAATTTCCTAGAACTAGAGGTTCCACAGGTCAAACAATATGACCACTTAAGTCCTCATCCATATATGTTCTTGTAATTATAAATTATAATTAATTTTCACAGTATAATGCGAACATCAGTGGTGCTCAAAGGTTAAGGAAGCCACCTTGGAGAATTTCTAATTAACCGAGGACAAGAGATGATGTATTCTTCGTAAACTTTTGATTATTTCCTTGATACAACGACTGGTAAGTATCTAGTTACTACATTATGCATAGCTTAGTTGGTTTTTTTTTAAAGATGCAAAATCATCTAACGAGTTCTTCAGCTCTAGGGAGTAGTTAGAGGTCGTGGAGACTTTACTGATTAACCCTATGCTAAAACCACAGTTTCGTCAATATTATTAATTATGTCAAGATTATTAATTAATGTCGGAGTGCGTTGACTAAAATGCATGATTTTAGTTTTATTCAAATTTATCTTTAAGTTATTATTATTAAGCCATTCTATTATTGCAATTAATGAATTGTTAATGTCATATTTATATGTCCCTTTATTTTTACACTCAATTGTCACACCACTATCATCGGCGAAAAGGTTCATCGGCTGCACTGTGGACTTAGGCAGGTCGTTATAGTCGTAAATAGGGGAGGTCCCAACACACTTCCCTGTGGAACACCATACATAACTTCACGTGCTTGCGACCGATGTGACTCTTCTCGTCCATGTGTGTGTGTATTGTGTCTTCTTGTCGTGTATGTGTGTGTCGTCGTCCATGTTTACTCTACTGACTTCCATTATTTTCTTTCTGTTCTGAAGATACGACTTAAAAAGTCCCAGTAAGTCTTCTGATGAAGCCCATTGTAAGCGACCATGTTTCAGTGACAATGTCATAACTGGCAACACGCACTGATCATAGACTTTCGCCTTGATACACTGCGGAACACTGTGAACTACTTACTTCAGATAAATGCAGAGGCCTTTTCTAAAGTGACTAACATGACAGTCGAATTGTACAAAATTCTTGTTTCTTGAATGGTAGAAAAATCATGACAGAAGAGATGATTCAAATAGTATCTGTAGGTAGAATACAACAGTTTATTACTGCTAACAATTGAACAATAAGAAAACTAATGTCATTAAGGCCAATGCGGTTGTAGAGCATTAAATATAATTATTAGGAACGACTCCAAAACCGCAATAGGGCATTCGGCATTACGGTTTTTTAGCCACTAGTGGGTTATATTGAAATTGTTTCAATGAATACGTATGTACAGTCACAGCATAAGAAAGAGATGAGATATTATTATATACCTACATGTGCCCGCGTTTCCGTCCGCGATATACCACTACAATAGCATAGTATATATATAATAGTTAATGCTTGTAGAAAGCTTCAAATCTCAACGCTCAGTCACGTGGTGAGAACAAAAGAATTGGCGGCAAGGTCAACTCGAAGCGTTCGACGCAAGCTAAACGGTTGTAACTTGGCTAGGGGGGCTAATGATGAAACCGGAAGGTGCTTACCGGAACTTGGTAGTTAAACGGCACAATCCCATCGAGTTTGGGTTCGTATGATTTTTCTTGACGAGTATTAATTATTTAGGTAAGTATACTGAGATATAAAAGCTTGTTATAAAAAAATGATTTTCATTAAAGCTTGTTCTAAAGTAAAAGCCTAAGCTACCTTCCAATGAAAGTCTCGTCAAAATCAGTTCAGCTTTTCAGAGATGAGACGTAACAAACAGAGAGACAGACAAGGCTTAGTCGGGTGGGAAAGGTTATTTGATAATTTAACTTAAGTTACATTTATTTTAGAAAAAAAAGTTAGTGAAGCCAAAAAATATACTACTTGAAATGGTGACTAAATGGCATTGTGCAAATTTCTTACAGCATAACAGTAATTGCATTGAATGACGCTGAAATGATATTGCGACTTGAATTTGAACTATTTTATTATGTACAGTATTGACCTTCAGCACTCAAAAAACTCTAAGCATTTAAGTATTTCAATTCAATTATTTACAGGCACGTTAGAATTGTCAATTTGTCAATAAATAAAGGATGAAGCTGTCTACACATTCCGAAGTGTAGTATTTCTTTGGAGAAAAACGTGCAAGAAACTCCAAATACAGTGATTTAAATATGTCGCAGCCATCTGGTTAAATTAGCCATCCATTTGGATGCCTAGGCCGATAGTTGTTTGAAATAAAATCACTCAACGTTTAACAGCTTGGCGTATTGAAAGCCCTTTCAGTGTATTTAAAGCATTGCTAATGATTTAAAGTAAGTTATTTCTCTTTGTAATTACTTATTTATTGGTTTCTTTGTGTTTTGTATTTTTAGTAAAGTCAATAAAACATCCTTACTAATATTATAAAAGCGAAAGTGAGTTTGTTTGTTTGTTACGTCTTCACAACTAAATGGCAAAACCGATTTTAATGAAACTTGGTACACGGACAGACCTTGTCCTGGAATAGGACATAGGATACTTTTTATCCCGGAAGTATGTTTTCTTGGTATAATTTTCTGCTATCACGTGGGCGATGCCGCTGGGAGCAACTAGTATTTTATAATTAATATAATTCGCGGTCAAACGGGAACCTATCTCTCTAAATAAAAATCAGTGCCACTTTTCGTTGTTATTTTATAACTCAAGAACGGGCTCACCTATCCAAACCAAATTTTTAGGCTGTGTTCGGACTAGTATATAGAGATCACTTAGTAGATGGTTTATGTGAAGTTTGGTAGGGTAGAGTAGGGTATAGTACGGTAGAGTAGAGTATAGTAGGGTAGAGTAAGGTAGAGTAGGGTACAGTAGGGAAGATCGGGAGCGAAGCCGCGCGGGCAAAAGCTAGTAACCTATAAAAAAAGAAAAACTCAATAGTAAATCTATATACCTAACGTCGTGGGAAAAACTGTTTGACTGACAATATATCAATGCACAGAGTTGAAACTAAAGAAATTTTGAAATTTTGTATAAGGTGTCCTTTTTTGACGTCCGCGTGCACTGCAGATGATTTGAAAGTTTGTATGCTTTTTGTTATTGCAAGCTTTTATTTAGTTTCACCTGTCCCGTATGTTTGTCTGTCATCAAATCTTATAAATTAATTTTGATCCACTTCCCGGTTACCGATTGAACTGAAATTTTGCATGCATATGTAAATCAGATGACAATGCAAACTTATTATGACATGGAGCTGATCTGATGATGGAACCGAAGGGGGCTATAGGAACTTGGTAGTAAAACGACACAACCCTATCGAGTTTGGGCTCGTATGATTCGTCTTAACGGGTATTAATTAATAGGTTTTTTTTTTTTCTCTCGACGGGGAAAATCATCATTGACGAAACCCGCTCTTGGGTGGAGCGGGAGACAGTGTCAGAGTCTTACTGACTAAAAACCCCGCGCCGTTCCTTCTAGCCTTCATACCGGGGCTCTAGTTTCCTTTCGGATAACCCCGACCCCGGTAGGCTTCGACCCAGATGGGCCCCTCCTGTTGCTGACAACTCCTTGAGGCGCGCGGGAACAGTGCGCGCCGTCGACGCCTTGGCTCGGTCCGGACAGTTACCGGACGATCGGACAGCGAGCTACCCATGGCTCGCCGTCCGCGAGCCCGCGTCTACGGTGGCCGGAAATCGGGATCGGAATCCCGGCGGTGGCGGCGGGGGCGCTGTTGCCTGATGCGGTCTGCCTCCTCCTTTGCTAGCATTACTGCTTCGCAGAAGGAGGCGACCGCCTGCCACTCCTCCTCGCTCCGGACCATGGCCTGAACCAAGGCCCGGCGCGAGAGGTCTCCGCCGCCGATCGCCCCCACGAGGACACGGCGTTGCTCCGCCCAAGCAGGGCACACCTCAACTGTGTGCTCCACCGTGTCCTCCGGGCGTTCCGCACAGTGGCGGCACCCGGGCGTCTCTTCCGCTCGAATCCGATGCAGGAACCTCCCGAACTTGCCATGTCCGGTGAGGACCTGCGTCATGCGGAAGGTAAGGACGCCGTGAGGTCTTTCCAGCCACGCCTCAAAGAGGGGACTTACCGCCATAATTGTGGCGTGCCCAAATTAATAGGTATGGCGGCGCTATAAAAGCTTCCTATGAAAAAAATATTTTCATTGAAAACTTGTTTTAGCAATAATAATATCCCACAACTATCACACAGCGCCGTTTAGTCCCAAGCTAAGCAAAGCTTGTGTTATGGATACTAGACAACTGATAAACATACTTATATTTTTCTAAATACATACATATTATAGATAAATTACACCCAGATACAGAACAAATGATCATGCTCATCACATAAACATTTGTCCTGGGTGGGAATCGAACCCACGAACTTCGGCATAGCAGTCAGGGCCACTAGACCAACGAGCCAGTCAAAAGCTAGCAGGAGCTAGTTATTTTAAAATCAAATTCAATAATAAATTATTTTCTAATCAAGTTCAATAAAATTACTATATAGAAAACAACTAATTTAATTTCGAAAGCCTCATAATCGCTCAAAAACCTTGAACTTTTAAGTCGTTGATCGCTGTTATAAGATTACATTCGCTTACAAGTTCCAGTTCTGTACTATCACATCAACATCAGCTTATAGCAGTCCACTAAAACATGGGCCTCACAAATTATCTGCTCCTAGCTTTAGCCAATAGCTTTGCCCGTGTACATAAAATATAGCCTATGTCACTCAGGAGTAAAGCAGATTTCTATCAGTCAAAAAATTATAGCAATCGGACTAGTACTTCCAGAGATGACCTCTTATAAACAAAAAAACAAACTGTGCCTCTTTATTATAATAGCTATTGCCCGCGGCTTTGCTCGCGTTAGATTCGGGGTAACACGGTTCTCCTGGGAAGTGGGGGGTTAGAAAGAGACAAAAAGTAGCCTATGTCACTCTCCATCTTTCCAACTATCTCCACTTAAAAAAATCACGACAATTCGTCACTCCGTTTTGCCGTGAAAGACGGACAAACAGACGCACACACTTTCCCATTTATAATATTAGTATGGATTAGTATAGATTAAGTTCAATCCTCTCTCGACCTCTTGTCCAGCTGCTGCCAATCATGATGTGAAGATCGAGGGTCCATCTAGCTTAATGGTATGGCATTATAAAACTAGCAATATGTTTGTTTGACATTAATATTTGCTCTGTAAAGTAGGTACTTATTTAAACTTGGAAATTTTATTTCATTGGTGGATTACTTTATCCATTTCTGTAATTTTAACGTGTCTGGCAGTTTTGAATACTTTATGTGGCTTACATGTTGTCATGTTTTTGGTATTGTTCGTCAAGTAACTGAGCTCTTTAGTAGCCCTAAGTTCAGCTTCATCGTCCATTCTAACGACCCTGGTTATTGGACCACCTTTTCGGAAGCCTTCCAACACTGCTCCCGCGGGTGCCATTCCAGAAACTTTCAGCCCCCTCGACTATCTGTTCTGCGAGCAATGTGCTCTGCTCATTACCATGTCACTTCATTTATTGTTGTGTGAACAACATGTTAGTTTAATGATTCTTCAAGCTATATTCTGAGTTCTCCTGCGCGTATCTTAATTCCTTGTTCGATCATGAAACTATATTCCGAGATTAGCTCTCTTTATTGCCCTTTGGATTTTCAAAATGTAAAAAATAATAATTTGTCTTGCAAGCTCCTACTTACTCAAGTTGACAACGAGTAGACTATGCGCAGAATTAAACGACTGAATTATCAGGCGCCCACTTAAAAACAATGTTTTTTTTTACCTTTTTTACCCAATTAGTTTAGTTTTATGCATTGGTGAAAGAAGCAGTGAAGGAATATCAATATGTGCCAACTGGCATATGCATGTCCTAGAACTAAAAAAAAGTCGAAGACTTGAGAGAGACCTCTTTCAAAACACCTCATGGTCTTCTTTTTTATGGTGGGATATCATCAAATAATTCCTCCATCCATGGATGAAATGAAAGTGATGGTCAGACTTTTACTGACTAACATTCACGTGTGTTCTGTCTGTTGCCCTTTGCATTCCAGGGATATGGTAACTGTATTGAAGTTAAGCTCGCAGCTCTAACAATGCCGCAACCGTAACCACCAAGCTCGCGTGGTGTATTTCTTCTCTTAGCGAAGAGATCTGTGACCAAGTTCTGGAATCAGTATCAATAGCTGATTATGTTGGATGACGCAGCATTATTAGGTCTTCCACAAGGCGTCCTGATGACTTGGTAAGGGTCGCGGAAATACGATTTTTTTGTAGTGGGGCGTTCATCGCCCTTGGATGTAGGGAGAGGACGTGTCAGATTGTTATTGACTAAAATCCACTCCTGTTCCTTGTTTGCCTTCGTTCCAGGGCCCCGGGGTTCACTTTCTCACAACCCATTGGCCCCGTAGCCTTCGACCCTGCTGGGCACCTCCGGTTTGCTGACATCTCCTTGCGGGAATACGATGGACACGAGACGCACAGGACTAGACGTTGAGGCGACACTTGGGGCGGCCTATATCCAATAGTGGACGTCTCTCGGCCGTAATGGTGACTGATAACGCTTATCAGCAAAAAAAAAAATAGCATAATCTAACGACGTGAAATGCCATAGAGATATAGAGGAAAATGCAGGTTCAAACCAAAAATTTATGACCGCGTCAGCCATTTGACGAATGCAGTCAAACATGCGGGCTGTTATGCATGACAATGCGGGAATGTTTTATAGAGACAGAGTTCTTTGTGATGGTGTCAGGGTTGACCGATTGTGGTAGTAATATTTTGGGGAGGCGAATGTCTGGCTCTGGACGTCATGATGATGATGATCTTGATGACTGCCTATAGTGCCTATTTGACTTCTACGCCCAGGGTATCTAGGTGTAGAAGTCAGATAGACAGGCAGTTGACAAGACTGGTATCAGATATCCTGGCTTTTAGCATAGCGTAGTCGACTTTATAATATTCCCACTGTTGGAACTCAGGCCTTCTCTCTAGGAGAGGGAATGGACTGTAATCCACCACTCGGGCGCAGTGCGGGTTGGTGGATGTCACATGTCTTCGAATTTTTGGTTCTAGGTCATGCCGGTTTCCTCACGATGTTTTTCTTCACCGTTTTGAGAGCAGTGGTGATGAAATAAATTACACAAGACCGAGACCTACAACTCGTAAGTCGGGGCCGTTATCACTCGGCCAGCACTGCTCTCGTGGCTTTTAGCTATCAGCAATAACTTTTAAAGGTACGACAGTCTGCTTAAGCTGGAATGATGACGGGAGTTGGAGTTGTTTTTGTTGAAAGTATTGAGTATTGAACCTCTGTAACAATTTAGGGTCACTTTTTTTGACTGACCGACATATTGACAATTCAAAAGTGCCTTTGAAATAAACGTTTCTGATTTCTGATTCTAAAGCCCGTAATGGAAGAGAGAAAATAGTGGTTTAGGGTTGGTTGTATTGTATTGTAATTTGTACAATTTCCAATTTCCGATTTCCAATCACAGAAGGCGTGGGCTTGCAATGGGTAGGTCGCCGTTTGGGCGTCCGGTAACCGTCCGAACCGAGCGCGAGACGTGGACGGCGCGTAGTGTTCTACGCCTCAAAGAAATGTCAGCAAAACCGTTAGCAGGGTCGAAGCCTACCTTCTGGAGCTATGGGTTAGCTTTTGAAAGGAAAACCCGGAGCCCTGGAACGCAAGTCAAAGAAGAAACATAACTCCTCGAGTTTTTAGTCAGTAAAGTCTGACACACTATCGCACTCCATCCTAAAGCGCGAGAAGTCATCGGATAATTTCCCTAAAAGTAGAACTACACTAGGCATATGTGTGCCACACACGCCGATCTGGGCGTGACGAGCCATACATTTTATATGGAAACTAGACTCGTAGAGCTACACTTGATCCACTGCTTCGTGCTCGCATCAGAAATGAAGTTATCCGCAGGAGAACCAAGGTTGCCGACGTAGCTCGAAGAGTCGCCAAACTTAAGTGGCAATGGGCAGGGCACATTGCACGCAGAACAGATGGTCGATGGGGACGAAAGGTTCTGGAGTGGCGACCACGTACCGGAAGACGCAGCGTTGGAAGGCCTTTAACAAGGTGGACCGACGACCTGGTCAGGGTCGCGGGAATCCGATGGATGCGTGACGCACAGGACCGGTCGTTGTGGCGACGCTTGGGGGAGGCCTATGTCCAGCAGTGGACGTCTTTCGGCTGATATGATGATGATGACACTGATCCACGCTACGCGACGTCCTTGTACGTACAAATTAGGCGTGTTACTAGTGTGCATCAGTCTAATGTAGTTTGAGTTTAAGTGTTTTGTTTAGAAAAAAATAAACAACGATCTTTCCTCGCATCCCTGTTTTAGGTAACTCCAAGTAGGTATCTAAATAATGCAATTTGAAGCTAGGTGAAATATATTCATAGAAACGTGAACTTTAGCACATATGGCCGTATTTTTTGAAAAGTTTAAATAATGACTGGTGTGTTATTATTTAGTCTATTGTTACTTATTGTTGGTGGTTATGCTGATGATTTAGAAGACCTGGACGATTGTAAGTTTACATTTTCAAAGGTTTTCTTTCAATAAAGCTTTTGTTTTGTAGTAGGGAAAATCATTCAGCTCTTGGGCGGAGCGGGAGACAGTGACAGACTCATACTGACTAAAAACCCACCCGGTTCCTTCTAGCCGGTATGAAACCGGGGCTCGAGCTCCTTTTTGGATAACCCTGGCCCCAGTAGGCTCTTTCAATAATTATACTTCTAAACGCTAAACAAATGGCTTATTGTCGTTTGGGACACGTCATATTTGGTCACGTCATTAATATTTATCAAACTAAATTTTTCATCTGACTGTACAAAACAGATTTTTTTATTGGTGTCCGAATCGTCACCAAAAAAATATTAAAATTTAAAAGTGTCCATTGGGACATTGTGTCCGAACATGACATTGTCTCAAACGACGGTAAGCCAAACAAACGTGTACATTGTGTCTCATGTTTAAGTGCATAGGAACTCATAATAACATACAGTACGATCATAAATTTATATCATATAAAGTTTTTATAATAAAAATAAAATGATTAATATAACAGATCATCATTATTTTCATTTTAGTAATAACTATAACTAGACAACTTCAGTTTAGGCGTTTAGACCATTTGTTGTTTGAAATAAAAACTGGAATTAATTTAAGATCGAATAATAGTATTATGTAGCATAATCAACCTTACAATGTGCTCACTACTTGGACCATAGATATGGACTCAGGCCTCTTCTTTAGGAGAGGGAATGGGCCGTAATCCACCACGTGAGCCCAGTGCTGGTTGGTAGATGTTACATATTTTCCATTTTTAGGGTTCCAAAAGGAAAAAACGCAACCCTTACAGGATCACTCTGTTGTCCATCTGTCTGTCTGTCAAGACTCTCAGAACGCGAGATCTCAAGAACGCGTGGAGGTATTGAGTTGAAATTTAAATTTCAACTCAGGTCTGCGGTCCCTTAAAGCTGTGAAAAAAATCAAACTTCTAAGTTAACGAATAAAAAGATACGGCCGTTTATGTCGCAAAAAAATGCATATTTTGATACTCTCGAAAATCAAAATTCATAGGGTACTTCCCGTTGACCCAGAATCCTGAAATTTGGCGCAATGCAAGGTCTTATAGCACAGGTATAGAAATAAATCTGAAAACAGTAAATTTGTTGTTGCCTACGTCACAAAAAAAAATGCAATTTGGAAAAATCTTCTAGACTCCATTCGGGAATTGTAGTTTGCACGGAACCCTCAGTGCTCGAGTCCGACTCGCACTTGCCCAATTTTTGTTCTAAGATGTGCCGGTTCCTCACAATGTTTCCCTCCGTTTTGGGAGTAGTGGTGATGAAATAAATTACACAAAGTAAAACGCCTGTCTGGATTTGAACTCACGACCTACGATAAATAAGTCGGGGCCGTTACCACTGGGTTACTATTGCTTCTAGTCAGGATCTTTACCACTTGACCTGGATTGGGATAATATGCTGTGGGTTCAAAAATATAGGAACTGCTTCTACCAGCAGACGATAAAATCTGGGGTATGTATGATAAACTTTCCAGACAAATCCACAAGATCATAAAATCTATTGATTGCTGATGTCACTAGTAGTAAATTACAAAGTACTCTTGGTCACGAGTCAACACTTTATCCATAAATATTATATATTACTTTTATAGTTTACGGTAATTACATCCTATATTCGTGTGCGTCAGAATGGCTGGTGGTCTGTGGCGTTGGTGTATGCGAGTTGATTCAAAAATTGCTACATAATTGCTTATATTTGCTACATATAGTAAATAATTGCTACATAGGATATATATTTAGAAATACAATATTTTTTTTGACCAGCCATCCTGACGTTTGGTTGGCTGGTCAACCCCTAGTTTAAAGTTAAGCATACAGACTTTCCCAAAATGTATTGCGTCAATAATTGCTACATATTTACTTCATTTATCTAATTTAGTTGTAACTTCAAACATTTGTTAAATAAAGGATTTAGCAATTATTTAAATTATCCCAAGGAAAAGTGCCTGATAAAATATTAAAGGCAAATACTTAGTTATGTAGGTGTCGGTTTAATCGTTTAGGCTCTGGTGTTATGAAGCCGAGTGCTGCAGTGACAAATCTCCACGTGTATCAAACGACGTTTTTCAATACGCTTACGAAGAAATACTTACTTTCTCTGGAAATTACGACTCATTTTTTTTTCATTTTATACTGAAGAAAATGTTCCAAAGTTGATTTTAGTTTTGATTTAGATGGCAGCAGGCTATCACAAGTACTTATTAACTTAATCACAATATCTGGTGACGGCGGTCACAATATCTGCTAAGGTGATACTCATTGGATTATTGAGGGTAGGCACATATTTTCGATACACTTTTTTTTTATTGTTATTGATAGGTTTGCGCTTGACCGCTATCTCACCTGATGGAAAGCGACGATGCGGTCGACGATGGAACGTCGAAAATAGGCTCTAATTGCACTACGAATAGGTTCAACATGACATTTTTATCACGTTTGCGTTTTTTTTTTTAATTTATGAACCGTGATTATTATTTTTTTAAAGCAAAGAGGCGGATATTTTTACGCGGGAATAAAGTCTATTAAATATTATTTTTTATTTGTGTTATATTAGGTCTTTACCTATGAAATTTCCGTTCTGCAGTACTGGCCATTTCAAATCAAAATAATTTTTGTTTGGCTAAGAATTCTAATTGCAAATTAATTCATGAATCCCCAAGCAACCACCGGTGGCCGCGCATCTATTGTCTTACTATTGTGTCTCTAATTGACGGTATCTGAAGGGTTAATTTTATTTTAAAACATTTTTTTTCCAAAAGTAGTCATTTGTTTATTGATTAGTGTTACATTTTCATCGCATTTCAATCTTTTTCGTCATCATGGATCATGGATACGTTAAAAATTCGAGTAATTATGGAATATGAGTATCGTCGTGGCAGCAACGCGGCACAAGCGGCACGCAACATCAACGACGTTTACGGAGCTAACACTACAAACCAACGCACCACCTGTTATTGGTTTGCTCGCTTCCATTCTGGAAATTTTGACCTGAAAAATGAACCTCGCGGTCGTCCGAAGACTTTGGTCGACAATGACGAAATTAAAGGCGATTGTGGAAGCTGATGATACACAATCTACGGCTGAATTAGCAGCAGCTTTCGACGTTAGCGTCAAAACAATATTGGTCCATTTGCGTCAAATTAGCAAAGTAAAAAAGCTTGACAAATGGGTGCCCCACGAATTCAATGATCGCCAGCGCGAAGTACGCGTCGAGACGTGCCTTGCACTGCTCAACAGACACACAAATGAAGGAATTTTGAACCGCATTGTTACCTGCGATGAAAAATGGATTCAGTTTGATAACCGCAAGCGCTCAGCAAGTTGGTTGAATCCTGGTTCAGCACCTAAACAATGCCCTAAACGAAAACTTACCCCTAGAAAAGTGATGGTCACTGTTTGGTGGTCTAGCGCCGATGTGATTAATCACAGCTTCTTACCAAACGGGGTGAGCATTACTGCAGATGTGTACTGTGAAGAACTGAACACAATGATGGAGAAGCTGGCACATGTCCAACCAGCATTTGTCAATCGCTCGTCTCCGCTGCTCCTGCACGACAACGCACATCAGACATACTGCTCATACTGCACAGCAGACGGTCTCCAAGTTGCAAGAACTGGGGTTGGAAGCTCTCCGTCATCCGCCCTACTCACCAGACCTTGCGCCTACAGACTACTACTTTTTCCAGAATTTGGATAACTTCTTGGCGGGAAAAAAAATTCAATACCCGAGTGGCAGTACAAAATGCCTTTGAAGAATTTTATGCCTCCCGTCCAGCTGATTTCTTTAAGAAGGGCATCAATAAACTGCCACTGCATTGGCAAAGATGCATTGATTGCATGGGTGATTACTTCGATTAATACAAATAAAAAATACATGAAAAAAATTCGTTTAAATTTTTTCATACAAAACGGCAATTTCATAAGTAAAAACCTATTATTTTGTGAAAAAATTTTTGATTTAAGATTTTAAAAGATTTCTTTAGATGGTACCGCCGTCACCAGATATTGTGATTAAGTTAATAAGTACTTGTGATAGCCTGCTGCCATCTAAATCAAAACTAAAATCAACTTTGGAACATTTTCTTCAGTATAAAATGAAAAAAAAAATGAGTCGTAATTTCCAGAGAAAGTAAGTATTTCTTCGTAAGTGTATTGAAAAACGTCGTTTGATACACGTGGAGATTTGTCACTGCAGCACTCGGCTCCATAACACCAGAGCCTAAACGATTAAACCGACACCTACATAACTAAGTATTTGCCTTTAATATTTTATCAGGCACTTTTCCTTGGGATAATTTAAATAATTGCTAAATCCTTTATTTAACAAATGTTTGAAGTTACAACTAAATTAGATAAATGAAGTAAATATGTAGCAATTATTGACGCAATACATTTTGGGAAAGTCTGCATGCTTAACTTTAAACTAGGGGTTGACCAGCCAACCAAACGTCAGGATGGCTGGTCAAAAAAAATATTGTATTTCTAAATATATATCCTATGTAGCAATTATTTACTATATGTAGCAAATATAAGCAATTATGTAGCATTTTTTGAATCAACTCGCATACACCAACGCCAT
This sequence comes from Mythimna lalbum, assembly GCA_949319445.1. Lineage (NCBI taxonomy): Eukaryota > Metazoa > Arthropoda > Insecta > Lepidoptera > Noctuidae > Mythimna > Mythimna lalbum. The sequence goes on along the minus strand of OX439361.1, from coordinate 18,060,611 downwards.
AGACCACCAGCCATTCTGACGCACACCCTATATTCTAGAACATTATTGAATATGAGATATCATTTAAAAAATACGTATCATCATCACCATCAGAATACCAAGATATTATGTATGCTTTTATCGATGTAAATGGTTAATTTTCTTTTATACTAAACTAGCTTTCCACCCGCGGCTTCGCTCGCGTGGACTACAGTTTATATCGCGCGGGCAGATACCCGTGCTCAGCAGTGGAATTATAGGTAGCCTATGTGTTATTCCAGTGTCTCTTCTACCTACCTACCAAATTTGATCTAAATCCGTTCAGTAGTTTTTGCGTGAAAGCGTAACAGACAGACAGACAGGCAGACAGATAGACAGAGTTACTTTGACATTTATAATATTAGTAGGGATGGGATGGGGGATTTATAATATTAGATTGCGAGCGTCCTCAAAGCGGAGCGGGTGCTTTACGAACACGTCGCGCATACGCAGCCAATTTTTTGCGGACATGCAACGAGATCTGGGAACGAGGTGCGCGTGTGTATTTGCCTGCTGCAGTCTTCCCGTCCGATTATAATTTAGGTGTCTTCAAGGCTACAGTAAATAGGCTCTTAACAAATTAGTGCGCCTCACCATCAAAGATTGGACCATCAGGTGGGATCTCAGTCAAGCACTAGTTTCTATCAATAAAAATAGACGTTCATTACTGAACATACAACAACCCTAAGAGTCGCCAAAGCTATAATTGGTCCGGTGCATCTCGCGTTCATTGGATTCCTGCGACTCACACCAGGTCATCAGTCCCAAAATATCCAAAGCCTTTTGCAGTTACCTGTACCTGGTCTATAATTACAGGTATTAAAGTTCTATCTAGACAGAAAGATCTTAAGAGGGCCCTTTTCCACTCGCGACACGAGTGTTGCTTGATTTAAAACGTAATCCAATTCGGTTGGAATTCGGTAATTCCATAATTTACTCGAATATTTCACAAAACTAGTTCCAGGTACGTGTTTTTTTTTAAACTCTTACCAGGTTTTTCAGGAAAATTCAGATTTCTCGATCAAATGTGCAAGGCATCTATTATTGTATTTTTTATAATTTATGAGTACATGATGAAGGGCCAAAGTTTACATACAATAACAGATTTTCAGAGGTCTTTAGTAGATTAGTTTTACACTTTAGGTTTTGATTTCAATAGAAGCCTAGATAATATCTAAACAACTAGAGAAAGATGTGTAATAACATATTAATCACGTAAGAGCGGTTATATGAAAAAGTACGTCAAAAAGGACGCTCTTAAAGATTATTTTTTATCACATTCGAAGTTTCTTTATCAGCACTGTAACTGGAGTTGTATAGCTATACAAAATGTGTATTTATCCTCGCGATGTCAGTACATTTGGACAGTGCCTTCGCTTGTTTCCTGACGTTTTTTGTTAAAAATACATTAATATTTATTTAAAAAATGTATCGGTTGTTGTTAAGTTTGTTGTTTGTGAATGAAGCTGTTTGCATGTACAGCTCGAAAGCTCTGGAAGGTTATCCAGCTGGTTATTTGGCTGACTGTAAGTTATAGATCAAGTTAACGTTTTTCTTTACTGTTTGATGATAGACCACTGGACATGTTTTAAAGAGGAGACCGCAATATTATTGTGGGGTAGGAAATAATTAAATATCTTCGTTCCTTCTCTGGGTGAAAAGAGAGTGTCGGATTTTTACTAACACAAGCGCAGTGTTTCTTCGGTATAAATCGGTGGCCCACGCTATGAAACTTAAGTGTGTGTATGACGCTTTCTGGTTAGATGGAGCAACTATTTTTATAGGGTGTAACTATTTTTTTAGGGCTGGTTGCATCCGAGAGTATTTCTATTTTATAACTTTTGAAAAAAGCCCCAAGAGCACCTCTTTAGTCTTTTTTTTTTAACTAGTTCAATTTGTTCACCTTTAGATAAACACATAAACTAACTATGGTTTGTGAATTATTATTTTTTTGAGTTGTAAAATCATCTATTGATGACTTCTCCCGTTGTAGGTTGGAGTGGAGTGGGGATTATTTAATACCATATCTGTGCAACCACTCTAGGATAAATCAAAATAGTCTATTTTAAACCGGGGTATTTTTGAATAGGAAATCTTTTAAATAGGAAACCTTCGTTCCTAGAACGCAAAGAGTATCTGAAAAAACACAGGAAGGTTCTATTCAGTAAAAGTCTGACACAGGAAGTGTCTGACTTAGGTAGTTCCACCAAGAGCGAGAGAGTGTGAAGAAAAAAAATGTATAGCAGTTATATTATAGCAGTGGTGGCCGAGTGGTGACGGACCCGAATTTTGAGTTGTATGTCGCGGATTCAAATCCAGTCAGGCGCATAACTTTGTGTAATTTCTTTCATCATCATGCTCTTAACGGTGAAGGAAACCGCGGCATGTCCTAGAACCAAACATTCGAAGACATGTGACATTCACCAACCGCACTGGGCCCGCGTGGTGGATTACGGCCCATTCCGTCTCCTAGAGAGGAGGCCTGAGTCCCAGCAGTGGGAACATTAAAATCATCAAATATCTTCTTTCTTTCTCTGGGTGGAGAGAGTCGGATTTTTACGAAAACCCAAACCCACCAGTGTTTCTTCGGTGTAAATCGGTGGCCCACGCGATGAAACTTAAGTGTGTGTATGACGCTTTCTGGATAGATGGAGCAACTATTTTTATAGGGTGTAACTATTTTTTTAGGGCTGGTTGCATCCGAGAGTATTTCTATTTTATAACTTTCGAAAAAAAGCCCCAAGAGCACCTCTTTAGTATTTTTTTTTAACTAGTTCAATTCGTTCACCTTTAGATAAACACATAAACTAACTATGGTTTGTGAATTATTATTTTTTTGAGTTGTAAAATCATCTATTGATGACTTCTCCCGTTGTAGGTTGGAGTGGAGTGGGGATTAATACCATATCTGTGCAACCAATCTAGGATCAATCAAAATAGTCTATTTTAAACTGGGAATTTTTGAATAGGAAACCTTCGTTCCTAGAACGCAAAGAGTATCTGAAAAAACACAGGTAGGTTTTAGTCAGTAAAAGTCTGACACAGGAAGTGTCTGACTTAGGTACTTCCACCAAGAGCGAGAGAGTGAGAAGAAAAAAAAATGTATAGCAGTTATAGCAGTGGTGGCCGAGTGGTAACGGACCCGACTTTTGAGTTGTATGTCGCGGATTCAAATCCAGCCAGGCGCATAACTTTGTGTAATTTCTTTCATCATCATGCTCTTAACGGTGAAGGAAACCGGGGCATGTCCTAGAAACATTTGAAGACATGTGACATTCACCAACCCGCACTGGGCCCGCGTGGTGGATTACGCCCATTCCGTCTCCTAGAGAGGAGGCCTGAGTCTCAGCAGTGGGAACATTAAAAGGCTGATTATATTGTTATGATAGTGACTGATTACAAAATTCCCCTTCGTCACCTTTCTTTCAAGTTGGGTGTGGAAAAGTGACGATATCACCTCAAAATGACGTGTCGGACAATATTTGTCTTAATAACAAAAGGGAATGGGTATCGATGTGCAAACGTTGTTTCTGTATGTTTGTCTGTTGATAAAACTTTCAAGGATCGAAGTAAAGTGTTTCTGAAGGAGTAGTGTTTGTTTGATAAATATTTTTCGATGATTTTGTTTGAGTGTTGGGTTCGATTTCTGAGTTGTGAACTTGTGACCCCTCATCATCATCATCATTTCAGCCGATACACGTCCGCTGCTGGACATAGGCCTCCCCCAAGCGTCGCCACAACGAACGTTCCTGCGCGTCTCGCATCCATCGGCTTCCCGCAACCTTCACCAGGTCATCAGACCACCTTGTTGGAGGCCTTCCAACGTTGCGTCTTCCGGTACGCGGTCGCCACTCCAGAACCTTTCGGCCCCAACGGCCATCTGTTCTGCGAGCAATGTGCCCTGCCCATTGCCACTTAAGTTTGGCAATTCTTTGCGCTATGTCGGCAACCTTAGTTCTCCTGCGGATGTCTTCATTTTTGATTCGATCACGCAAGGTAACCCCGAGCATAGCCCTTTCCATTGCCCTTTGGGTGACTTTAAGCCTTCTGATGAGGCCCATTGTGAGCGCCCGCGTTTCGGAGCCATATGAGCACTGACGACTTTCGTCTTGAGAAACTGTGGTATGTTGGACGAGAAGACACCGCGTAGCTTCCCGAACGCTGCCCAGCCGAACTGGATTCGACGGTTGACCTCTTTCTCGAAGTAAAAAACACAAAAAAAAAAGAATGATTGATTTTACTAAATTCCGCGCAAATTTGATCAAATCCGCGGGTTAATATGGTCCTACACACGAAATTGTTGATTTTACCAAATAGAACTGGTTGATTATGTAAACCAACAAAGTGGATTTTGTTAAATTCACTCTTGTTATAGTAAAATTAACTATGAAAAGGGTTGACTGTGGCAGTGCATTACTCAACCTACGCTACTTTAGTACATTTAACAATTCTTTTTTTCAGTGTAGTTGGGAAAAGACTTGAGAGATGACTTAAGTATATTATATTTATCTTTCCAGGCCCTGGAAGCAACATACCCCAGCACATTCCTCTAGAAGACTTGAAACACCTGACTATAGTAGTCCAAGGCAAAGGAAATATCTTCAATCCTAAGACCAAGTACAACTACTACCAAATGAAGAACTTGGTCAAAGATCCTCAAGTTGACTTCAAGAAGCCTACTGTGATGTATGTAGGGGGGTTCTTGGATCACCCCCAACTGCCCTTTGCTATGACGGTAGGGGTGGTTTATAAGAAGTTGGGGTATAATGTGTTGTTGCTGGATACGAATAGGTTTACGACAGTTACTTATCCTGTGTGAGTATTTCTTCCGGTTTCATACATAGTTTTATTAAATTAGAGGCCAGTTTTTCTAGATATTTCTCACTGACCATGGCTTTGTTTACACGTTCTCAGTCAAAGCTTAATTCTTACACAGAAAGAAGGCCAGTAGACCAAGCTACAATATAATTTGTACATTTAAGGCAGTTAATTCCATTACAAACCAAAAATTTAGGGGGAGGTTTGTGTTTCACTACCATAAAGTTTTAATAATACTTACTATAATTAAAATTAGGAAAGGGAAGGCTACAGAATGGTTTTTAACTTAAAATCTAGTAGAAGAGCTTCTGAAAAGGTTACCCTCATTTTAATGCGTAGGTAAGTCATAAGAATTAATCTTCATCCAGTGTATTTTGCAATTAGGCAGCATGTCCAACAATGTCATAAATGTTTCATAGAACTCAATTTCTATACTCAGTTGTTTTTCTCTGCATTTCAGAGCTGCTGCCAACATGCGGACCATCGGAAAACACGTTGCCGAAATGCTCGCCACTCTCACAAAATCCGGCTTAGACCCTAAGAAACTAGAACTTGTAGGTCTGAGCCTTGGAGGTCACACTATAAGCTTCATAGCCAAAAACTATAGACTTCTAACGGGAATGAACATCTCTAGAATAACTGGCTTAGATCCATCTGGACCTTGTTTTCGAAACTTGGGACCAGAGGACCGATTGGACCAAACCGACGCAGATTTTGTAGACGTTATTGAAACTAATATTGATGGCTATGGAATGGCTGCTCCTGTTGGACATGTTAATTTTTATGTCAACGGTGGAGAATTCCAACCTGGTGACATACTTTGGGTTCCTTGCAACGTTATTTGCAGTCATGTTAGAGCATTTACAATTTGGATATCAGCTCTTTTAAATCCAAACAGTTTTATAGCTATGAAATGTGATTCGGTACAAGAAGCAAGGAATAGAGACTGCTATGATAAGAATCCTATAGTAACCAATATTGTGGGTCTCAATACTGATAGAAATATACAAGGAATCTTCTATTTGGCGACTGAGAACAATTTCCCCTATTTTATGGGTTTGAAAGGACTGAAAAAGGAAAACGAATTTTTCGACTCCAAACTGAATTTGAGTAAAAGTACCAGTTGGTCATTATTTTGAGCGAAATATTTTTGTTTGGATAGGAATTAAACAAGTTTGGGTTGGTTTCTGTTTTTTATTGCTTGTGTATCTGCTACTAATTTCTAATGCTTTTAATTCAAATTCCCTTTATTTCATGAATCCCCAAGCGACACCCGGTGGCCGCGCATCTATTGTCTTACTATTGTGTCTCTAATTGACGGTATCTGAAGGGTTAATTTTGTAACATTGGTTGTGTTGATTATTTATTTATTACATACTTTATTGAACACTTCATAATATACACAAGACAAACATTTACAAAAACAAGTGTAGATTGGGTGATCCTATTGCACAGGGCATCTCTAACAGACCGCTTTTGGAAGGACTGAACAAACTGATATAGACAGCTTTAGCCCTCTAGCTGTTGTTTTGTCCAGGAACGTATCAACACATAACTTTCGTCTTAAAAGAACGCAAGCCCTTGGGCCTAGGTACAGGCCATGGTCCGGAGCGAGGAGGAGTGGCAGGCGGTCGCCTCCTTCTCTGAAACAGTAATGCTAACAATAGTCGCGGCCGTTCGGGCGTGACAATGCGACACGCACCCTAGCCGCCGGGATTCCGATCCCGATTTCCGGCCACCGTAGGCTTGCGGATAGCGAGCAAAGGGTAGCTCGCCGTAAACCGGATTGAGCCCAAGTCTTCGACAGCTCGAACTGTTCCACGCGCGCCTTAAAGAGATATCAGCAACCGTAGGGGCCCAGCAAGGTCGAACAAACTTAAAAGGTCTGCAACATACCCGGTAGGTTTGCCTGTAACCTGCCAGGTAGAACCTAGCATGTATGGCGGGCATTAGACTAGAACTGTTTCATGTGTTGCAGTTCGCACTACTCCCGAAAATAAATAGAGGGCGCTTTATGGTTTAGTTTCATATGACTTACATAGATGGCGTTACTTTTTACCCCCGCTGGGGTACTAATGTGCTTCGAGGGTTTTGAGTCATTTGAGAATGAAAATTTTATAGAATAATTAGATTTTGGAGTTTCTCGTACTTATTTTTATAATGTTGTGCAGAAGTTGTAAATGGAAAAATTCGAGGACACTCAATAGTTCATAAATGAAAATAATGAAGACAACATAATATTATGAAACCTGTTCTTTAAGTATGCCCGAAATTTTTATAGTTAATAGTACATTGTTACATGTTCATCCCGAGAAGAAGTTGGTCGCTAATTCGAGGGACTAAATAAGTAACTTTAACCCCGAGGTAAGCACTGTGCTTTTCATTACGAATACAAGAAAATAGACCTTGAGTTAGAGAGTTTTTTTTTTTTTAATAATTTGACAGCTGTTAGTTGAAAGTAAAACTCCCTAGGGATGAAAAGTGTGATACTTTTCAGCCCGCTCCTCAGGCAACTTCAGACCTACTTTCAGAGTATGAGTAATGAAATAGTACATTGTTACACTAGGGGTGAAAGTTACTTATTCCGTCCCGAGAAGGAGCTGGCGGCCGAGCGCAGCGAGGTCGCTAATTCGAGGGACTAAATAAGTAACTTTAACCCCGAGGTAAGCACTGTGCTTTTCATTACGAATACAAAGAAGACAGACTTTTTTTTTAATAATTTGTCAGCTGTTAGTTGAAAGGAAAACTCCCTAGGGATGAAAAGTGTGATACTTTTCAGCCCGCTCCTCAGGCAACTTCAGACCTGCTTTCAGAGTATAAGTAATGAAATAATACTTTACTTATTCTTTATTAGCATTTCATAAGCGCCATCTAATGAGAAAATGCCCATACAATCCAGTCCATTCATATCCAAATTCCAAACAAAATGTTAAACAGTTTTTTTTTCACCCATTCATCATCATTTCTAAAGATAAGCTTCCTTGTTTTGGAGGTCAAATCTGGTCTAAATTAAAAGTGCATTGTAATACGGACCAGCTGGTTACCTGACCCCTATTATGGACCACCGGCCTGTGTTATATACGCTTGTAATTATGCAAATGTCAATAGGTAAGGGTCACAATGTCCGAAACTCTAACCCTTTAGACAAGGATTGTGCGCAGATGCGGTTGCTATTTTTAATGAGAGGTACGAGTTGAAGATGTAGTGTTTTATCTTTTACTATGAAATTATTTTGTGTATATGTCGATAAGTCTGTTTTATATTATTCTGTACTAGCTGCTCCCAGCGGCTTCGCCCGTGTGATAGCAGAAAATTATCCCAAGGGAACATACTTTCGGGATAAAAAGTATCCAATGTCCTATCCCAGGACCTGGTCTATTCGTGTGCCAAGTTTTATCAAAATCGATTTTGCCATTTAGGCGTGAAGACGTAACAAACAAACTCACTTTCGCTTTTATAATATTAGTAAGGATATAAGTCTTCATCCCCAGGGTCGATAAAAAGGGCTTCTTGTCAGATTTCTTCTGACTAAAACCCACCTGTGTCTTAATGGCCTTTTGCGGTCCAGAGCCATGGTCACTCTATCAAACTTTCCCTCAGGTACTAGGACATATTGTAAAACTGTTCATTGTATTATTAGATTACAAATTAGCAAAAATTAAATTCAATCTTACTCTAATCAAACAAAAAAAACTTTACACCTCAATTAAGTAGGGTCAGTAATAAAATTCCTATAAAGCACTTTCAGTAACTACTATAGTGTGTTTTTTAGTTTGGCCACCTGGTCCATATTTGAATATAATTATTTTTCTGCTGACCGTATTTGGGGTCCTTTTCAAACGGGCAGAATATTATTTTTATTTGCCTATTGTTAATTAGCTGACGGTACTCTGCTCATCGTAAATGGATGCTGGATGACGATATTATCACATAGATATTATTATCTAAAGGATATTTAATCCGTTTGGCCTTTCATTTATTTGCATTTGCATCAAAAGCAAGGATCCCAAGCTATCATCTCTCTGCCCTTGTCCCTGTTATTTGGGATCGGCGTACTGTCTTTTAATTCCATTCTATCCTGTCACTCATGCCATCATTGTCTCACTTTTCTTTCATATCGTAACCCTTCACAATCCATCCATCTTTTCTTTGGCCTCCCTCTACCTCTTCCTTCATTCATCCACATGTATACCTACTCAAAATTACTCCGAAAGGCGGGCATAGAAAACAGGGTAAAAAAAAACATTTGTTTTCTACCAGTTTCTCAATTGGGCATTAGGCAAGCCATAATCATGGTGGTAAGTCCCTTTTTTGAGGTGTGGCTGGCCGGCCTTCTCGCCTTCCACATGACGTAGGTCGTCATCGGATATGGTAAGTTCGGGAGGTTCCTACGCCTGATTCGTGCAGTAGAAACGCCTGAGTGTCACCTTAGTAAAGGCTGCTCGGAGTTCACGGTGGAGGTGTGCCCCACTTGGGGAAGCGTCATGTCTTCGAGGACGCGATCGTTGGCCGAAGTCATTAGATGAATTTCCACTTTAAAAAAAAAAGAAATAGAGTATAGGTACCGGCACATAAATCTCGAGTCCTCGGCGTCAGAGTGGGGAACGCTTTGCGCATTCTATACATTGGCGAGCCAATCGTCGTCGTTGTTAGATACATGCAGTAAGCGCAGGAACGAATCACGAGTGACGTCTATGGCGTGGCGAGCCAATCACTGTTACTCTCCTTCCCGCGTCTCACTTCATACCGCTAAATAGGCCCGATATTTGACTTCTGCACAAGCACTCAAGATTCTTGCCGGTACCTATATCCACTGTTTATTTTATTCACAGCGCTTGGCATTCGCGTGATTTGCCGATGTAGGACCATCAAGATGTCATTATTCTCCTTTGTTCTTAAATAGAGCCACCCGGCAACTAAAAACACATTTGTTTAAATAATATAGTTCCTGGTGTGGTCGATTACACTGAAAACTTTGATAAAAAACACGATGATTGCAAATGCATGAAATTACGCTCACTAAGTGACTTTAAATTATTTTCTGATACTGAAATAGTTTAAATAACTCTATTTTTAGTGCAGAAAATTATCAAATAACTTCTAAAAATATCATATTTAAACACTAATGGCATAGGAATATAGAAAAAATTTAAAAACCATTTTTAGGGTTCGGTACATTAAAAAGAAAAAAACGGAACATGAAGGATCATTTTGTGGTCCGTCGTTCTGCCCATCAAGCGTTAGCGTTTTCAAGACTCTTTATCTTGAAAACGCGTGGAGATATCCAGCTGAAATTAAAACCATATACTCAGGTCCGCAGTCCCGTGAAGCTGTATAAAAACTAAACTTCGAAGTTACCGAAAAAAAAGATTACCTATGTCGCAAAAACTTATATTTCCACATCAAAAGTATACACAACAATATAACTCACACTGTGCACTGCGTGTGTGTGTATACAGGAATTAATCTGAAAACGGAAGCACCTTCGAGACTCCATTTGGGAAATGAACTTACTTAAAGAGGTACATTTATACGGAGCCCTCAGTACGCGAGTCCGACTCGCACTTTCCCAGTTTTTTTTTACCATCAACAAGGTTATCAACTTCATCAGCACTGAAGTTGTATTTATGATATTATATCCCTTAATCCATGCGATATTGTTGAACATTTGAACAGTGTCTCTGCTTGAACCGTGACGTTTTTGTTAAAAATATCATAAAGTATTATTGTCATTATGTTTCGTGTGTGTTTCCTATGCGTTTTGTTTGTGAGTGAAGCTATTTGTATGTATAGTTCGAAAACTTTGGAGGGCTATCCAGCTGGTTATTTAGCTAATTGTAAGTATACAATCATCAGTAGATAATTGACCCACGAAGGTACGCCAGTAGTGATGGGATCAAGCCATTTTTTGAACAGTTCTGTTCTTTATAAGGTTTCTTCTGGAAATAATATGGTCTATGAGGCCGAAAGGTTCTGAATTGACGACCACGTATCGGAAAATGTAGCGTTGGAATAGCGTTCTAATTTGTCCCTTTGGCAGTCAAATACAGCCCAACCTGAAGTCTTTATGGTAGGCCTATTTAATACGGTAATATTCGTAATTCCATTTTCACTCAATCAAGTTCAATTCACTTTTTTGCAGGTCCTGGTACCAACATATCCCGGCACATACCACCAGAAGACCTGAAGTACCTGGCCATCCTTGTCCAAGGCAAAGGGAACATCTTTCGCTCAAGGACGAAGTACAACTACTACCAAATGAAAGACTTGGCCAAAGACCCCCGTTTAGACTTCAAGAGACCTACTGTCATGTATGCAGCGGCGTTCTTAGACCATCCTAAGCTACCCTTTGCTATGACGGCTGGGCTGGTGTATCAGAAATTGGGTTACAATGTGTTGTTACTGGATGCTAGTAGGTTTACTACTGCTGCTTATCCTGTGTGAGTTTTTTTTATTTTGTCAGTTTTACTTTGGAGAATTCTCTGCCTATGTGTAATGTATGAACCTTTCTTTTTTTTGTAGTGGAAAATCGTCAAATTACTTCTTTGAACAAAGCAAAAGCTCATGACAGGCTTTTACTGACTAAAACTCATCTGTGTTCTTCGGTTGTCTTTTGTTTTCTAGGTCCACGGGTAAACTTTTCAAAAGTCAACCCATGGCCCTAGTTGGTATCGGCCCTCTGGGTTTCCTCTTTGAGGTGTGCACAGTGTTCTTGTAGTGTTCTACGCACCGTTGAATCGCCTTGCTATTCATGATGCCCAGGGTGTCCCAAGTGGCGGCAGCTGGGGCGTGTGGATGTTAGTTTCCCCACCCATGCGGCCGTCTTTTTTGCAGTTCTGCTCTGCAGAAGGAGGCATTTGCCACTTTTTTCTTTTCGCCAAGGAGGTACTTGTAATATAGACTAAGACCCATATTACAAGTATCTGAATACTCACGTTTGTTTTCTCTATTTCAGAGCTGCTGCCAACATAAGGACTGTAGGAAAACACGTCGCCAAAATGCTCGCTACCCTCACAATATCAGGCTTAAATCCTAAGAAACTAGAGCTCGTAGGTCACAGCCTAGGGAGCCACACGATAAGCTTCATAGCCAAAAACTATAGACTCCAAACAGGAATGAACATCTCCAGAATAACTGGTTTAGATCCATCTGGACCTTGTTTTCGAAACTTGGGACCAGAGGACCGATTGGACCAAACCGACGCAGATTTTGTAGACGTTATTGAAACTAATATTGATGGCTATGGAATGGCTGCTCCTGTCGGTCACGTTAATTTTTACGTCAACGGTGGAGAGTTCCAACCTGGAGACGTTCTTTGGATTCCTTGCAATGTTATTTGCAGTCATGTTAGAGCATTTACAATTTGGATATCAGCTCTTTTAAATCCTAACAGTTTTATAGCTATGAAATGTGATTCGGTACAAGAAGCAAGGAATAGAGACTGCTATGATAAGAATCCTGTAGTTACAAACATTGTGGGTCTCAATACTGATAGAAATACACAGGGAATCTTCTATTTGGCGACTGAGAACAATTTTCCCTATTTTATGGGTTTGAAAGGGCTGAAAAAGGAAAACGAATTTTTCAACTCCAAACTGGACTTGAGTAAAAATACCAGTTGGTCATTATTTTAAGCTGAATCTTTTTGTTTGGTTAGAATAAACAAGAAAAAAAAGTAAAATGGCTTTTGAATTATTTTATTATAAGTTACTTTCAAAATATGTGTTCTGTGTAAACTTTTTCGACTAGTAGCGCCATCTGTTTGTAAATGTTTGAACGAACATGGCTACAGATTGAAAGTTAAACTACTTGTTGGGCGTGTTTTTTCTGAATATAAACAGAGGGCGCTTTGTGACTAAATATCATAACGTGTACACAGATGGCGTTAGTAACACACTAAGCAATACGATCTTCAAATTATTATTTTTATGGTTTCTGCAAATTGTCAAATACTTTTTGCAAGGGTTTGCCGGAATGAAAGATTTAAAACTCGCAAATAAACATTAATTTTGGAAATAAGTGTGTTTGATTTTGTTTATTCGTTTTATAAAGCCGGTTTCAGAAAATTATTTTTATATAAAAAAAAATATTTCAACTTTGTTTCTAATAATAAGTTTATAAAAACGGTTTAGCAATTTAATTTTTTTTCGTTGTTGTTAAATTTCACGTAAAATTATCTGTTTTTACTTTTAAGTAGATATTTAACCCACTTAATTCTATGGTAAGATAATTATTAATTTCGGTTCCAGTTATTTTCTTTGAAAGTCGGTTCAATATAGAATAAAAGGTGGTTCTTATGTTAAGTTATTGCAATTAAACTGAAACCTTGAGCAGACTTGTTTTTTTAAGAAATCATACGTAATTAAGAAAATTGTACTTTATAAGTAACTAGCTTTTGCCCGCACGACTTCGCTCCCGCTCTTCCCTACTCTACCCTACTCTACCCTACTCTTCCCTACTCTACGCTACTCTACCTTACTCTACCCTACTCTACCCTACCAAACTTCACATAAACCATCTACTAAATAGTCCAAACAAAGCCTAAAAATTTGGTTTGGATAGGTGAGCCCGTTCTTGAGTTATAAAATAACTATATTCACCCTGAGTAACATAGGCTATATTTATTGCCCGTGCAAAGCCCGGACGAGCCACTAGTAGTAGGTAAATAATTTACAGAACATATTCTCTCATTTGCATCTATCTAACTTGCAAGCACCCGCCAAAAACTGCCTATAGAGTAATTAATTCATGTCCTTATTCCAAACAAAATGTTAAACAGTTTTTTTCTCACCCATTCATCATCATTTCTAAAGATAAGCTTCCTTGTTTTCGAGGTCAAATCTGGTCCAAATTAAAAGTGCATTGTAATACGGACCAGCTGGTTACCTGACCCCTATTATGGACCACCGGCCTGTGTTATATACGCTTGTAATTATGCGAATGTCAATAGGTAAGGGTCATATTGTCCGAAACTCTAACCCTTTTTTTTGACAAGTTTTGCGCGCGGATTTGGCTGCTATTTTTCGCGTTAGCTGTTACAGATGATGAGAGTTTTTTTTTGTAAATTGAGAATGAAGTAATATTTTTAGTTTTTTTTAGGGAATTGTTTTCGATTTGCAGTTTAAGAACTGCCTCAATTGTTTTTTGGGTTAAAGCGCGATTGCTGTGCGTCTCAGTTCGATTCCCAAGTCTCGCGGTTGTGCTTTTGGGATTTTACGAGTAGTCATCTGAAATTGCAGTCCAAAATTTGGAAATTTGTGATGTGATATCGACCCAAGCGACAAAAAGCATGAAGAGCCGTCGGCCGTACTTCTGATCTTTCCTTGGTCATGTCAAATGACTGTGAGAGTAAAGGAACAGAGAGTGCACCCTTTTTTTGGATACACTCGTGCATAGCATCTCCTGCGTACTTACTTGATTAACTTCTGATGAGATTGCGTGGTCATTGTGAACGAAATCCAATTGGCTATCTCACCTGATAGTAAGTACGTCGTGATGCATTCGTTGATGGTGGGGCACCAGTTTATTAGGAGCCTATCCACTCTAGCCTTGAAGACACCTAAACTATAATCGGACGGGATTATGATTACTATTTATAAAGAGGCTAACTAATTAGTTGGGTAGCTCATATAAATCTAATAAAGTATATATTTTGTTTGATAGAAAATGGTTCAGCAACGTGGAATATGGGAAATCTTATTACTGACTTAGCATAGTCAAAAATTACAGATGAACAAACAGCCAATTGAAATACATTTTCATATAGACACTGCACAAACCAGTATCAATCAATTTCTAACTTACACTACACGTTTTAAGGTCCAATATTCATTGGATAAATGTAAACAATAAATACTTTACGCCTCAATTAAGTAGGGTCAGTAAAGAAATTCCTATAAAGGACTTTCGGTACTATTGATAGTTTTTTTTCTAGTTTAAAATGGACACCTGGCCCTTATCCGTATTTATGTTATGAATGCGGAAGTAAGTTTGTTTGTCCGGTAACTCATCACATCTTTTTTAGGGTTACGAACCCAAAGGGTAAAAATGAGAACCTATTAATAGGAGTCTACTGTCTGTGGTCACCATGTATTTTATAAACCATGAACCCTTCTTTTGGTATGTAATCGCAGAACAGATGTCCGTTGGGGCCGAAAGGTTCTGGAGTGGCAACTGGGTACCGGAAGACGCAGCGTTGGAAGGCCTCCAACAAGGTGGACTGATGACCTGGTGAAGGTTGCGGGAAACCGATGGATGCGAGACACATAGGATCGTTCGTTGTGGCGACGCTTGGGGGAGGCCTATGTCCAACAGTGGACGTATATCGGCTGAAATTATGATGATGATGTGTAATAATCACCCAGATTACATCAAGGGGGACCCTTGGGTGGAGCGGGAGGCAGTGTCAGACTCTTACTGACTAAAAAACCCATCCTGTTCCTTCGTTTCTTTCGGCGGCTGGGGCGTCAGTGCCGTTACCTGAGGCGGTCGGGCTCCTCCTTTGCTAACATTACTGCTTCTCAGAAGAAGGCGACCGCCTACCATTTTGCCACCGACGCGAGAGATGCTAGAGATGCCCTCACAAAAGCTAGACAGTAGAAATTTTCACAGACGAAGTATTTCTATTGGCGCTACAGCAACAAAAACCAGAATAAAATATTTCATAAGTGGGGATGGTGATATATAGACAAATGGTCAGCGGAGTGATAGCAATAGCCTTTGGTTTTTACCCTTTGGATACGGTACCCTAAAATTACATACGAATCTAACTCTGTCAATATTTCTATCACATTTAAAGGTTGAAAGGGTTTGGATCAAAGACCATAGGTCTTACCAAGCGGGTCCTGTTTCACTCGCCTATCGTCAACATCGAAAATGGTTTAAAAGCTTGTTACTTCATCTAACGCGATCCAACGCAATGTTTGATGAAAAGGCAACGCAAAAAAAGAGAGATAACGCCTGAAAAATCTGTTAGTATTCGGTAATTCCGAGATTTACTCGAATATTACACAAAAATTGTTCCACGAAATACGTGTATTTTTAACCCTAAAAAGTTTTTTAAAAAAGTTGCCGTCTTTCAGAATCTTGATTAAACCAAGGCTTCTATTGTTGCATTTTTTACTATTTTAAATTTTGCGTAGGTACAATAGGAAAGGTCAAAGTTTATGCAAAAAAGCAGATTTTCTGAGGTCATTACGGGACTAGCCTTACACAAATTTATAAATTGATTTCTAGATAATCTCCACAAAATATCGATATATATTATATATCCAAAATATGTAATGAAATATGTGTAATAACGTCATAATAGCGTAAGAGTGGTTGTATGAAAAACAGTGAAAATGTATGTCGAATTGCATGCCCTTAAATAAATGGAGATATTATAGGGTGTGAGCTAAACGTTCCTCTTTGTCACTCGCTCGCTAGACATAAGCACGTCGTGGTGGGCCACTGGTCTTGTAATAGAACATAGAACACTTTTTATCCCCAAAAGTATGTTCCATTTGCATCATTTTCAATATTCACGCGGGCAAAGCCGCAAACAAAAGCTAATAGTTTGAATATAATTATAAATTCTGCTGACCGTATTTAGGGTCCTTTTCAAACGGGCAGGACATTATTTTTACTTGTCTATTGTTAATTAGCTGACGGTACTCTGCCCATCGTAAATAGATGCTGGATGACGATATTATTATTTAAAGGGTATTTAATCCGTTCGGCCTTTCATAATTTGCATTTGCATCTAAAGCTTTGTGGGCTGAAGAAAAAACTTTAACACGGTAGCTACGTCACTCATTCGTGTATTTTTTCCAGTCCTGCGGTACGGGGCGTTTATAGAATCTGGCATTTATAGAATCTGACATTTGTAGAATCTGGCGTTAAAGAATCTAACATTTGTAGAATCTGGCATTTGTAGAATCTGACATTTATAGAATCTGGCATTTTAAACTCATCTGACATTTATCTACTAAACCATAATTAGTATGTAATGACTTCATATTAAAGTTCTCCCATATATTGTCTTACCAAAATAAACTATTGGGCCCACTATCTTCGCACCCGGCCATAAGCCATTGTAATCGGTCCATAATCGTTTCGTACTCGGCCCTTGTTTTACCCATTTCTTTTACATGTGACAAGCAAATTAACTCCCATAAAAAGTGAGTGAACCTGTAGAACCACTTACCAATAACCACTCTACGTGCACAACTTATTTATACTATACTAGCTGTGCCCCACGACTTCACCCGTCCGCGTAACATTCGTCTTCGCTAACCGTTCTTTTCTTTTCTACTTTTTAATTTTTGCTCTTTACCCCTAGCCAAGCCGCTAAACTGCAATAGTTCACGATAGTAGAAAGTTTCTAATGTACGGGATTGATGTCATCTCAACGCTCAGTCACGTGGATAGAACAAAAGAACTCGTCGAAAGCTTGCGTCGAAGCGTTCAATGCAAGCGAAACGGTTGTAACTTGGCTAGGGGGGCTGTTTCTTAAGGTGGTGCATCATGACTCACATTTTCACTGTTTTTCATACAACCGCTCATAACTGATTATGACGTTATTATACATTTTTCATTAGATATTTTGAAAACACAGTATTTTGTGGATATTACGAGTATCTAGGTTTCCAAAGAAACCAATTTCTAAATTTCTGTAAAACTAATCCAGTAAAAACCTCTGAAAATGTTCTATTTTGTATGAACTTTGACACTTCATAATTTGCCTAAAAATTAAAAAAGTCAAAAAAGTAATCCTCTAGAGACCTTGCAAATTTTATTAATTCATGAATCCCCAAGCGACCACCGGTGGCCGCGCATCTATTGTCTTACTATTGTGTCTCTAATTGACGGTATCAGAAGGGTTAAGATTCTAAATGACAACTTTTTCCAAAAACTTGTAAGGGTTTAAAAAAAACAGCTATTTCCTGGAGCAAGTTTTGTGAAATTTTCGAGTAAATCTCGGAATTACCGAATACTAACAGACTTTTCAGGCGTTATCTCTCTTTTTTTTGCGTTGCCTTTTCTTCAAACATTGCATTGCATTAAATGAAGTAAAAAGCTTTTAAACCATTTTCGATGTTTACGATAGTCGAGTGGAGAAGGACCCTCTTAAGGTCGTATCCCGATGTTGAATAAGTCTTACTGTCTACGGACGCAAAGCTTCAAGACGCGTATTCGTCATTATATGCTTGGTGTACGCCTGTTCACAGCTTACATACAGAACGATGAAACTTGAATCTGTCAACAGAGCGGCAAAGAGACGACGGTCGCTTCGTGAAAAACAAAATGGCTCAAATGCAGTAATTATGATTCAAATCTAATTGGTCATTTCAGAGGTATTATGAGTCCATTGTGTCCCACTGCAGGGCAAAGGCCTCCATTCCGTTATTCCACTCTTTTCTGTCCCTAGCCACTTCTGGCCAATCCAGTTAGGAGTCCAAATCGTCACGTCTTCTCCTTCTGGGCCTACCGCGTCGCCGGTTCCTGCTGTTTGGAATCCAGTCAGTAGTTGCTTTCGCACAATTCTGTTGTGACATACGGCGTGACCTGCCCAGTTCCACTTTAGTTTGGCGGTTAATCCCAAAAAATAAACAAAAGTCTTCAGCTTTTAAAATATCTAAATTCACGAAGGGCATTGGAGAGGGCTATCCCTCTCCATTGCTCTTTTGGTAACTTTACATATACTTTCTAATGAAGCCTTGTATTAACTTACAAACATACAATTTCACTTCTTTATTATATTAATATTACGTACAGATACCTTTCTTTGTGTTCAAAAACAGTGTTTAAATAATCGTTTAATATTTACTCGATTTCGAAAGAGCAGGTGGAATGTGACACATGTCATTGTGACATTTGTGTGACTGTAACGATGTATCGATTCTTTAATCGATTGGGAATGATAGCGGAAAGATTATCGATGTTTTACTTACTGAGCTGGTTTTGTTATTTTTTCTCTCTCTCTCTCTTTCTGATGCAATCTGTCTAGTAATTGACATTTAGCATATATCGTGTTCGAAAAACATGTATAGTCACTCTCGGTTGTATGCACGTCAATCCGTTTTATGGTATTGTCATATATTCAAGTATTGTGTGTTCTTTTTTAAGTGGGAAACCTTCAGGGCAGGCCAAAATTATGGCGGTAAGTCCCCTCTTTGAGGCGTGGCTAGATAGACCTCACAGCGTCCTTACCTTCCGCATGACGCAGATCTTCACCGGACATAGCACGTTCGGGAGGTTCCTGCACCGGATTGAAGTGGAAGAGATGCCCGGGTGTCGCCACTGTGCGGAACGCCCGGAGGACACGGTGGAGCACACAGTCGAGATGTGCTCTGCTTGGGCGGCGCATCGGCGTGCCCTCGTGGGGGTGATCGGTGGCGGATACCTCTCACTCCGGAGCGAGGAGGAGTGGCAGGCGGTCGCCTTCTTCTGCGAAACAGTAATGCTAGCAAAGGAGGAGGCCGCCGCCGGGATTCCCATCCCGATTTCCGGCCACCTTTTAGTGTCTATGATACATATATACAGTAACTCTTTTGAATAATCTACACTCAGCGTTGGCAATCCACAAGTCTTGTGTGCTACGCCTTGTAAGTCTCCGGAATAAAACATTCTGGAAACTTACAAGGAGTAGGTTAGTATCAAGTTTGATGCCACTTTTTTAGGATAGGTTATAATGTAATTATTATAAGCAAAGTCGACGTGCTAGTTCTTTTGTTGTTCCATTATTGATGTGAAAAATATCCTGTGTCTGCTTGATACGTTTTCAAAGCTAAGTTGATGAAATTATTGTAATAGAATTCGGTGTGCAACAAAGCTTAAATTTTAAAATAAGGAAATATTACGTTGTACTGAAAAACTACCAAGGGTAGTTGATTTTCAATATTTTAGCAAAAATAGGTTTACTCTTGAAATCGCACGACGGTGTTGCGGCAGGACCAAAAAGGAGATGGCGACTTAGATGTCTCCCTTAGGAGTTGGAACGAAGAGACTCATAGCCGGGAACAATAGAAGGAATAAAGAAAGGCCTTTGCTCAACCGTGAGACAGTATAGGCAAGCCTAGATATAACACTCATTCACTTGATTTTATCTCATAAAAACCTCTTCAGTTTTGTTTTATCATATTTTACTAGTTACACGAGTTACCTCAAGAATGTAAGTATGTGCTGATTCCTAAACCTGAAGGGTTGTTTACTCCAACCTCCATTCCGATTACGTTCATTAACCGATTACAAAATAGGTCACCGATCATCTCCACTAATGACGTGAAAGTATGTGTCGAATCGATTCTATGGGAAGATTGGGAAGCATTGGATCTGCTCGAGTGCTCATACGGAATTTATAAATTATAATCGATGATTATAATATATTCAAATAACAAATTTATTTCGAGAATGTGGAATTATCATGTTAAGCCCTTTGAATTTTAAATAGATTAAAAGCAATATATTATGCCTCTTGAATTGTTTCGATTCGTAACGATTAGGAATTTAGGTAATAAAGTATCGATTTTATTTGTTTGTGTGAACATCAAAAGGGTTATTATACGGCGATTAGAGTAGAGCTACTTTTTTATAATGATTTGAATTCTTTTTTTCTTTATACATTAACGTGTTATTGTTTTGGGAACTTGTTGCCTCTAAGATATGTTTTGATTGGGAAAATCTTGAGATTTTGAAGACCATTAACTTTTGCTTAGGAGTAAGCCAGTATTATTAAGCTAAAAACCAATTGAGCCGACGTATGCCATGTATGCTACGCGTTATGTTTATAAATAATATTAATAAATAAATGAAATAATAATATTGCATCACACAACGCCGTCCAGTCCCAAGCTAAGCAGAGCTTGTGTTATGGGTACTAGACAACTGATAAACATACTTATATATTTCTTAACATATTATAGATAAATTACACCCAGACACAGAATACAGCTCATCGATGTCAAAGACACCCTGTATTATTTTTTTAAAAGGTAAACAAAACTGTTATTACATGTCCAGTTTTGTTCATACCCATTTCCGAAGACCAATATTATCAACCAATTATTATAATTAGCTTGTTTTTACTTCAAAAATATATTAAATATGTACTTATCAATAACTTTCTCCAAACATCTGCTGTTAAGTGAGTAAACCAGTAGCTTATGAATATATAATTAAGTCGTTACACTTTACCTCGCTTTACTACTTTCGATGGAAACGTACTTGCCTAGTTATTGTTTTTAATATATTTCAAGGTGTTTCGTAATCAACATAATAAGCTGTGTTATACACCACTAATTTTTAATTAGTACAAATACTTAAAGGGCTTATTAGAATAGGTCTCGTTATTATTTAGGTAAAGTTTTAATGAATAATATTCATAAACATTAAACTTATTAGAGTTTGTTTATGTCCTAAAATGTCACTCAATTTATGAAAATATTGTACAGGCTATTGATTATGAATGAAAAACAATAGACAATCACTGCGCGTAGTATTTCCTAGTAGTAATTGTTATGAATAACTTATCCAATTACGAATTTACCAATTATGAAAAATTTTGTGGCCAATTTTGGAATTTCGTTTTTTTTTACTTTTGACTACACAAATATGACCGGTAACAGGTACGGATTAAGCCTCATTTTTTTGTGTACTTACTAATTAAAAAATAGGGGTGTATAATAAAATCCGTTTTTGTGTTTTTATTTTTTAATCGATATAAAGTAGTCCTTGTTGAGTTTACATGTGGATGGATGGAGGGGGCGAGAAAGGCCAAAGAATGGATGGATTGTGAGAAGTGATATGACAGAAAAGGGAGTTAGTGATAGGGTAGAATAGTGACAGGACAGAATGGAAGAAAAAAACGTGTTGCGCCGACCCCAAATAAAACGGGACAAGGGCAGGAAGATGATGGTTTCCTCACAATATTTTCCTTCACCATTTTGAGAGCAGACGCGATAAGTTAATTTTAAGTAAAGCTGGCTTCATTAAAACAAAAATTAAAACATTTCGGTGTTGATATTTATGGGTTTCCCATTTTAAATATTAGGATTTTTTGTACTTGATTTAAGAGATCTATTGTGACTTTTGAGTGAATAACCTCTACCGCTCTAGGCGAGAGACTTTTACTGGCTGAAACCCACCTGTGTGTGTGTGTGTCTAGTGTTCCTTCAGTTGGCTTTTGTGTTCCAAGGCAGGGTGGCATCATCATCCTTTCAGCCGATAGACGTCCACTGTTGAACATAGGCCTTCCCAAGTGATCCATCGGATTTTCGCAACCTTCACCTAGTCATCGGCCCGCCTTGTAGGGTTGTGGAGACATTTAAAAAAAAAAAACTCGCAACCCTCAAACGATCCCGAATCTGTACATATTATGGAACATTTCTCTATGCAAGATTAAGATAAATAACACAAACTACTTTAAAAAACAAAAAGTCTAAAGTCTCAATGACTGAGATATGCGTACACCGGCTTTTGAAGTCGATAGCAAAATTAACGATACTTAGACACGTCTAGTGCATAGACTAAAATCGAGTACCCTTTAGAAGCACTATATTAAGTGTTTAGTTCCAGTCGGCGATCTAGGAAGTGCTGTTTTTAACTTTTTGGTCTTTTTTTGTGTTGACGTAAGTATTACAGACTGAAATCCAGTGCGTTTTGCCAGTGCGTTTTGCGTATCACCATCAGCTCCCGACCTTTGTCCCATTATTTAGGGCCGGCGCAACACGTTTTTTTCTTCCATTTTGCCCTGTCACTGGTCATGCTATCACTAACTTCCTTTTCTTTTTTAACACTCTTCACACAATCCTTCCAACTTTTCTTTGGCCTCCCTCTCCCTCTCCATCCATCCACATGTATACTCATTACTCTTTTAGCGATTCTTCCCTCCTCTTTACACGATCACACCAAGATAAACGATTCCCCTTCAATTTTTCAGTCACAGGCGCCATTTTAAAACTTCCTCTAAAATACTCATTAGTCACTTTGTCCATTGCCAGTGATGATATATGACTCCGAAACGTGGTCGCTTACAATGGGCCTCAACAGAACGCTTAAAGTCACCCAAAAGGCAATGGAAAAGGCTATGCTCAGAGTTTCCTTGCGTGATCACATTAGATATCCGCAGAACCAAGGTTACCGACCAAGCTTGAAGGGCATGGCACATTGCTCGCAGAACAGATGGTCGATGGGGATGAAGGACTGGAAAAATCTGCCTGCTGCGGTCTTCCCGTCCGATTATAATTTGAGTGTCGTCAAGGCAAGAGTGAATAGGCTCATAAATTTGTGCACCTTACCATCAGAGATTGCATCACTGCTTACCATCAGGTGGGATCGCAGTTAAGCACTAGTTTATATCAGAATTTTAGATCAAAAAGTTGTGTACCGGAAAGGTACGGATTTATGTAAATTTTTAACGGAATCAATTCAGTAGTTTTTGCGCCAATTGAAAACATCACTTTTTTCCTTATTTTTTTGTAGTGTAAATAGAAAACAGTTTTTCAAAAACAAAAAAAGTCTTGATCCATTCCCTAATACATTAGCGGTTTTCAGTTCTGTATATGTCCAAATGACTCTAATACACAACGAACCAGGCAAGGTAAGAAACATAGGCTATGTCAGTATATGAGGTCTGCTTGAGGGTAGCTCCGTTCTGCGCACTTAGGTCTGTATCACGGGGTGCTGCACCCCTCACAAAAAGAAACAAGCCGTGGCATACAGGGTGTCTGTGTGGCGCGATGGAGAAGATTTGATACTTTCTGTTTACAGTTTGGCAGGCTATTAACGGGTACTTTTTTATTTTATGGCTAGCTGCTCCCAGCGGCTACGCCCACGTGAAAGCAGAAAATTATCCCAAGGGAACATACGTCCGGGATAAAAAGCATCCTATGTCTTATTCCAGGACATGGTTTATCCGTGTACCAAGTTTCATCAAAATCGGTTTTGCCATTTAGGCGTGAAGACGTAACAAACAAACAAACTCACTTTCGCTTTTATAATATTAGTAAGAATTTTGCTCTACACTAAGAATTACTCCTGTATTGTGAGTGCGTTTGGTCACAAATAAGTATAAACTCACAGACACTTAGACCAACAAATATCTGTAGGTATGTACTAGTAAGTGTTGGTGTATATGTGACGCATATCTTCTCTATCTCTTGATTATGTTTTTTAGCTAGTTTTAAGATTGCGCAATTCGCGTAAATAAACTGTTTTTCTTTCAGTTTTTTCTTTTCTTTTTATACAAATATTTTTGTTCCACGCGGTAATCGATCTAGCAGCAGCCAATCGCCCGACTACTGCGCTGTCGTAGGTACTGCCAAACATTTTAAAATTGCGGTCCCGTTGGTTGAATGATCATGAGCGCTACTGACGAGCCTGAGTACCTAGGTTCGATTCTCGTGAGAGGGTGTTTTTTTTACTCTACTGAAACAAAACAAGACGCTGTAATGTAGGTGCAATACAGTGATCTCTCGTCTTCGAGCTCCATTTTTTTACGGCACACCAAATTTCAAACCCGAGTATCAAGATTCCTGCTCCCACTACAGAATGCCGTTGTTAATAAGGAAAAGAGTGGGTACACAAGGGAATCTTGCGAACGTCGGTCCGCCGGGGAGACGGCGCGGTTCGAATTTTCTTTTTCACTGGGTTTTAGCGCTCTGAAGCCTTTATTTATAACCGGATTTTTTGCGAAACCTACCTGAGCGATGGATTAAAGGGTTATTTGACTTTGAATATTCGGTAAAAGGTAGGCTATCTGCATTTGGATTTTTTTGGGTGGGATATCATCAAATAACTTCTTCAGTTCTGGGAGGAGTGAGAGAGAGAGTGGCCAACTTTTAATGACTAGAAAAAAAAAAATTAAAAATACAAATAAAAATACCATAAAAATCTAAATGTGTATTTTCAGAACCAAATATTTTTTTAACAATAGATTGTGATTGGAACCTCCTTTAAGGTAATTAATGTCTGTATTAGGAGACTCCGCTCTTCCATAACTTAAGAATATTTCAATAATTTTTGGTGTTTTACAATTTCTAGTTACCTAGTAATTTATGTATTTGGCACAACTCAAGACTGAAACAATTATTGATTTAGTTTGAGCAAAAATACAATTGTGTAATTCACGACTGCACCAAAATAGATTCATAATCAGCCTTATTTTTAATGTTGCCACTGCTGGAACTCAGGCCTCCTCTCTAGGAGAGGGAATGGACCGTAATCCACCACATAGGCCCAGTGCGGGTTGGTGGATGTCACGTCTTCGAAGTTTTGGTTCTAGGACATGCTCGTTTCCTCACGATATTTTCCTTCACCGTTTTGAGAGCAGTGATGATGAAATAAATTACTCAAAGTAATGCGCCTGGCTGGGTTTGAACCTGCGGCCTATAATTCGTAAGTCGGGCCCATAGGTATGTCTTAGTGATGCCATTAATTTAAAATGGGTTTTAATTTTCTTGATTATGTAAGGAAATGATCTTATTAAATTATTATCAAAATTTTTGATTATGTCAAAAATTTAAATTATTGTTATTTTTGTGTGCATGATATGTTTTTGTTTTTTTTTTATAATAATGAATGGTTACTGCGATCCCACCTGAAGGTAAGCAGTGAAGCAATCTTCGATAGTGAAGCGCACTAGTTTATAAAGAGCCTATTCACTCTAGCCTTGAAGACACACCTGAATTATAAACGGGTGGCAAGATCACAGCAGACAAATTAAATTGAATGTACTCGTTTTGGGAAAAAGGCTTAAATAAAATGTATCTATATACCTACATAATATAACAACACTTTCTTCATAACAAATGAAGCAATCTTACTTTAGGAAGCACCAAAAGAATACCACTCAAAGGTGGGAAAATCAACCCCTATTTTTTACACACGGATAAACATTCGCAGAGGGTTATTTAGCATTTTCTTTTAACAACCCCTTTGAAATGTAAAGGGGTTCTTAAAGAAATACCCTTGCCCGTGGATTTCTGTTTGGGAACCCATAAAAGCGTACGTGGCTAATGGTTTTTCAAAGACATGGTTACCTTTGAAAGTTTCTTTGATGTTGAGTCTTTTATTTGAAAGTTACTTGTTTTGTTTTTAACTCCGCTTGAGTGGAGAATGGTAAGTGGAAATGGAAATTTTATATGTATATAGAATCTGGGGCCAGGGTTATCCGAAAGAGAGTTCGAGACCCGGTATGAAAGCTAGAAGGAACGGGCTGGGTTTTTAGTCAGTAAGAGTCTGACACTATCTTATTATGTAGTGAAATAGCAAATAAATTTCATTTTTCCCCTTAACCCTTCAGATACCGTCAATTAGAGACACAATAGTAAGACAATAGATGCGCGGCCACCGGTGGTCGCTTGGGGATTCATGAATTAAAAAATGAATTCACAATACAAAACCACCAACGTTGGACATACACAATTAAACACTAAATTGATTAAATTGTATACTTACACAACTTTCCCCACACTATCACTTAAACTACATTTATGACACGCATATAGCACTCCTTTTGCAATGCAATGTTGACATAAGTCTGGCCTGATGCTACAGCCAGGATTATCAGCATCTAGTCTAATGACTGATTGAAAGAAGAGGGGGAGAGGATATATCGAACTGATCTGACGATGAAGCCGAAAGATAAATTAATGTAATCTAACCGTGTTTGGGATTATTAGAACCATTATGAGATGCACTCTGACTATAAGGTATTTAAGTTTGACTGAGGGGTACTTTTTAGTGGTGGTACCATAACAAAAAAGTGTAAAATAAAAACTGTTTTACAAAAACAAATATAAGCGACTTCAATATTAAAAAAAAAAAAACACAAAAAAATACAAAATAACTTTAATTTTCGAAGTAGGTGTTTCTATAATAGTTTACGGTTATATTTTTTTTGTAAAAAGTTTTGATGAGATGATGGAACCGGAAGGTGGCTATAGGAACTTGGTAGTTAAACGACACAACCCCATCGAGTTTGGGCTCGTATAATTCGTCTTGACAAGTATTAATTAAACAAATATACCTACTGCGCTATAAAAGCTAGCTATGAAAAAATGATTTTCATTAAAAACTTGTTAGAAGATTACCTTTGAAAGTTTTTTTGAAGACGGGTTAATTGCTAGTTATTTTTTTTTGTTTTTAACTTCGCTTGAGTGGAGACCACTAGTTTTTAATTAGTACAAATACTTAAAGGGCTTATTAGGAAAGGTCTTGTTATTATTTAAGTAAAGTCTCAATAAATAAACTTGTTTATTAATATTGTTAATAAACAGCAAAGTTATTAGCATTTGTTTGTATCCAAAAATGTCACTCAATTTATGGAAATATTGTACATTCTATTGATTATTATGAATGAAAAACAATGGAAAAACACTGCGCATAGTATTTTCTAGTAGCAATTATTATGAATAATTGATTCAATTATGAATTTACCAATTATAACTTTAGGTCATCCATTTCGATTTTTTTTACTTTTGACTACTCTCATAAATATTATCAGTAATGGGTATAAGACAGAGCCCAATTTTGGGCCAGACCCAGCTGGCTCGTTGCTGACAACTCCTTGAGGCGCGCGGGAACAGTGCGCGCCGTCGACGTCTTCGGCTTGGTCCATTACCGGACGATCGGACAGCGAGTTACCCATGGCTCGCCGTCCGCGAGTCCGCGTCTTCGGTGACCGGAAATCCGGTATCCCGGCGGCGGCGGCGAGGGCGCCGTTGCCTGATGCGGTCGGCCTCCTCCTTTGCTAGAATTACTGCTTCGCAGAAGGAGGCGACCGCCTGCCATTTCTCCTTGCTTCGGACCATGGCATCGACCAAGGGCCGGCGCGAGAGGTCTCCGCCGCCGATCGCCCCTACGAGGGCACGGCGATGCTCCACCCAGGCAGGGCACACCTCGACTGTGAGCTCCACCGTGTCCTCCGGGATACATGTACCCTCATAAATCTTTTAGTTACATGCATTTCATCCGTCCTCACATGACCATACGTAGATAAAGGATTCCCTTTCAACATTCAAGGTAAGTATTTGTTTTAAAGTGGGAAATCATCAAACAGCTTCTTCCACTCTGGGTGAAGCAGGAGGAAGTATCTGACTTCAAATGGAACCCAGTGTTCCTATAGTCATTGTGGGTAGCTCGCAGCCTGCAAGCCCACGGTGGCTAGGATTGTGCTGTAACTCCTGATACCTGTAGCGTCTCCGCTGGAGGTACTTTTTAGTTACTGATGCCACTTTTAAACTTCCTAGGTAAACGACAGATTATCCTTTTAAATTAAGTCCTACCCACCAAATTGCCCAAAAAATCCACCATCTTAACATTAAGCCATTAGCGCGATTATGTTAAAAGCCCCTTCTACTAAAATCTTAAAAAAACTACACAAAATCTAAACCGAAATCAAAAACGGTTTATATTCCAATTTTAATTACAGATTAATTATTAGCGCTCCGGAAACGTGCGTCTGCGTCACTACCGGATTGAAACAGGTCTACCACCCGCACGGCCGGATATTGCGAACGCAGTTGGCACCCCTGTACCGTAGGATTTACTCCTTGATTATATTAGGAAGCATTCCGTCACATGGTTTTAAGGTTTAAAATCGGTCAAGACAGGTAATTTTTTTTTCGAAATTTTGCTGTGTACCTACTCTTGCTGTTAATGAGATTTCTTTTAAATAAAATAAATCAGTGCTTTAATCAAATGGTAAGCAGCGATGCAGTCGTTGATGGTGAGTCACACTAGTTTAGAGTCTATTGACCCTAGCCTTGAAGACACTTAAATTATAATGGCATACGTACAAAGCGTTTTGGGAACACATTAATTATGCGTACAGCTAAGGAGTGGAATTCCGTGCCGGAGTCTGTGTTTCCTTCTCTCGGAGTCTTTAAGTCGAGAGTGAATAGTTTGCTTCTTGGCAAGCGTGTTCCATCGTCAGCCACATCATCGCTTACCATCAGGTGAGATAGTGGTCAAACGTGAGCCTATCCATTATTAAAAAAAAATGAATGAATGCTGTAAATAATGACTTTATAAAACATGGAAATATCAGAGAGAGAGAGAGGCAGAATCGTCCATATGTTTGGAGAAGAATACTGCGATCACCAATCAGTCTAGCAAGCGTGATGACTATAACATTATTTTTCAATTCCCACCAATCAGTTGCCTTATATATAAAAATCCTGAAAACATCGCAAACAAATAATAAACACACACAATCCTCAAATTAAACAAACAGAAATCACGAAGCAGCTAATTCACAAAACAAATCCACATATTTAAAGAAAATTCTCGATAAAAATAGGTAAAAACGTCTCACATAGCCATTTTTATTTACTCGTATCGCGTTCTGATAAATCGATGGCAACGAATGCTATGCCGCGGTATAGTACGCATGCGTCGCAAAAATGGCGGCCGAAAAAAAGCGGGAAATAAGAGAAAGAAGTGGCGTGGGGTGACCCCGAAGTAAGGAGAGCTCGCGGTGGCGTGCTGCGGCTGAACTAGAGGAGACATTCTGGTTTGTCTGCAATTTTCTGGAGTTGGAACTAGGTTTCAAATGATGGTGAAATGGAATGATGGATAAGTTAAGATTGATGTTTTGATAGCAAATCTTTTGATATTTACATTACAAGTCATTAATATTTATTAACGTTTCTTCGGTGTTACTTTTCAGGGTAGTCAGCTAGCAAACACCGGCTTCATCTTGTTTAAGTTGACGAAAAAATTTATGTGTAAAAGTGTTTTTAAAAATCTCTATCATTTATAGGTAACTACTTTTCGTTAAATAAATTATTCAGGTTTTGAGTGAAATGTTTGATTAATTTCCTGTCATTGATTAAAAACGTTTGAATACGTTACCTGCACGGTCAGAATTTTAATTACAACTTTGTATCAACGGTCAAGATTTCTAAAAAGGTTATTAAGTTATTGTTTTAAACACATAAGTAACAAAATAATATATATTTTATTTGTGACAAGACAACACTTATCATTTGATTAACTTATCATTTGATTTCTTTTTTCTCTCACAGTAACACAGAAGTACAACGGACAAAATGATTTGAATATAAACAACAAACGCTAACGTTCATAAAATAGTTTTGCTCCTGCACTGCACCGCGAGCCTAGGGGTGTGTCTTCCCCTCGGTTCCCGCCCCCCGGGAGGGGTGAACGTGCCCTCGTGAAGACTTCACTGGAGCCCCGTTCACTTACTGGCATCAATAACTCGCGCCAGTAAGCGTGCCAGTGAGCGTTAGAAATTACGGTGTTGTTCAACTTTTAGGGTGCAATTTTTTTTCGTAAATTTTTATGTTGTGTTCCTGTTTTATTTAGATACTGTTATTGGTTTTATCATTTTGTGGTAAATAGATATTTTTCTATTCTTAAAAGTATGGTTTAGTTTATTGATTATCTTATTATTAAAGTTTTTTAAGGCAATATTTGTCTTGTAAAGAGGACAAATAAAATGCTGAATCAAGAAATACGTCTAGATAAGTACCTACACACCTGTCTAAGAAATATAAACAAATATTCTACTAATGTACCAACTCATATTTTGTCCTACCACTAACTGTTTTATGTTATATTTTTATTATACACAGCACAATTCTTTGTCTTTCAATAAACTGGTTTTTGTATTGACCATAAATAATTTTAACCATATTATTATCTAGCTTATGTTGCTGGTACTCGCTCAAGTACTATCCGGCGTCTAAACCAACATAGATACAGGGAACGTCACATCTATCTTTTCTTCATCCCGATAATGTCAAAACAGGGATTATAGGCACCATAGATAAGCATTTTTTCAAGAAAAAAATTACAAATGGCACCAGAGTGTCTACTTCGCACTAAAATTAAAATCTGTCATGAAATGATATATCTGGAAATAGACTTTCATTTTTAGAACTTTTAAACTCGCGTTGAAAACTTTTTTGAATTTCGAACATGAAAATGATCTCTTTGAAATTGTGTTCTACAATTTCTGTTTGACACATTACTTATATATATTTTTTTTAGTATTTGCGAAACCTAAATAGGTATAGTTTGTTTAAAAAGGTCTCAAGTTGACCACCATCAACATTAAGTACAATACAGGTCACGGAAGGTCATAGCAGGTATTAGCAGCTAGCAAACAGCTGGGTGCAATCGCAAACCAAACCCGTGATGACATAACAAGCTTATAACTTTGTGATTTTTTATGATACAGTATGGAATTTTGTACATAGATTCTTTTCATAAAAATGCTAGACAGGTGTAAGTTACTTTGACATAGGTTAAGAACAAGAATAATCTATACTTATATCTTGTTTATGTATAAAAAGAGAAACTGACTGACTGACATATGAACGCATAGCCGAAACTAGTGGGACTAAGAATAGCAAAAGAAAAAAAATGACTTACTTATATGACTAGGTGAGCAATATGAAAATATAATATTTTTTTGGAAATTTAATTTTTAAGGGGTTGTAAAGGGGGGAATTTCGTTTGTATACAAAATCTCCTTCCGTGTAGCAATATGCTTAAAAGTTAGCATAAATAGTCTGTTTAGAGTTTCCGAAAAACAAACTTTACCTCTTTATTAAATTATAAAGAAGTAAAGTTTTTTTTTTTTGTAGGAGGTAATCTCTGAAAGTACTGGTCCGATTGCTAAAATTTTCTCACCAATAGAAAGCTGCTTTATTCCTGAGTGACATAGGCTATATTTTATGTAGGTACGCAGGCGAAGCCGCGGGCAAAAGCTAGTTAATAATAAATAACAAAATAACCATTTTAATTAGCTATATTGCTTGTAATAAAAACGTTCTAGTTTTATTTAATTAATATTCAAGTTAGGTATAACTCAGAATAGTCGTAATAAATGTTAGTTTGGATAAGATTTAGGTATTATATAAAACTCGTAGCCTAGATAATCTTGGCACAAAGGTCTATGTCAAAATAGATACTTATTAATTTTGGCTTATGTCAAAATAGAGACTTAGATAGGTCTATGTTAAAATAGATTAAATTAAATTGAATTGATAGATTATTATTAAATTGGCTTTTGGATCTCAAATTTTATTTATGTTTTTTACTATTTATGTACACACAAAAATAACCGAAATAGATGATACATAAGAGACTTTAGTACAAAGTTGCTTATTTCCAAAGAAATTTTTTCCAGCAGACCTGCGAAAGGATAAATGAAAAAGAAATGACTATAGTGGGTAGGACGCAAAAGAAGAATGTGTGAAGTCTTATTCCAAATATAATTAAATATAAACATAATATATAACTTCTACTATAAACTTAAAACATACATAACACATCTATATATATAAAAATCAATGCCACTTTTCGTTGTTATTTTATAACTCAAGAACGGGCTCACCTATTCAAACCAAATTTTTAGGCTATGTTCGGACTATTTAGTAGATGGTTTATGTGAAGTTTGGTAGGGTAGAGTAGGGTAAAGTAGGGTAGAGTAGTGTAGAGTAGAGTAGTGTAGAGTAGAGTAGTGTAGAGTAGTGTAGGGTAGAGTAGGGTAGAATAGGGTATAGTAGGGTAAAATAGGGTAGAGTAGGGTAGAGTAGAGAAGAGCGGGAGCGAAGCCGTGCGGGCAAAAGCTAGTACAATATATAAATAAATATCACAGTTGAAAGGAAAGATAGTGCTGTTTTATTTGACAGTATTTAATTTAATATTGGTAATTACTAAGTAAACCCTATTTATTAGTTTTGAGCCATTTAGCAAACGCTTAGGTAATGGGGTGCGAGTGCGCGTCTCTTTTCACATCGACTGATCGACTCTGTGTGACCAGAGAGGGCTGGCTCGTTCTTCGCCCAATTAGCATTGTCATTCAACGTGGTAATGCTGCCAGTCTTCTGGGTACATTTCCAGACGACAGCGATGTGAAGGGGTACTTCGACGCCTGAGTGAATTTTGTGTTCCTCAAAGGAGAGTTTCGGCCGAAGGGTTTCTTGTATCGACGATTTCGTTGAAGAATACCGACCTCGTAGCGAAAGACGACGCCGTCACTTCGTTCGTGTGTTATGGTTTAAATAAATAGATTAGTTATAGTTTCTTTTATTATTATTTTGTAAGATTTATTTTTGTATTTTGTCTATGGTCCTTAGGCAAGCCGCACACACAAAATAATATTGTCAATGTAAGATTGTCAAAAATCTTCATCAATATATGGTCCCCGCACACTACGCAATATTATTGGCAATATTTCATGGTAAAAACTGACTCAGTCGCTCCACAGCTAGATTATGTGCGCACGTTTAACAAAATGGATAGAAAGAAAAAAATCGTTACATTTAGTATTGCATTAATTTACGTAAACCTCATCGGTTACCTTTCCCGACGATTTCGAATTGTGAATTTTCTTTAATACTTTTCGGAAATTTGTTCGTAGGAAATTATTTTTTTCTTCTCTCGTGCTATTGATTTTTTTATAAATATCGAGCAACTTATCAAGCGCATTTTTTTTCTTAACTGTATCGCGATATGATTTGCAGGATGTATTCCATAATTCTAAATAAGTTTTCCATGTTTTAATAAACACTGACAAATAGTGTTTTTTGAGAGTTTTATCACCAACAGTATCAGCACTATTTTTGCTTTGGATACTGTTTTCGACCTCCATTTTGAACAAAAAACACGAACGTCCGCCTACCTTGAAATCTTTTTCTCAACTAAAATATTGCCGAGCGCCCGCACACGTCAATATTATTGACAATACCCCTGCCTCTCCCCGATATTGACGT
This sequence comes from Mythimna lalbum, assembly GCA_949319445.1. Lineage (NCBI taxonomy): Eukaryota > Metazoa > Arthropoda > Insecta > Lepidoptera > Noctuidae > Mythimna > Mythimna lalbum. Next base: position 18,027,045 of record OX439361.1, on the reverse strand, counting down.
GACAAAATCTGGATTTCTAGATAATCCACAATAATAGTGAACAATACCGCAATACAGGCCGCACACACACAATATTATTGACAATACGTACTTTATTGTCAATATTATTTTGTGTGTGCGGCTAGCCTTAGTCGCCTGATAATAAAGGATTATTATAATTATATTTAAGTATTTTACACATCTATATGATTTTTTAATTAAAATGTTTCTTTATAAATAGTTAAGCTTATATTTGTAAAATGATGACAGTAGTAGTGTTTAATCCGTGCTATCTTGAACAGATTTCGGTATCTAAGTAACTATTGGTACACATATTATTAGTTTCACGATTAATTGAGGGCACAAATGGCGCAGGCTGCTGAGCTGCATGTGGTGGGTTTTGATTCCACCACGGAACTGTTATTATTAATATTCATCATCATAATCATCAGCCTTTTTAATGTTCCCACAGCTGGGACTCAGGGCTCCGCTCTAGGGGAGGGAATGGGCCGTAATCCACCACGCAGGCCCAGTGCGTGTTGGTGCATGTCACATATCTTCGAATTTTTGGTTCTAGGTCATGTCGGTTTTCTCACGATGCTTTCCTTCACCGTTTTGAGAGCAGTGGTGATGAAATAAATTACACAAAGTAATGCGCTTCGCTGGGTTCGGACCCGCGACCTACAACTCGTAAGTCGGGGGCATTACCACTCTCATTAATATTGCCAACAGATAATTCCGGGTCAGTGTGTCCTATGTATGTGAATTTACATGTTTGTGAATGCACCTACGATACACTAATAATTCCTGTATGTAAACTAAAGAGAGTGCTTGACAAAGACATCAATTTGTTGAATACTTGCTTGGCAAAAGAATCAAAGGTTAATAATCTACACTAGTATTATAAAGAGGGAAAATTTGTATTTTTGTGTATATATATGTAATGAATAAACTCAAAAACGACTGTGCTGATTTCAAAAATTCTTTCACCATTGGAAAGCTACATTCACCCCGAGTAACATAGGCTATATTTATTGGTCGTGCGAAACCGGGACGGGCCACTAGTAAAGAATAAAATACACAATAATAACACCAATCTTATAAAGGTGAAAGTTGATGTTTAGAAGATATTTGTTACTTTTTAGAAGCTGTTTGATTTTTTTAGAAGATATTTTTTTAGAAGATATTTGTTAGAAGATATTTGTTACTTCTTCACACTTAAACGACTGAACAGATTTCGATGATACTTAGTATGTGAATATACCGTATCCTAAAATAGCACCTACGATACTTTTTACCCTGGGAGTACCTTCCCTTGGGATAATTTTAGACTTGGACGTGGGTAAAGCCGCTAGCAGCAGCTGTTGTTATTATGTGTGAGTGTGTATGTTTGTTACTCTTTTACACTGAGCCTGCTGAATGGATTTTGATGAAACTTGGTACACGGATAGACCGTGTCCTGTATTAGCACTTAGAGTATTTTTTTTCCCGGCAGTACGTTTCTAAGAGATGTTTTTGGACTTGAATACGGGTGAAGCCACTTGTAGAAGCTAGTTAAAAATAAAACGAACTCAATTAGTATGGACATATTCAGGTTCAATCAGAAGGGTAGCAGCACCAGGGTAGTGTAGGTACTGTTCGATGCACTTTTATGCGGGGGCGAGATGGGGTGCATTGCATAAATACAGCCGAGGGAGGGAAGAATACAAAATAGGGTGCCAAGAGCTACAGCCGCCATCTTGGAATCACCCTCGCAATGTCGATTTTTCGTGACGAGGGAGATTTTTTATTCCCCATTTTCCCATGTTGATTGTTCTTCAACTTGAAGTTAGAAATAAGTTTTAACGATGTGGTGTTTTAAAGAACTTATTTTTTTTTTTTTTTTTAGAAGGGATGTGAATCGCACTTTGATTAAAAAAATCTCGAGAAATGCTAATTAGGGTTGATAATTAGATATGCTCATTACTTGGGGTTGAAATTAAAAGAAATTGAGTTTTCTTCGTTTTGTTTTTATTTACTTTAATAAGGTACGCTCGTGGTGGAATACGATTAAGACAAGACTAATTAAGATATCTTGCATTTGTTTTTCTTTTAGGTCTAGACGAGTTGTGTATCCAGGATTTTATAATTGGAAAATAAAATGAGTGAATATTATCCAAGTATACTAATACTAGCTTTGGCTCTTCGCTTTGCTTGCGTTAAGCTTACAAAAAAAAACTAAGTATACTATATTCTTCTTGGGTATCGGGAATCCGATGGATACTACACAGACCTGTTCATAGTGGCGACATTTGGGGGAGGTCTTTGTCCAACAGTGGACGTCTTTCGACTGAAAATGATAATGATTCTGGAGAAGTTACCTACATCCTCCTCCTCGAGTCGTATACCTCATTACTGAGGGTCGTGAAGTTCCCGATGGATTAGTTTCTTATTGATGGTATCTCGCCATCTGTGACGGTTCTTACCGTCATGAAGTACGACGTGCAATTGGGTGTCCAGTGTGGAGCGGACCTGATCTGCCCATCTTATTGGGCTGCGGCCTCTTGGTCGATACCTACAAACCAATATTGTAAAGAGGTCAAGTTTGTTTTTTTTTTTTTGTGTGTAGGAGGTATAATCTCTGAAAGAGTACTTTCAGAGATTAAAATCCAATCCAATTGCTAAAATTTCATTGATCGAAAGCTGTTTTATTCCTGACTAGCTTCTGCCAGCGACTTCGTACGCGGATCCTGTTGCTTATGCCAGCGACAACGGGCTCGTCAAAATCAAAGATCTGAAACGTCTGATGTCGAATTCTAAGAGCCCGGGGACTGGAAAACAACGTGATGCGCGAGACGATTCGAGGCGTTCCAGATCCTCTCCGGTCTCCCGTCCACTTACGCGCGCGACAGTGTGCACACACCTTAGACATGGTGCCAATGTCTCCGTGTTCGATGTAATTAATAAATGGGTTATTGGAAAACGCGCTCCTTTCTTTATTCCCAAAAAGTGTTCCCATAGCGTGATCTAACTCGAAGCCAACGCCATTTACGAAACGTTTAGAAAACGGAAACTACATATTATTTACCCAAATATTATAGTATCTTAGCCATATGCAGCGCCCCTTAGTGAACTCCACAGCGAGTGACGTAACCTACGACCAACTTATTATTTGCGGTTGATACAGTAATCGGATCGAACCGCAAAATTAAGTTTGTTTTTATTGTATATAATTTTCCGGGATAAAAAGTACCCAGTGTGGTGCCTAGGATATTAAAGAATAATTACCTATACCAAGTTTAATCTTAATCTGTCCAGTAGTTTTTGCGTGATGCCTGAACAAACAGACAGACAGAAAAAACATTTTTAATCACATTTTTGGCTTCGGTGTTGGTCTAGTAACACCCCCTGCCGTTTATTTTTTATATTTTCAATGTACAGAATTTTCACTTCTACAGATTTATTATAAGTAGGTACCTAAACTACGTCTAATAGAATGAAATAACCTATTTGATACCTAGGTACTACCTATTTAAAACTACAGCTAAATAAATTAAAAAAAAAGTTTTATTTACAAGAATTAGCTAAGAAATATTTAAACACTACCAAAATAACTAATACCTATTTTATAAAATAACAACCAAAGAAATCTAAAAATAAATTATTAAATGTAAGAGTAGACTAAAAGTCGCGCTGATAAGCATGGTTTGTTAAAATCAATTATTGTCTGTCAATAAGGTCGGACACTCTGAACGTCTTATTCGCATCAACAGCCAAATATTGCCGCCGCGAGCCGTGTCGAGCGCGGCGACCGTTACACAAAAATAACCCTTATAGCATGATTCAGTATTCACGCGCGATGGCTTATTAGCGTATTTCATGTATAACTTTGGGGTTTCTATACCAATTTCTATGATTCTTTTTTTATTGAATAGATAATAATGTTAACTTTTTTTAATTAGGGATGAGTGAGAATGTTATAAACGTAAGATTAGACAAAAATAAACAGAAAGCTCCGAACTGCTAAGCTATCGGGAGTTACACGTGTTATTGTGAGTCAACCATAAAAGATAGATATATGCTGTCGTGGGATATTTTTTATATAATTTTAAGGAGAACATTTCCGTCATACATGATTTCTGTGTAGCTTTAACCATTAAGGCTGCAAATGCGACGGAAGCTTAAAAAATGGAGTAATTTCTCCCGTTTCCCCAACATTTTCCTTCACTGCTCTGCTCCTATTGATCGTAGCGTGATGAAAAGTATACTTTAACCTGCCCAGGAGTATGAAGAATGATTGTACCAAGTTTCGTTAAAATCCATCGAGTAGTTTTTGTTTCTATAAAGAACATACAGACAGACAGACAGACAGACAGACAGACAGACAGACAAAAATTTTACTGTTTGCATTTTTGGCATCAGCATCGATCACTAATCACCCCCTGATAGTTATTTTGGAAATATATTTCATGTACAGAATTGACCTCTCTACAGATTTATTATAAGTATAGATTGACATAGACTATATATTATGTACGCGGGCGAAGCCACAGGAAAACTAGTTAGTGATAAAACATAAACAAGACTGTAAGAAAATAACAGCTTTTTCTTTTTGTCGACGGGGAAAATCATCTTTGACGAAACCCGCTCTTGGGTGGAGCGGGAGACAGTGTCAGAATCTTACTGACTAAAAACCCCGCGCCGTTCCTTCTAGCCTTCATACCGGGGCACGAGCTCCCTTTCGGACAACCCTGTCCCCAGTAGGCTTCGACCCAGCTGGGCGCCTCCTGCAGCTGACAACTCCTTGAGGCGCGTGGGAACAGTGCGCGCCGTCGACGTCTTGGACTCGGTCCATTACCGGACGATCGGAGAAAATAACAGCTTCAGTTATGTACCTAATTTATCAATATTTTTTCAAGAATTATACATAAGGCTGCAGTGTAGCACGCAACATCCTTATTTTTGATAGATTTTTTTAGCAATTTGCTTCCAGCATGGTAACAAAAAACATATTTGTGGTAATGGCACTATATTTACACAACTATGCTAATTAAAACCATCATCATAACTCTTTAACTTTGAATTGTATTAAACTAGCATTGTACAATCTCCCCTCATCCATATACAAACCATTTACTGAAACATCATAAAACAAAGTGCGTGCATATCAAAACCCTATCTATCTACAATTCACCATCAGATTTCCACTTGATTTAGGAGTAGAAACCTTCACAAACCATTACTTAGTCTTTTTTAGGGTTCCCTATCAAAAGGTCGGTTGAGCTCCTTAGTAGTCCTGCGTTGAGCTACACGAGTGCTTGCACTGACTGGACAGGTCCACTCAGAACAATGTGGTTCTTTCTTCAAAAGATCATCTCAGACTTCAATCTGCATGGTTCTCGAACGATTAGACCATTACAAGTTTGTTGTATGGACTTTAAAAGAGACTTTGACCCCTGAGTTTGTTTCGGTGTTTCAACACCGGCTTCATCTAGTTTAAACTGACGAAAAAAAATTGACATGTAAAAGTGTTTTTAAAAACCTATTTACAAAATAAATATCATTTATCAAAGGGTGAAACGGTACCCTATTACTAAGACTCCACTGTCCGTCTGTTTGTCTGCCCATCTGTCACCAGGCTGATATATCATGAATCACAGAACAAATGAAAGAGCCTCCTGGCCTTGTGGGCAGGGTAGGCGTGCCACAAAGTAGGGCAATGCTCATAGTTCAACTACCAATAGCAAACTTGCGATTTAAGTGTGCGTGGTGTAGTTGTGTTATGCGTGTTCGTATTAGTTTATTGTCTGTAGTGAAGTTAAAGGGTGTGAGACAAGCGACACTCGTTGTAAAATCGAAAAGAATTTCCTTTCTAACCTCTTTCATCTAAAATAAATATTTAAGTGGGACTCCCATACAACAAATAAGATTATACAGTACCCTTCATGCGCGATTCCGACTCGCACTTAACCAGTTTTTTCCACACATTATAGCCACTTTTCTATTCTTGATCGCTATTCACTAATAAATTTGCTCGGTAACACAATAAATTATATACTAGCGATATCAGATAGGTACTTTATATTCCGTAAAAACAGTAACGCTATCATTGTGCGATCTTGACGCCTACACAATTGTATGGTGGGTAGCAGCCAATAGTCTTACAGCTAGAAATAATTACTAGTGGCGAAAACCACGCCCTAACCTTGTGAGGTGGGTAAATTATGAGTTCAGGTGCTTGCTTACTAATTATACTGATTACCCCGTTGTGAATAGGTGTAATGGTGTATTAGTGGAAGAATAGAAATAGTATATTTTGATACTAGTGGCGAAAAATCGGAATTCGTTATAGATCCGAATGCTGCAGTGACTTTCCACGTGTATGAAACGACGTTTTTGTATACACTTACGAAGATATAAGCAGTGGTGATGAAATAAACTACACAAAGAAATGCACCTAGCTGGGTTCGAACCCACGACCTACAACTCGTGAGTCGGGGCCATTATCACTCGGCCCCTACTGCCCTACCACCTACCTCTGTGTAACGAAAATGGTGACTGTATTCTGCTATTAGCTGTGCTCGTGTGTTTGCTTGCATTGAAACAATCTATGCAAACAAAGTCGGCAGTAATTGTTGATTGTAATATAATGTAACAAAACCTAAAAAATAGAGTCACTAAGAATATTCTTCAAATAATTTTTCTCCTCTCAGTTATTATTAAAAAGCTTTTTTTTTGGCTTATTAAAAAGTGGTTGAAAAGGTTCTAAGTTTCTCTTTTCGAAAAGAAAAAGATTTAAAAAACGTTACAAACTTTTTCCATGAACCATTTTGAAATCAATTCGAATTTCAAATTATCGAAAACAACAAAAAAGAATAAAAAAAAGTAACAAACAGTTTTCATGAACCGTTTGAAAATGAATTCAAATTTCGAACGTAACATTTCAATTCGAGTCTGACACTTCAATAACTTTCATCAGTACATTATTTAACTCACAAACTAAATACATAGCAATTTTTCATCCCGTTAACTATGGAGCCATGGGGGTGAAACACTCATAAATAAGTACATAATGATGTACTAACCATTGTGATTACGTCCCCCTGATGAAAAAATGCCGAAAAAAAAACCGTGAGGGGTGAAGTTCCACCCTCGCGTTTTTTGCCGTCCATCAGTCACCCCCGTTTTTGATTTTTCGTCTCTATTGGTACATAATAGGTATCGATTTTGGGGTTGTGTCGCTTTTGTGTTCTGTTCTATAGAGTAAAAGATTTTTATGTAAAGCCGCATGTTTATTGTGTTGTAGCTGTATCTATAGGGTGCTTTGTTGTGCAAGATTATCCGAAAAAGTTACTGAAACCAGCTTTTAATGAAAATCATTGTTTCATAGCAAGCTTTTATAGCTCGGTATACCAATATGATGAATACTCGCCAAGACGAATCATACGAGCCCAAACTCGATGGGGTTGTGTCGTTTAACTACCAAGTTCTTATAGCCGCCTTCCGGTTCCATCATCAGATCAGTTCCTTGTCATAATAATTTTGTATTGTCATCTGATTTACACATGCATGCAAAACTTTTTTCAATCGGTAACTGGGAAGTGGGTCAAATTTAATTTGCAAGATTTGATGACAGACAAACATCGGGACAGGTGAAACTAAATAAAAGCTTGTAAAAACATAGTGTGGGCTATTGTCACTAACAGCCTGACACTCCCTCTCACTCCGTGCAAAGCAGGACCAGTTTTTTAATGATTTCTAAACTCAAAAAATAGGTGTTTTATTGTTATGCGGTAGGTAAGATTTGTTTGGGTACATTTCTTATCATCATAATCATCATTTCAGCCGAAAGACGTCCACTGATGGAGCTAGGCATAATTACTGGTCCTGTGCGTCTCGCATCTATCGGATTACCACGACCCTTACCAGGTCATCGGCCTACCTTGTAGGAGGCCTTCCAACGCTACGTCTATTACGTATTTCTTATAGTTTTTTTAATAGAAACTTACTGCTTACAAAATTAATGCTTAGCTAATACCAGCAAAGATCATATTTCGACTGTGATGAAGTCAAGTGTCACCACAACGGCTGGTTCTGTGCATCTCGCATCCACATTTCCTCGGCTCTCACCCGCCCACATTTTAGGAGGCCTTCCAACGCTGCGTCTCGCGATATGAAATTGTTCATCCAAGCCCTTCGTCTTACAAGTTGGACCGATGACCTGGTGAGGGTGGTAGGAATCCGACGGATGCAAGACGCACAGGACCGGTCATGAAGGCGACACTTGGAGGAGGCCTATGTCCAACAGTCCGTCTCTCTTCAGCTGAAATGATGACGATGATGATGATGACCAATGCATAACATATCAGCCACATTCTAACCATCATTACTGTTCAAGGAGTTGTCAGCAACAGGAGGGGCCCAGCTGGGTCGAAGCCTCCCGGGGCCAGGGTTATCCGAAAGGAAACTCGTGCCTTGGTTTGGAGGCTAGAAGGAACAGGGGTGGGTTTTTAGTCAGTAAGAGTCTGACACTATCTCCCGCTCCACCCAAGGGCGGGGGTTGTCATAAGATGATTTTTGCCCACCTTAAAAAAAAAACCATCATTACTGTTCAGGGCGCAAAAATTTAAACATCTGAATTGCGGTACCAATCGACACTGCTAGTATATAATGGGCAGAGAACACAAGGCATATTTTATGTAGCTACTTAGGTAGACAAAGTGAAAATTACCTAATCTACCAAAACATTCTTTAAAGAAAAAACAGACGCGCAAGAAAGTACGCCATTCCTCGTCGAAAAAAAAAAATGAAGAAAAATACCTCAAAACAAACGCATAATGAACTCTTGAAATCAATTAACAATTCGCTGAGTTTAATAAAAACCATTTAATTAATTAGCTTCGGAAAGTTTAGCGAAGTTTCATAAGGGGTTGAGTTTTTCTCCGCACTTGGGGGCGAAACTGGACTCCCGTTATTGCCAACGTTTCTACTGGCTTCCGCCCCGTGTTTTATTTAGTTTATTTTTACCGGAATTTAATTTTTAACTTATGAACCGATAATAACTTTAATATGTATTAATCTGACTTTAACGGATTTGGATGGGGCCCGCGGTCCCAAATTCCAACTATAATTTTTTTTTGGAGTCGTATTTTGGGACCACAAAAAAAAATTTTTAGTAACTGTAGTAGAATGCCTTTTTCCTACTGGTCCGAAAAAACTACTAAAAACAATTTTTTTTTTTGTGACAGTGAAACATGGCCAGAGATCGCCCTAGACAGAGCTGTTCGGATGGAGAAATGGGAGGCCTTTGCCCTGCTGTGTGACACACAATATGCTACTAAAAAAAGGTGAAAGACCGCGATATTGGTCCAAAGAAGAAGTAAGGTATTTGATGATATCCTGGGTTGTGGGGGACCCAGGATATAATCAAATACCTTACTTCTTCTCTTTTCAGATGGAGCGAGGGTATCAGACTTTTACTGGCAAAAACACGTTCGTGATTTTTTAGTTTCCCGTTACCTACGTTGCGACAAAATATATCTTCATATTCTGTACTTTTCAAAGTCAAAGTCAAAGTCAAAGTCAAAATATTTTATTTCACATAGGCCTACATGGGCACTTATAAAACGTCAGAAGCTAGTGCACGGTTCCAAATTGGTCGTTTCCTATGGAGAAGAACCGGCAAGAAACTCCAACTACTTGTATTTGTCACCTAACTCTTCCTATACGGCTTGACTGATTCAAATGAAATTTTGTGTGTATATTTGAATGAGTCCATGGTTTGAAAAAAAAATACAATTGGACCCGGTACGTTGCGCTGCAATTAGGTGCTTAATATTTTATTTTTCTGACGATAAGCCAGTCTTCAGATAGGACAACATCTATCGGAACCGCTAGTATGGATCTTAAAAAAGTTGAAAAGCTATTAGAATAAAAACTGCTGGCAAGTTACTAATCAGGTTTTTACAATTTCTCTCAAAAATAATCCGGTCCCCTTTTTCAACCACGAAAAAAAATTTTCACATCCCATCACCACCAGTTTTAATATAAACATACAAAAATTCCCAAAAAAAAAAACCGTATTATTCGTACAGATTATATCTGCAAACGTTATGTAAGTACGGAAACTGGTTCTCCACACAATCCCATAGGCAACGGGTTCCATTGATCTTAAGAAAACATTCCCCCTGTGAACCAAGTTGTACGCCGCAAGAACTACTTACTGTTGAGAATAAAAACAAAATAAATATTGCTCTGGGACCACGGTTCCGTAGATAATAATAAAAAGTTGAGAGCATGAATTATTGCCGTTTTTTTTTAATATTGAAGTAAATGATAAATGATATTTTTTTTGCAAATAGGTTTAAAAAACACTTTTACACGTCAATTATTTTTTTCTTCTGTTTAAGCTAGATGAGGCCGGTGTTTTCTAGCTGACTACCGTGAGAATATAGCTTCTAGCTTAATATTGAAGTAGCTTGTGGTTCTTCAAAAGAGGACATAGATTAAGATAAAAATCAAATAAAACAATAAAATAACATAATATAATAGTATCTAATGTGTTCAGTAATAGTGGATATATAAAATCTTTAAGTATAGTGCTCTTCAACCAATTTCTTTTTAAACCGCGATTAATTGAAGATAGTTTGAAAGTTAAAAACTTTTTAGCGCAGCCGGTTATATTTTATATATAAAAATGTTATTGTTTTTTTTTATGAATTGTCACTTTTTATTTTATTTATGTCGTGTGGATCTGGTGAAGGCCGCCACAGGTTTTTTCTTTTTTCTTTAATTTTTTTTTTGGTTTTCAATAAATAGTCCCAGATGACGTATGAGACGAGGACTATTTATTTTATTTTAAAATACTCCTACATCATTAATTTGTGAATTTCGATGTAGGTATATTTCTTCAAAAAAACTATGAAAATATGGTTCTACTTTATGAAGACCATGATTAAACAGCTTACTAAGCACTTACAGCTAAATAAATACCAAAGTTTTATCATTGAACTAAGGAACCCTTATTCCGATAACCTACGAGTGAAGTTCAAGTTTGTTAAACTGGTTTCTGCCGCTAGCTTGGACCTGTTCCAAGACCAAGGTTGGAATAGCGGTGCCACAGCTAATGTGTCGTGTACTAGCCTGGAGAGGAACGGCAGCTATCTGCGAACGATGAATGGGAGAAAACTGAGTTGTTTTATCAAAGTTTTGGTGGAAAAACCTTGAAATTTAGATGGTTATTTGGGTGGAAAATATTTTGAATATTTAAAACTTGTTTTTGTTCGCGGCGTCACCCGCGTAGGTACATGAAATATAGCCTATGTCATTCAGGAATAAAGCAGCTTTCTATCGGTGAAATTTTTGCGCAATCGGACTAGTACCTAGGTCTTTTACTTTGTGTTATTAACGTCCTTCAAACATAAAAATAAACTTAACCTCTTTATAACAATAGTGAGGATTTAAAAAAAAATAGACATTCTCGTAACAAAAATACAAATGGGTAATACTCAATCGATTTGTTTTTCTTTCGAAAGTCTTTTACGAAGAATGAATGAGAGAACATGACAATTTTTGAAAGTTTTTGCAGAAGGATGTGAAAAGATTTTTTTGGAAAACATTGATTCATGCCAACCCAAAATCGATGCAGAAATCCTTATAATACCTATATTATAAAACAAAGTCCCACACTGCGTCTATCTGTCTACCTATATGAACGCAATAAACTCAAAAATTACCAAACGCATTTACATTATAGGTATATTGTTTTCACTATTAGACAAAGTGGTTTAAGTGAGTTTCATTAAATAATACATACATATACAGTAAAGAAAAGCCGCGGATTCAAAATATTTGTAATACCCATGCTAGAGCGGGCCTAAAATAAACAAAACTATAACCTGAGTAATCAAAAGATGTATACAAACTCAAATAATATTTTTGTACCATTTTTTTTTTCTGTTATTTTAACGGTAAGCACATCAGCAATAAAAACTGTGTTACGTCAGTAATATTATAATTTAATATTTGTTTGGTTATGCATATTAAAAATTGCAGTAAAAAAACAAAAGTACTTTAATCTCACGGTAAAAAGATCGCAACAAGAAAAAAGTCCTTCACGAAAGTCACACGTTTTTTCCAAATAAAAACAAAAAAAAATCAGGATTCAAAAAAAGAATCACAAACATTAATTCAAAATACATCTACCGTAAGAGAGTTAAGTGGCAAACATAGACAAAAAAATTAAAAAAAGTCTTGGGTCCCATAATTAAAATTCCGTTCACACATCGGATCAATTTTTGTGCACACAAAAAAAATTTGAATGACAAAAACGGATAAGAGGTTTTTTATCTTAGAAAAAAAAGTGCAAACGCAATCTTTTTTATCGTAATTTGAAGGGTATTTTTTACCTGTTCTCACTTAAGAATCGATTTGATCAATAGAGGTGTTGATCCGTTTCTTTTCAATCACTTATTTGTCAGGCACGAGCCATAACTAATAGGGGATCAATATTTTTTTTTGTTAAGTGTGGCAACAATTGAGTTATTTGTTGAAAGATATTTGATGGATTATCATTTTAGGGTGTATCTTTTCATCTATTCTTATGAAACCACAAAGTAGTGCATAAAAGATGAATGCTAAATTAAGAGTTGTGTTGCTTTTAAGAATAGTATTTACGGTTTTTTACGGTGGGCAAAAATCATCTAATGACAACCCTCGCTCTTGGCTGGAGCGGAAGATATTGTCAGACTCATACTGACTAAAAACCCACCCCGTTCCTTCTAGCCTCTTCATACCGGGGCTCGAGTTTCCTTTCGGATAACCCTGGGGAGTAGGCTTCGACCCAGCGGCCACTTAGTATTCAATTATTGTATGTATTTGTGATTGTTGGCATAATAAACCCAGAACAAAAAATCAGGATTAAGCCGACTAAGGTTCACAAGCTCAATGGAACATAATATTTTAATGTTCTCTACGTTCAAACAATATGTTGCATTTATTTTTTTGTATTTTCAGGTATTTTTCATCTTCTTACAAGGCGCTATTTCGAATTAATTGAAATACCTATACGTGTCGTTGAATCTAGTTTTTCTTTAGTACAGTCGTGAAGTAAAAGGCTAAGGATAAAACATCTATCTATACTTATAATAAATCTGTAGAGAGGTCAATTCTGTACATGAAATATATTTCCAAAATAACTATCAGGGGGTGATTAGTGATCGATACTGATGCCAAAAATGCAAACAGTACAATTTTTGTCTGTCTGTCTGTCTGTCTATCTGTCTGTCTGTATGTTCTTTATAGAAACAAAAACTACGCGATGGATTTTAACGAAACTTGGTACAATCATTCTTCATACTCCTGGGCAGGTTATAGTATACTTTTCATCACGCTACGATCAATAGGAGCAGAGCAGTGAAGGGAAATGTTGGGGAAACGGGAGAAATTACTCGACGGAATAAGCAACAGGATCCGCGTACGAAGTCGCTGGCAGAAGCTAGTTCAAAATAATTGTGATTGTTAACATGTTTGGATCAGCAACGTCCTAAGACGTCGATCTGTATAATTTCTTGTTAACACAACGTCTAATCTTGGCGCCGGGATTCCGATCCCGATTTCCGGCCACCGTAGACGCGGGCTCGCGGACGGCGAGCCATGGGTAGCTCGCTGTCCGATCGTCCGGTAATGGACCGAGTCCAAGACGTCGACGACGCGCACTGTTCCCGCGCGCCTCAAGGAGTTGTCAGCAGCAGGAGGGGCCCAGCTGGGTCGAAGCCTACTGGGGACAAGGTTGTCCGAAAGGGAGTTCGTGCCCCGGTATGAAGGCTAGAACGAACGGCGCGGGGTTTTTAGTCAGTAAGAGTCTGACACTATCTCCCGCTCCACCCAAGAGCGGGTTTTGTCAAAGATGATTTTCCCCGTCGACAAAAAAAAAAAAAAAAAAACGTCTAATCTTGGGTGGAGCGTTCCTTTTAGCCTTCATACCGGGGCACGAGCTCCCTCATAAGTAGCTGTAGTAAATTATAGTAGTAGGCAAGTAGCTATAGTAAATATTTCGCTGCAACACTTTTAATATCAAATATCTAGAGCTGCTTGAAAAGCAGAACGTTTATCAACGTATGTCTGTTTTATCATCATCATCATTTTAGCCGAAAGACGTCCACTGTTGGACATAGGCCTCCTCCAAGTGTCGTCACAATGAATAGTCCTGTGCGTCTCGCAACCATCAGATTTCCGCTATTTTTACCAGGTTATTGGTCCACCTTGTAGGAGGCCTTCCATCGCTGCGTCTTCCGGTATGCGCGGTTGCATTTTGTATAAAAAATACTGCCATAACGTGCACACTTTACGAGAGCAGTGCGTTGCCGAACGTGTTAAAAAACACAATAAGTATTTTAAAAAAATCTGGCTACCGAAAAGTCACATGGTCAATCCCATACATTTTAATTATTCATCAATCGTTCTCAGAAACACCTACATCTTCCACACAGAACCACGTAATACAGTAGGCATATAACCAACCAAAAAAATATTCGCCTCAACAATTTCAATTTTGCTGATATCTTATTTAAAAGGGAGAGACTTATTTTTCACCCCTAAGTGTACGCCGCCCCTTACGCTCGCGCACTCTTTGCGAACTTCAAAGGGGGTTGTTTCCCCCCCTTGTTAACAAACTTCCACCTATCTGCATTTTTATTTAAGTTTCGACAAAAATTTTCCACCCCTTAATTCAATTTTTTTTCTCTCAGTCGCTCTAGGAAATTAATTAGAGAACATGAAGCTGATTCTAGTCGATTTTGAAGATTAACTGATTTGAATATGATGGGGCTTTTGGGGTGTTGATATTTGCTCGCGGACGGCGAGCCATGGGTAGTTCGCTGTCTGATCGTCCGGTAATGGACCGAGTCCAAGACGTCGACGGCGCGCACTGTTCCCGCGCGCCTCAAGGAGTTGTCAGCAGCAGGAGGGGCCCAGCTGGGTCGAAGCCTACTGGGTGTCCCCTATATACTAGTGCCTTCAGAGACAGTTAACACCAGCCCCCCTAGCCAAGTTACAACCGTTTCTCTTGCGTCGAACGCTTCGAGTTGGCCACGCTCCCGGTTCGTTTGTTCTGACCATGTGACTGACCGTTGAGATGACGTCATTCCCGTACCTTTGAAGTTTTCTACTAGCGTTAACGATTGCAGATTATCAACTTGGCTAGAGGTACAGCCGCGTAAAGGGCCAAATTTTATATAAAAACTGAACAGACAAAAAAAAACAAATAACTTACTAGTTACCATGTTTGTGATGTTCTGCCATATAGCATATTCGGTTTTAAAAAATTGGGAGCTTGGAGTAGGAAGATAAAAATAGCTTAAAACCTATTCTCAGAACTATCAAATACTTATACAGGGTTATTTGTAAAACACTAGCAACCTCTCAAGACTATGTTAATAAGATCATAAACAACAACTTTTGTTCTATGACTTTTTACAAAACATAATACATTTATCAAAACCAAACCTTCATAATTTCTTTGTTCTTTCTAACATATTTCAACTCTGTATTTTGCTGTATCTACTTACGGCTCCCACGCACTGTTCTCGCATAGGAAGCAGGCTTCCGAAACATTGTCATCACACCTACCTAGCAAGCATTTGCACCATAGACTTCGTAACATTTAGAACGTTTTAAAATCTGATAAACTAAAATTTTTTTTTTTTAAAGTCATAGAACATAAGTTATGGTTTATGATGTTAGTACCATAGACCAGGGCCTCAAGTCTGCTATTACAATAGTGTCAGAATGGTCTATCATTGACTTCATAATGGTTGATTTTGACAAGTTTTGGTAATCTACTAATATAATGGCGTCCAATGGTCGTTCCAATGGTCAACCACTGACACTTCATTGAAAGAAGTGATTTCAATGGTAATCTCGTACATAATGACAAATGAATATCTGACGTATGCGGTAATTTGCAAAACTTTTGACAGTTGTTTTGAACAGTGACCTACCATTAAAACGTTATTGTGCAGTTATTGTTTTCAATAAGCTCGATATTGTTATTCTACCACCACTCTATTACGAGATCAATGATCGATCATTATGATTTAGCAGATTACGAACTTTTAGCAAAATGACAATGGGATCGTGTTGGAATGACGAATTTATAAAAATAGCAGACTCGGGCCCCTGAGAGGTTGCTAATGTTTTATAATATAACCCTGTACTAGTACACCAAAAAAAAAGAGAAATCGGTCAAGCCGTTTCAGGTTAGTTCAATAATAGCAAACACGAGATTTTTAATACTTAATACCTGCATTAATTTACCTGGGTTCACTTTTTCACAACCAATGGCCCCAGTAGATTGTGTGTTACAATAGGCTAGTTGCCGTAAAAAAATTAATTAGTCCGTCTTTTAGATTATTCAAAAATAAGGGACACATTTTTTTTTATTTGTAAATTAAACCAAAAATGACAAAGATATAGCCCGTTAAAGTTACGTGTAACGTCACGCCGTGCTGCATTTTTTCGCACGGGGTGACGTCACACGTAACTTTAATGGGCTTATTTCTTTGTTATTTTTGTTTGATCGAAAAAAGAAAAAGTACGTGTCGAATACTTTTTTATAATCTAAAATACGGACTAAATAAAATGTACTTATTTTGACCCTGGAAACTACCCTATTAGGAGTGGATTTCTCTGCTGGAGTCTGTCTTTCCAGGTAGCTAACACCTAGGGATCTTTAAGTCAAGAGTGCATAGTACCTTCTAGGCAAGCATGCTTCATCGTCGACCACATAATCGCTAACCAAAGTGAGATAGATGGAAAGCGCATGCATATCAACAAATACATAAGGCGCTGTAACTTGGCACCTTATGTGCTCATCACCAAAATTAAAAGTGAAGACATCTAAAGATGCCCCCTATTTGATTTCCATAATTGCAATAGCAAATTGCTAAAAAGAAATGCTCATTTCGGGGGTACCGGAGTGGGTGTTTAGCCAAATAATTTTCATCTTAAATATAGTACGGTTAGCAAAAAAGTCTAATAAAAATTCTAAAATATAAAAAAAAACATGCGAAAATCTGAAAAAAAAATCGTGACTGTCAAAAATCAAATTGTCAAATATATGGTTGCTGGATAGTTCGAAAGAATTATCATGGCCCTGGAACGAAAAGAGCAACTGAATGAACACGGGCGGGTTTTAGTCAGAAAAAGTCTGACATTTCGTCTCGAGAGAGTACCTACTCGAGACGAAGTGTGATCTTAGTAATTTTAACTTTGTTTGAAGATATAAATAATGCAACAGTTTCTTGGGTAGCTTAGCACACAACCTGAAACAATGAATGTAATAAATTATGTCGGAACCGATCTCGTACACTTTTCTACTCTAGTGCGAAAAACAGTAAATTGCGTGCTAAAAGCGGGTTTTCGAGTTAGTGTATTGAAAAATATTTTTTAAATATGAAAGTAAATTAAAACGTTGCGTAATGCTAGTTTGCGGTGTATTTTTTTTTAATTTGTATGTATATTGTTGTTTGATTTTACTTCATATAACTATTGTTTCTAAACACAATTTTCTTTCAAACATCAGTTTTATGGTTTTTATTATACAGCCTAATCCCATTTTTGCTGACGCTACATAATTTCAATCGGGGAGACGTTGGCACGCGACCTCGTCTTTAATTATTTCTTTTTTCCTCAAAGACCCAATAATAAATGCAAATAATACTCGAAGCGCCATTCGCCAAATTATTGAGCCTTACGCCTGTATTATGCAGTTTTCTATTAGGTATTTTTTATGTACGTTATATATTATATACATTAGTTATTTTATTTTTATGGTATTTTAAGATGTCAAATGCACGTTACATTATAAATTGTGTGAATCCTTACTAATATTATAAAAGCGAAAGTGAGTTTGTTTGTTTATTTATTTGTTTGTTACGTCTTCACGCTTAAATGGCATAACCGATTTTGATGAAATTTGGTACAGAGATAGTTGGGACCCTGGAGACGGACATAGGCTAATTTATTTATTTTTAAGTGAGAAAAGGGGCAGAAAGAGTAAAGTATATTAATAAATGCGGGCGAAGCCGCTGGTAAAAGCTAGTTATTGATATTGCTTTGAAAACTTTTATCAATTAATCAGTCATGAAAATGTTTGATATTTATTTGTAACTAGCGGCCTGTCCCGGCTTTGCACGGGCAACAAATATAGCCTATGTTACTCAGGGTGAATTTAGCTTTCCAATGGTGGAAACATTTTTAAAATTGGCACAGTAGTTTTTGAGTTTATTCATTACAAACACACACACACAAAAATACAAAATTTTCCCTCTTTATAATATTATTAGTGTAGATAACATAAGAAAATATGTACATAAGATAAGATATATATTAAAAAAAATGTTTATGCTAAACGCTTAATTGACACTTCGCGTGACCCAAGGGCTGGCTTTTACCTCGATCAGAGACTAAGCGTTGCCATACAACGTGGCAATGCAGCCAACCTTTTGGGCACACTTCCAGTCGACAGAGCGATGCCGAGGAGTTTTATGACGCCATATTTTAGTCAGGAGTAGCCTCATTGTGTTTATAACTACACACACAGTTTAGCATAAATATTTTTTTAGATTTAAGTTTTTTTGAAAACATAGTTTTCAATGATAATTCTTACCAACTGATCAACTTTGCAAGACCCTGTCAGCCAAATTCAAATTCAAATATTTTTATTTCACATAGGCCTACATGGCACTTACAAAACGTCAGAAGCTAGTGCACGGTTCCAAATTGATTGTTTCCTATGGAAAAGAACCGCCAAGAAACTCTATTTACTGTTTTCTCCATATATTAGTTACTCTTTTAAAAAAAACTAGTTGATGATAAATTATGTTATTTTACTGACATAACAAGTTTTTAACTTTGTGATTTTTCATGCTACGGTTTTGAAATTTTGTACAAAAATTCTTTACATAAAACTAATAGACAGATGTTTTAGGTTTCGCATATACTAAAAATAAGTTTGTATACATACATATATAAAAAAAACTAGCCAGACATCAGAACTACACAGAAATAATAAAAGATCATAAACACATAAGTCAAGAGTCGATAAACCAAAAGGAAATAACTTTAACAATTAAAGATTCGAGGTAGCCGAAGATGAAAAAACTGAGAAAATCACGAAGAAAAGAAAAGCCATTAAAAACAATCACCAACAATAATTCTTGGTGAAGTTTGAAGTCCAAATCGCTTGTCCTTTGCAGGGGCTTGATAAATATGAAGGGACTGGATTTAACCTGATCATTTTATGACGGGGATATTATATTTTATGAGGTATGGTGTTTGGCTTTGAGTGGTTATTATCAAATCTGCCGTTAAGAACGCGCAATCCGAGACATCCCTACTATATATTTATATATAATATTATAAATGCGAAAGTAACTCTGTCTGTCTGTCTGTCTGTTACGCTTTCACGCAAAAACTACTGAACGGATTTAGATCAAATATGGTAGGTAGGTAGAAGAGACACTGGAATAACACATAGGCTACCTATAATTCCACTGCTGAGCACGGGTCTCTGCCCACGCGATATAAACTGTAGTCCACGCGGGCGAAGCCGTGGGCGGAAAGCTAGTGTTTCCATATATTTTTAAGGCTAGACTTACAACAACCGTATCAAAACAATCGGATCCGATGAAACTGCAGAATACTGATTCCTAAGCCACAAATTTCACCTCGTTTAGGAGGCAGGGTTCTAATATTAGAATATACCTTCCTTTCATCATCATCATCATCATTTCAGTCGAAAGACGTCCACTGTTGGACATAGGCCTCCTCAAGTGCCGCCACAATTAAAGGTCCTGTGTGTCTCGCGTCCATCGGATTTCTGCATCCCTTACCAGGTCATCGGCCCACCTTGTAGGAGGCCTTCCAAGGCTACGCCTTCCGGTACGTTGTCGCCATTCCAGAACCTTTCGGCTCCAACGGCCATCTGTTCTGCGAGCAATGTGCCCTGCCCATTGCCACTTAAGTTTGGCAATTCTTCGTGCTATGTCGGCAACCTTGGTTCCTCTGCGGATATCCTCATACCTTCCTTTAATGAACTTATATTTGTAAGTCTTAACTTTGTTTGTAAGGTGTGAAACTGATTTAATTGATACAACCGTGATTATGACGTTATTATCACACAGTTTTTCTCTAGATTTTGGAAATGCATTTTGTACTCTATAATCTAAGTTTCTATTGAAATTGAATCATAAAGACCTTTGAAAATCTGAACGTGGACTTTGACCCTGCTGAAAAAAAGTAATTATACATTTATAGAAACCTTGCACTCTAAATTCTTCAATCGACATTCTGAATGACGAATACTATTTCGATTTTCTAAATTTTTTTTTAAGACATCCTGGAACAAGTTTTGTGAAATATATTTTTTATTATTGAAAGGCTTGCGTTTGACCACCATCTCACCTGATGGTAAGCGATGATGTGGTCGACGATGGAACACGCTTGCCTAGAAGTAACCTATTCACTTTTGACTTATAGACCCGTAAGTTGTAGCTATCAGGAAACACAGACTCCATGCACTAAAGTATAAAATGAGGCTGATATATTATCCTTATTTGCTCAAAAGTGCGCCAAATCAAAATCAGAATTAAAAAAAAAGTGTGATAAACTACAGTAACCTTTAAAAACGCGTAACGTCGAACAAATTAGCATTGCACATAAATTTTACATAAACTATTGGACAGGGGTTGTCGCACCCCATCGGTGCACCCCCGCGGGTCGCCTCGTGACCCTAACAAGCATGGTGGCAGAGGATTTAAAAATCGATACATTTAGTTCAATGGTGTAGTTCTGTGGATACCATGGGTGAAATAGAGGTCAGATCTGGCGGTCATCAGGCCACGAGTAATGGCATGCTCGGCCTTATAATGTTCCCACTGTTGGGCTGACCTCGTCTCTGGGAGAGGGAATGGGCCGCTATCCACCACGCGGGCCCAGTGCGGGTTGGTGGATGTCACATGTCTTCGATTTTTTGGTTTTAGGGCATGCCGGTTTCCTCACGATGTTTTCCTTCGCCGTTTTGGGAGCACTGGTGATGAAAGAAATTACACAAGGTAATGCGCCTGGCTGGGTTTGAACCCGCGACTTCAACTCGTAAGTTGGGGCCGTGATCACTCGGCCACCACTGCTCGCGAGTAAGATAAGGTATAAACTTCGAATGAAGAGTCTCCGATCTTGATAGGAGTGGGTGCTACATGAATGTTAACCATAACTTTGGTTTTGTCCATGTTCATTTTATGTCTTTCGGATGGCCTGCTGATATACCTACTGATCTTCTCTATCAGCCATGACTACTATGTCATCCGCAAACCGAATTTAAGTGATGTACTCGCTATTGACATTATTGCCCAGCGGGCTAGGCCCTAGCCTTCTCCATTCCAGAACCTTGAAGAGATTCTCCATAGCAACAGTAAACAGTTTCGGAGAAATGACGTCTCTTTACCTCACACCTCGCCGCAAGAGGATAGGTTTTGAGCTCTGGTCCTGAAGTCAGACTGACTCATGTATACTAATTTTTTTTTGTAAATCTTTCGTGCTCAATATACTTAAATACGCCTCCTAATTAACCTACGAAAATCAAAATAACTGCCTTTTCGTTTTTACCCTCGAGCTAAAAACGGAACGTTATTTACACACCCACCCCAAGAAATTCTTTCAAGTAGAAAAAAAAAATATTCAAATTCGATCTCCTGTTGATGGAAAGTCGAAAAATTTCCCCTTCTGTAATCATATCAAGTATATAAGTATGCTTTCTGCGTATGAGGATTCAAAGAGAGACCGTGTTTTAAAGAAATTCGACTTTTCTACCTACCCTCTCTTGGTACAGTCGGGGAAAACAATCGTAACAGATATATTCTGTAGAATAAAACAAATAAAAGTTATTTTTTTAATTGCCCCACACTAGGAATTAATAATAATAATAATATTCCACAACTATCACACAACGCCATCTAGTCCCATGCTAAGCAGAGCTTGTGTTACGGGTACTAGACAACTGATAAACATACTTATATATTTCTAAATACATACATTTTATAGATAAATTACACCCAGACACAGAACAAATGATCATGCTCATCACATAAACATTACTCCTGTATCGTCGATGCGTTTACTACATTAAACTAACTTTTTTTTATTACTTATCTACATTGTGCTCACAAGAAACATGTAACCAAGATTTATGTAACTCATAATCAATATTTTTAAACCTTGTTTAGCAAGTTCAATCCCATTGCTGGTCCTCCCTCCCCCGTCCATCTTACGCGGATCTGTGCGTTTTCCTTCCAGTTCTGGTAAAATCTGTCCAGTTTTTGCTACCATCTCCTGTTAAGTCTGCCATATCTAAATAAAAACCATTCTTATGTTGAAAACTATCGTAAGTTATTAGTAGGAGCTCTATTAAATGACTTTACCAGCTCCGTTAGGTATAGGACCCTGCTGGGTCAAAGCCTACTGGGGCCAGGGTTATTGGAAAGGAACTCGAGCCCCGGTATGAAAGCTAGAAGGAACGGGGTG
This sequence comes from Mythimna lalbum, assembly GCA_949319445.1. Taxonomy (NCBI): domain Eukaryota; kingdom Metazoa; phylum Arthropoda; class Insecta; order Lepidoptera; family Noctuidae; genus Mythimna; species Mythimna lalbum. The sequence goes on along the minus strand of OX439361.1, from coordinate 18,004,509 downwards.
GGTTTTTAGTCAGTAAGAGTCTGACACTATCTTCCGCTCCACCTAAGAGCTGGGGTTGTCATTGGATGATTTTTAACCACCGTAAAAAATAAGCTCTGTTAGGTATAAATGACGTTTTTCGACGTCATATTTTAGATTGTTTTAGTCAGCTGGTTAATTTTAGTGTAAATTTGTTTGTAGATTTTAATTATATTTTATGTCAATTTAACATTAATCGGAATCATTTATCTCCACGACTGTACGAAACATGACACCCCAAACTCGATGGGATGTTTTTTTCCTAAATCAGATGCACTCCCCCATCGCTTGCTACCGTTATTATTAGATTTGTTAGAACACAGACCGATTTTTATACATAACATATTATATACTTACTTCAACAAGCCAATAACGACCTTAAAGCTATAAAAATTAGACACAATTTGGTGTTTTAGTTACATGTGCGTATATTTTTTGGGTATTGATTTTATTTGTTTACGAATAATAACATGTCTGACTGTTATTTTGTCCGTTTTGGTTATTGAATCGCTACCAAATGTTTTGAAGATAAAATTTTAGAAAGATACCACCAGTTATTGGGAAGAGAATTGCTGGAATACCTACTTACATAATTATGAAACATGGTCCTTCACACATCTGTCGGAAAAAACTGGTAGAAGTTTTAACAAAGACAGAGTTTTTCATGAGGAAGGTTTAGGGTGTTTTTGACATTATGCGGTTTTGATCACGCATTCATCATCAACGTGCAATTGCTCCGCATGCGTTACTCCCGCAAATGTCCAGTTCATACAAGTGAGCCTATACATTATAAAAAAAAAGTATTTATTTATGGCAATGCGTGGAATACACACGTAGAACGTTTTTTTAGGGCATTTGCATTGACATTTTTTGAAATTTTCTGCACAATAAACTGGTGAGCGTGGTGAAATCCGCAAAATATTACCCGAAAATCCGAGGTCCCGGATTGAACTGCAATGAAGGAACACAGTAGTGGGTTTTAGTCAAGTTCTCTTTAGTCACTTCTCGGGAAATCATCCAATTACTTCTCCCGCCCAATTGGATCATTTCCCCATGAAAAAAAAACTTATTTTAGGAACAATTGGTAGCTCGCCGTCCGACCGTCCGGGAACCGCCCAGAATGAGCTCGAGTTGTCGACATGCGAAGTGTTCCACGACCGCCTCAAAGAGCTTACAGTGCCCATGGGTTGACGTCAGCAAGGGAAGCCCGTGGTCCTTGAATGCAAAGGAACATAGGTGTGGTTTTAGTCAGTAAAAGTCAAAAACATACTCCCGTTCCGCCATAGAGCGGTAGAAGTACATAATTGGTTGGTTTCCAACCTTGAAAAAAAGCGTAATAAACTCAAAATAAACAATTTAGCCTAGCAGAACAGATGGCCGTTGGGGCCGAAAGGTTCTGGAGTGGACACCGCGTACCGGAAGACGCAGCGATGGAAGGCCTCCAACAAGGTGGACTGATGACCTGGTGAAGGTTGCGGGAAACCGATGGATGCGAGACGCACAAGATCGTTAGTTGTGGCGACGCTTGGGGGAGGTCTATGTCCAACTGGACATATATCGGCTGAAATGATGATGATGATGAAACTATTTAGACTTAGGTTAGGCAAGTAAGCTGTACCTAACTCATACAAATGATACTGTAGTTGGTAAACAGGATATTGAATACACTATGGAATTTTATCTGTAGTTATTTCAGCGAAACAAAGGAAATTAAATGTGTTAGGTAGGTTTTAGTTCGGTATGTTTTATTTTGTATTTATTTACTGAATATAATAAATTGTATTGTACATCAAAATAAAATAACTTACGATACATAAACTTAAATCTATGGGTAGGTTCAATAGCAGTCCTACCGCTTTTTTTTTTGGTGGGTAAATCTTCCAGTGACATTCCCCGCTCTTGGGCGGAGCGGAGATAGTGTTAGACTTTTACTGACTAAAAACCCATCCCGTTCCTTAGTGCCTTCATACCAGGACTGAGTTACCTCTCGAAACTAACCCTGATCCCAGTACGCTTCGACCCAGCTGGGCCCCTGCTGTTGCTGACAACTCCTTGAGGCGCGCGGGAACAGTGCGCGCCGTCGACGACATGGGCTCGTTCCGGATAGTTACTGGACGGTCGGGCAGCAAGCTACACATTGCTCGCCGTCCGCAAGCCCGCGCCTACGGCAGCAGAAAATCGGGATAGGAATCCCAGGAGCGCCGTTGCGGTCGGCCTCCTCCTTTGCTAGCATTACTGCTTCGCAGAATGAGGCGTCCACCTGCCACTCCTCCTCGCTCCGGACCATGGCCATAGCCTGAATGGCAATAGCCCCCACGAGGGCCCGACGATGGTAGTCTTATCGCTGACAGACCTACCAGACAACCTTAAAATGGGTTGAAAAAAATAAAATAATAAAGAAACTAGTCAGTGGTGTCCTGCATATAAGTTTGGGAAGGGAAAGAATACCTTTGCATTAATGTACTTTTATGCTTGCTAGTTACTGAGCAATTTGAATTTCTCAAGTGAGAGACAAGTATTTCTTATTCCTAGTAAAATAAAATAAATAGTCAAGTTACCTAAAATTATGACTCAAATTACACTTTTGTCCTCTACATGTAGAAAAAAAAAACCGAGCTTCTACTATTAATAGACATTCATCCCATCTGCCGACACCATAACCAATCCAGCTTGCAATAAAACAAAAATAACTGCCATCTAAAAAAAAACAAAAGAGACCATAAACAATGACGTCCGAAAAAGGGGTCAAACATTCCCACATCCAAAACGGTATAACTGACAAAAAAACTAATTTCAATAAACAAAAATTTATTCAAATTTTTGCACCTCTATTTTTATTAAGACAATGTAACGTTTCTGATTTGGCTCGACATCTGTTTTACCCTTGCATTTATTGTTTATAATATAAAAGCAACAATAGTTGCCGTTGACAATCACGGTGAACAGGAAAGGTGAAGTTAAAACAAAAAAAAAAGATTGTTATAGTAAGGAACAGGTTTTCATTATCATTAGAAAGGGTAAAGTGAGATGTAAGCCCGTGAAGTGTTCTGCTCATGAATTTAGGGTTGGCGACGTAACTATTTATTAGTCAAAATTGGATTGACAGAACAACAATATTTTAAGCGTTTATTAATATTTGTAACTTCGTATTAGAGCTTCGCAAAAAATTTTCTTAGTTTTTAAATAATTACTAAAAAAATATCTTTAAATAAGTCAGTAGTCAAGTGGGAATTGAGTCAAGTAATCTATTCTTTCGGCTGAGGGCGATTAGAGCGATTTTTGAAAGAATAGAGATTAGAATTATACGTAATCTTTTTAAAATGAATTTTTATTGGTCCACAGCTGCGCAAAGGTCATAATTTACTTATACTTAAACCGCAAAAATATCTAACTAAATTACTGTACTGTACTGTAATGTACCAGTTGTCTTACATTTCCTTATTAAATCGCCAACCCTATCGTCTCCCGTATTTTAATTATAGCTTCCTCTTCCCCTGCTCCTTGAAGACATTGTCCTCATTTATAATTTATTCATACATTTCATTAGAAATTATTCACAGCTCGAACCGTATGCAAATTCACCGAAATTAAAATATAGACAAAGTATGCATTCTCTTATTTTTTTTTAATAAAAATAGTTTTGTCAATGCAACCGTTCCCACCGAACGGGTTATATTTCAAAATTGGAACGAGAATGTCATTGCTTTTTATTAAAACATAAATTGTTTTTTTTAATGTCATTCTTTAAGTAGAGGAAATGTTTTTATGATTAGTTTTGTCTGATTTACATCTTAAAAATTAATAGGTGCATTGTTAGCGTTGGTAATAAATTGCTTTAAAGGTGCTGTGAGAACGATTAAGACTTTTGAGGATTTTAATTGCACAAGAAAACGGAAATAGAGCCGTCCTGCAGTTCCAGTTTTACTAGATCAAGTTTGTCGTGTCATCAAATCCAAAAGTCTTTACGAGTACTTAACTTAAATCTGGATACACTATTCATCTTACGAAGGCTCAAGAGATCAGATAGTTTTTTTTTTGAGGTAGGTAATCAACCAATGCCTTCTACTCTGGGGAGTAGTGGAAGAACGTGTTGGCTTTTACTGACTGAAACCTCACCAGTGTCCTTCAGTTGCTCTTACGTTTCATGATCCCAGTTCTCTTTTCAGAAATTCTTAGGGTCCCTAGTGGGCTACCTTACTAGGACTCTATGGTGTTGCTGGTACCTTTTTGAGGCTGGCGTGGAATACAACGCACCGTTGACATCGACAACTGGGGCACGGTCGGCAAGCTACCTATCGCTCGCCGCACACTGGGACCTATCCATACAACGTAATGGACTAAATAGAATAGAACTTTGCGCAAAAAGGAAAAAAAATAAAATGTTTGATTCAGTACATTAAAAACCATCCCATCACATATAATTAGCCATAGTACTGATCGTTAAGGTTCATAAAAACAATATTAGAACCACACAACTGCGGACAATTTCTGCGCTTCAAAGATGTTCAGAATAGGCACATGAAGAGATGCGAAATTGACCCCGCCACTTGGGAGAAACGGGCACAAGATCGGCTTGAATGGAGACGTCGTGTGCAACAGCACGTGCAGGCCTTCGAAGATAGGAGGAGGTTGGAATTGGACCAGAAGCGTGATGAACTCAAAGCTAGACCACCAACAGCTATAATTTATAATGTCGTTAATGGTGTCCTGACATGTCCGCTTTGTGCTCGGAGTTTTTCGGCCAAGGTTGGATATGCAAGCCACATGAGGGCGCATAAAAGAGCTGCAGATCTGAGCTCACAACCACTATGAGAGGTCAAAGAGTGCGGTCGCTGTGGCCGAAATCGGCTAGATGGCATCATCATCATCATCATCATCATCATCATCATTAGAACAACCATACCTTGACGATTATTTGTAGAATTTTTTTGTTGTTAATTTTGTGTTGTATTGTTGTTATTAACCCTTCAGATACCGTCAATTAGAGACACAATAGTAAGACAATAGATGCGCGGCCACCGGTGGTCGCTTGGGGATTCATGAATTAATAAATTCTCTACAAACTCACGAACGTTATAGGATTATTAATGATGTGGGTATAAAGTAAACTTTGAGCTGATGAACTGGACAGTAGATAGCTGGTACTGATTTAGTATTTGTAGAAATGATGTCCATCTCCTTCATTAGCATTACTGCTTTTGCTTTGTATTATTGACTAGCTCTTTTACCTGCAGCTTCCCTCGCGTACATAAAATATAGCTTATATAACTCAGGAATAAAGCAGCTTTCTATCTGTGAAAGAATTTTATCAATCGGACCAGTACTTCCAGAGATTACCTCCTAAGTACAAACAAAAAAACAAACTTTAACTCTTTATTATATTAGTGTAGATTGAGTGATTATTATAGTTTTGAAAGAAAGAAAAGAAAGAAAACATGTTTATTCCGCCTAAATAGACGCACAAATCATTACAGAAAAAAAAATGCCTGCCAGGCCATGTATACAGGGCTTAAATGTATTGAGTAACAAATTACTCTGTGATTGCACCTACACCATAGACAAAAGAGTTGTGCAGGTTATCTATTGCGACTACTCTTTGTTGTCTTTGGCATTTTGACGCTGGCTTCAACAGAGACAAACATAACAAAATAAACAGTGATAAACCAAAAATAAACGAAAAAACACAATTTTACCATATGGGCATAACTAATGGGTTTTGGAAAAATACTGTATTTTACTGCAAATTTTTAAAAGAATGGAATGGTCTTTTCTATACTAAATTGTGAAAAAGGTATTTCCAAAATAAAGGGATGATTAGAATTGAGCTGAGATTTACGCGGGCTTGTTTCAAATAGCAGATGATATAGGTATATGATGATGATGATGTGATAGCAGAAAATTATCCCAAGGGAACATATTTCCGAGATAAAAGGTATCCTATGTCCTATTCCAAGACATGGTCTATCCGAGTACCACGTTTCATCAAAATTCGTTTTGCCATTTAGACGGGAGACGTAACAAACAAACAAACTCACTTTCGCTTTTTTAACCCTTCAGATACCGTCAATTAGAGACACAATAGTAAGACAATAGATGCGCGGCCACCGGTGGTCGCTTGGGGATTCATGAAATAATATTAGTAAGGATATGGCAGTATAACGTAACGTTTGCCGGGTCAGCTAGTTATTTAATAAAAAAATACTTTACATTACACTGGTAGTTGACTTGAATTGCGAGTAAAACCACTGGTAACAACAAGTATTTAATAAACAAATGACACATGAACCATGATATGATCAACTTCTGGTTTCTATTCGAATTATGAATTCAAAGAACTTGCATGCAATTCAATATATTATGGGATACGGCTGTTTTCCCTTTCGCCGTCCATTAAGGCTCACGACAATCATAATGTCAATCTAATACAATTTATTACAAAACATTTACAATTTCAAATGGTTGTAATTGCTATAGGACAATCAATACCCGTCTCAAATATTTTCTATTTTCATAACTACCTTCCAACTTAAAACATTTTGCCAAACGATTTTGTACTTTACAACCTTGAGTTAAGGTTGTGTGCTGATGAGGTTGAGTGCAAATAAATGCAACGTGTGAAGTGTTCCGTATATTTGTAACTGTCAAAGTGTAAATCTTGTGGTATGAAAATAAACCGGTTTTTATGATGATTAGGAGGACAGTTAGCTTTAGATGCGTAATTTTAAATGTTTAACCATTTTCTCTATTGATGGGAATACAAAGTTGATATTTTACAATGTTTCCGAAGACTAGAATCATGTCAAAGAGACCTAAAAGTAATTTATAAAACGCAGCAGTGCCCTCGATAATCTTATTTGAATTGTAATTTTTTTTTTAATCTTGGTAACCTTCCGGACCAAGCCCAAGACGTCTACGGCGCGTATTGTTACACGCACACCTCAAGGAGTTGTCAGAACAGGCCCAGCAGGGTCGAAGCCTACTAGGGCCAAGGATCTAGTTCGAAAGGGAGGCCCAGCCCCGTTATGAAAGGTAAGAAGGTACGTGGTGGGTTTTTTGTCAGTAAAAGTTTGACGCTATCTCTTGCTCCGCCCAAAAGCGGGGGATTTCATTGGATGATTTTTACCCACAGAAGAAGAAAAAAATGGTTTTTGAAGAGGTCATAAGTTGCAGGGCAGTGGTGGGGACAGTGGTGGGGGCAGTGGTAGCGGCTTCAACTTACGAGTTGAGCTTGGTTCAATCCTAGTTCGGTGTTTTACTCTTTGTATTTTTAAAGCCGTCGAGACCAGCCTAGAAAGAGTTGGTGATTGGGACGTTTGCCGCGAGTACTGGTTAGAGACGGCGAAGGAGAAGAAAGTTTGGAAGGACTTGGGGAAGGCCTTTGCCCAGCAGTGGGACAGTATGGCTAGTATAAAAAAGAAAAAATCGCGAATAATCTATTATCCTAAACACAAAAAATCTGTGACATCCTCTAAGCCACATTGAGGCTCTCTCCTAAAGAGGAGGCCTGAATCCCAACCATGAGAACTATACTTAAAATAAGATATTTGTCTTCCATTGAAATAATTAAACCACTGCTCATTAGCTCTATTTTAAAAATAAAGCAAGTTCTAAAACCACAGTACTCGAAGACAATTAAAAAGGGAACAAACGATATTTTAAAATATCTTTAGCATTAAAAATGCCGTAAGTCATAATTTATTTTAACACTAATTGATTGTGTTTACTGCTTCGTACGGGGATACTCTTATTATAATTATAGTTCAATTCATAAGAGGTAGCGGGAACGACTTTTGTTCTAACGCCCTAGCCAAGTGTAGCTGTTTCGCTTGCGTCGAACGCTTCAAGTTGGCCACGCACCCAATTCTTTTGTTCTGACTGAGCGTTGAGATAACGTCATTCCCATACATTCGAAGCTTTCTACTAGCGTTAACTATTGCAGATTAGCAACTTGGCTAGGAGTACTGTTCTAATCATTCGATATAAGTCTAGTACCTAATATCTGTCTACTAACTTAACCATTTTTAAGGACTAAGTCTTGTTGTATCGATAAACACCAACCAGATTAAAAGTGGCTGATTTATGTTATTTTAGATTAAAAAACATAATTATTTTTCTTTTAAAAGGATATAAATGGACTTGAAACCAACCGGTATAGTTTTTTTTTGGTGTCAGTTGAACCCTTTTGTACAAAGTAACTTCCTTATTTTTAGAGATAGCTTAGATCTGTTTTCACCAAACGATAGAGCATTTTTTCTGATCATTTATGTGTGTAGTATAGTATATTTATGTGTGTATATATTAAGTTTGTAGTGTATACTTAACTAATTTTCGACAAAATCTTTTCACTAGGGCCACAGAGTTGACGTAGCAGTATTGGATAAAAATTTTCAAACTCGCTTATCCCTTGCGCCATACATGAGCTTTAAAATAGCACTGACATACGTCAGCAGAGTCACGTATACCATCGCGTTTTATATACGGAAGCGACTGCAAACTCATAACTCACCTTTTATCTGTACAGTTGGTATGAAGGAACTTTTTGTTACCCTCAAACGGGGTAAGTAGGAACGTACGGGTGAATAGAAACAAAACTTGGATTAGGATATTCGGTTCGGTATATATTAGGAAATCTATCGGAGGCTATCATGACCTTAAACCGTGATCTGGCTCGTATATGTGACTGGAGCAAGAGGTATGGACTCACGGTGGATCTCCTAAAGACGCAGGTTATTGTAGTGGGCAGTTCTAGGACAGTTACAAAGATTGATTGGACGACTCTTCCCCAAGTTTCTTTTGACAATTCCATAATTCCTATCAATGAGAAAGTTAAGAACTTGGCGATATTTATCGATAAGAATTTCTCATCTACATACAAAGTGCGGTCGAATAACGCACATATAGACACCGCTCACGGACATGATATCTCGGAGTGCCTCGGCCCGCTCGTCGATCAGTTCCGGCTCAAACGCTCATTAGTGTGCGTCCACCGAGCGTAGGTATAAAAAGTGAAGTATTTACATGAGATTGTCTTCTGTAGCCAGCACTTCGATCTTCTACAGGGTGCATTTTGAAGTGCTTACGCGTGTCACTCTTTCATTGTTGAGACGTACGTCGAAGGACTGTGACAATTTGTCTGCTGCGGTCTTTCAATCGTAATATTGGTGTCAATATATTTCAACTCTGTATTTTGCTATACCTACCTACGCCTGTATGTTGCGACGCAAGCGCATCAAGCACCCCCGTCGCTTTATCCCGCTCCTCTCTGCTAGTGTACTATCGCTTACTTCGCATATACTTCGTAATATTTAGAACGTTCGATTTAAGTATTCTTATTTTTGTATGATTATCTGATGGATAAAATAGTTTTTTTAAAAGTCATAGAAAAAAGTTGTATAGTCCTGAAACATTGCCAGTGTTTTACAAATACCCATGATATAATCATGATACTTATATTTATTCTAGCTAATTATCTTGATAAAACACTTTACATAAGGATAAATATAATTTATCATATATCAAGATAACAAGACTACCATCTGCATCGATAACGCAAAAAAACGCTCATAAACACTAAGTATTTCTTACACGGCTAATCACGCTAATAGTATAAAGACGAAAGTTTATGAGTGTTTGTGTGTGTGTATATGTTACTACGTCACGCTAAAACGGCTTTTTTATTGTTGACCGGTTCGCGCTTGACCGGTACCTCACCTGATGGAAAACCACGATGCGGTCGACGATGAAGCGCGTTTTCCAAGAAGTAACCTATTCACTCTTGACTTAAAGATTCCCGCGTTGGAGCCAACAGGAAGTTACACAGACTCCGGCAGGGAATCCCACTCCTTAGATGCACGCACAATGAATGTGGAATACAAAACGTTTTGTGCGTATAGGTGGGATGTTCACCATGTACCGGTGGCGCATCGCCGGACGCCTGGTGGTCCGATGATGGAACGGGCTAGGCGGAATTAGGCTATGCAATTCCGACGCTCACTCTCCGAAATGCAACCGGTAGAAAACAGACAGGCTAGCGACTCGGCGTCGATGCTCAAGACTTTGAAGTCTCGACTCGAGGAGTGCATCATTGCCAATGATCCTCTTGGCTCGCCTCTCAACTGCCTCAACTGTATCAAGCTGGTATTGGGCAAATCCGTCCCAAAGATGAGAGTGGTACTCCATACACGATCGAATGCCTGAGTGAATTTGGATGAAGCCTACACTTTGGTACACGGGGAGACCACGTCTATAGAACATAGGATATTTTTATCCTGGGAGTGTGTTCCTTTGCTTTGAGATGTGCTGCTGGAGGAAAATGCTTCAAATTCCTTGGAATGCTTTCCTTACTTTCCTATTACTTACTACCTTCTCACTCTTACAAGAACTGAACATCAGTACTGGACTGTTAACAACAAAGGCTGTATGTGCAGAGTACTAGAGTTTTTGGCCACAAAGGCAGACCAGCTCATCGTAATTGGCATAGTTGATGGCAAACGACCAAGAATCTGCAGCCCAAAAAGATGGGCAGATCAGGTCCGCTCCACACTGGACACCTAATTACACGTCGTACTTCATGACACCAAGAAGCGTTACAGATGGCGAGACACGATCAGTATGGAGCTAATCCAGTGGGAACTTCACGACCATCAGCAATGAGGGTCGACTCTAGGAGGAGGAAGTTCCCTTGCGATATTTTTCAATAACGCGAGTGAAGCCGTGGGTTGAAGTTACTCATCGACATCTACACTAATATAATGAAGAAGTAGTTTGTTTTTTCGTTTTTATGTTTTTTTCTTTGTTTTTATTTTCAATATTTTTAAGCGAAATACGAGTGGTATTTGTACTAATTATTAACGAAATCTCACAAACTATAATATCTACAAACACAAAATTTGTCAGGTAGGTTCCTTAGGTGTAGGTGTAGTGTAAACATCCGCTAAGAACGGATTTTACGAAATTCACCCCATAAAGAGATGAAACGGGGAACAAAGTTTGTATGGAGAAACCGACTGTCACGCTGGCCACTGCTAGAAGCTAGTTTATGAAACTACTAGTTTTAGCCCGCGGCTTCGGCGCGTTAAATTCGTTAAATTCCCCCATTTTAGGGAAGTGGGGGGTTAGAAAATAGAAAGAGACCAAAAGTAGCCTATGTCAATTTCCCACCCTTCAACTATCTCCACTTAAAAAATCACGTCAATTTGTCGCTCCTTTTTACCGTGAAAGACGGACAAACAGACACACACACTTTCCCATTTATAATATTAGTATGGATCAAATGACTTCTCTCGCTCTTGGGCGGAGCGGGCGGAGTCATTGGATAATTTCCCATCTATAAAAAAAATTATATTCATCAATACAAACCGCGAGTTGGAGTGCGATTCATTCTCTCTCCTATAGAGGTGACCTGAGTTACAACAGTGGGAACATTATAACTCTAATTATTATACGTGACCGAAGCCGTTTGCAGGAACTAGTATAATTTAACAAGCATAAGAAGGGGTATCACATAATGACGCAAAAACACCTTGTTTAAGACCCACACATAAGTACTAGGACCTAGGAACAAAGGTATTAGGAACATCTGCCTAACATGTGCAGGCGGACGGCTTAAATGTTAGATTAGACGGTAAAATGATACACGGTTTGTTTGCTCAACTCAAATGGAGGTGGGCAGGGCATATGCTTCGATGCAAAAAGGACAAATGGAGCAAACAGGTGACAGTTTGGTACCCAAGGGATGGTGTCAGGAGCAGAGGACGGAAAGCAAGACGATGGGACGATGATATGAAACTCACTATAGGAACTCACTGGATTAGAGTAGCAGCAGATAGGAAACAGTGGAAAGAGTTGGAGGAGGCCTTTGCCGTAAGGCACACCGAAATCAGAGACATTCTGTAACCGCATGCATGTAAACAGTACTTATAAGTTTTATTTTGTAATTAGTTTTAAGTTTTCGGAAATAAAAGGCTATATTATAAATATCGTCGTTGTAACTTTAAGGCCTTTCTGTAAAAAAATCATATTTAACTTTTCTAATACCGTAATTAGAGACACAATAGAATTCAAAATCGTTTATTTCAAATAGACCAAATGTAGGCACTTTTGAATAGTCAAATGTCGGTCAGTCCAAAAAAAGTGAAACTAAATTGCACCAAAGCGTAGATCTCTATGGAGAAGAACGTACAAGAAACTCCATGGACACTCTTTAAATCATATTATGTGTTACATATAATGTTTGGTTACATTATTTTTTGTGGCTTCTATTATAATTATGGGAGCACAATGTAGATAATAAAATAAAAATAAAAAAAATAATTAAAAGATAAAAATTGAATTAAGCCACTGGCAGCTAAGAGGACCAGTCTCAACTGACGGCACCCGTTCACGAGCATGACGCGTGCATCAGCCCCACTCAGCTCAACCATTTTCAAAGGAACTGAATGACTCAATAACACGTGCCAGCAACTGCAAGAAATTTGAGTGTGACAAACTCTTAAGGTGGTGCATTTCGACTGATCTCGACACACATTTTCACTGTTCTTCATACTGCTCATAACCGATTATGACGTAATTACACATTTTTATTAGATATTTTGGAAACAGTATCTTGTGGATACTATCTAGGCTTCTATAGAAATCAATTTCGTGTAAAACTAGTCCAGTAAAGACCTCTGAAAATCTCCTATTTTGTATGAACTTTGACAATTCATAATTTGCCTAAAAATTAAAAAAGTCAAAAAAGTAAAACTATAGAAGCCTTGCAAATTTTATTAAGATTCTGAATGACGACAACGTTTTTCAAAAACTTTTAAGGATTAAAAAAAAACAGCTATTTCGTGGAGCAGATTTGTAAGGTACATAATAGTATCAAGCTCCTAATGCTATTGTATGATATAAAAGACTAATATCTAAAAAAGTGTCCCGCTGGCTGGACGTTTGTCTAAATAACGAATATCTTCTAAAGTATTCCTCACAGAAAGTCGAAATTTTGGATTTGTAAAGGAACATAATAGTTGCTAGCTCCGAGCACTATTAGGCGATCTGAAAGTATAATAACAAAAAAAAATAATCTTATGGGGCCTCTAGCTAAACACTTCATAGAAACGTCATTAAATCAAAGCTGTTGAGGTACAAAATACATCTTTTTTTTTTGGTTCAAAATACTGTCTTCATGAAAAGCTATCATGTGTTGATAAATCTCGTTGGGGCCTGCTAGATACGACACCCACGTAAATGTTTAGCACTCTCACCGCCACGCATGTATACATTTTGCCAAAGCAGCAGGCCATGTGGGCGGCGCGCCGCCCATCCCATTTCTTTAGTGGCACGCCAAGCTTAATTTGAGAGAACTTTAGCGGCACGCCAAGTGGCACGCTGGCAGGACACGCCATATATTTATCAGTTAGTAACGGACAAAAATTTTAGTGCTAAATTTTTGGTGCGCCGGCCGCCCACATGGCCTGCCGCAACAGATAAAAAAATCAGTAATGGCTTGCTGCACTAGAATTTACGTGGGCGGCCGGCGTACCACATGGCGGTGAGAGTGTTAGAGAAGTTTATGTAGTGAACGCGGTGAGTGCGGGTGCGTGAAAATAAACGTCACAAATATTTCCATTACTCACGGTTTATTTGCACTAGGTCCAGCACAATACGTACACAACACAGAAGGAGATGGACAGATGAGACACACAATAGTTACAGCCACAGCACAAAACAGAGTTCCACGTAAAAACAATAAAAACGATGTACGTTGCAATTAGAAAGATGCGCCGGCGCAGGCGGTAGGCGGCGAGGTCTACAACGTATTTTCATCGCAGGTTTTACCGATAGACAGAATGATAATAATAATTTATATGTTGTAAGTAACATTGACTTAATTCATGAATCCCCAAGCGACCACCGGTGGCCGCGCATCTATTGTCTTACTATTGTGTTTCTAATTGACGGTATCTGAAGGGTTAAATATAAATAATAATAATCACAACAGTCGTAATTAAAATCACAGTTTTTAAATTAAAATCAATTAAGCTATATCATATAAAGTGCGTCATTAAATTTGATTAAATTGAAATTATTTATATACTCTCTACTAAATAATAAAATAAATTTGTAACTATTAAAATTCAATCATAAAAAATTAAACAATACAATCCAAATAAAACAGTAAAGAAAAATTAAACAATAAAGTCAAAATTAGATAGAATGATTCATGAGGAAGCTCTAGATGTAATCCATGTATATTATAATAGAGAACCCAACCACCATCGGACAACCCGACGTAGTATGACGACAACGTATGGGTGGACCATACGTTGTTGAAACCTTTACGGTCCGGACTAAGCGTTTCGCCTCGTCGTTTATACCGCTTAGGTACGTCGAAGGACTGGAACAATCTGCCTACTACGGTCTTCCCGCCTGATTATAGTTTGAGTGTCTTCAAGGCAAGAGTGAATAGGCTCATAAACTAGTGCGCTTAACCATCAGAGATTGCATCACACCCTTACATTGTTGAGACACTTCAATGGTCCGGACTAAGCGTTTCACCTCTACGTTTATAATGTGTACGTCGAAGGACTAGAACAATTTGTCTGCTGCGGTATTTCGATACTTATTTAGGTGTCTTCAATGCTAGAGTGGATAGGCTCATTAACTAGTGCACTCACCATCAGAGATTGCATCACTGCTTACCATCAGGTGGGATCGCAGCCAAGCACTAGTATACAACGTGTAACGTTAAATGCGCAAAACCTGAAAATAGTTTGATCAGAATAACGAGCATAATCAATTAAACCACTTTTTAATATAGGTTACATTTTTCAGAAAAATCTTCATTAAAAATGTCGCCTTGTCTATTTATGAATAGGTCAAGCTATCATGTACGCAAACCCGCCGAAATAGGTAAAGAAACACAAATGGTTGTAGTCCAATCAAATTTTCTCATACGAGGGATAATAAAAGTTCTTATTAAAATGCATATATTCATTTTAAACAAACTAAAACTGCACATAAAACCTAATTTTTTTTTTTAAATGATTTTTTTCCACAGAATTAGGTCAATTAAATTAAAAATCATTTGGGGTGTCTGTGGTTTTGCGCATTTAACGTTATACGTTGTATATTAAAAAAAAAAATATAGAGAAAAGTCGAGAATTTTAAGGGTTTGTAACAGTCATGCGAGGCTGGGGCGGGTTATCGATAACAGAAAACTGTCGTACTGACTCTGTCTTCGTATCCTCATCTTCATCTCGCTTTGAGACAACACACATAACGTGTACCGGTTCACTTGGAAAACAAGCATAGTATCCAGGACTATTACAAGCGTTGATGGCATCAGTCCAACTACCACGCTCCTCATCATTTGCGGCAGAAAACGTACGTTCAAATTCTTTACTTCCTTTTAAATAAAACGTTACAGTAAAAATACTTGATCTGCCGCTAAGGTTTTCTTCCGATAAGACGATGGATGAGTATGTAGATAGAATGTACCGATGGTCACAATTGCGAGTGAAGTTTTGTGTCGGTATTTTCTTGAACCCCAACATGTAGTGATCGAACAGCATAAAATATCGGCGACGCCATGTTTTGGTGTACTTTCCACGCAACTCTAGCCAGCCCTCCTTTTTTGTATGTCTGGATCTAGGAATACTGAAAAAACAGAGAGAGATCTATGTTTAGAAAAAAATCCATACCAATATTAATGATGATGATGCCATTTTTATATTTTTAATTTCAGCAGGGAGGTCACGACCCACAGCATTGAGGAAAACGACGCAAGGAGGAGGAGGATAACATTTAGCCGATTTCGGCCACAGCGACCGCATTTCATGGCTCCTCATGGCGGTTGTGAGCTGAGATGTTTTTTTTCGGTGGGTAAAGATCATCCGAATGACATCCCCCACCCTTGGGCGGAGCAGGAGATAGAATCAGACTCTTACCGACTAAAAACCCACCCCGTTCCTTCTTGCCTTTCATACCGAGGCCTAGCCTCCCTTTCGGAAACAGAGCTTAGCCCCAGTAGGCTTCGACCCAGCTGGGCCTTTACGGTTGCTGACAACTCCTTGAGGCGCGCGGGAACAGTGCGCGCCGTCGACGACTTGGATTTGGTCCGGACAGTTACCGGAAGGTCGGACAGCTACCCATGGCTCGCCGTCCGCAAGCCCGCGCCTATGGTGGCCGGAAAATCGGGATCGGAATCCCGCCGACAGCTGGGGCGTGAGCGCCGTTTCCTGATGCGGTCGGCCTCCTCCTTTGCTAGCATTACTGCTTCGCAGAAGGAGGTGACCGCCTGCCGCTCTTCGTCATTTCGAACTATGGCCTGTACCAAGGCCCGGCACGTGAGATCGCTGCCGCCGCGAGCTCAGATCTGCTGCTCTGTAACTGCCCTCATGTGACTTGCATATCGGACTTTGGCCGTAAAAACTCCGAGCACAGACCGGACATGTCAGAACTAATATTACACACTAGTTGTCCCCTGTGGTTTTACTTGCGTCATTGGTTATTGTTCCGCTTTTGTTATTGCTCGTATGTTGTAACCTGCCTTCCTCGATAAATGGGATATTCAACAAAAAAAAAAAAATCGAATGTAACCAGTATTATCCTGAGATTCATTATCATCATCATCAGCCTTTTTAATGTTCCCAAGGCTGGGACTCAGGCCTCTTCTCTAGGAGAGGGAATGGGCCGTAATCCACCACGCGGGCCCAGTGCGGTTTGGTAAACGTCACAAGTCTTCGAATTTTTGGTTCTAGGACATGCCGGTTTCCTTACGATGTTTTCCTTCACGGTTTTGAGAGCAGTGGTGATGAAATTAATCTCTAGATAGTATAAAACAAAGTTGCTTTTTCTGTCCCTATATCCCTATGTACGCTTAAATTTTTAAAACTACGCAACGGATTTTGATGCAGTTTTCTTTAATAGATAGAGTGATTCAAGAAGAAGGTTTATATGTATAATAACATCCATTAAATAGTGGAGAAACACCCGAGCGAAGCCGGGGCGGGTTGCTAGTTAAAAATAAAGTATGAACAGTATAAAAAAATAGATAGGTAGGTACTTACTTCAGGCCATTGTCTGCAACACTTGCATCATTGCTATTTGTTTCTACCTTAACTGTATTATCTAGTGTTTTCTCTTCCATTTTCACAGTTCGATGAGATACTTTTATATTCGTTAAATAATCACTGAAAAATTCTGAATTACAGACACGTATGTAGATCGTTCAGAGTGCTGTTGTTACTGATATAGTATTAGCTATGTTAATACCTAGACCTACTTATTGTTTTTGGCTGATAAACTACAAGGAAACTTATGATTTTATAATTAATATGTCATCCTATTTAGTGATGTGCCGTTGCCAGCAATATTGTCATGAAGTGGGAATATTGGTGGGAATATTGCCGGGAATATTGCCCGAAGTATGAATATTGGAGGCAATATTGCCAGCAATATTCCCATATTGCCGGCAACGGCACATCTCTAATCCTATTTATCCTTACTAATATTATAAAAGCGAAAGTGAGTTTGTTTGTTTATTTGTTTGTTTGTTACGTCTTCACGCCTAAACAGCAAAACCGATTTTGATGAATTTTGGTACAGAGATGGACCTTGGAGACGGACAGACCATTTTTAAAGCGAGAAAAGGCGGAAAAAGAGGGAAGAAAATGGGAGAGGAATTAAAGTATAATAATAAACGCGGGCGAAGTCGCGATTAGGTAAAACAATCAATTATTATACAAGGTGTAAGGGCAGCCCTCCGCAAACTTTAAGGGCTCGCTCAGTAGACGATTTTTTAGGAAAGGAAAAAAAAAATCAGCCTCACCATACTAAACTATATACTTGATTGGACAGTTTGTATGGAGAGGCTGATTTTTTTTGTTTTCGTTTCCTGAAAAAAAAAAATTCCCTCACCTTGATTTAAATCACTGCCGTCCTCCTGTTTTAAAGATTCCAAATATATGTTTTAATGATTCCATAAATTGTCCAGTTTTGTGGAGTTGAAATACAAATCTACACCAATTTTACACTATGATGTCCATTAAATATCTACCTACATATTTTTTTTTTAATTAATTGATACGCGCGCACTAGTTTAGAGCTTATTCACTCTAGCCTTAAAGATGAGAAAGAGACCTTTTGAATAATACTCAGACGTAGGTAGGTATAGTAAAATACAGAGTTGAAATATATTGACACCTTTATTACGATTGAAAGACCGCAGCAGGCAAATTGTTCCAATCCTTCGATGTACGCGGTATAAAATTTGCCGAAAACTGTCACCAAATTTAACTCTAACTGAATAAATAATCAAAAAAACTTTACAGTTTTCATATAGGTAAGTTTTAATTAAATAATCTTCTTATGACACATGTTATCTCATCTGTAGTCAAGAATAGTGCCTATAATGCAATAAAGGCTTATCATGGTTTATGGCAATGGTCGATGAATAAAAAAAAATATACCGGAACCGTCACGAATAAAGATGTGACATCTACTGATTCTAATCAAAAAGCAAAAAAAAAAATATATGTATTGTCTTCAAAAAATCCAGTATTTTCTCTCAACTCATATCATTGTAACATAAGCTTTAAATCAAAAAATAAAATGGTAATAGTCAAATTTCATCTTTTGTTTCATTCCAGTGACATTAAAATGGGGGTCATTTTTTATTCACTTTGCAAAAAATGACCCTTGATAGGGGCACTTTTTTTGAAACTTTCGAATTTAAATTAAGAACTCTATTGTCGTTGCTTTTTTTTTTTAATTACGAACCGCCGGAGTCATTTTTCATGCATCGCTTGCAATCTGATTTACCTGCCAGTAGCTTTTTTTTACGTTGTTTTTTTTTTGGCTGTTAAGTGTGACCCAGTTACGCATAGTTATGTTTATTGGGGGACAGTTACATGAGTCACAGTTATATATATTTTTTGTGAATATGATTCCGAATGTTTTTTTTTAAAGTTCTCGACAAAAGAAATCGAGTTTTTAGTAGTAGGTAATATTTTTAGAATGACAATATTTTATGCATTTTCAATTTTACAAAGACTTTGTTAGATTTTATGTAGGTATCTTAGTAAAGAAGGAAGGCCGAAGAAAAGATGGATAGATTGTGTGAGGAGTGATATGAAAGAAAAGGGAGTTAGTGACAGTTTGACGGGTGACAGGACAGAATGGAAGAAAAAAACGTGTTGCGCCGACCCCAAGTAATATGGGATAAGGGCAGGAAGAAGATCTTAGTAAAGAAGATTTCACTATGAGTTTGAAGTTTTCCTTTCGAGTGTAAGCAAAAATTAACTTAGCGGTGGTCAGGCGAAAGTGTCTTTGATAATACTGATGAAGAAAAATCTCTATTACATAGCAGGTGAAAAAGAAAACAAAAAAAAATATTTTAAAAACTTAAAAACTCTGGTCATAGCGCAAAACTTAATTATTTTCTAGTTGCGTGCTTGCATTTAGCCTGAAGGCCAATTCCGACTCAGTTGCCTGCATCTAAAATAATTGCATAGGCATTTAAATATAATTTTAATAATGTAACGAACATAATTTGCAATTTTATTTTCGCAGAAAACAATGCGTAGCCATTAATAATTTAAATAATAATTATAGTGTTGGAGCTACGTGTGTATTGTCCTTACCAAGTACAGTTAACAACGGAAATAGATTATGATTTTGTATTTGCATGTGTACCTACATTTTGTGCTCATGAGTAAATTTTTTTTTAAATATTGGTTTCGCGCAGTTGTATTTCGGCGGGTGCAAAGTAAAAAAAGTTATCTGCAATTTTGTGATTTTCTATCATCTTTATTGAATTAGTAATTATAAGCAGTTATTTAGTAGGTAATTTTTTTTTTCAAAAACATTATTAACAAGAAAACTATTATTTTTTCGTTTTTGACACTTGAAAGGTTTCTCATGTCTTAGAATCTATATATATAAAAATGACCCCCGTTTTCCGTTGTCACGACTTGGCATGAAAACGGCTTTACCGATTTGGCTGATTTTTTTTTTGTTGTGATTGTTATTGTGAGGAGAAGGTTCTTATGGAAAAAAAATTAGGGTAGTGTAGGGTAGAGTAGGGTAGAGTAGGGTAGAGTAGGGTAGAGTAGGGTAGAGTAGGGTAGAGTAGGGTAAAGTAGGGTAGAGTAGGGTAGAGTAGGGTAGAGTAGGGTAGAGTAGGGTAGAGTAGGGTAGAGTAGGGTAGAGTAGGATAGAGTAGGGTAGAGTAGGGTAGTGTAGGGTAGGGTAGGGTAGAGTAGGGTAGAGTAGTAGGGTAGAGTAGGGTAGAGTAGGGTAGAGTAGGGTAGAGTAGGGTAGAGTAGGGTAGAGTAGGGTAGAGTAGGGTAGAGTAGGGTAGAGTAGGGTAGAGTAGGGTAGAGTAGAGTAGAGTAGGGTAGAGTAAGGTAGAGTAGGGTAGAGTAGGATAGAGTAGGGTAGAGTAGGGTAGAGTAGGGTAGAGTAGAGTAGAGTAGGGTAGAGTAAGGTAGAGTAGGGTAGAGTAGGATAGAGTAGGGTAGAGTAGGGTAGAGTAGGGTAGAGTTGGGTATAGTAGGGTGGAGTAGGGAAGAGCGGGAGCGAAGCCGCGCGGGCAAAGCTAGTATTAAATATTTGTTAAGTTACTGCAACTATCAGAAAATCGCAAAGTTGCAGATAACTTTTTTTACTTTGCACCCGTCGATTTATTTAGCCAGTGTCAAGTCAAAGAAATTTACACTGGCTAAATAAACTTTACATTGAATCTAGTCACTTTAGTTACTTTGAAATACGCGGATTTAACACCTAATGTTATTGCAGTATTTGGCAAAAAAAAAAAAGTATCGGGTCAGCATTCCCGGTAAGTTTCGCTATAGTAGTCAATATTACAATAATTCTCAGCTCCATTTTACCGACATCACGCCTATTTCAATTATTCCACACATTGTCCAGTTGCGCAGACACTCAAATACAGAACTTAAAACAATTTTATATCACAACTAGTTTATATAGATAAAATATAGCTATGTCACTCAGGAATAAAGCAGATTTGTATTGGTGAAAAAATTTTAGCAATCGGACTAGTACCTCCTACAAAAAAAAAAAACTTTACTTCTTTATTATATTAGTGTAGATATCCACTAAGAATCAATTTGCGAATAGTTAAATCAGACGCTGTACTTCACTCGAAGATATCCCGCAAAAAATCTCTATGAGTACATTGGTGGTGTTGCTTATTTTCCTAGCCATTACTGTCCCACTGCGGGGCAAAGGCCCCCCCAAGTCCTTCTAGACATTCTTCTCCCGCACCGTCTGTAACCAGTCCTCGTGGTCTTCAAATTTAAAACTAGCGGCCCGTCCCGGCTTCGCACGGGCAATAAATATAGCCTATGTTACTCAGGGTGAATGAAGCTTTCCAATGGCGAAAGAATTTTTTAAATCGGCACAGTAGTTTTTGATTTTATTTATTGCAAACAAAAAATATAAATTTTTTCTCTTTATAATATTAGTGTATAATAAAAAAAAAACTAGCTGTTTTTACACCCTTAAATTAGTTTATAAAATTATAAACAGTTTTTTTGTTATCACAATTTAATTTACTGTCTATCTTCTACTAGTGGTTTCGCCAACAAAAAGGTAGAAAATTATCCTATGTACTAGGCCAAAAGATTCTGGAGTGGTTACCACATAACGAAGAGGCGAAGACGCAGCATTGGAAGGTCTTCCACAAGGTGGACCGATGACCTGATGAAGATCGCGGGAATCCAATGGATGCGAGACTCACAGGACTGTTCGTAATGGCGACACTTGGCCTATGTTCAGCCGTATACGTACATACATTCAGCTGTTACAGGACATTGTTTCCAGGTTTGCCAAATTTATCGAAATTCATTCAGCCTTTTGAGCATGAAGGAGTAGAAGGTGTTGAGGTAACAAACATACACATACGCATACATTCATACAAACATTAGCCTTAATAATTTATTAGTGTGATGTGATGTGATGTAATGTGATGTGATGTGATGTGATTTGATACTTGAATTTAGAATGATTGCTAAATAATAACAGGTTATTACATTATTACTGTCTGCGATAACGGAGGTCTGCTATTATTTCAAGCTTTTATTCAGAGGCAGTAAGTGGCCATTATGCGCAGACAAAGGACTGATATTCAATACTGAGCTGATTTTGTATTCATCGACTTCAATAGCCGATTATGTAAAGTATTTTGCAGTGTTATAGTATTTTTACATGGGAAAATAGAAATAGCCTCTTAATTATGTATTTATCTACACTGATTCAATAGAGGTAAAATTTGTTTATTTGTTTGTAGGAGGTACTATATATATATATATCCCACCCATACGTACAAAGCGTTTTAGGAATATATTCATTATGCGTACAGGTAAGGAGTGGAATTCCCTGCCGGAGTCTGTGTTACCTGATAGTTATAACGTAGGGTATTTAAGTCAAGAGTGAATAGATTGCTTCTAGGCAAGCGTGTTCCATCGTCGGCCACATCATCGCTTACCATCAGGTGAGATAATGGCCAAACGTGAGCCTATACATTATAAAAAAAAGGTTATCTCTAGAGGTACTGGTCCGATTACTAAAACTTTTTCACCGAAAAAAAGCTGCTTTATTCCTGAGTGACATAGGCTATATTTTATGTATACGGGCGAAGCCGTTGGTGAAAGCTTCATATAATATTTTTTTAAAGAATTAAGCAGCTATCTATCGATGAAAAAAAAAATAGCAATTGGACTAGTATTTTCAGAGATTGGCCTGCACAAACAATCTTTACCTCTTTATGATGTTGTTTTGCTACTCGTACATTATGAGGTTTTGAAGTTTTGTGTAAATAATAAAATAGTGTTCAATTGGTTATTTCGTTAAATCTTTTAGAATAGTTTAATCTTTTTTTATTTATTTTTTTTTTAAATTAAAATCCTTTTTTAGTTTATACGAATACCTACGTAATAATAATTCAAGTTTTATTTTTCGATACGATTTTGTTCTTGGGTCCCTCGTCAAAATATAATATGAGGCGATAATGATAATACGTACCTCGTCAAAATATAATATGAGGCGATAATGATAATACGTACATGAAAATATTTGCTACTATATATTCTCCTATATTTTTTATTGAACTTATCAAATTATAAACAGTAAGAAAGCCGATGTACTCAGGCGAGCTTACACTATCTATTTAAAACCTAACATCGAAATTACACAAGAGACCCAGATAAACTATCAAAAAGTTTTAAACTATCTTTTCAAGCCGTCTGATGCAGTTGGTGGTTGCATCAATCTGTCTTTGAATCAAAATCAAACCATAGTTTTAGCAGATCGTATAAATTATATTTACTTTGGGTTGATATGTACTAAGTTGGTAAAGAATCTTAAGTTTATTTTTACTTATCATTTTTAATTAGCATTAAAAATAAGTTCTTATTGTAATTAAAAAACTCTATTATAATTAATTTTAGTGTTCATTAATAAGTACCTAAATATATAAATGACTAATTCACATTTTCCCTCTTCAGAAAAAATACCGCTAAAATTCATGAATCCAACTAAGTTCACGATGAACGCCATCCGAAAATTTGAATTTCGAGCGCTTTTGTTCACGCACACATACACAAAACTGACCCTGTATCTACGAGGGTGCCAAAAACGTCAAATTCGGTTGTAAAACAGTTCTCTTAGTTTTGCTACTCGATAACAGATGGCGCTAAGAACGCTTTCTTAACAAGCTTCATAAAAGTTTTATTCTTTTATTTTTTAACATCATTGTGATTTTTAAAACAATTAGTATTTAAAAAATAAATGTTCTTCTTTTTTTTTAATAATTGCCGGTAGGTCATTGTAATGTTTTAGTTTTCATTTTTATTAGTGATACATTGGCTGCATAGATGGCAGTAGTAGTAGCATAAGCTTAGCTGAGCCTAGCTAAGCAAATATCCTGTATTTCACCTCCCCGTACGTGACTTTAAAAGTAAACTGTCTCATTTTCTGTTCAAATTGCCACCTCACATCTTATTCTGTACGCTTTCAAGCATTTATATTCATTTCTCGACTCTTTTATGAAGATGCATGTACTTTATAAGAATCCAATAAGAAAATGTCGGTACATTCTAATTTTAGACCGATTAGAATTTACTGTATTAGAAATTTATTATCAGAGTTAAAAGACAGTAAAATCTGATTAAAATCTGTAAGGGACATACAAGTTATAACTATGTACTAATATATTTTTTTAAATTATTAATATAGACATTACTAGAATGTCTATCATTATTATATTCAATATTTTTTCTTTGTAAGGTTGTATATCATAGCTAGGAAATAAGGTTTGTAGGTAATATACACATTTATATAATTTTGTTGCCATATCTACGTCTGGTTTCATAGTGTTGAAAATAATCTGTGCCTAAATAGGAAAAAACTATTACTCGCCAAGGGTGTTTTAACAAAAGGCAGTGTCTACAATCCAATATTAGTGACCGATTTGGTATTATTCTTGTATTAGTAGGTTTTAATGTATACTAGAGCATTCTAGTATACATTAAAACATTTTCAGAGATGCCTATGTGTCGAAATCAAAACTGTTGATTGGTCAAATCACTTTTTTTTTTTTAATAATGGATAGTTCGCGTTTTTCTACTATCTCACTGGTAAGCGGTGATGTCGCCGACGATGCAACACGCTTGCAAAGCAAGGTAACGGCAACATCAAAACTGTTGATTATAGAATGTCTAAAAAGTCAAATGACTTGAAATTTTAAAACTAATTAAAAACCTGTTATATTTATTAATTTTTTTTTTATCTAATATAAACTAATACTTGACTGCGATCCCACCTGATGGTAAGCATACACTACTTTGTATAAGATTCTATTAGTAAACAATGATCACCTCTTTGCAACTTTGATTGTTTAATCAGTGTTGACTACATCAGATTTGAAGAATTTGATTAGATTACCAGTCGTTTGGCTTTTTAGACAGACCAAGTCAAAACCACTTCTGAGGTATATTATGATTTGGCTAATTAAGTCTTAGTTATTGACTCTAACTTATATATCTATTTTTTTTTAATTGTTAATGGGCTCGCGTTTGACCATAAATATTTTCTATTATTATCTTCTTATTCCATTTGAAATATTATCATGCTTTTAAAACAAAGAAACGCTTTAAAAATATGTCAATTGTTTAAAATAAGAATGTTAGCTCAATATAATTTAGAAATTGAATCGAACTACCGGTGTAGTGTACTCATACCTTTACACAAAATAAAAATTATTATTCTTTACAAACATTACCACAAATATATCTATCCTTTTCTAACACTAGCACGCTCTTCTAACATTTTTTGTTTGATATCGCACTTCTCTTTCATACTTTCGATTGGCACACCCCTTTTTATAACAAAACAATTTTTTGCCGTTTTTAAATTTAGGGTGGGGAACATTTTGCGACGAATTGCGATCGATTTTTATTTCATTTTAGTTGCGCAAGAGTTTGTAGTGTTTCGAGTGCTTTTGAAAATGATTTTTAACTACATACTTTACATACTGTTATGTTCTGTTTGTGATTTTTCTTTATGTTATAAGTTATATGGGAAGCCAGTGTATTTTTATTTTTTGTTTAATTTTGTTGTACATTAAAAGTGTTTCAGTAACTTATCCATAGATACTTATTGTCGCGATTAATGTCAGATTTTTAATAGCTGATTATGAAAAACGAGCTTTTGTTTAAAATATAGCCTATGTTACTCAGGAATAAAGCAACTTACTATCGGTAAAAAAAAATTCTATTGGACCAGTACTTTCATAGATTCTCTTTAAAAAAACAAGCTTTACCTCTTTATAATATTAGTTTAGAAGGTTATAATTAGCCATCTTATCATCTAATCAAAACCTAGCTGTGGTGGCCTAGTGATAACAGCCTTGACTTACGAGTAGTCGGTCGCGAGACTCCCAGGTTCAAACCTAGCCAGGCACATTACTTTGTGTAATTTATTTCATCACCATTGCTCTCAAAACGGTGAAGGAACACACTGAGGAAACTGGCATGTCCTAGTACCAAAGTTCGAAGACATGTGACATCCACCAACCCGCACTGGGCCCGCATGTTGAATTACGGCCCATTCCCTCTCTTAGAGAGGAGGCAGCAGGGGGAACATTATAAAGCTGATTATATGTGTATACAATATTAGTTTTATTATATGCGAAATCCAAAACGTTAATTGTCTAGTATTTTTATGTAAAAAATCTATGTACAAAATTTCATAACTGTATCATGAAAAATCACAAAGTTATAGGTAGGTAGGCTTGTTATGTCACCATAAATACATAGTCACCGGGCATCCAGATGACTGAGGGGTTGTTTTGTACTTTCACCCAGCTGCTAATACCCGCTATGACCTGCTGTGACCTGTGTTGTACTTAGATTCGGTGGTATACAACTTAAGTGTTTTTGGGAAAAAATATAACATTGTGTAAAAACTATTGGAATTCTTTCAGTTACTGATTCTGAACAAACTATATTCAGGTTGAGCATAAACTAAAAATTATGTTGTATAATTATGCACGCAAAACCTAACATAAATATAGTATTTTTATTTTTGTTAGGCTATCATCATTTGTTTTGCTACATTGTCATTAGTACATACTAATGACAATATAGCAAAACAAATGATGATAGCGATAATAACATACAGTATCCCATAAAAGATAAAACTAGTGATTTGCCTCCACTCCGGCCCCATGTACTGATGTAACGTCAGCAGAACACTTCTTTGTCCGGGACCGCTACCGTGAAGAGATGCTATCAAGTAGCGATAGCAAAATCAAGGAAAAAATGAAAAAAAAAATTTTTCAATACACTTACTCGAAAATTCGCTAATCCCTATCGCAAAAGAAATTTGTTCTAGTAGACTTTCGAGAGGAGAGTTGGATGAGAGATGTAGACACATTCATTACATGATTGGACTTTCAGGATTCCTCGAGATACGAGGAGCACTGGACTATGATGTGTTAAAGATTGGGGAGGACCATGTCCCACCACAAAATAGATAGTTACAGAAGACAATCTCATGTATGTACTTCACTTTTTATACCTACGCTCGGTGGACGCACACTAATGAGCGTTTGAGCCAGAACTGTACGACGAGCCGGCCGAGGCGCTCCGATATATCGTGTCCGTGAGCGGTGTCTATGTGTGCGTTGCTCGAGTGCGCTTTGTATGTAGATTGACTTCTGTAGGTACCTATATATTTTGTGGTCTAACAGTGGATGTCTTTTAGCTGGAGTGATGATCACCATTCTTCGCGACTTCCCCAATACATTAGTAGCACCTACGCCACCTACATTTTGATACAAGTTGACAACGTTTTTCATTGCGACTAAGGCAGAGTTCTATGAAGCCGAGTGCTACAGTGAACAATTTCCACGTGTATAAAACGACGTTTTTCAATACACTTAGGAAAAAATATATAAACGGGGGGTTGACGCGCTACTCACCGGGGTAGCTTAGCCCGATACGATAAATATGTGTCCATTCGCTCTTTTCCACATTAGTGTGGAAAAAAGTGAATGGCGTGGCTAGAAGCACATTTTCAAATAAATTTTTCTGCTATCCCTACAAAATTTAAGTTGCATAGGTGTTGTATACGAACAATGGACAAATTGAATACCTAATCACTAAGCTTTACTGAGAACGTACCATTCACTCAGTAAATGCTAACAAATTAACATTATGTGTAAGAACTTGGCTCTACTCTACACAGCAGAGGGCGTTGACCTACCTATCTGTTTGCGAGTTTTTGTGGTGATTGGTAATTATGATAAAGTGGAATGTAGTAAAGTAGGTATATAGTAAAGTAGGCGCCAGATCAATCTGTATATCTACATAAACAATGTTGTTTTAGTTACACCATTTGTAATTCAAGAACGGGTGAACCGATTTTAATGATCTTGCTTTAGCTTAGCTTTATAATAATAATAATAATAATAATAACGTTTATTTCGGACAATGTCCATATTTAGTTAGTAGTACAAATTGCTTAAAAACTATGTTAGTATCATCAAATAAAATTAAATAATTATTAGATTCGTCTCTGCCCTGAATAGCAGCATAATTAGTAAAATATTGGAAAAAACAAAGGAAAAAAAATATCCAAATGCGTCAAAAATTACAGCAACTGACAAATACAGTTATTTATTTAATTATATAAATAATCAATAATAATTTAATGAAAAATGTGTAATAACGTCATAATCAGTTATGAGTGGTTGTATGAAAAACAGTGAAAATGTGAGTCATGATGCACCACCTTAAGGCATTTACTACCAGCCAACCGTTGGATGATAAGAGACATTGTGGTAGGTGCAATATTAAGTATATAATATTACAAAATTCTTTATACAAATACATACCTACAAATTACTCATCAATTATTCCATTATTTGGTCAATCAATTTAGCTAAAAGGTAATAGCTACATTCATTGACTGCTCAGCTTACCATAAAGCTTTTTTTTATAAAGTTGTCTTTGCGTTGGTAATTAACTGTTTTTAATCAATTGAAAATGTAAAGGATTTTTTTTACGGTAGGCAAAAATCATCTAATGACAACCCCCGCTCTTGGGTGGAGCGGGAGATAGTGTCAGACTCTTACTGACTAAAAACCCACCCCGTTCCTTCTAGCCTCTTCATACCGGGGCTCGAGTTTCCTTTCAGATAACCCTGGCCCCAATAGGCTTCGACCCAGCTGGGCTCCTCCTGTTGCTGACAACTCCTTGAGGCGCGCGGGAACAGTGCGCGCCGTCGACGACTTGGGACAATGTAAAGGATTATGATGGACGTGATCGATTCAAGACAGTTTTGTGTCTTTACTGCCGTTTTTGAAATTTATAATGTAAAAGGGTCCACTATACCACCACCACCACCACCACTATGCCACTATGGCAAATTTATCTGGCTTCTACCATAGTATCTATTGTCAAGTTGTTAATATTTTATTGTGGTTGATTACATTCAACATATTAGATAGAGTGCATTTTTTTAAGGTGGGAAATCATCTAATGACTTCTCCCGCCCTTGGACGAAGCGGGGGAGAAACTGAACAAACTTCCACAAGATTTTTTTTCAGGAAACCAAAAAAAAATCAGCCTCACAATACAAAATTATAAACTTGATTGGACAGTTTGTATGGAGAGGCCGATTATTTTTCGTTTCCTACAAAAAAAAATGTTGTGGAGGTTTGTTCAGTTTCGATTACTGAGCGAGCCCTTGAAATTTGCGGAGGGCTATCTCTTACACCCTGTATAACAGATACACTTAATTTTTTTTTATTGTTGATAGGCTCGCGTTTGACCACCATCTCACCTGATGGTAAGCGATGATGTTGTAGACGATGGAGCACGCTTGCCTAGAAGTAACCTATTCACTCTTGACTTAAAGACCCTCAAGTTGTAGCTATCAGGAAACACAGACTCCGGCAGGGAATCCCACTCCTTGGCTGTACGCACAATAAATGTGTTCCCAAAACGCTTTGTGCGTATGGGTGGGATGTATATTCAAGCTGTTTGACTTATTAGATAGACTATAGGTACCTACTAGTGTAGGGCAAGCTTTTTTTTTTTAAAATAGAGCCTCCAAAATAATAAACATAAAGCCAATTTAAAATTAATTTAATGAATGACCTTACAAACTAACTACAATACCGTATACACTTATCTAACACAAGCGACGTGGGCGCGTAACCTGCCCACTAGAACTAACGAGCGATTTACAGATACTCTCCCGATTTATACGCAGATAACATCATTTGGACGTTTTATTGCTGTGTCTGCTTGTAATTGGTGGACAGTGGACGGACTGGTACACCTGGGGGTGATACTGGACTTCGGAAGTGACAGTAGCTATTGGAGTAGAGTCGGCTTTATAATGCTCCCACTGTTGGGACTCAAGCCTCCTCTCTAGGAGATGGAATGGGCCGTAATCCACATCGCGGGCCAAGTACGGGTTGGTGTATGTCACATGTCTTCGAATTTTTTGGTTCTAAGACATGCCGGTTTCCTCACGATGGCTTCCTTCACCGTTTTAAGAGCATGCGCCTGGCTGGGTTTGAACTCGCGACATACAACGCGTAAGTCGGGGCCGTTACCACTCGGCCACCACTGCTCTAGCTATTGTCACTTATTTATTTATTAATCATTTATGCATATAAACACAGTACTAAGGCGGACTTAATGCCTTATACATTTTCTGCCAGACGACCCGTGGTGCAGAAACTCAACACTTCTGTTAGCAATTTTTTTAAGCTGAGAAATCATCTAATGTCTTCCTTCTCTCACTCTAGAGAGAGGGTGTATCAGAGTTTTACTGACTAAAAATATGGGCTGCGGAAACTTTTACAAACATACTTCGTAGCCCTAGCAGGCATTGATTCTACTGGACCCTTTCAGATTTGCCGTAATCTTTTTTTTTTGACTGGCCCGTGGGTGTAGTAGTTAGATTCCCACCCAGAACATGTTTGTTTGATGAGCATGATCATTTGTTCTGTGTCTGGGTATAATTTATCTATAATATTTAGAAATTTATAGGTATGTTTATCAGTTATGTGTACAAATGGTTGTGTGGAGAGGAAGAGGGAGGCCAAAGAAAAGATAGATGGATTGTGTGAAGAGTGATATGAAAGAAAAGGAAGTTGGTGATAGCATGACGGGTGACAGGATAGAATGGAAGAGAAAAGCGTGTTGCGCCGACCCCAAATAACACGGGACAAGGAAGATGAAGTATATTTATCAGTTGTCTAGTACTCATAATACAAGTTCTATATGTAATAATGCCTTACGTCTTGCTTAGTTGAGGTAATTCATAACTTATTCTATTTCATCATAGCTTTGTTCCATCAACCGAGCTAGGTTAAGTGTGTTTTGAAAAAGTTAAAAACAACCTCATACCCAGAAAATACAACGAAGGTTTCTACCAGCACTAACAATTCTGCGGTCATAGTTATTATGCTTACAAAGTTGCGGGCCTTAGCCACTTAGTTTACTGATAACATCATTTGTACATTTTATGACTCCGTGGTTTTGTAATTGGCCGGCCAAAGAACGGTCTAACACCCCACACTGGTATTGGCCGAAAGGATATTAAACTTTATGAATAATATTTTAATTTTTCGTGGGTAGATCTTATCTGAATTATTTTAAATCGTGTGTGAATGATATATACAAGTTTTTGTTGAACAACTCTTCTATTGGTGAAGAAAACCTAAAAAGCTTTTAATGAAAATCATTTTTTCATAGCAAGTTTTTACCGCTCGGCATACCTTTATAATTAATACTCTACAAGACTAATCATATGAGCACAAATACGATGGGGTTGTGTCGTTTAACTACCAAGTTCCTACAGCCACCTTCCGGATCCATTATTGAATCAGCTCTATGTCATAATAATTTTGCATTCCAAAATTCCAGCTCGATCGGTAACCGAGAAGTGGGTCAAATTTAATTTACAAGATTTGATTACAGACAAACATCGGGACAGGTGAAACTAAATAAAAGCTTATAATAATGTCATCTCTTATAGCCTTGATTCCGTCATCCCATTTCTACGCGACGTACGGCGAGCACCCATCCTTACGTTGTTGACACCTCTACGGTTCGGATTAACCGTTTCGTCTCGTCATTTATACCGCGTACATCGAGAGACTGGAACTATTTGCCTGCTGCGGTCTTGCCGTCCGATTATAACTCAAGGGTCTTCAAGACTAGAGTGAATAGGCTCATAATAAACTAGTACGATACACCATCAATGATTGCATCACTGTTTACCATCAGGTGGGATCACAGTCAAGCAAAAAAGATCGCACCTAACCGATTTCCTGTCTACTTAAATATGTAATTAAATTATTTAAAAAATAATTAATAAGTATTTGGTCTCGCCAGAAGATGGATGAAAAAAGAGATGAGAATGTTAAGTTGGATGTGTGGATTGACGAGATGAATATTTAAAGTGAAAACAGAGCACATTAGAGTCGAGATGTGCCGTTGCCGGCAATATTGCTGTGAAGTGGGAATATAGGTGGGAATATTGCCCGATGTATGAATATTGGTGGCAATATTCCCATATTGCCGGCAACGGCACATCTCTACATTAGGGGATGTTTGAAAGTAGCACCAGAGACTGAAAAATTTAAAGGGAATCATTTATCTTAGTATGATCATGTAAGGGATGAAATGCATATTTACTAAAAGAGTTATGAGTTGGAGATGGAGAAGCAGTCCTAAAAAAGATAGATGGATTGTGTGAGGAGTGATATGAAAGAAAAGATAGAATGGAAGAAAAAAACGAGTTACGCCAACCCCGTGTAACACGGGACAGAGGCAGGAAGATGATGGTAACGTGGACTAGTTCTACTTATTTATTTATTTATTTATTTATTTATTTATTTATTAGGATCGTCAACATTACATGCACTGGGAATTTACAAGTTCATTACATTTTATATTCAAGTGCTGCAACACTTATAGACAATCACAACATTAATAATATAGAACTTTTAAGACACATAAACACATAAAATCAGTATTTTAATTTACAATTGTATAATAGGAGATTAATAAATTAATAATTAAGATTCAAATTATGTCAGCAATAATAATAACACAAAAACACAGAACAAGTTATAAAAATGTGAATTGAAAATTACATTAAAGAAATACATTTAAATGTCAAATTGAATTAAATAATTGAGCCATCGAATAAAAGAATTAAATTAGATTACATTAAATTAAATTACATTAAATTGAATTAAAAAAAGGAATACAATGAAATAGAATAAGAGATCAGAAATCAAATAGAATCAAATAAAATCAAATCAAATCAAACTTGTAGAGTCTTAGCTCCTCCCTTCATCTCGGCCGTACCTGAAAAGTACGTACCTGGTACATTCAAAATGACTCTAGATTTCTAGATCTTTAAGTATTTGCACTAATTAAAATTAGTGGCGTAAAGGGTTACATTTTTTTTTGTGCTCCTAACACCCTTCCAAAAATCGATAACAACGAATATATATAAATGCTCTCAGCTTAGTACAATTATGTCGTTCAGGTGTACTCAACAGATGTGCAAGAATGCGCCACGCATTACGTGTGGCGACCTCTGCCGGCGAACACTGAAACTAACCGCAATAATGTACAGATTATCTGATCTTTTCGCTAATTAGTTACTCAAAGTATAGTCGTTCGCGTAATCGTTGGGAAACTGTTAGATCTTATCAGAGTGACCTGTGCTTTATTTCATTAAAAAAAAACTAGCTTCCTAATAGCTTTTTTAAACTTATTTTTTAAGCTTCTCTGGGACGCCTAGGTGGTGCTGCAAGTTCGTGCAGAAAAGAAAATGTATGCGGCTCTAGGCTCTATGGTGTGTACCTCAACTGGCCACGCAGTTAACCATTATTGTACATTTTGTTGCACGTGGAGAAAATTTGACATTGCAATCGAGGCGGAGTGTTATGGAGCCGAGTGCTGTAGTGACTTTCCACGTGTATCAAACGACGTTTTTCAATACACTTACGAAAATATAAATAAATGGTTAAAATGATTATTTACAAGATAAAAATTGAATGTTACAGGCAATATTAATATAATAAATACTCATAGGTGTTTGACGCTGATGGTCGAAATATAGGCTGTATCTAGAAAGATGACTACACCAGATACACTGACCTAAATAAAGCTAGAGCTGCATTAGACCGAAGCACGCGTGGAATAGAATAGAATAGAAAAACTTTTATACGTCATGTAGAACGACGTCGCGTAGCGTAGATAATAGTGTAGCTATACAAATCAGTTTCCACATAAAATGTATGGTAATGTAATATGTAATGTAAAATGTAATGTAATGTAATGTATAATAAAATGTAATGTAAAAATCGCGCCCAGATCGTCGTACGTGGCACACGTGTGCTTAGTGAACCTTTAACCTGTTAAAATAATTTGTAACCTATGACTAAGTTTTTCTAAATAAACACTATTATTTCTTATAGTTTAATCTGACTGACGGACTCAGTATATACTTGTAATTAAAGGTAAGTGCCCATTGGCTCGTAACTTCAGTACTTAAACCTAAAATAAGGCTCGCACTATGCTTACCTCCTCGAAGTATACAAGCATGATGATCGTGTCTTTCGTGTCATTGCATTAATAGCCTGGAACCCAGACATGCAGGTCAAAGGTCTTGTGTCCGCCTGTCCGGAAAATACAGTCAAAGGTGTGACGAAAATTTTATGAGCACCCATTCATGAGAATAGGCGCTGGCTACAGTAAAAGTCAAAAATATGCTCGTACATCATTTATATATTGAACTAGCGACCCGCCCCGGCTTTGCTCGGGTGCAATATTATACATATATAAACCTTCCTCTTGAATCACTCTATCTATTAAAAAAAAACCGCATCAAAATCCGTTGCGTAGTTTTAAAGATTTAAGCGTGCATAGGGATATAGGGACAGAAAAAGCGACTTTGTTTTATACTATGTAGTGATTATAAAAACCGGCCAAGTACGAATCGGACTAGCGTATAAAGGGCAAAAAATCACGCCATGGGAGCCCTTCATACAATAAACGGAATCATCATCATCACCATCATCATCATCATCATATCATCCGAAAGACGTCCACTGCTGAACATAGGCCTCCCTCAAGCGTCGACAAAAAATAACCGGAATATATTTATTTTATTCTGTGTTTTAGTATTTGTAACAACAAGCGTTAGTACGCTATATAACAATAGCGGCAACAGAACTACACAATTTGTGAAAATTTTAACTGTCTATCATGGTTCATGAGATATATCCTGGTGATAGACGAACAGACGGACGGACAGCGGATTCTTAGTAGTAGGGTTCCCATTTTACCCTTTGGGTGCAGAATCCTTAAACGGTCTATTTTTTATGTTTGTAAATTAATACTGATCTTAGTGGCAAGTAAAAGTGTGCAAGGTAGCAAAATAAACTCGTCAAAAACTATAAATAAATAAAAATAAAAAAACAGTATATTTTCTGTGTCTAAGTATTAGCTGTATCATGCATTTCCAAAAAGAAAACATCAGTATAACGAATCAGAACATGTAAAATGTAAAACCAAGTCTCAAAATGTTTTTGTGTTTACATACCGCGCTATGAAAACGAAAGAAAGCAAACAAAATAGAAAACTGATAGGCTGGCGGGTACTTAGACGTCTGCCTACCCCCATAGGCCTTCATTTTAAAGTAAAACGACAGACAATTATCTTTGAATAACGAATGACCGTTATTTTGACAGCTGTCAATTTAAAACTCCGACCGAATTTCGAATTCATTCAAATTTGGAATTCGCTGCGAATACGAATCAGCCAACCCTCCAATGCCGAATCAAATAAAGTCGATGCATCTTATTCGTAACATGACATCAACATCATAAGAAGTCATTAGGCATCCGAGCGTACGATATACGGACCCTAATTTCGTTGCGAAGACCGAATAACTCGCATATACCACGTTTACTGAGGCATTTTTTGATAATGAACCTCCAATCCAAAACACACCTTAATTTCTTTCACTTAAGATAGAAATTACGTCGAAAACTTGACATGACAATCGTCCACATATCAAACAACGTCTCTAATGCAAAATCAACCCAGTTCCAAAGAGAGAAAGTTTACTTTCATGTGCAGAAAAGTTTAGTCAACAAAAACACACGCGAATGAGAAAAAAACCGGGCATCTTTTTGCGTCCCCTTTCTCCCCTAAGCCTGTGGGGGCGGATGGGGTGAAGAAAAATCCTCGCAGGGTGAGTTGGGGTGGTTGTAGTAGTTTTTCGTTGGTATCACGCGTACGACAGGCTTAGTATTGATTTTCCAGCACATGGTGCCTTTCAGGTGTCCGCATTTTTTAAAGAAACACGCCTTTTTATGCCGCTGCGTATCCAGAAATATCAAGACTTCGAAAGTTGTAATATTGTCTATGCTTACCTACGTTTAGTTTTAAAAGGTACCAACAGGATAAGAATTGCTTCTATTGAAACTGGTTTGAATTTAGAACACTTTGAATTTGATTGCAGCTAAGGAAGTCTGTTAATAATTAGGTATTAATTTACGAATTATTATTTTAAACGAATAATTTTTTCACAAATTCAATAGGGTTCAACTGTAAAGGCAAATGATTGGTTTAGACACTTTAGACGACTTTTAATAGGTTTTCCACTCACGTCTGTTCTTCAATGAGTTAAGAATAGGTGTGCTCACATTTTTTTACTATATTTTATTTAGCTGGCCATGTTTGTATGTAGATATGTTTTTTTTAAGGCAAGTCTTACTGCAAATGGGTTTTGAAACAGTTTATTAAATCCAAACCGATTAAGCTGATATTTGGTATACCTGTGTAATCTGGATGACAATGCATTAATGTAGTACAATGGAGCTGGTCTGATGAAGGAGTCAGATAGTGGTCATTTGAACTACCGAGCACAACAAGATTTAACTCCATCGTGTTTAAACTCTTTACATTTACGAAAAAAGTAATAAACGTGGAGTGACCGGCGACTTGTGGTGGTCGTTAAGCGCTCAGCCTGATACGATAAATACAACCAATTGTAGCGGGGGCGAGCACGCGTAATTTAACACACTAGTGCGAAAAACTATTGCTTGCCTAAAAGCGGTAGAGTTAAGAGAGGATTTTCGAGTAGATAAAGTGTATTGAAAAAAGTTTTTCATTGTATCATCACTTCATCAGTCTCATCATCATCAGCCTTTTTAATGTTCCCACTGCTGGGACTCAGGCCTCCTCTCTAGGTGAGGGAATGGGGCGTAACGTAGGTACAACGCGGGCCCAGTGCGTGTTGGTGGATGACATGCCGGTTTCCTCACGATGTTTTCCTTCACTGTTTTGAGAGCAGTGGTGATGAAATAAATTACACAAAGTAATGCACCTGGCTGTGTTCGAACCTACGACCTACAACTCGTAAGTCGGGGCCATTGCCACTCGGCCACCACTGCTCATCAGTCTCACTAATAGCAAAAACACAGCTTCTGAGTTTAATAAACTATTCGAATCTACATGTCACCCTATCCCAAAATATTTTTCGCACACTCAGTTAAGCTAATGCACACACAATATGCAAATTCGACGAAAGGTGTAAAAGATTAGCATCTTATTGTGATTCGAGCATTCGTTCCGAACTCTTCATGTTTGTTCGCGATTCGATACGGCCCGGTGTGGCGGGACCTTAATGTTCAACCGATTTTACTGATGTCACTTTGTTTTTTTTTTTTTGGAACAATGATTGTGGTTTTGAAATTTACTTCTGATTGTTTTGTTGATGTGTCAATCTTTTATTTTTTAAATACTTGTCTAATAGGGGAAATTGTATTTTGATCGCTAAGTCTAAGCACATGGGCCTCAAAAAACGCCGCTTCAAGCTTCTTTTTGAGGCGGCCTTTTTTTGTGGCTCGTCTGCGGAAGTTTCGCCACAAAAAAAAACGCTAGAAGCCGCTTCAAGCTTCTCCGGCCACAAGCTATCGCGCGCTTCAGTTGTTTTTTGCGGCGGCTTCTAGCTTTTTTTTGTAGCCGCTTCTAGCGTTTTCTTGTGGCGGCCTTTTTTTGAGGCCCGTGTGCGGTTGACCGAGGTTATCATTGAGGTTACCGATTGATCTGAAATTTTGCATGCATGTATAAATCAGATGACAATGCAAAATTATTATGACAAGGAGATGATCTGATAATGGAACCGGAAGGTGGCTATAGGAACGTAGTTAAACGACACAACCCCATCGAGTTTAGATTCGTATGATTAGTCTTGAAGAGTATTAATTATATATACCGAACTATAAAAGCTTGCTATGAAAAAATGATTTTCATAAAAACCTTGATTTTACATTTATAATATTAGTAGGCACCCGGCGTTGGAAGGCCTCCTACAAGGTGGACCGATGTCCTGATGAAGGTTGCGGGAATCTGGTGGATGCGGGACGCACAGGATCGTTCATTGTGGCGACACTTGGGGGAGGCCTATGTCCAACAGTGGACGTCTATCGGCTGAAATGATGATGATTTTTTTTATTGATTTACTTATCATACATTTTTGCTTTTTTTTATAGGCTCCTTTGCTCACAGAACAGATGCTCATGGAGCCGAAATGATACAGCATTGGAAGCTGCCTATTTCTGCTAAAGGAGGCCCGAGTGCCTCCTTTCTATTCTAGGAGAGTAATGAGCAATTAAAAAGCTAATTATGTATGTATGTAAGTTTGATGATATTTCATTCTCAAATGACATAGGTATGGCATTAACCCCATAAACATATAGTTAATGCACTTTTAATACAATTTTAACGCTGTTATTACTAATTTTACACGTCATTTTATAATTCAAAACATCGGAAACTAGACTCTATTTAATAAAAAATAAAGTTGATATTCAATTGTTCATTAATTGTCACAGTGTTCCAAATTTAAATGCAAGCGCGAACAAAAAGGTGCGTTCTTTGTTTCGACCCAACGATTTTGTTCTCAATTTAAATATTTTATACAATGTGACAATAGACAAAAAACCGGTACTTGTAACTGTAGAAAATTAAATATTAAAAATTATGATGGGTTGCCTTTATCAGGTAATGTATGCAAATTCTTGTTAGGTGATGCTCGGAGCCGCGATTGCGTTCTTTTTTATTTTATTTACTTCTGCAATTATAAGTTGAATAGTATCCTAAAATAATAAATCTCCAAGATATTAAGTATCCTATGTGCAATTCCAGGATATGGTCTACCCGTGTGCGAAATTGCATCCAAATCCGTTCAGCCGTTTGAGCGTGAGGAGTATCAAATATACCTACATATGCATATAAATTTTCACCTTGATAAATACAATGTGATTTTTTACTAATGAAAGTGTTTCTATAAGCTATGTAAGCGCTGAAATAGCAATGAAAAATCGTAGGTTCAAACCCAAGCAGGGTTTTTTAAGCTATTGCATAGCTTCTATCGCGGGCCTTGAGCGTGGAGACCGAATCCAGAAATTCCCTAACGATAAAAACCTAACACCCCCCACTAAATGGTTGTCATGGCAACTTGTCAACTTCAATTAAAATAAATATATAATTATAATTTCATACATAAGTTGATAAAAAATGCTATGCAATAGCCGCGGCAGTCTCCGAGTGCCACACGTCTTTTTTTTACTTTATATTTTCAAACTTTGATTATATAAATAAATAAAAGAGTAGGTCTATAAGTTCTAAAGAAAAGATTGCCATATAAAATATTATAATAATTAATTTATAATTTAGTATTATATATTTCTACTGTATAGAAAGAAACAGTGCATTTCTAAAGTTGTTAAGTTTTCAATAATCTGATACAATATATACTTAAAAATAAAACATAAATTTTCTTTAATGACCAGTAAATACTGCAATTTCTTTTAATACCACCTATTATAGTAATTATAGAAATAATCTAGCGAAATGTATTATACATTTTTTCTTTTAATTATCTTGTACATACAACTTGTGCGGAATGAAAACGATATCCAGCTTATCTTTTTCTTTTAATTATAAAATTCTTTTAGGAATAAAAATAAGAATAAGAATCATTTATTTTGCAAACATGGGTATAGTACACAGGTGTTTTTTTTTTTTTTTAATAATAAAGTTCTTCATATTTTACCATCACTTTGGCATGCAAATTTATACAATATTAATTCCGTTGCAATTAAAAAAAAATGAAAGAATTATATAATTATTTCCAATTTTGCGAACTGGTTCATTGTGAAATGAAATAAAAAATAAAATAATAGTAATTGTTAGTGTTGTTTTTATGTAAAATAATACTAATAGATAGTTGTCGGTGTCTTGTGTATGTGAGTTTACAAGTTTATGAATATACTCATGATACAGGAGTAATTGAATAAAGTGGGGAATTTAAAAAAAAAAAACGAACAGGAAAAAACTATCATCACTCAGAGGTTGGCTGTAAGAAAACTCAAATGTGGGGTTAAACTACGTTATAGTAGTAAATAGGTACCTAAGTAACCTACTAGCTTTTTCCTATAAAATATAGTCTATGTCACTCAGGAATAAAGCAGCTTTCTATCGGTGATAAAATTTTCGCAGCGCGGCTAGTACTTTCAGAGAAAACCCCTAACAAACAAAAAAAAAACTTTACCTCTTTATAATACCTAAATGTAGATGTCACTCTCAAGGGTTGTGCGAAAGTGCAACCCAGGGCCCTGGATCGAAGGCAAAGAAGGAACAGGAGTGGGTTTTAGTCCGTAAAAATCTGACACGCCCTCCCACTTCGCCTAAGAGTGGGAGAAGCTATTGAATGATTTCCCGCAAACAAAAATGTCAATCAGTAATAGAGTAACACTCTACTGATGAAAGACTTTTTAAAATCCATTTAGTAGTTTTTGGGTTTATTTATTACTAGCTTTTACCCGCGTCTTTGCCCGCGTTTATCAATATACTTTACACTTTCTCCCCCATTTCTCAGTAAAAAAAAAAAAATCCCTATGTCCTTCTCCAGGGTCCCAACTATCTCTGTACCAAAATTCATCGAAATCGGTTTTGCCATTTTTGCGTGAAGACGTAACAAACAAATAAACAAGCTCACTTGCGCTTTTAAAATATAAAAAATAATGCTTTAGTAATGCTTTAGCTGGCCCAGAGAACTTCGTATCGCCTAACCGTCAATATCTTTCGATATAGAAACAAAACCAAGTTACGCACCATTTTGATGTTCCTATAAGTTATCTACAACGATTTCGTACATCATGATGCATTGCATTTGCATTGTGATGCGCGCACAACTAAAAACTTCTACAGATTAATTATATGTAGATATAGATTACAAACAAAATCACAAATCATTTCTTTTTATATTATTGGTATTGAAAACACTGTACTTACTCAGAACTTTCTAAAAACCTATATTAGGAAATTTTGAAATTCAATTTTTATTGAACTTACAAATAAAGTTTTTTTTCTGAAGTCTCGAGAATCTATGATAGATGATCGACAATCTATGGCAGATTTATCATAGATTGTCGATCATATCAGGACTTGACAATAAACTAATAAATAACAACAACAAAAAATAAACAATCGCGAATCTCCAAAAATCAAAATAGTAAGCTTTAAAATATGCAAATTAAATCAATAAATAATCATTTCAAACTTTTAATTTATTCAAACCTTATTTTATTATCTGTGAACTGTATGAAATGTCAATTGTTTATTTTATTTTAGTCAATTGTTAAATAATTCACGTAGCATAGACAACGGTTGTCTATTGTTATTGTAATAAATGCAATTAATCTTGTGTTTTGTTGCTATTTTCACTTTGAGAGATATCATTTTGTATAACGTATGAACTGTCTATGGTATTTGTAAGATAGTGATTTTGAAATATGTTTTATTGTATCACTATATAAATAAGACTTTTAATTTAATTATTTACAATAACCATTTGATATCTAGGTATCCTACTAATATTATATTCGCGAAAGTTTGTATGTGTGGATGTAGGATATTTGTTACTCTTTCACGCCAAAACTACTAAATGGATTTCTTTGAAACTTGGTACACGGTCAGACCATATCCTGGTATAGCACGTAGGATACTTTTTATCCCGGAAGTATGTTATCTTTGGGTAAAATTTAGATTTTGGGGTCAGATAGTTTTCTCCTTGCCATATCATTCTTTGCCTTATGTAACCACTTCACTGGTTCTTTTTTTTATGTATGTATAACACTAATTTTAAGATTTTTTACTAACAAAGTGGACCATATTGTTGTCTTATACTAAATAAATTATTATTATTAAATCACGCGGGCGACGCCACTGGCAGTAGCTATATGTATAAAAAGAGAAATTGATTGTCTGACCTATCAACTCACAGCTGAAACTACTGGGCCAAGAGTACAAAATTTTTCACAATGTTTCCTTTTATAACGTAAGCTAGGACTAAGAGAGGACTTTCCAAAATTCACTTCCCGAGGAAATCATATGCTGGTCCGAGTTTTAGGAAGAACCTACTTTCACGAGGGTGAAGCCGGGGCAGGAGCTAGTTATATTATAAAGATAGTTTCTAAGTATTCCGCTCATAAAATGCAGTTCATCATTATAATTTATGCTTAGCTTTATCTTCCATGTCTATGGGAACGTTCTACAAAAACATCCGTCACCTCTACACAAAGATACGAATAAATTGGACTACAAAATACAAATATGACAACACAAGGAAAATATTTTATCTCATTACGCATTCAAAGTTACGCATCGACCGGAAAAAATCAATAATACGCACACCAAAAGCGTCTTTGTACCCTTGTGCGAAAAGTTAAAAACGCACAAGGGAAGAAAAAGATATGCAAAGCAGATCCCATGCATTCAGATTCGATATTCAAATTACTAGACCATCCTGTGAATGCGGAAGAACAATTTTGACACTGGCAAGAATAACCCTTCCACTCTATATTCAAATTTCGAACATCTTAAAGGCCAGTCCGAATTTGAATATCATAGATAAAAACTTTTTTTTTAAATGTATTCATAGATTTCGTGGGAACGGATCTTTAGGTCGTGAGAGTTGAGTTCTTTATGGTTTAATCGATGGGGTCGCATGTTATGGAAAGCTGTGTCAACATTTGCTGTAATATGGTAATTATTGATCGGTAATAAAGGAAAGGTGTCATGGTGTATCGATAGATTTTAATTTATTGGGTGTTGAAAATTGGGAGAGCAGAATGTATGGGTATGGAATATGGAATAGTTCTACAAAAATAACAAGTTCGAATTTACAAGTAAGTTTAATGAACAAAAATAGGTACAAAACTAGAGTTAAGAATACTCGTTAGAGCTTGCTTGGATTCCTGAAAAACATCCGTGATACAGCTATTAGTCGTTAGGTTAACAAAACTCTACTTGATCAACAAACAAAGTAAAAATCAACCAATCTAAAGAACACCAAAATGAATGGGGTTGACATATAAATGCGCAACCGACATATTACATGATCGTAGTGTCAATAGCCCTCTAATCCAAATTATTTTAACAAAAAAAATTAAAGACAACCGAACTAATTTCCAATTTAAAAAAACACATTCGGATCATTCCAGAAATTTTAATCTAAAAAACCCAACATAGAATTCCAAGTTTGAAAAAGTTCTCGTTCGAAACGAATGTCTTAACCCTTCCGCGCTGGGCATTCAAATTCAAATTCGTGTCCCCTCTGTCTGGCAGGTGTACGGTGTCTTTGTGACGACTTCCGTCAGTTAGGACTCGAGATGTCCGTTGTCTTGCGCTGAGCTTTTGTCGCGATGTTGTTAAACATGTGGTTCTTTGATGGAAGTTTTGTTTTGTGGCAATTAGAGGGACGGTGGTATGTCGTTATGAGGTAGACTTTTTTGGCTGGTTTCGATGAGTTGGGGTGAAAAGTTCAGCTTAGAATTGTTAAAGATATCTTTATAAAAGCAGACTAAAGCCGAACGCGGAAGTACGTTTTTAAAAAAATGAATGAAAGTAGATAGAGTCGGTTGGTTGGTTATTGAAAACGTAGAGAGGATAGCACATGAGTTCGTCACAGGATGTATGTATCTATTTAGAAAAATCTTTTTTGGTTTTCTCTAGTTTCTATGATCATCAAATCTTAATCATGTACATGTATTTTAGAGTATGCTTATTTCAAAAAACTCGAAACGTTTTTATTTCACATAAGCCTACATGGGCAATTATAAAACGTCAGAAGCTAGTGCTCGGTTCCAAATTGGCCGTTTCCTGTGGAGAAGAACCGGCAAGAAATTCCATAGTTAAGTCTCAAAAGTCATGTTGTGTAATAAAAAATCAATTAAAGTACCGTAAAATTAAATAACTTCAAAACTTTTCTAATTTCAAATTAAAAGAAGTGACAATTTAAACTCCACATCTTAAATCAAAACCGGTGTACGTGACCTCTTTTTAACTGAATGTTTCCTAATAATATTATCCGGTATCCCCAAGTCGTATGCAAATTGTTTCTAAAATAATAACACACCTGGGTCTAAAAGACCGGTCGTGATTTTGCATCCGCGCTTCATTTGCATGCAAAGGGTTAATTCTTCGCGATTATTTGCGCTCACGCATATTTTTAATTATTCAAGGGTTTAATATATTCTGTTTTTAAAAAAATGCAGATACGTTTGTGAATGTGATTTTTTTGTTGCACAGTCAGTTTGATTTTGAATTTCGTTGTGAGTGGATGAAAAAATCGGTGTTAAAGATAGCTTTTAAGATAGTGTTAGATTTTGTAATGTATTCGAAGATCGGTTAAACTCCTGAAAGTACAGGGTATAGTTATTGTGTAAAAATGTGGTCAAAATGTTACTCGTGAGTATTCAGATTTGTTCTTCTATGTGTGCTGAATTCACTTGTATCCTATGTGTGTTTTATATCATACAATTTATAAAGGGTTGTAGCAATTGCCTATGTTTGTAACCAGAAATGTAAAAAAACTTTATGAAATTTTGAGACATCGGTAGATAGTACTAGTAGCTACAAACTTGTTGGCTGCGAAATTATTCGATAGAGTTACCGCGGTCCTGGAACGCAAAAGGCAATTAAAAGAACATGAGTCGGTTTTCTTTTCATAAATATTTGACACTCTTTCTCACTCCACCCTGAACAGGAGATTTTAGTAGATGATTTTTCACCTCAACAAAAAAGCTTTCAAATTGTGATGAAATAAAATAAGTTATTTTCTGGTTTTTGTCTCCAATTTCTTTGGGCTTGGCGCAACATATCTTTTTCCATACTTCTCTAATATTACCATCAAGAGGTAATAACTGAAGTTAACTC
Source organism: Mythimna lalbum (assembly GCA_949319445.1). Lineage (NCBI taxonomy): Eukaryota > Metazoa > Arthropoda > Insecta > Lepidoptera > Noctuidae > Mythimna > Mythimna lalbum. The sequence continues at coordinate 17,959,648 of OX439361.1, read as the reverse complement.
CATTAAAAAATTACATCTCACAGCTAACTACGAAAACAAACAAAAAGTCAACAACCGAAAAACTAATTTTCTCAAATTCGAAAATCCCAAAACCTGATGTACCACCGGTCATGCATCAACTTTAATGATTGGATTCGCCCCGCCTACGTCATCAATCACTCACAAACTGACTAGCGGGTGGAAGCTATCCCTAATATTCGTCCCAAAGAAAGTTGACACTTGACTTTATTCGTCCCACCCCCGCTTTCGTCCCGTTTTGAGAACCACAGCGGCGGCGGGAGGGTTAAGTTAAAATGGCCGAAGTGCTATAGGGAGGATTTCGCGAAAGCATTGTGTCTTGTTAGGACCGTAATGTCTTGGATAGGAGATGTAAGTAAATTATGTTTTTTTTTTGTGGGTAAGCCGGGGGTAGTGGATAGGTATGTATTGGGTGAGAAATAGTATTGATTCTGTTGACATTACTTTGATATGGAAGTTCGTAAGCTATGAAAAGTTTTCTGAATTAATTTTCTTTGAAAATATGTCAGTATTCATTGAATGAAGCTGGTTCAAGCTTACGTATCTATCCAGTTTTCTACTGTGTATGTCTGTAGATACGTCTATCCGCGTTAGCGTTAAACTCAAAAGCTATCGAACGGATTTTCGTGCGAGTTGCTCCAATTGACGGAATGATTCATGAGGAAGGTTTATGTGTACCTACTACAGAAACCATGCGTTTTTCATCATCATTATCAGCCTTTTTTAATCTTCCCACTGCTGGGACTCAGGCCTCCTCTCTAGGAGAGGGAATGGGCCGTAATCCACCATGCGGGCCCAGTGCGTGTTGGTGGATGTCACAAGTCTTCGAATTTTCGGTTCTAGGACATGGCGGTTTCCTCACGATGTTTTCCTTCACCGTTTTGAGAGCAGTGGTGATTAAATAAATTACACAAACTAATGCGCCTGGTTGGGTTCGAACCTGCGACCAACTCGTAAGTCATCAGGGCCATTACCACTCGGCCACCACTGCTCTCAACAAATAATACCAGCTCCAATAAATATCTAAAAATCTATTTCCATAAAGATCGACTGGTTCAATGACATATAAAAACACGTTCCAAATACATGTTCAAAAACATTCAAAATTGGAACTCGTTCAAAAGCATTCAAAATAAGAACTCGTTCCACCAAAATTCATAAATAAATCCAATCTATTCGACTATTTCCTTCGTCGCGGCGATATAATAAAAAAAGAAAAATCGCCCATGCAGGGGGTAATCCCGGGGGAGGGGTATACCCGTAAGGGAGGGGTATCCCCGTATTCCCGAAATTGAGACGATGTAAGAAGATTATGTTTGATGCATTACGTGACGAGAAGGTGGTTGGAGGTGGATGAATTTTGGTGGGTTGGATAGAAAAGGCTGGGAAATCATGAGTTCAATGACCTTTACGATCTGTATTGTCAGAAAAAAATGTTGTTTGACGGGTTGGCGTACTACGTAAATTTTCCGTAAGCGTAGGAAAAGTATAACTACTAGTATATACTAGTTTAATCCATCCTAAGGTTGTCTGTAAGAGATTACCCTTTGCGATAAGATCACCCATTGTAGGTATACCTACCAAGTTTTTGATGGGGTACGGGGTAATCATAGACATAATTAACAATAAACAGTTTTAATAATGAGTCAAAAACTAAATTATGTGTCATCAGGGTGACATTATGATATGATCGGACCACAGACTAAAAATATGTTCATAAAGGTAATAATAGCAGTGTCACTGCTCTCATTGCTCAGAAAATTCTCGTTCTATCTCCAAAAAATCATTTAAAATGCAAACCTTCTAAAATCAAAACCATTCATAGAACATTTTCATACATAAATAATACACGAACTGCTCCGAAACTCCTCAACACAAAACTTGCACAATATATCTTCGTTTTGAAGTTTTCTACGAAAACTCGCAGTTTTATAGGTGTACATAATTATTGTGAGATACCCACAAATCTTTGGCGCAATATCACGGGAAAAATGTATCCGTAAACTGTGTGTCTATGTAGCTATATTTATGTGGTATCTATTGTAAGGCTGAGGACATAAGGGCTTTTTTAAGGTGGAAAATCGTTCACTGATTTTTTTCGCTCTAAGCAGAGGGGGGCGTGTCAGACTTTTATGCCTGCTGCTCTGGCAGGCGTCGGCCCTGCTGGGCCGCTGCAGTTTACTGACATCCGTTTGAAGAGCGCGAGGAAATGACAGCTGAGAGATTTATTGAAAGAATCACCGTAGACTTGGAACGGAAAGGGCAACTAAAGAAACAGGAGTGGGTTTTAATTAATTAAAGTCTTCTCGCTTCACCCAGAGCGGGAGAAGGTGTTTGATGATTTCCAAAACCAAGACATTACTTTTCTCTTTTAAAGACATTTGGGTAAAATATAGGAAGCTTTTTAAAAAAATCAGAACCCCTGGAAAAAAGTCTTATGATTGTAGGTTCTTAATTCTCTGTTAATCGAATCTAAAACCAATGATAATAGAGTTCATATACTCAAGCAAACTCAACTCAAAGTGTAGTAGAAAACTCAACTTTGAAACAGTTGTAACTTGACAGTGTAGCACTAGTGTTATCATACAAAAATTTTATTTAAATGATTTTTTACAAAGTTTACAAATAACTTTTCAGTTTATACCGTAGCTAATGTTGAAGATTCAACAATAATTTCATAAAAAATATTTTTGTGCAGTCCAAAACATTTTCCATTTTCCAATATCTTCCGCTGTTCTGTCTACACCTTTACGCAGCCGAGCTTAGGCCACATTTCCATACATATGAGGCAGCCTCGCTGCAAGGAGCCGAAACGAACCTTCCTTACACCCGCTTTGTGAGCCGAGTTTTTTTACCTTCTTTTGTCTCCACTTTTACTTAGTATTTCGGTTCGGGCTTGTTTAGAATACTTTTGTAGACATATTGGGGGTATTTCCGTCAGGTATGTTTGGAGTGTTGAAGGGTTGGGGAGTTAGGCGTTTTTTTTTGGCTTGATTTAGTGCCGTCTGGTAATACATAGATGGCTAGACTTTAACGTCATGTGATGTTTTAGGGTCGTGTTTCTTTAAATAACATAAACTCATATACACGTGACACATGGACCTTTTTTTGTTTTTTTTTTTTTGATGGGGAAAATCATCTTATGACAACCCCCACTCTTGGGTGGAGCGGGAGATAGTGTCAGACTCTTACTGACTAAAAACCCCACACTGTTCCTTCTAGCCTTCATACCGAGGCTCGAGTTTCCTTTCAGATAACCCTGGCCCCAGTAGGCTTCGGCCCAGCTGGGCCCGGAACACCTATCTGTAGGTCATAAAACTGTACTGGAATCTAACTGGCGATACGAACAACGTTAAAAACAATTTTTGATGTTTGGTGGTTTTGGTGAGCCGTGGCCGAATGGTAATGGCTCCGACTTACGAGTTATAAGTCGCGGATTCAAACTGTGCCAGGCGCATTACTTTGTGTAATTTATTTCATCACCACTGCTCTCAAAACAGTGAAGAAAAACATCGTGAGGAAACCGGCATGTCCTAGAACCAAGAATTCGAACATTTTCACTTTCTTTGGAACGTGAAAATCTTTTTTGTGTCTGACCGAGTCACTGACGCCAAAGTGATACGCCAAAGTGTATCTCTATAGTGAAGAACGTGTATAAAACTCCAAAAGACATTTTTCGTAATCAATAAATACTCGTAGTTGGAAAATTATGATTACATTGTTAATTTTATCAATACTATCCATACATATTATAAAACGAAGTCTCTTCCGCACCTGTCTGTATGTTCGTGATGAACTCAAAAACTACTGAAAGGATTTTCATGCAATTTTCACAAAGTGATTCATGAGGATTTGAGGAAGATTTGGATGTATGATTTGCTATGATTTGTGTAGATTTTTTGGAACATGACTATAATTTTTGAAAATATCACAAAAAGTCAAAGGATCTGGGAGCTTTCGTAGAAAACGCTGCCTACCCTAATAATGTACTACTACTCGTGCGAAGTCGGGGCAGGTCGCTATCGCTAGTGAAAGCGTTCAGATATATGCTAATTTCAATCTGGTATGATACCAGATTAAATTTTTATATATCATTATGTAAGATAGGGTATTATTATACTAGGGTATTTTACATCATTCCATATGACATACTTAAAAAACGAGTATAATTAGTAATCACAAACTCCTCTAATTTTCTATGTATAATTCAATTTTCTACAAAAAAATAAACAAAAAATATTCGAGGGAAATTGTTATAATATCGTAAAGGAGGCGACGGTCCAATATATCATGTGACGTCACGCGGCTATGCGGCTGACACGAAAATATTGCGATGCATCAAAACTGCCAAGGAGTAGGGAGAAAAACGAACTTTGCTGGGTGTGTGGTACAAGTTATAGGAAGCTAGAGGTTAAAATTAACGCTCAAGAGATTTTCTATTGAAATTCTCGTAGCTGGGCTTAATTTTTTTCTCATTTTCAGTTCTGAAGTAACATATTTTATTTTTAGCCATCATTATAATAAGCAAATGCCTTCTTCAAGTCCTATCAGACTTTATTCTCATGCACCGTTTCGAACCAGAGCTTGTGATACTCATCTAAGTCATAAGCATTCATAATATTGGACTGACATGTATATGTCAGTCCAATATTATGAATGCTGATATTAGAAGTGGAGGTTATAATATCTCTGTATAGAGATATTATAACCTCCACTTCTGACAATGCAATACAATATTATTGATGTTAAAGAATGCTCTGAGCAAAAATTTGATTTCTATTAAAACATAAAATTCATCTCCCCGTCACAGTAGGCGAATGGCGAGTAATGTGTACCTCAATAAAGACCAAGCGTCAGCAACATGGATGAGACCACCTAGGTCCGATGCCTGGCAGGGTTGTTGGATTATTCGAAAGTTACCACAACCCTGGAGAGCAAAAGACAACTGAAAGAACATGGATAAGTTTTTGTCCCCCACAGACGGGAGAACTCATTTAATGATTTCCTATTACATAAAAAGGCAAAAGAAAACTATGAATATAAACCGCTTTCGCTTATAAACTACACCAAGCAATAATACGTTCAGAAAAGCGGGGGTGGATTGTGTCTTGAAAAATGCTTGCTGGAGCTCTGTGGCGATGGGTTGTATATCATAAGACATATCGCAAGATATATCTCGAGATATATCTGCGCTTGTGTATCTAAGTGAATATTATAAAAATCTTTTTACATAGACCGAGTATTATGCTGTTTGTTGTATTTGGAGATAGATGAAGGTTTTTAAGAAGTAAAGAAAGAGAGCTTTAAGTTTTTTTATTTTTTTTGTAAAAGTTTTGCATACTTATAAAAATCTCTCCAAGCTTTGTGCGTGTGGTTGACCCCATACGTACCTATAATATAGGGTATATCCTGTTGACCTAAAATCCTGAAATTTGGCAAGAAGAAGGTGTCATAGTACAAGTATAGAAAAAATCTGAAAACAGTATATTTATTGTTACGACACAAAAAAAAAATTTTAGCGATTCGGAAAAATCTTCCTTCTAACTTAATTCGGGAATTCAAGTGTTTTCAATAGGTAAGTTTGTACGGAACGATCAGTGCTAGAGTCCGACTCGCACTTGCCCGATTTTTTTTTAATGTTGTTTTATTATATACAGTGAAACTTGGTTAAGTGGGACCTGGATAAGTGAGAAACCTCCATAACTGGAACTCATGCTGAGGTCCCAACACTTTGACACTGAATTACCTCTGTTAGTGGGACGAGGTAAGCCTCTATATCTGGGATTTGTTCTTTCGATTTATCATCATAGTTACCTCTATAGCTGAGACAGCGAGTAAATTTTATATGCATAAACCGCTGTAACTGAGATAACATTGTTTGTTTACTCATTCTCAACTGAAATAACCTGTATTCTCACCTCTATTAATGAAACCCTCTGTAAATGAGACAGATATTTATTTATACCTGTATATCTGAGACACTGGGTAAGTGGAATACCTCTATAAGTGAAACGACATTGCAGGTCCCTTGATGTCTCACTTAACCAGGTTTCCCTGTATTTTATATTATAAGTTAGTTCGTTAAAAAGTACTTAACCTGTTAATTTTATTCTGTTGTTTGTCTAGTGCGAGTTTGAACTAATTGTTTGTTACTTCTTCACACTCGAACGGCTGAACGGATTTCAATTAAACTTGGTACATCGGTAGATCATGTCCTGGAATAGCTCATAGTATACTTTTAATTCCAGGAGTATGTAATATTGGGACAATTGTCTACGTTCACACGGCTTTTTTTTTTGTAGGTGGGAAAATCATCCAATGATATCCTCCGCTCTTGGGCGGACCGGGTCTTTTACTGACAAATCAGACTTTTACTGACAAAAAATCTACTTCTGTTTCTTTGTTGCCTTTCAAGCCAGGGTCGAGTCTTCCTTTCTGAAACAGACCCTTGGCCCTAGTAGTAGCCGTTCATACGGCTGGCTTACTAGCAGCTAGAGTAATATAATGATAACAGTCGTTAGTTAGTCTAGTTAGTTAGTCGTTAGTCTAGTCGTTATGATGGTTCCTTCACTGTCACTGCAGTGCGTCTGTGGAACTCCCTTCCGCACTCCCTACGTGACAGCCCTTCTTTAGATGTTTTCAAGAGGAAAATTAAAGAGTATTTCCTCTCTCAATGACATAGTATATATATATTTATCTATAATATTATATAGTATGTGTGTATTTATGTATGTAGTTATACTTATTTATGTCTTATTATTTTATTCATATTATTTCTAATTTTCAAATTGTACACTGGACCCCACCCTCTATCATCTCTCTCTATCGCTCAAAGGTTTGCTGGAAGAAAACTCATCTTTGAGTTAAGCTCGCCTATGTACATGAACTTTGTTATCCACCTATTTTATAAATTTTTATAGTGTACAATAAAGAATAAAAAAAAAAACAGTTTTCAAACTTTGCTGGAAGCCACTGCTTGCCTGCTACTTCCATCATATCAGAACATTTTAACATAAGTCCATATATCACAAGCCAACATAACGCGAACCAACACACATTCACATACAACATTTACACCTGTCTGCCTTTTAAATCGCACGGGAAGTGAAACTCTAACATCTATTGAAAACCCGAAACAGGGGGTGTTCCACCCCACACCCCCACCCCCCTCGTTATTCGACTTCCCTTCTCCCCTTTCTTTCCACTAACTTTGCGTCGTCATCCGTATTACTTGGGCCCTAACTTATGTGGGGTATATGAGGTGTGTTATCCACATAAATTTTAACTCTATTTCAACTACTATAAGGTTGAAATTCCCTTGAATCAAAAAACCAATTTACAACAGCACAGTCTAAACGATTATATTCTTTATTTTTAGGGAATACGAGCGATAATCGCTTGTACAATCACAGATCAATTTTGTGATAGTCTGTGCTGATTCCTTTGCATTACTTTTTCCTTCTTTGTGAATGTATTTTATACGAGTTTAAGGTCTTATGTGGATAGTCGGTATGTCGCAGGATGTCGATATGTTGTAGTGTGCGAGGGTCTTTATATCGAGGACGGTTCAATTTTGTATGGAGCACCTAGTTTTATTGAATTGGTTTCTAAAGGCTTGCGTAGTATACTGTGTAATTTTCTCAAAGTATTTTCTTGACAACTTTATTTTAGATGGGTAAGATGTCTTCTAAAATCTCGATGTTATAGCCACTTATAATAACTTACAAAATTCTTTAAGGTGACTAGATAGAGCAAATTGAAATCTATCCGTGTTCTTACCTTCCGGAGGCCATCGGCGGTGGTAACTTTCCTTACCGGGCTCTGGTTTGGGTCATGGAAGAGAGAATAGGACGCAGTAGCATCATTTTGCGAAGCAGTAATGTTAACGAAGAAGGGAGCCATAATAGTGAGGCCTTGGTACATCCTCACGGCCAAGCTGCCGTGATTAGAGACGCCCCGGGTGTTGGGAATCAGACCACCATAGGTACGAGCTTGCTGACAAAGAGTAAAAGGTAGCTCGCCGTCCACTTGTCGAAAGGGATGTCAGCCAACCGTAGTCTAGCAGGGCCATGGGATTCCTTCTGAATAGGATATATCTACTCATGGTCCTGGAACGCAAAAGGCAAGTGCAGGAACATAATATTTAGGCATAGGTATTATCATCATTTCAACCGAAAGACATACACAGTTGGACATAGACCTCCTCCAAGTGTCACCACAATGAACGATCTAGTGAGTCTCGCTACTACTAACACTAGTCATTACCCCTGAGCTATTATTAAACTATACTTTCTTAAAAATCTCATCTGCTTTCCTGTCACATCTAAGAAGTGAATTCCTTGCCGGAGTCTGTGTTTCCTGATAGCTATAACTTAGGGGTCTTTAAGTCAAGAATGACAAGATTGCTTCTAGGCAAGCGTGTTCCATCTTCGGCCAAATCATCGCTTACCATCAGGTGAGATAGTGGTCAAACGCGAGCCTATCCATTATAAAAAAAAACATTCAAGACGTATTAATTCATGAATCCCCAAGCGACACCCGGTGGCCGCGCATCTATTGTCTTACTATTGTGTCTCTAATTGACGGTATCTGAAGGGTTAAAATCTCCTTACATTCTGAACTTTATTAATATTCCCATATAAATTAGGATTTAACTCAACCAAACAAATTGGGTGTTCATCATTAATGAGACATAAACAGACAAACACTCCCTCTTTACCCAATATAACAGGCAATTAGCGGTCTTGACAAATAACTGCAAATATTTGGGGCGACTTATAAATTAGAAAAAAATTCAAACAAAACTCAACTTTGTCCATATGAAGACAGAGTGTAAATTAGGTTTGAAAAATCTCAGAGGTATTAAAACACAATGCAGGAAAGAAAAGTTGTGTTTATTTACTTTAATGACGTCATTAAATGCCATAACATCGTCCAGACAGGGATTATCCTGGATATTGTCAAAGAATATACAATGAATTATGTAAGGAGACTCCTATTGACGACGGATTAGGTCTTAAGAACGACTCCACAGTAAGACGCTTTCAAGCGGGATTGAGAAAAAATTAAAAAGTAAGTAAGCACTGGGAAAATCGGTTTTTTAGGGTTCCGTACCCAAAAGGTAAAAACGGACCCCTATTACTAAAGTTTCAGTATCAGTCTGTTCGTCACAAGGTATCTTATGAACCGCGATAACTGGATAGAGAACCGTGTTATTTAATTTTTGAAAAATACTAAAGACGGAATAAAATAAACCGTGTAAAAAAGTTTTACTCGCACTCGGCCGGATTTAAAAAAAAAAAAGTTTCTATATAACTGTATCTTCTTTTTGTGTGTCTGTTTTGTCATATATATATATTAATTTTCTTACTTATATTATTATTACAAGCTTTTATTTAGTTTCACCTGCCCCAATGTTTGTCTGTAATAAAATCTTGCAAATTAAATTTGACCCACTTCCCGGTTACCGATTGAGCTGAAATTTTGCATGCATGTGTAAATCAGATAACAATGCAAAATTATTATGGCATGGAGCTGATCTGATGATGAAACCGGAAGGTGGCTATATGAACTTGGTAGTTAAACGACACAACTCCATCGAGTTTGGGCTCGTATGATTTGTCTTGACGAGTATTAATTATATAGGTATACCGAGCTATAGAAGCTTGCTATTGATTTTCATTAAAAGCTTGTTTTTCTTTCTCTTAGTGTTTTCGGTTTGATTTGATTCTTGGTTTGAATAAGCTAGATACGCACCTAGCCTATTTAAATTATATCATTGCCAAAGAAATAAGATTTTTTGCAGAATTTTACTTGTAAGAGTGTTGATACTTGAATGTTTTCGCACTTATTGATCGAATATTCTAACGTGTGTCCCTTCTCATATATTATTTATTTATTACGTAGGGGAGTCAGAACCAACGGTTGTCACCACTGAAGACAATCTTTTCTTATGAATAGGTTGAATGTTTGTTTCAAATTTTAAGTTTCCTTCATTTGTATTGTTTTACTCTTTAACCCTTCAGATACCGTCAATTAGAGACACAATAGTAGGACAATAGATGCGCGGCCACCGGTGGTCGCTTGGGGATTCATGAATTAATACTCTTGTACTAAAGTTTGTTTTTTTGTTCTTTTTTTTCAAAAATCTAAATCAAAGCATTTATTTCAAATAGACCATTTGCAGGCACTTTTGAATAATCAAAAATTATTTGTAGGAGGTAATCTCTGAAAGTACTGGTCCGATTACTAAATTTTCACCGGTAGAAAGCTACTTTATTTCTGAACTATATTAAATGTACGTAATAGCTAGTCATAATTAAAGAGGTAAAACTTATTGTTTGTAGCAGATAATTATAATACAAATAAAATATAAACAATATTATCTAGCTCATTATTTATATTTTAAATGTTTTTTATATTCTGATTTGTTAATATTTTTTTTTTTAAATCATATAATGAATAAAAAATTTAAAAATACTTTAAATTTTTTATTTTGATATAGTGAACTGTGAAGGCTATTTTAGTAGGGTATTTGAGGCCTTATCCTCAAAGACGATGATAAACCTATGTGTATTGTGTGTATTCTAATTTTATCCCATGTGACATACCTTTGCGTTAGTAAAGTTTATAAACAAAAGTTTTTAGAACAAAACGATGTATTCATGAAATATCTTGGATTATTACAACTCTTAACGATTAATCATAATTCCAACCGCATACTAGTTTTATTTAATGAACCCAAATGTCCATATCATATAAATTCCGCTTCTAAAGAGCACTAAAATTTTAATATCCTTTCGCATTCTTACAAAATATCTTCGAATATGGTCGTTAAAGTTAACCCCCCGTGCGCGGGGGTGGTTATTATTCATTTTTCTCCAGTCAAATTCAGTGTAGGGTTCACTAATGTGCCACTCTAAAATCAACCCCTACGAGGTTTCGCGACCATGTTTTTTCCCGTAGAAGTTTTTTGTTTGTTCCTTGTCCCTTTCTTTTAGAAGAAAAATATATGTTTGTCTCTTTCACTCTATCACGCTGCGTGGGGTGGCAACAGCGAAATTATGATACGTTTTTTTGGGGCTTAAATTGATTTTTCGGAAGTATGTGGAAGCCATTTTATAGCGGTTTGCGAATAAACCGATTTATTTGTTGTTTAATAAAGTTTGGGACGAGTTTTGAAAGTTTAAATTAATTCGATGTCCAAGTAGAAACTCGGTTAATTAAAGGAAAAAGAACGTAAGTAGTAAAACGCGAACAATACCTATTGTTAAAATGTAACTTTGATAACGTTCACATATATTTTGGGTTCGTGTTTCCGGCCGCAATAGTCCGAGTGAGGCACTTTTAGATAATCACAGATATTCCACAACACATTTCCAACTTTAATTTAATTGTGTGTTATTCAAAAACACTTCTTCTAAGGGCCATTAAATTCTTTAAATATGTTAAACTTCAGATTAGATAAAACATAACATTTAAACTTAACACGCGGCTTAGAAATAAAAATTCTAGTTGCTTCAACACAGTTGATATAATCTAAACTATTTGATACAAACGTAACTATTTTTCCCGTAAATGTCATAACTTTAAAAAATATTACTCTATCATAATTTTATATAAAAAAACTATATTTCCTAGTCAAAATCGTGTTCTTTAGTTAATTGCTTACGGGTCCCCATTAAAAACCTATAAAAATGTGGAATATAAAAATTAATAAATGTCCCAATTATGTTTAGGGTTATTTTTTTATTGTGTTTTTATATGAAACATTTCATTTTGTTGTTGAATTATGGGTCTATTATTAAAGTTGGATGGTGATGACTATTGATTATTATAATAATATGTGACTACTTGATCGTGTGGCAGGTGCGGGTTAACTTGTCAAGCCTTGAAGATATATCTTTATTATCATTTTTATTAGTAACAAATAGTTTTTTATTAAATTTGAACATGGTTATTCTAGTTTTGATCTGTTTGCAGATGTTAATTTTCGAATGTGTTTATTTACCATTAGGTGGGCTGTTGTCTTGATTACAGATAGCCACATAGTTACACAAAATATATTTATATATTTAGTAGTAGTAGTAGTTATTTAGTTATGGTATTATAGTTCTTTTTTGTGAGTTGGAAATATTGATATATGAATTGATCTCCATAGTAAAAATGGTAATTCATTCTTTGTACATGATTGTGATGAATAACAGCTTACTAATCATCACCATTTCAGCTAAAAGACGTCCACTGTTGGGCATTGGCCTCTCCCAAGCGTCGCCACAATGACTGGTCCAATATTTATTAATTTATTTAAATTTCATGTACAGTAGTCGTACATAGGCGGACTTAATGCAACAAGGCATTCTCTACCAGTCAACTTTAAGGTTACAAAGACAATAATATAACGAATAAATGATATTAATTCATGAATCCCCAAGCGACCACCGGTGGCCGCGCATCTATTGTCTTACTATTGTGTCTCTAATTGACGGTATCTGAAGGGTTAAAAAAAAAAGATAATATTGCGTCTAGCATTCATTGGATTCCCGAAACCCTCACTAGGTCATCGGTCCACCTTGTATGAAGCCAACTAACGCTACGTATTGCCACTCCAGAACCTTTGGGTGGGCCTAAAGATCGACTGGCCAACTGACTGCTTTACTAATCAATTTATTGGTACTCACTTATTAAACTAATACTGTGAAATTAATATATTAAATGAAAAGAGAAATAAGTATACTGCTAATCTTAGAAGATTGACAGTACCTACCTACATTTATTTTTTTGATGACAAAATGCATTTAGTGTTCTGGGTAAAGTAAGAAAGAGTGCAAAACTTTTACCGACTAAAACCCTCCTGTGTTCCTTCAGTTGTCTATTGTATTCCGGAACCGTGGTGAGTTTTTAAACAATCCCGCTTCCTATTGTGATTTGTAAAGAAGAGAAAGAAGAGAGTTTCAAAAGAGAGAGTGGTAAGAGAGTTGATAGACTGTGAAAGCGTGTGTATAAAAAATGGTGGCTACACTTGGGGAAGGTCTTTGTCTATCATTGGACACCTTTCGATAGAAATTACGACGATGATTATGCTACCAAAATGTCATGAAATTTTTCGAATAAAAACCTCTGCACGGGAGTAAAAACGTATATTTATTGGTATGCACAACAAAATAAGTACTATTAATAGTGGTGAATTAGCTATAATTACTGAGCTATGAAAACCAGCGATTGTAAATATGATTGAGTTAACAAAATTGCGGGTAGTATGAACATATCGATTTAAAACATACCACTGTATCGCGATAACGAAATAGTTGAGGCACGTTGAGGCTTGGAAAAAACTTAAACTGAGTTAGGTTAGGGTATTGATACACAGTACGTACGTACTAGAAAAATAATGGAGGACTCTATTGTTCAAAAACGATTAAAAAAAAATGAGTTGAAAAATATGCGCAAATACTTTACTTTTTTCATTTTATGCAAGAAAACAATCTTAATTTGAGTGGGGTAGGCTTTTAGTCAGTAAGAGCTTGACACTATTTCCCGCTCCGCCCAAGAGCGGGGGTTGTCATTGGATGATTTTTCCCGCCATAAAAAAAACATACGAAATTTGTATGCCTGTATAATGTAATATTGTTCTAGTAATAATATTATTTATTTATTATAGCATTCGAACAATTAGTTCGCCGAAACATTCATATAAAAAAAAAAAAACTTTTTAATGAAGAAATAAAGTAACAAACTTTGTACCTACACATAAAATAATTCTCTGATAAACATACATTCATGAAAAATTTACTTGTAAGATGAACCATTAAAAATAGCATAGGTATAAAAGTACGTTTAGCCGAACGTAGAACCTTCTTTTTTTGAAGTTGGTTAAAAATGTAGTTTTCTGATATATGCTTGTACATAGACAATATCTAATCGTAGATAGAAAATCTAATTGAAAAAAAAAAACTAGCATCTAAATTACTCAATAAAAAAGTATCAACGTTGAAAAAAAACAATGAAAAGAAGGTTAAACCATTGTTCAACAAGCCTCGTGTAACCACATCCTAACCGATTGCGTGTTAATACAGTTAGCTATCTGATAAGTCCCAACGGTTAACATCAACCAGGTTCACAATTAACCATTCAGATCGTCGAGATAACCGTCTGAATGCAAATTAAACGGTCGAAAAAAAAAGTTTACAAGGGCCATTCTTTTTGGACTTCTGGTTTTTGTTCGAAATACTCGTAATTTGCAAGTACTGAAAAGTGACTGTGTTACTATAAATAATTTTGCGAATTAGGTTAAAAAAAAAAACACTTTTACAAGTCTATTTTTTTGTCGTTAGTGCGCGGCGATTGCTGTATTCATTTTAATTTTTATATATTTTTTTTAAATAATATTTCAGTAAAAAAATATTAAAAATAGACGTATGAATTAATTTATTAGGCACACCAAAAGATTTATCACTTAAGGTGGTGCATCACGACTCACATTTTCACTGTTTTTCATACAACCGCTCAAAACTGATTATGACGTTTATTACACATTTTTCATTAGATATTTTGGAAACACAGTACCTTGTGGATATTATCTAGGTTTCTAAAGAAACCAATTTCAAAATTTGTGTAAAACTATTCCAGTAAAAACCTCTGAAAATGTCCTATTTTGTATGAACTTTGACACTTCATAATATGCCTAAAAATTAAAAAAGTCAAAAAAGTAATCCTCTAGAGACCTTGCAAATTTTATTAAAATTCTAAATGATGACAACTTTTTCCAAAAACTTTTAAGGGTTTAAAAAAAACAGCTATTTCCTGGAGCATGTTTTGTGAAATTTTCGAGTAAATCTCGGAATTAGCGAATACTAACAGTGTTTCCAGGCGTTATCTCTCTTTTTTTACGTTGCCTTTTCGTCAAACATCGCGTTGGATTGCATTAAATGAAGTAACAAGCTTTTAAACCATTTTCGATGTTTACGATAAGGAAGAAGGACCCTCTTAAAGAGTATCACTTAAATATTTCATTATTTTCTTATTTAAAAAAAAAAGAAAGAAAGAAATGATTACAATTATTTGTGCCTCACACAGTTGTATAAAAACTCGAATCGAATAAATACATGGTAAGTATGAAAAAAAAAACCTAAAATTATAATCTGTGCATTGTCAAAAAGGCGATTAACTCAGCAAAATTATGATGCCATTTACATTAACAAATAAATAAAAATTAACTTAATTATACTTAAATAAATAAATCAGCACGAAAATGATAACACTACTAATTTTTGCCAGCGGCTTCCCTCGCATGACTGTCGGAAGTTAAAGCAAGGGAGCGGACTCCCGGAGAAAAGAGCACCTAATCTATGTTTTTCTCCAAGATCTACCAAATTTAAACTCATTTAACTGGTTAAGAAGACGCAAAGGCAATGGCAAATCAATGGCTCTGTCTATGTTAAAGTAGTAAATTTTAATCTAACTTTATTATTATCTCAGGAGTATGTTACCTACGTACTTCCAGGATAAAAGTGTTATATCAAGACGTGGTCATCCATCATTGTTATTTTATTTTAGGAATTATTCATAGTTAATTAACAAAAGTGACAATAAGAAAAGAAAATAGTAACTTAAATTACAGGGACACAAGCTTTGTCCATCGATGAGTAGAATGACCCTCTCGCACGTAAACGCACTTTTGTGGGCGTTCGGTCGTTCCATGTGAGGCTACACTAATAACAAAATTACTTATTTTGATAGGTGATGTGTGAGGCGTTCTTTTTTTGAAAATGATATGTTTTTTTTTAAATAAGTGGCTGGCTGTATTTGCTTAAAGGTGGTGTAGAGTGAAAAAAAAAACTGCTTCAAGTGCGAGTCGGTCTCGCACATGAAGGGTTCTGTATTTTCATTCAGCCTGCCTTGGCCCGTAATTTTTATTTTACTATACGAGAGGTAACGGCCCCGACTTACGAGTTGTAGGTCGCAGGTTCAAGCCCAGCCAGGCACATTACTTTGTGTAATTTATTCCCACACCACTGCTCTCAAATCGGTGAAGGAAAATATCGTGAGGAAACCGGCATGTCCTAGAACCAAAAAATTCGAAGACATGTGACATCCATCAATGCGCTGGGCCCGCGTGGTGGATTACGGCCCATTCCCTCTCCTAGAGAGGAGGCCTGATTCCCAACAGTGGGAACATTAGAAGGCCGACTATGCTATACTATAATAACCAGCCTTGAAAACCAATTTTCAATACACTTACTCGACAATTCGCTATTATCCCTATTTCTCTTAGGCACGCAATTTACTATTTTCCGCATTAGTGCGGCAAAGTGTGCGAGCTCGCCTCCACGACCTACGATAGTACACAGCGTAGCCCCTATTATTCATCAAAGATCTACACTATATAGAATATTTTAATAGTAACAATGTGCTGTATTGTTTCAGATTACTGCAACACTTTCATGCAATGAAAACACAAAAGAATAACGAAGAAGGTCCATTTGGAGTCATTTATTGTCATCGCGTCATCTGCTATCGCGGTCTTGAAGAGCACAGGACAACAAAGGAACAAGCCTGACACTCCCTCTGTCTTCTCCCAGAATGAGAGGTTATGTGATGGTGAACCAGGGTGGGTCAGAAAAGAAAAACCGTCAGAACCTAAAAGCTTGCCGCCGGGTTTCCCGAGTTCCGGCCACCGGTGGACTTGCGGACGGCGAACAATGGATAGATCGCTGTCCGGACCAGTAACCAGTAATCCGGACCGAGTCCAAGTCGTCGACGGCGCATACTATTCCCGCGCGCCTCAAGGAGTTATCAGCAGCCGTAGACCACTGGGTAGAAGCCTACTGGGGTCTGTTTCCGAAAGGGAGGCTCGGCCACGGTATGAAAGACAACGAAGGAACGGGATGTGTGTTTTAGTCAGTAAGAGTCTGAAACTGTCTCCTTCTCCGCTCAGGGGCAGGAGTTGTCATCTGGATGATTTTTACCCAACGAAAAAAAAAAAGAACCAAAAAGCTTTTTGGCCCTAACATCCATAACAAAACATCACGCCTGTGGAATCCCAGATGGTCCAAGTACAACCCAAATTTATTTTGCCCAACTCGAGAATCGAATCCACAGCTTCACATTTTCACATTCAATAGTAGCACTTACGACCACTACACCAAACAACTAGTCCCAACGTATCCGATACCCAAAAAAAAAAAAAACGGTTTGCCTACGATAAATATTCTTATCGTAGGCAAACCGTTTCGTAAAAGACCCTGTCGTAAAAGAGTCATAAAATTAAATAATTATGTCATTATCCAGCTATTGTAATATATTGTAATTTTGTATCTCATTACAGAAATTACAATTAAGAAGTCTTCTGATTGTAATCTAAGTAATTAATTGGGTTCAGTTTTAAGTTGTAATAAAACACATTTTTATGGTGAATTTAATGTCAAATAGAACTCTATATTGGCTTTATTTATAGTTT
The DNA here is from genome assembly GCA_949319445.1 of Mythimna lalbum. Lineage (NCBI taxonomy): Eukaryota > Metazoa > Arthropoda > Insecta > Lepidoptera > Noctuidae > Mythimna > Mythimna lalbum. The sequence goes on along the minus strand of OX439361.1, from coordinate 17,942,172 downwards.
TGGCTATTATAATTATAGTATACTTGTTGCTGATAGCGGCTTTGCTCGCGTAATAGTAGAAAATTATCCCAAGAGAACAAGGCTACCGACATAGCTCGAAGAATTGGCAGGGCACATTGCACGCAGATCAGATGGTCAATTGAGACGAAAAGTTCTGGACTGGTTTGGCGTACCGGAAGACGCAACCGTGGACCGATGACCTGCTTAGGGTCGCGGGTATCCGATGGATGTGAGATGCAGGCCCGGTCATTGTAGTGACGCCTGGGGGAGGCCTATATCCCACAGTGGACGTCTTTCGGCTGAAATAATGATGATGAGGATCACCATGGGGATTACCAAGGGAACACTTGCCCAGGATAAAAAGTATTCTAGGTGCTATTCCAGGACATGGTTTATCCATGTACCAAGTTTCATCGAAATATATTCAGTAGTTTTTGTGTCAAAGAGTATCAAACATCCATACATTCATACATACAAACTTTCGCGTTCATAATATTAGTATGATGTTTTATATCCACATTATTTCTCGTATCATTGTTGCTAGAAAATATAAAAATACATGTTTAATTGTCGTTTTATGGGGTAGTGGAACCACTTCTGGTCCCTAATAGGCGTATCGTAAAAGCTTATTAGGGGTAGTGGATACCATAATACGATTTAGTGTTTGGTAATTAAAAATCTAGATATTATAGTTTGTAATTTTTTATGCACTGCGTACGAAACATTATGGGTTTGTTTATTGCGCTACGAAACAGGATAGCTACTGTGGCTCTTGAGGCTACCCAACTGAAGTGAGACTGGGCAGAACATGTCATGTGTATGAATATGAATGGCCTGTTGGTCTAGTGGTTAGTAGCCCTGTCTGCTATGCTAGAGGTCGTGGGTTTTATTCCCACCCAGGACAAATGTTTATGTGATGAGCATAATCATCTGTTCTTTGTCTGGGTGTAATTTATCTATAATATGTATGTATTTAGAAATATATAAGTATGTTTATCAGTTGTCTAGTACCCATAACACAAGCTCTGCTTAGCTTGGGACTAGACGGCGTTGTGTGATAGTTGTGGAATATTATTATTATGTATGACATGCTCGACGAACTTCGGGCCAAAGAAGAACAGAGTTGGTGCCTTGAGACAGTGAGACGAGGTCGTGGCAGACCACAAAGGAGATCATTATCAGCCTTTTTAATGTTCCCACTGCTGGGACTCAGGCAGTGCGGGTCGCAAAGTACATATAGATAAATAAATTATCTATCAACAATAATTAGGTACCTAAACAAAGTCAAGTATAAAATTAACATTTTCGAATCAAAAATTAAAACAGAAACAGCTAACAGCACAAAATTGCGTCCCAAAATGGGCTTAAGCACAATCATTTTAATTAAATTATAAACTTAACGACCATAAAATAGGTGTTATAAATAAATTACAATAATAATTTATTAATAAAAATAATTAATTTCTAAACAATTAAGCTAACAGCATACCAACAAAAAATCTACTCACTTTACCGAAAATATGAAATTAAAAAAACATAGTATATGCAAATTAACGAGACGCTTGTGAGTCTTAATTATGATAATAATAGGGTAACCCCTAATTCATAGTCGTCTTAACTTGCTGTTAATGGGGTTGCTACTATCGTCCCTTAAATTGGAAACAAAAAAAAAGGTTTCAAGGATTAGTATTCAATTTTAACGCCATATTTTAGTTTTTTTTAAATTGGTTTATTGAAAGGTTTTTGTGATATAAAAACGAATAAAATAAAAATAAATATATAATTTTGATAGTCTAGTTTTTGGTTTAGGTGTTATTCATCAATAACATCTCCCGTTATAGCAGGAGCGAGAGGGAGTGTTAGACTTTTTCTGACTAAAACCGACACGTACTTCTTCAGTTCCGTTCCAGAACCGCGATGACTCTTTCGAACAATGTCAAATGAACCTTCTTCGTTATTCGTTTGTTTAATCCTATACGGTTATCTGATATCTGGAAGATATCTGATACCTGTCTGGATATCTGGAAGTCTGGATTATCCTTTTATAAGTTATGTTAACAGTGGAAATGTGGCTGAATTTGTTTATCTACTAAGTTCATCTGTAAGATTTTCCCTGTATCGATTTTACTAAGCCCAGTATCAAACTAGAACCGTGTGTGAAGGTCTCGATAAAGCACTAAGATAGGCACCAAATAAATGTGGAATAACGGTCATTGACCCTCCTACGTTTATTGACATTCTTAAATTCAAAAATGGAATTAAAGACATAAAGCTGTCTTGAATTTACATCTACCGTGATCCTTTACTTTTTCCGAAGAACAGTTCATTGATGGTTTTTCGGGTACCTTCTATATATTGGAAACATTAGGAAAAGGTTAATGTACTTTATTTTAAGTTTATTTGGCGTCTTGTATAGGTAGTTTTAATCCATTATAAATAGGAAACCAATCGCAGGAGAACCAAGGTTGTAGCTCAAAGAGTCGCCAAATTTAACGTGAGCGAAGCCGTGGGCAAAAGCTAGTGACTTTATAAAGGAACTAGCAGAAGCCAACAGCTTTGCTCGTATGATCATCATCATAATTATCATTTCAGCCGATATACGTCCACTGTTGGACATAGGCCTCCCCCAGCTCGCATGGTAGTTGACAATTTTTCTAAGGATACTAGTGTTTCTATCCTAGGAACAGCAAATTTAAGTTTAAATATTAATAAATAAATAAATAGCTTAATAACACAAAATAGTTTTTGCCACTAATTAAAATATTGAAATACCTGTCATCGTAAATGAAACATTATCAAGTATAATACCAGCTTACCATCAGGTGGTCAGTCAGTCAGTGGTTGTTGGGAATACTTAAAAAGTAAAATGGAATATTTAAAGGTTCCAAAATAACCACGGAGTTAACGCTTTCACTGCACATATATTAACATAGTAAGTGGGTATAAATATTTATACACAAAAAAGCTATGTAATTAATGGTCACTACAATCCTGTTTTTGGGTTAAAATGTACGGAATTACTTGCGATGGTTATCTGTTAATCGATGATCTTTTGGGGTTCCGTGGGGATTATAAAATGGGAATTTGAATTAGCGTTTTTTTTTTTAGTTTTACCAGCTGGATAAGTATTTTTTTTGTGTTGTTTGGTTTTTTTTGTATATTTCGTAGTTTTTTTTTAATAATAATAATTCTATGACTTCTCTCACTTTAGGGCTCAGACTTTTGGTGACTTAACCATACCTATGTTCTTTCTTTGGTTTTCACCAGGACCCCGCGATTCTCTTACGTATTCATGGAATAGTTTGTGGTAAATAGAGCGATCTAAAATGAATCAAAACTTATCTTTTGATCTAAAAAAAAGTTTTGTTTTAAAAAGATATAATTTCTGTAAAAGTTTTCGTTATCGGGTTCGAACCCAGCCAGACGCATTACTTTGTGTAATTTATTCCATCACCACTGCTCCCACACCCCACCCAGGACAAATGTTTGTGTGATGAGCATGATCATTTGTTCTGTGTCTGGGTGTAATTTATCTATAATATGTATGTATTTAGAAATATATAAGTATGTTTATCAGTTGTCTAGTACTCATAACACAAGTTGTGGAATATTATTATTATTATTTTTTATTATTATTATTATTATTCACCAACCCGTACTGGGCCCGCGTGGTGGATTACGGCCCATTCCCTCTCTTAGAGAGGAGGCCTGAGTCCCAGCTGTGGGAACATTAAAAAAGACTGATGATGATGATAATGAAAAATGCACGGTTTCTGTGGTACTTAGGCATCCATGGATGAAACTGCGAGAAATGTTAGTCTACAAGAGAACAGCTGAAAAATTAGACAGCAATTGTAATTTACATACACACAGAAGCTGTTTAACTTTAAAGACTATTATATACCAACTCACATAATTTTATTGTTCACAAAATTACAACCAATAGCGACCACTCAAAAATGAACATCAAAACATAATTACCTCTAATTAAATATACGGAACCCTCAAGCCATTTTCGGGTACTTAAATTTACTATAATGCGTTGTATTATTCATCTAGTTTTTGTAAAGTATCCCCGATAACTATAACAGTTCGTGTCCAGATAAAAACTAAATTCATTAAACCAAAAGATAATAATGTTATAGCAGCAATAAAACCTTTTTTTGACCATAAACAAAGACATTTGTTGTGATGCGAGTAATTTTGAGCCACAGTGTAAAAAACATTTATTTGTCTTATTTATGGTCCGTTTTTCAGCAAACGGCTGGAATGATTTTGATAAGATTCCTGAAAAATTCTTTGTAGAATGTTTGAACTTTCGTTTATCTTGAAATATGACAAAATGGTATTGTTTTCATTTCATGTTTTTATGAGTTTCTTGCACGTTCTCCTCCAAAATGATCTATGGTTTGGAACTTGCAAATATGTAGTTTCTTTTTTTTTACTGTCAGACCAATTGTCAGATTGATCTGTCAGTTGTAAAGTGCCTGTAAATTATTTCATTCTTTTTTTGGAAGAACATTGTAAGTGACACTTAGCTTTTTTTGCAGGGATGTGTTTTCTCCTCTAAAATTATTAATTATTTATCTGTGAAAATATATGTTAATAATCAACGATTCTATTAGATTTTTAGTTATATGAATAATTAACGTGAAAGTAAGTTTTTTCATACAAACTTTGGACCCCCGTTTCATCCCAAAATTCCATGCACCTAGGCCCGGCAGTTTCAGCTGTGCGTTGATATGTCAGTTAGTCAGTTTTTCCTTTTATACCTACGTATAGTTTCTGCTAGAGACTTCGCACGCGGGAAAGTAAGTTTCTCCACACAAACTTTGGACCCCCATCATCCCCTTAGGGGGTGAATTTTGGAAAATATTCTCTTAGTGCTTACCTGTATCATGTAAGGAAGGACTTTATGTTAAATTCAAAGCTCCTAGTTCTAGTAGTTTCAGCTCTGCGTTGATATGCTAGTCAGTTTCTCCTTACTTTTTTAGATCTTATCAAATACGCTTATCAGAAAATAGACGATGGTTTTAAAAACTAAAAGGCGTGCTTAAAATGTCTAAACACTAGAGTCACAAAGGCCTATTAGAGCAAGTTATCGATTTACTTACGGACGGCAGTTGCAACGTATACCTGACAGTTTATTACATCGTTACGAATAGGAATACTTTTAAGGCCAGGTTCTACTCATTTTGAACTTTTTTTTATTAAACCTCTGGATATCCACAAATATATCATAAAATATATATATAAAAGAAAACACCATAAAAAAATATTTTATTAAAATTGACTATATGACCAACCGCCGGGTAAAAATCTAAACGTGATATAAATTAGTTGGCTTGATAAAAAAAATATCGCGAATCTGACCTTAACTTACGATTTCAATAGTGTATCTACGAGATTATGTGACGAAATTATTTGAAAATTACAAAACAAAATAAAATAATAAAGCTTGTTTTTTAAAAAGGCCTCGTAAAAGCAAAAATCTTGAATAGTTGTTGTTCTTTTTTTATTTTATAAAAATAAAACCTGCTATTACAAGATGGAGTTCACACAAAGTACTTAGTGACTACAACCGGCTCTTAAACCTTCTTTTGTGGTTAGAAATACCAATATTTTATTTAAAGTACATTGAAAGGTGTTGGATACACGAAAAAAACATTCGCAGTCACACTTATATTGGAATATTACGCGCATATCTTTGCACTAACCATTGAAATAAATGACAATTACAATTCCAAGCGTTTTCTAAAACATTTTCATACTAATAAACATCTAAACTGATCCAGCTCAATTACAAAATTTAACCCTTTTTGCAGATGGCTAAAAATAATTTAAATTTTATTTTGTTTGGACAAAAATAACCTTTTTGAAAATGGCGCGCACGGGACAATTAGGGTTGTATAGATAAGTGAGGGTACATGCCAAAACATAGTGCTAATGACGGCATGACGGTGGACAACGTGACAGCCTAATGTGACAGCGTAATTGTCAGTGAAATGTCACTAAGGACGTAAACACACCGGCGTTTGTTTGACGACGCATTGAGTAGAAAAAACGTCACAAAATTTGTAGGTATGTGAGTTTAAGAATGCCAGTTTTTAGACAGTATAAATGCTGCCTTTTATTTGGTTTTTAGTTGGAAAGGTCAACAGTTAAGTGTCTGTCAAAAAATATTTTGCGACAGTGTTGCAGTAAAAACACCAATTTTAACATAAAAAATATTTCGACGATTTGAGAACCGCCTGTTTTCTGGAAGTCATTTTAAAAGTTGTTATGTTATTAAATCGTTTTAAAAGTGAATGTGCATGAAACTAAAATAAAATTTAGTGTTAAAATGACGAATACATTTCAGTATTTTAGCCAAATATAATATTTATTTCTTGCCTGGACTTTATTTTAATTTGCCGTGACAGTGAGTGGAGTAGTATACAATTTTATTTAATTACGTACAAATAAGAAATTATCTAAATCGGTAGTAATTATCAAGACACAACAATAAACTTAACGAGATCAATTACCAACATGACAATAATTATAAAATGTCAACCAACAAACAATTTAAAATTGAGAAATTACTGCACTAATTATTTTTCTTTTTACTTTTACTTAAAATATAAAGAAAAAGAAAAAAACAATCCTTTTTCTTTTTAATTTCAGGCCAGCTACATTGTTATATCAATTGCGTCGAGTGACGTGACGTAATTACGGTAATAAATTTAAAAACCAATATGGCGCCCAAGATGGCGCCGATAGCCGATGTTCGCAATAAACTGTTTTTAATGACTTTAAGCCACCTGCACGAATTTGTCCCCAAGACATCGGTTGTAACATTTATTATAAAAAAGAAAGCGTTGTTGTGAAAACTAGTTGCAATTAAGCTTTATTTTCGACTGTTTTACGTAAACCCCTTGATTTAAAGGTAGTAAATCAAACTAAAGTGTTTCCCTTTTGGATCGTTTTGGTCGTTAGCTATTAATTAGAATCTAAAAATAATTAATTTGGTATTCGCGTTTAAGTAACTTTTTTCCATAAAATAAATTTAAATTTACCCATTGCCTGTTATTTTATTAAGAGGGTACCTAACCCTTTTTGATACTGAAGATTAAAAAAATATTTCAACACATTAATAACTTTCATAATATAATTATTTGAGCCGCAAAACCGTTATTTGTCTTAACCCTCAACTGCCTAAATCCAAATAAAGATAAAACCCTACCCGAAAAATGTTCATTTTCGCAAAAGATTCTTTGGGGAACTCTAAAACAAAAAGGTGCTTGGAAAATCGAATTAATTAGCGCATCAACAGGTGGCGAAGATAACTCAGTTACGACTTGAGGCGTCTTTAATAATTCCATTTCTACTCGTCCGTAGAGTTTTAACGATTTTGCTAAGTGAGCACTGAAATTATGGATGCGGTATTATAAACAATGCAAAGAAGGCAACGCAATAAAAATATAACAACATGATGGCGTCATAATTTAAAAAATATTTACAAGATTAAGACTTCTATGCTATGCCACTCGAAATAAAGTTATTATTATTACAAGAGTAGGTTCTTGGTGATCGATGGAATGAACCAAAATCTAATATGAAATTTCGGACAGTCTATCTTTGCAGATATTTGTTTTGCTGGTGATAAAGTTTTAAGCATGTGAACAGGGTCCCCACTATGAACTACTACTATTTTTTCCGATTAGAAACGGCCCTCTCAAGATCACGCTTGGCAGTTTCTTTCTGGAATTTGCCTCAAAGAAGAAGGCAACTTTCCTTCAAGCTTCTCTCTCCATCAGTATAGTTAATATTGCTGCCAGAAACAGATCTTGCCCTTATAATGCAATCCAGTCTTCAAAGAAACTATGATGAGGTCGAAAACGTAGCACGATTGCTCAGAAGTAATTTATAATTTACACTGGACTTAAATACCCTAGATTGTAGATAGAATCCGACATGGAATTTCACTCCTTAGCAGTGTGTACCTACTCGTCAATAGATTTAGCCTACGTTATGGGTACAAGACGTATTCTTACGCTAGTTTTACACTATCAAAAGTTACATTAAACTGCAATCCAATTGCCTCCTCCATCCCTTCGCACATCCGAACCAAATTGAAACACCCCACAGTTTCCTTTTGTCTCAATTTACTTAAAGATTGCATTTTCTCCGGTAATTAATGATTAGTCTGTTGCTGATTATCGCTAATGACTGCGATTGTCTCGTTTGCGTAGGCGGCGGTGATTGAAACAATTTGTTTTGCTATCTCATTGAGCGATAAGGACGGACACTTGTGTGTGAGTTAATAGGTAGTCATTGGTTTTTGGGTAGATAGGGATGATAATTGATGACTGACCTATTGGTCTAGTAGTTAGTGGCCCTGACTGCTATGCCGGAGGTCATGGGTTCGATTCCCACCCAAGACAAATTTTTATGTGATGAATCATAAAAAAAAACTACATTACATTACCTACTTAAATTTAAATCTGTGTAAATTAAGGATTAAGCATATTATTATTGTAAATTGTAAACGAGCGTTTCCCGCCATCAAACTATAAAGTTTGGCGAGTTTAAAAATATGTTAAACGATTGTTAATAGTTATAAGAGAAATAAATAAAAAAAAAAATTGTTCTGTGTAATTATTTATTTCGTATATATGAGTATGTTTATAAGTTGTTTAGTACCCATAACACAAGGTTTGCTTAGCTTGGGACTAGACGGCGTTGTGTAATAGTTGTGGAATATTATTATTATAAGTAATTTATTGATTCAACTAGAAGCATTGATTTTAATTAAACCACTTTACAGGCAGTTGAAAACACGTGCTCCATCGTCGGTCACATCATCGCTTACCACCAGGTGAGGTAGTGATCAAACGCGAGTCTATCAATCATCATTATCATCTGCCATTTTTAATGTTCCCACAGCTGGTACTCAGACCTCCTCTCTAGGAGAGGGAATGGGCCGTAATCCACCACGCGGGTCCAGTGCGGGTTGGTGAATGTCACATGTCTTCGAATTTTAGGTTCTAGGACATGCCGGTTTCCTTACGATGTTTTCCTACACTGTTTTGAGAGCAGTGGTGATGAAATAAATTACACAAAGTAATGCGCCTGGCAGGGTTTGTGCCCGCGACCTACAACTCGAAAGTTGGAGTCATTACCATTCAGCCACCACTGCTCTCTCACTGAGCCAGCGTCAGGCAACCACCACTGGTTACCACGTGCTGACTTATTTGGTGCATCTGTGAGACATACATTGTATCAGTGTTTTTATTTTATAATATTTTGTATTTACAGTGTGTATCCAATACGTCCTTTTGAAATAATGTCGACTTAGGACACTTTTTTAAAATAGCTACTCCATTAACCCTTCAGATATCCTCAATTAGAGACACAATAGTAAGACAATAGATGCGCGGCCCCCGGTGGTCGCTTGGGGATTCATGAATTATCGCGATTTCGGCTTTGCTCCCATAATAAAAATTGTTATCATGAGTACAATCACGTGTTTAAGTGTCATAAACACTTTCTATTATATTTACTTACATTACCAAGACACATTTCTACCAAAAACTTCGACGCAACACTTACCTATATACCGACTTTTTCTTTTATATACAGTGTACCACTAAATATATACCTGTTATATACAGCCTGCACCCTTCTCTACGCCATAATAAAACTGATTTATGTGATATGTTCTTAACGTTCACAGGCCGACTCGTTTCCGGTGGCGGTCGGCGCAACTTCCGGTTCCGTGTTTCCGCCGTTTTCCTCCGAAGGGAAAAGAAGGTTTTTATGTAAAAAAGAAAATATATTATGTACGGACATTTTGAGGCTGTTTTATTTTGTAGCTGAAAAACTAATGGCTTGAAATAATGGTGGGAATAAATGAATATTTTTAAGAAATTGAAATGACTTTTTTTCTCCTAAATACCTTATTTTTATTTTTTAAATTCGTCAAGATGACAATGGGATCGAGTTAGAATGACGAATTTTTAAAATTAGCAGACTTGTTTATGAAAAATTTAAAAGTAAATAATATAGTATGTTGATACGAAATTTAAATATTAGCTTACTATTTATACCAAACCTATAACATGATAAAAAACGCATATCCTGAAAGTGCGGGATTCCGATCCCATGAGCCATAAGTAGCTCGCTGTCCGACCGTCCAGTAACTGTCTGGACCGAGCCCAAGTCGTCGACGGCGCGCACTGTTCCCGCGCGCTTCAAGGAGTTGTCAGCAACAGCAGGGGCCCAACCGGGTCGAAGGCTACTGGGGCCAGGGTAATCCAAAAGGGGGGCTCGAACCCCGGTATGAAGGCTAGAAGGAACGGGGTTGGTTTTTAGTCAGTAAGAGTCGGACACTATCTCCCGCTCCGCCCAAGAGCGAGGGTTGTTATTGAATGATTTTCCCCAACATAAAAAAAATATCCTGAAAGTGCAAAGGAGGCGGCCGCACGCGTGAGGGAACGGACTTCCTCACGCCCCAGCTGCCGAAGATACCAGTACCTACCAATTTGTTTTTAGATGGAAAATCATCTTATGATTTCTCCCGCCATAGGTGGGCTAGAAGGCGTGTTAGACTACTAAGAGCCTAGTGGCTTTTTATCAGTAAGTCTGACAAAAACAAAGCTACTCGGTTGTTAGAGAGTAAAAGTCTGATACGCCTTCTCGCTTTGCCCTAGAGCGGAAATAGACATTGGATGATTTTTCACCCAAAAAATTGTGCTATTCCAGGATATATTGGGGAACACTAACTAACACCTGGGTGTTTATATCCAAATTCGTTCAGCCATTCAAGGTTGAAGGAGTAACAAACATAAACACAGAAATAACAAAGATTCTACTGAAAAGAAATACGACTATTCTTTTCTACTTTTTCAGAATAAAAATATCTACATTTACGTTTTAACATAATGCAGCATTAGATGGCGGTTGATACAATTTATGGTACGCATTCGCAGAATTTATTGCTCCAAAGAAAATGATGGGGGTTGCCTACCCCTTAAGTTTGCACCCCCTGCTGTGCAAATATAAATATGTTGCGACTCTTAAGACACATTTGTTTTGAAAGAAAACGTTTATTGACCCCTGAGTGGATACTGTATTTTGCGTTTGTTGTATTTCCCTGTTGAGTCTGGGTTCGATTCCCGTGTTTGGCAAAAATATTTAGGGTTAATTAGGAAATCAATATTATTATTTAGCATATTGAAGAAGGCATTATGGCAATGGAAAGGGCTCCAATAGGAAATTTCTTGCATCATATCCGCAGGAGACCCAAGGTTACCTACATTACCCGAAGAATCGCTAAACTTAATTGGCGATGACACACATTGCTCGCAGAACAGAACAGAAGGTCGATGGGGACGTAAAGTACTAGTTTGGCGACTACGTATCGAAAGTAGTGTCAGAAGGCCTACAAGGTGGAGCAATGATCTGAAGAGACGACCGGACGTTAGTTAAAGTCTATGTCCTGCATTGGACGTCTTTCGGTTGAAATAATGACGATAAGAGGTAGGTTATATCTTGTTTTCCGATATAAAGTAAGTACTTAGGCGACGAGTGTGCCTTGCGAGACTTCGTATGTCTGGTTTTTTGATCGTTGAAAGTGTTACCACGGTCCTTAAATACTCGTACAAAGGACTAGGAAGAAAAGGAACACAGGAGAATTCTGGTATATATCTGGTAGAAATCTGACACTAAATAAAGACTCACCGATAGAAAGCGGCTTTATTCCTAAGTGAAATTGGCCATATTTTATGTATCGAATTCGAATGTAGCTGTGGGCAAAAGCTAGTTTCTTATAAAAATTGATAAAAAATGTGCTATTTTAGGATATGGTCTACCCGTGTGCCAAATTTCACTCAAATCTGTTCAGCCGTTCGAGCATGAACGAGTCGCAAATATACACACAATATCTTTAAACTTTTTAGTGTGATTACAATATCAGACAGGGCCAAAGATTAATAGTTGTCCAGACTATATTTCGAACAGAACTTACTTAAACTGAACTATTAAAGAGATGGAGCTAGATAGATGTATAGCTCCATCATTCTTTCTCGCTCGCACGCTTAACATTTTAACAAGTAAGGCCCCTGCACTAAATTACGACGTTTGATGGTACCTACTGTAGGTACAGTGGTTAAGCGATTGGCTGCAGCACTACGTCTCACGGATTCGATTCGCGTAAAAAAATGTTGTTTCCTACAAATAGTTGTTCCGGGTCAGGATGTCTTTTGTTCTACTCAGAGTAGAGGGTCTGGGTATCTGACGCCCAGCAAATGCTGAGGTGGTTACTCTTTCAGTACGGGCACGCTCGGCGCATTCAGCACGTTTGTTCTTTTTACTAACTTTTATTTAGTTACACCTGTCCCGATCTGTAATAAAGCAAAATAAATTTGATCCACTTCCTGGTTACCGATTGAGCTGATTTTGCAAGCATATGTAAATAAGATGACAATGCAAAATTATTATGACATGGAGCTGATTTGATGATGGAACTGTGGTGGCCATAGGAACTCGGAGTTAAACGATACAAATCCCATCGAGTTTGGGCTCGTATGATTTGTCTTGACAAGTAGCTATAAAAGCTTGCTATGAAAAAAACATTTTCATGGAAAACTTGTTTACGAGTAGTTTGTGTTTGTAACCACTGTTCTTTTTCTGCCCTGAATAAAAGAAAAATGCTCTTATATTCTTTCTATTCTAAGTACCTAGGTTATGCCTACGGTGGTCGGACAAGAAGTTGGTATCTATTAACTATGCAAGCGATATAAGCAATTAGCTAAACTAAGGAAAGAGTTACCCTTATCCACTAGAAACTAATCCCACAAGCCTGATCAAAGTGAAACAGACTTCCTCGCTGAAATAACACTAGAAAATAAAAGAAAGAAAAAAGGAAAGAAAGAAAACACCGAGCAAAGGATACCGTATTGGTATTAATGTGGAAGACGTCTCAATGTCGGCGTGAGGAGGGTGCTGGTGGAGATGTCTGTGTCTGCTGATACCCGGTGGTGGAGGATCGATGTACACTACAAGCTGTACGATATGGACTAGCTGAGGAACCTTGGGCACACTTGCATTCTCACTCGTGTGCTAAAAATATAAAATTTTTAAATGCATTGTTTTATTAAACATGAAAAATACTACTAATATTATAAATGCGAAAGTTTGTATGTATGGATGGATGTATGGATGGATGTATGGATGAATGTATGGATGGATGAATGGATGGATGTATGGATGGATGTATAGATGGATGTATGGATGGATGTATGGATGGATGTATGGATGTTTGTTACTCTTTCACGCAAACACTACTGAACGGATCTCGATGAAACTTGGTACACGAGTAGAACATATCCCAGAATAACACATAGGGTACTTTTTATCCTGGGATTATGTACGCGGGTGAAGTAAATCATAGTTTTAAATCAAGAATGTCAATGACTGCTACGGCTTTATCTCATTCCGTGCGTCGGTCTAATGTAGTTCTAGGTTTAAACATGCGTGTAATTTTTGAACTTGAAGAAGCTTCAAATTTTGCATATACGATGTTAGGAACCGGCTGGTAAAGCTGTGAGTTTGTCCGTAAGAGTCACCTCGACCCTGGGTTTGAGTTAATAAAAATCCGACTCTCTTTTTTGACTTAACTAAAGAGGCATTAAGTCGTATAATGATTACCTATTCAAAAAAATTGCTATGGCTAAGATTATTAACGGCCCCGACTTACGAGTTGCAAGTCGCGGGTTTAAACCCGCCTGGCTGAGTTCAAAACCAGCGCATTAGTTTGTGTAATTTATTTCATTACCACTGCTCTCAAAACGGTGAAGGAAAACATCGTGAGGAAAAGTGTCCTAGAACCAAAAATTCAAAAAAACCTTTTTTTTTATAATAAAAAAAAATAACCGACTTCACTATAAAAATTGAATTGAATTTGAAGAATTCCCTCGATTTCGCTAAGATTCCATCATCAGATCCCAACTTGGTGACCATGAGACCATTTGGGAAGTATAACCTATTTAATAAAAAAATATTTTTTCAAATCGATTGGCAAGCAACGAAGTTATGCGCGAACAAACATATAAAAAACATACAAACATCCGAATTGAGAACCTCCTCCTTTTTTAGAAGTCGGTTAAAAACAGGTGACATTCCCTCTCCTAGAAAGGAGGCCTGAGTCCCAACAGTGGTAAAATTATAAGGCCGACTAAGCTATGCTATGTATTTTTCTTCTTTTTCTTTGTCCTCTCCTGTTCCCATTATTTGGGGTCAGGTCTCCTAGCTAATAATCTCTATAATAAAAACCCCACTCACCAATGCCTCTAGCCTCTATAATAGGTATGTATTTAGAAATATGTAAGTATGTTTATCAGTTATCTAGTACTCGTAACACAAGCTCTGCTTAACTTGAGACTAGACGGCGTTGTGTGATAGTTGTGGAATATTATTATAGTAATAATATTATGGGTAACTGCAGTACACCCTATTGCACTCTTGTACGTCTACGGTCAAAAAAAAAGTTTACCAATTTTTTGTCATTTGTAATCTAAGAAACACCCATCACTTAATTCCAATAAGATCCTCACAGTTTACAGCGCTCAGTAGCACATCTTCCACTGTCCAAGCACCCTAACAGCGAATGTTTTCCCCGTCCTTTGTTCTCAGCAGAAGATACACTGCCGTTCACACATGAGTGCGTCCCTTTTTAATACCGGCGAAATTTCCCTTGTAAAGGAATAACGCGTTTTTTTAGGGTACGGTGAGGATTAAACTTTAAGGTGCTGGAAGTTTTTGTACTTACTAGTTCTGCAAGGGTTCCTTACCCGAAGTATAAAAACGGGATACAATTACGAAGACTATCAGCGATTGCATCACTGCTTACCATCAGGTGGGATTATTTGATGTAAAAAATAAAAAAAAAGACTTTGTCACTCTCTCTCGGACTCTGATATCCACATATTTTGTATATTATCATGGTGTACAATAAAGAATTATATCTAAATACTCGACTGTCTGTCTGCTTGTCATCAGAATGTATCTCATAAACCGTGATAGTTAGAGAGTTGTTTTGATGTATTTCTGTAGCCGCTATAATAACAAATATTAAAAACCGAAATAGAATATTTATTTTGTTCCCATGCTACAAATGCGATTTTTTGTTACGAATGGTACGGAACCCTTTGTGCACGAGTCCGTCTCGCACTGGGCCGGTTTTTTTTTTATTTAGGAACCAACCATTGGTTTTATCTACGTGTTTGGTTACTGCTCCACGTCTGCGGGTTGTAGCGTGATGTTATATAGTTTATAGCTTTTTCAATAAATGGGCTATCCATTACTAAAAGAACTACAGCAGTTCCAGAGATTAGCGCGTTCAAACAAACAAACAAACAATTCTGCTTTTTAATTTTAGTATAGTATTTAGGATTTTAATTTAATTAGGTGGTTATGTACAGATCGTTTTCTTTAAGTGATTTTTAGTTATGTATTAGGGGTTAAAGATATTTGTTTGTAATTGTATTAATTCATGAATCCCCAAGCGACCACCGGTGGCCGCGCATCTATTGTCTTACTATTGTGTCTCTAATTGACGGTATCTGAAGGGTTAACTAACTGTATCTCGATTGATCCCATTTTTTTCATAATCCAGTTCCGATATTGGGATCCATGAGGAATCGAGGGAACTCCTCAAATATTATAGGCCATATAGTTGTTTTGGTATTTTCATAGAGGACTTAAGCACTTACAGTCAAAAATTGACATTCGATGAAGTGTGAAGAAGAACAGAAATGGCCAACGGAACTTCATACTCACAATGAATACATTGTGATATCTGTTTTTGTTTGAGTTTGAGTTTTAGTTAACCCTTCAGATACCGTCAATTAGAGACACAATAGTAAGACAATAGATGCGCGGCCACCGGTAGTCGCTTGGGTATTCATGAATTAAGCGACTATGACAATACAAATAAATGAGTAGCTACAAATAAGTGAATGAGTTATTATGTTGAAGATGGTATCATCGAAGTGATATGATGATGGTGGTGGAGCTGAAAGATAGGCACCGGAACTCCGTAATTAATCAATATATTCTAGCCGTGTTTGGGCTTATTAGAATTGTCATGAGATGCACTTTGGCTATAAGGTATTATCGAACTGATCTAATGATGATGATGGAGCCGGAAAATAGGCACCGGAACTCCGTAATCAATCAATGTATCGTAGCCGTGTTTAGACTTATTAGAAATGTCATGAGATGCAATTTAGCTATAAGGTACTATCGAACTGATCTGATGATGAAACCGGTAGGTGGAAGGTGGACACGGCATAATAAAACAATGTATTCTATCAGGGTTTGGATTATTTGAAGAAAAAGGTACTTTGGCTACAAGTATATCGCAACTAAAAATCACAAAAACAGTAAAATAAGTTACCCAATTTAATTTTACTAATTTCAATAGTAAATACGTTATTTAGGTGCACAATTTTAATGGAAAAAAATGTCTATCATAACTAAATATATACTTTCAAAACTTGATAATGTTGATTATATGCAAAACCGCTAAAACAAAATATGTATAATATACCTTTTATTTAAAGATACCTGAATTAAAAATATTAAGTAAGAATTAAATTCATTTAATCTTGCTTCCTGTGCGTCACGCATCCATCGGATTCCCGCGACCCTGACCAGGTCGTCGGTCCACCTTGTTGGAGGCCTTCCAACGCTGCGTCTTCCGGTACGTGGTCGCCACTCCAGAACCTTTCGTCCCCATCGACCATCGACCATGCGTGACGCACAGGACCGGTCGTTGTGGCGACGCTTGGGGGAGGCCTATATCCAGCAGTGGACGTCTTTCGGCTGATATGATGATGATGAATCTTGCTTTGTTTTATAAAAACATCTATTAAATCAATAATTTATTTTCATTAAATCGAAACTAGAATTAGCTTAAATATTAAAATTTTAATTGCAATCAAACTAAAATAAAATTTAAAATCATCATTACATTATTCTCACCGTAACTGTAACAACTTAGCAGTAATTACCGTATTTTTTTCCTTACTGTATAGCTTTATAATTCAACATAAATAAATTTAACTTAAATTGGATTGGTTAAAGGTGTTCCAGTAAAAAAAAAACTATTAAACCAAATAATTTATTTTCATTAAAATCGAAACTAGAATTAAATTAAATATTAAAATTAAAATTGCAATCAAACTAAATTAAAATTATTATTCTAATGTGTAATTGAATTTAAGATTCTAACCGTAACCGGTTACTGCTAACTTGTTAAATTAGCAGTAATTACCTTAAACTTGTAATTTTTTTCCTTACTGTATAGCTTTATAATGCAACTTAAATAAATTTAACTTAAATTGGATTGGTTAAAGGTGTTACAGTAAAAAAATACATTGCACGGCTAGTACTATTCTTTAAAACTTATTTACGCACTTTAAACCATTTAGGTCCTGAAATAAGTAAAAATAGAAAAATAACAAACAAAAACTTAAGTTAAAGTATCCGAATGCACATTACCGTCGGCAACTTCAAAGAGATAACACCCGACGGCGGCACTTTGATCTCGCCGCCCGTCGGCAAAACGTCTTTTATGTCACCGAGTTGCACGGTTATATGCTATTTCTTGACACAATTATTTTTATTTATACATTAAATAGGTAGCAGTGGTATTATTGCGATTTATTGAATAGTTCAAATAATATTATTTGACTTTATAATGAGCCTTTATTGTGAAAAATACAGCCAAAGCCATGCAGTTAATATGAAAAAGTTGTCTACATAATTTAAAAAATATGTACAAAATAATAAGACAAAAAATATAAAAAAAAACATCTACTCCATTTTGACATAAAAAATATTGAAATAGAACTGTGTTAGGGACGTTAAAAAAAAGTCTAAGCATTTTTTTTTTCCTAAATCGAATCGTTACTTTTTAAATAAACACTCCACATAATTATTCGAGAAAGAAATCAACTCAACCCAAATTCCCTTCTATCTCGATCAAACAATGCAACCAAAACTTTGCAAAACACTAAAATGATTACAAAAAAACATCTTTGTCCTTTTCTCAACCCTATCTCGTCCGACCCAGTTCTGGTGAACTGGGGTGAAAGTTCAGCCTTGGTCAAGGTGAAAGAGGCGCCCATTAACGTCTGCACTTAGAACAACTCTCTTGGCAGCACCGCCTTAAGATTTATAACGGGATCACTAGATCTTGATACTTGGATAATTAAATTTTAATTATTTTTTTTCGAGTGACTATGGCTCAATATTAGAAATGTTTATAAGGTAGAGAAGAAGACTTTTATCCTAGAATCGGAATAAAAAAATAAGTTTTAATTTGCCTGCACTCGTAAGTTCGTAACCTTCTATAGCAAATACCTAAAACAAACATGTAAATTAAACCAGTAAGTGGTTTTTACTAATAACTAAAACCTTGTACAACATGCAAAATTACTACAAATGCTGGTTTAGAGTAGTTTAAATATTGCAAACAAAACTAAAAAAATTACTCCAAATATGATGGGCAAGGGCTCACCTTATTTTGTGCAAGTTGATCCATGCACTAACTTCTGACGTTCAGAAGTATGAATTATCTCTACTGAAAGAAACTCTATTGTCAATATTTAAAAAAGTAACACAGTAACTTTAAAGGCATGACTATAATTATCAATTTAACGTGTCAATATTGATCTATCGCTAATTGTTTTTTGTTATTTGATATGAGAAGGGTTTATTTAATAAAATTTTATTTCTATTTAAATTAAAAAAAAAAATTAACATTGACGCTTGCTAACTGGTATGGTATTAAACGTGAGCCAACAAATAAAAAATAAAAACTTTAGGTTGACAATAAAACTCAAAACACACGTGACACATAGAGTAAGGTTTTATTAATATTTTCACAGTTAATCATACAAAACTCAAAACCCATTTATATTTTTACAATTAGTCGCCAGTATCAAAAGCCAACGGTCGTCGTGTACAAAGTTGGCTAAGTAATAAGATAATGAAGAACAGCGGGGTCGAGCTACGAATTAAAACGAGAAACGTGCGGCACTGTGGAAACACCACCTCGGAGTTGCACGAGCAACTTTAGCAACTGTCATTATTTGTGTTTTAAGTAAAGGGTTTATCGGTTTCTACATATTTGATTTTGGTATTTAGCTAATGTGAATAGGTAATAATTGTCTAATTGGAAAATAATGCAAATTCATACAAGAAAAAATATTTATTGGATGTTGCTACATTATAAAAAAAATCTAATAAACATATTTTGGTCAACAGTGAAACTTTTTATTTTTAAATTTATTATTTTGTGATTCCTTGTGCATCTTTTTGGGCAGAATAAACACTTTATTTTCTATTTCGTTTTAAATTCTTTGTTATAATTATTTTTTTATCTTATAAGACAGTAATCACGCAACTTTGCTGTCTTAATATCTACTTAACTAAAAATAGCAGAAACTGAAACAATATCAAAAAATATAAAAAAAAGTAAAATATACCCAAGTGGTCCCGCCAGCATAACGTACACTTCCCTTGTTTATTTAATGAGTGAATCGGAGACGACCTCGTTACAACGTCACTACTTCTTGAACATCGCGCGAAAGAGACAGAAGATACCAAAATTAATATGCAAGAAAGAGATGGAAATACCCGCTGGACCTGAATGAATAGGTTTTCTTAAGTACCCCCGCTTTCTTCTAATGAAATCGAAATGAAGATGTGTCAATGGAAGTTCAGTTTTAAACACTTTACGAAGATTTCAAGGTGAATCGTCTTTGAGGAAAAAGTTGGTACTTTTTTTACGATATTTTTTCTTTTAAAAGGGTAGTAGGAAGTCTTGGCTAAGTGAAGTATTTTGTGAGACTTCCAGCTACTTGAAACCTTGTTGACTTTGTTCAGAGTAAATTGTTAGACTGGAACTCTGAAGACCTATATTCGTTTTGAAGCGCTTTTTTAAGTTCGTTCGTGAAATAGGTTGAGATCATAGTTTATACTTGGTTTATGTTCGGATTTAGTTTAATATTTGCCTTAGTTTGTGACATTATAATATCGTTGTTCGTTTACCTTGTCACCGTCTATAACTCAGTGGGTAAGATACCTGCCTCTCTTGCATGAGGTTGCGGGTTTAAAACCGGGTAAGAACCGATGTGATTTTTTTCCTTTTATTTCTGAGTTTATCTAGGACATTACTTCCTACCGTGCTTAGGAAAGCATAACAAGCCGTTCGTTCTGTTGTCATTTTGTAGATCTTTGACAGTCATTATAGGCAGACGCCAGAAAGTCTGACCTCCATTGCAGTCTATCCAAAGAGTAGCGTGTTGCCCAATAACTTGGTTGTGGGGGTCTGATAGGCTGTTGCTCCATGGGTATTCAGGACCACCCACACGGGTATTCAGCTGCATCCAGTTAGACTGGAAGCCGACTCGAAGCTAGTTTTTTTTTTTCGCGGTGAGAAAATCATCTAATAACATCCCCGCTCTTGGGCGGAGCGGGGAATACTATCAGACTTTTACTGACTAAAAACCCACTCCTGTTCCTTCGTTGCTTTTCGTACTGGGGGCTGTGCTACCTTTCGGACTAAACCTGGCCCCAATAGGCTTCGACCCAGCTGGGTCCCTGCAGCTGCTGACAGCTCCTTGAGTCGCGCGGGAACAATGCAATAAACATACTTATATATTTCTAAATACATACATATAGATAAATTACACCCAGACACAGAACAAATGATCAAGCTCATCACGTAACCGTCCTGTGTGCGAATCGAACCCACGACCTCCGGCATAGCAGTCAGGGCCACTAATCACTAGACCAACATGCAGATGCTGATGATGATAAATGTTTTAACTCCGTAAGTATTACATACAAATTCTTATATAACTTTTAAACAAATATATTTCTCAGTCAATATAAAAAACCGCGTTGAATTATCGATATAATTACAGTCTGGGTACACAACGTATCTTTTTTTCGAATTTTCTTCTAAATTTATGTTGATTTCGTTACCAACGCAAACCCATTTCACGATTTCTTTTTAACATTCGTGTAGCTCGGGGCTGTATTCATAGTCTGGAGTTCGTTTCGGTTTTAGTGGGCCTTGGTCTTATATGAAGTTTTGAATAAGATTGTAGGGAGATTGGAACGTTGTTGTTTTTTTGTGTACTAATAGGAGTTAATTAAGTTTATTGGAAATGTGGTATTTATATAGGAATGAGAAAAATACAACATCTGTCGAGTCAGTGTAGGCTATTAAAAGGGACATTATAAGTACGATTTATTTTGTATCATGGTTATTTTTTTTTTGTGGAGTCAATTTTCAGATCAAAATCAGAACGGACAGTAAGTTCACATTGACAATTTGTGCCACATTTAGCATTCCTTTCGTATCTACACAAGACATCGAAGCCTAAAACAATAATTTGGAAGCACTACAAATATTTTTTTTCCATGTGGGAATCGAACCTGTGACATGTAGTACTGAAGTTAATCACTGAATCGCTGCACTAATCATTCCGTCATTTTATTATTGAGCGAGGCAATATTTTGTGTAATAATAATATGATATAGGTACACAATATATTGGTATGCGATATTCAAACCCAATAACAATAAGTAGATACCAGATATGTGATAATATTACGAATGTCAGAAAACAATAAAATGGATTAAGTAGATAATTACTAAAATTCATGCTATGTGGCTTCAATAATTGGAAAATGTTACGTACTGGATTAATAAATGTAAATAATTTTGAATTCAAATTCTCAGCCATTTTTATTCAATTTTTATTGTACCGCCTATAGATATGGCGCGAGCGTTTTTCATTAGGCTACGATCACATTAGGCGGGCGGACAGACGGCCGGATTATTGGATCCGACGGACGAAAGACTTCGATCCGTTGCCTTTTTTACGTTTTTTTCTCTTTTTTTTTCCTCCCAGGCACCGTCTGGAAAGCCTTTTCCTCTTATTTATTGCTTATACGAAGCCCAAATTGGATATTTGTGAAAGGTTGAGTCGTTCGCCGATAGGAAATATTAGTTTTTTTTTTCGTTTACTTTACTTTTTTTTTCGGAGACTGCATTTTGTTATTGGTATGAGTTTGTAATGTGAGTGAGTTTTATTAATAAGTTGTTTGAAGATATATTTCTTTGTATGTCGTTTTGTCCAAACATTGGACTGCGGAGTAAATTGAGAAGCAAAGATATGGTTCATAGGTAATTCAACCAAAAAAATAACGCATTGACTGCCAAAAGTCTAATATTGTGAGTGTTAAAATTAAAAGTGTCAAATATTAACAAATGACAGCTAACTCAGATATTGATAGATAGAAATATTTTTAATGTAACAAAGAAAATGGTTTTCAATATTCTTTTCATAAGAACCTTCCTGAGACTTCAATAAATTGTTAAAAAATAGTTAATTTAAATTGGTCCAGTCATTCTTGAGTTTAGTGCTTAGATATACATTTAAACATTTATTTTCATTTATAGAAGACATTGTAATAATTGATTAAGTTATAATAAAAAAAAAAACTTATTAAATATGGAAATCAAATCACAAACTTCAAAATAACATGTTACCAACATTACGCCACTTAACACCAAACTAAAAACCAAATAAACAAAAAAAAAAAAAGTTACGTGTTACCAACATCACACCTTAATTTGGGAAACCAAACCGCAAGCAGACGTTTTTAAGGGTTTGTCTCATTAGTGGCTGAGAGCGCCCTCTCGTCACACCGCTAATTAAAGGATTTTGATGCCAGTGCGCAGACTAGTCGCATGACGAAAAGTCGTAAAAAATGTTTTTTTTTTTTTGTAACAGAACAATAGAACGTGGTTTCAAATGTGAATGTTGTAATCCTATAAGAATTTTGTTTAATTAGAATTTTAATTGCATGTTCTGGTTGTCAGTTTTTGGAGTTCCAGGCAGTAAGTTATGTTTTTTGTCAGATTTGTACTTATTAAAAAAAAAAAGATCAACACCAAACTTTTTTTTTGTCTTTTCCTAATCATCTGCAAATACAGTCATCTGTATAAAGTTTTAATGAAATATAACTCGAAAGTTAAACTTAATTAATATTGTGAAAAAAGAAACCAATACATCTTCACCCCCAACTTATATTTAACTGACAGCATCAGCGTAGATACGTGCACCAAATTTACGAAAAAAAACCGCAAAACACATTACACGCCATGGAAAATTCGCCAAAACTTATCAGCCGAAAGCCACGGCACAATCCATCATCATTATGCCAAAACTCGCCGAAATTCAATAAAAAAAACTTTCCTCCTACACCCCCATCTAGCGGCGGTGGCAGGAACTTCAGCGTCACCCCCACTATGCCGAGGGGTGGCCACCACCCCACGTCGTATCCCTTTTTTCTTCCCTCCACACCCTTATCCATACCTGAGCTTTCTTTATCCGTAGACCGAACTTTTTATTTCGGTCTGTCTCTCTCGCACTTATGGCTTCAATCCTCTAAATGTGACAGGCGATTATCCGTCTCTTTCTGTTGCAAAGAAAAAAATCTGTTTATAAAAATGAGAGCGTAGATGTGTTTGGGGCACGGCTCCATTGGACGTAGGGGTAATGCTTCATATACGGAGGGGTGTTTTTTAGACGAGTTTGGATTGAAAAAAAAATGCACCCCAACAGAAGCCGGTTTCTTTTAGGTACAGTACCTACAGATATTCGTTTCGTTTCCAATTTCGATAACAAAGCTTATATTTTTTTTTCATCCGCATTTTCGTATTTCTTTTGTGCGTCTCCTCGAAATAATTGTGCGGGTGGGTCCTGATTCGTTTGTGTTTTTTCATAAATATCTCAAAAGGTGTATCTAATGTTGGTTGGGTCTTATATTATATCTGAGATGTTCACATGCTCGGAGTGGTCCGCAAAGACGGGATTCATTAAAAATATGAATGGTTTCTGATTAAAATTGTTTGATCTGAACATGTTTGATCTCTTGCGTTCGAGATATTTACAATTACGTTGCACGTCTGTTTGAGATAATTTGAAGGCACGTCTTGCTATGTAATTTGTTTGTTTGATAAATTACAGGAAAGGCGTAGAGTGATGACTGTTTTAGTAGATGGCAACGTGATGCATAGGATTCTAATAATACTTGGGTAATGAGACATTGTGCAACGTTGGAAGGTCTCCCACAGAAGGACCGATGACCTGGTGATGGTCGCTGGAAACCGATGGGTGCGAGACGCACAGGACCGATCG
Organism: Mythimna lalbum; assembly: GCA_949319445.1. Classification (NCBI taxonomy): domain Eukaryota; kingdom Metazoa; phylum Arthropoda; class Insecta; order Lepidoptera; family Noctuidae; genus Mythimna; species Mythimna lalbum. The sequence goes on along the minus strand of OX439361.1, from coordinate 17,917,901 downwards.
TTATGGCGACATTTGGAGCAGGCCTTTGTTCAACATTTGACGTCTTTCGGCTGAAATGATGATGAAAAAAATGGTATCAGATGTGACAATACTTCGATGGCTACTGTCACTTCATAGTACCTATGCTTTCACTCTATGTATTGTGGCAGGTCAGAACCGAAAGAGTTGCCGTCTCAGCTACTGCTGGGGGTTAGACACCCAGCGGTCGTTTTCAACTGGCATCCAACAATGATGCTTAACACTATTTTGTGTTATTACTGTCTACTGTATTATCTCTTCCTCTTACTTAGTCGTTCACTCTTGACAGAGTGGTCGTGGTTGACAATATTGCATTTTTGTTGCGAGTGGGGCTCCCGCGATGCGGCTCCACTTGTCACGGTTTACGGCGTCTATGGAGTTTTGTGTTGCAGCTCTAATTAGGTCTGTCCAACGCGTAGGTGAGCGTCCGAGTGACCGCTTGCCCTCCACTTGTCCCTGGACAACGAGTCGTTCCATGGAGTGTTCGTTGCGAAGAACGTGGCCGAAATATTTGAGATTGTAATGTCTACCTGGGTCAAATAAATTTTGTTCTACTAGGATTCTGCTGCATTCGATTAGGTTAGAAGCCAAAAGTTTGTGAAGAAGTTTAGGCAGTTAATATATGTATATGTAAGCAGATGATTTGGTAGTCCATATTTGACCTGGACGTAGATTTTTTTTATTAACGTTTTTCGGTTTGGTTATACAATACTCTCTGTGTCAGACTTTTGATGTCTAAAACCTATCTTTTATTTGCCCTTTGCGGCAAAGCATTAAATTCATCAAAATCTGTGTGAAAGTATGTTTTATTATTATGTTTTTATTGAAGACTACTCTGCCAGCGGCTTCGTAAAAGTTGGTTTCTCCTAGACTTTGGATGTCCATCTTCATCATCCCCTTAAGGGATGAATATGAAAAATCCTGTCTTAGCGTTAGCTTACGTTACAAAAGGAGTTGTAGGTGGAGTAGTTTTGACTATGAATTGATATATCAGTCAGTCAGTTTTTCCTTTTATTTAAATAGATGTTTTAACAAATTGATTCTATAATTGTCTTTTATTCACCACATAATTAATAAGTGGCCCCAAAAATGGCCTAATACCATATTTGACTAGAATCAGAATGATTTATTTGTATACTATTGCTTCCCATAGCTCGCTAAAAAATCAACAAAAAATTTTTTTTTATCTCCATTTTTTAAGGACATTTGACACTTAGACCATGTCAGCCCCATACAATTTAACCTAACTTAAGTTTACAAAAACAACACAACTGAAAAATATTAATCAGCACATTGTTTTTTTTTTACCAAGGTCTAGTTACTAATATTTTTAAGTTAAACGTAATAAACTTTGCAATTTATTATGACCTAGTGTCCTTATTTTATTTCCCTCAATATAAATCAATGAAACCCACCCTTAAAAGTCGACTGCTGACCGAACTCCCCACTAACCGCCACAAAGAACCGCGACCGGTCACTGGGTTAGTTCTCGCAGATCCATAGACAATGTAGACATAGACACACAACGGACGTTGGTGCTAGTTTTAAAATGTAGGTAAGGTAGGGTAGGTGTAGGTCTATGTCAACATAGAGTTCTTATATGGGTTGGAGAGTTGATGCTGTTGGGGATATTGGATGTAATGTTTCTTTCCGGTGTGAAAATCATCTAATGACATCTCCCGCTCTTGGGCGGAGCGGGAGGTAGTGTCAGGCTTTTACTGAATAAAAACCCACTACTGTTCCTTCGTTGCCTTTCATACCGGGGCTGAGCTATCTTTCGAAACTAACCCTGGTCTTGGTAGGCTTCGAACCAGCTGGGCGCCTGCTGTTGCTGACAGCTCCTTGAGGCGCGCGGGAACAATGCGTGCTGTCGACGACTTGGGCTCGGTCTGGACAGTTACCGGGCGGTCGGACAGCAAGCCACCTATTGCTCGTCGTCCGTAAGACCACGCCTACGGTGGAGATATTGGCTGTGATCAGTTTTTTAACATCATCATCATCATTTCAGCCCTAAATCACACGTTACTGGGACCTGCTCTTTCTGCTGCCCTACTTTCGGTTTCCATAGATGGCCAATCTAAGTCCATGCTCAACAGAAAAGTCCAAAAAAGCTAAGAGTAAAATATAGTGTTTTTCAAATATAAAATTCGAAACTACAATTTAAAATGCTCTCAACATTAGTCTAGTTTACGTCATTGTCTATACTTATAGACTAATATAATAAACAGGTAAAGTTTATTTATTTTTTTAGTTTGTAGGGTCTCTGGAAATACCGGTCCGATTGTTAAAATTTTTTACCGATAGAAAGCTGCTTTATTCCGGAGTGACATAGGCTATATTTTATGTACACGGGCGAAGCCACGGGCGAAAGGTTGATATTTCTTATAGCATTTATTTATTAGTTTAGTAGTTTTACATAAGCATGTATTTTTTTAAACATATAATACGATTTTTTTTAAATAGATAAGTATCCTTTTTAAATTTATTTTAGATAGGCTCTCTAATGTACATATTTATTTTAAAATAATACAAAATAATAAATATATATTGCAATTTCCTGTTATGTAATTATGTTGTACACGTCCAGTTTTTATTATGTGCCTTCCTGTGTTCAACCGCAGGAAATGGAAGTAGCCCCTTTATTAGTTTGACAGTAAAAATATAAATTTAGAATCATATATTTCCTAGAACGAAGTAGGTACCCTAATCATAAACACCGACTCGATTGTGTATCCTATATTGCCTGGGAATATTTAAGTCAAGAGTAGACCAGAGAATTACCAGAGAGATTTACCCCTGAGTTAGTTTCGGTGTTTCTTGTCAGGGTAGTCAGCTAGGAAACACTGACCTCATCTAGTTTAAACAGACGAAAAAAAATTACGTATAAAAGTGTTTTTAAAACCTATGTATTTGCAAAATAAATATCATTTATCGATAGATTTTTTTTTGCGTGTAAGGCCGGCCGCTCACATTTGGTTTCCGGATTAGGTTTCCCGATTAGGAATTCCTTCTCCGTGCGTCTGTCACGGAATCCCGAATCTGAATTCCTGATCGGAAAATCTAATCCGGAAACCGAATGTGTGCGTCCACCTTAAAAGTGTTTTTACATTTATCGTATCAGGCTGGGCGAGTGGTCGGTGAAGCCCCCTTTGTGTTTCTTCGTAAGTGTATTGAAAAAAGTCGTTTGATACACGTGCAAAGTCACTTTAGCCCTCGGCTCCATAACACACTCGCTTACGGCTCGTGCGAATTCTGCCTCGGTCGCAATGACAAACTTACTGCACTTGTATCAAAATGTACTATTTTAAACAAATCTCTTTGTGAAATAAATATCGTTTATCAATAATTAACACTGTGACTGCTGCGCTGCGCGTCATAGGTTTGAACGCACGGAACCAATATTTGTATTATCTGCAGACAGTTGTATTGTATATACCTCTTATTTTTAATTAGTACAGAAAAGGATTTCTTTATTTATTAACAATTTTTGTACACACAATAAAAGAACAGAAGAATAGTACAAAGGTTAGGTTAGGTTATTTATGTAAAGTTTCAATGCCATCAAAAAAATAACTTGTAAAAAAAACCAAGGCTTGCAACTCTGTTCTTCTACTGTAAAAAAGTCTGCCAAATCAGTTAATTTATTGTGGTCCTGCATAAGGGACTTTTTGCAACTTCTTACAGTGACCATAATTTCAATATTACAGTCAACGAAATTAAGCGGACCTACAGACGGCGAGCAATGGGTAGCTCACCGTCTGTGTCCCCGCACGCCTCAAAGAGCTGTCTGCATAACCTGACGGGGCCGGTTAGGTTGGATGGCTACAAGGGCCAAGAGATATTTCGAACGAGTTACCATTACTCTGAAACGCAAAAGACAACTGAAGAGACACGACGGCGCGCACTGTTCCCGCGCGCCTCAAGGAGTTGTCAGCAGCAGGAGGGGCCCAGCTGGGCCGAAGCCTACTGGGGACAGGGTTGTCTGAAAGGGAGCTCGTGCCCCGGTATGAAGACTAGAAGGAACGGCGCGGGGTTTTTAGTCAGTAAGAGTCTGACACTATCTCCCACTCCACCCAAGAGCGGGTTTCGTCAAAGATGATTTTACCAGTCGACAAAAAAAAAAAACCCACGGAACCAATATTTGACCAAGAAAATAATGGAACGAATGCTCGATCAAAGTCACCGGTGCGTACTAGTTAAGGACCATAATTTAATCACCACAGCTCCACTATGTCCACTTAAGGCGACGTTCCTTCACCCCAAACCATTTATTAAGGATCGACCATTAAATACGCATTTGCATCGTGACACCGGCCACGAAGTAATAAAATTAATAGCTGTATTGCCTTTAAAATGAGCTATTGTTATGATATTTAAAAAAAAAACTGTCGCACTGTCGGTTTAGCAGGTGCAACCCTTAAATGGATTTTGGTAAAATTGTAATTTAATAAAGAAAAAAAGCCTTGAGTTTTTCGTAAAATATCGTTTTTTTTATAAGTAATTGGTTGTAGCGTATACAGGTTTTTAAGTAGTGATGTAAATTTTTGATTAAAATGTAAAACAAGTTTTACATCATTTTAATTTAGGTCGTACTTGTTATATGGTTCTTAAAAGTAAAAATAAAATAAAGTAGGTCGCGGGAATCTGATGAATGCGAGACGCACAGAACCAGCCATTGTGGCGACATTTGGGGGAAGCCTGTGTCTTACAGTGGACGTCTTCTGGCTGAAATGATGATGAAGTAAGGTTTCCTGTTTACTTAACCATAAGTAAAACTTAACGTTGAGCAGTGATGGCCGAGTGGTAACTTACGAGTTGTAGGTCGCGGGTTCAAACCCAGCCAGGCGCATCACTTTGTGTAATTTATTTCATCACCACTGCTCTCAAAACGGTGAAGGAAAACATCGTGAGGAAACCGGCATGTCCTAGAACCAAAAATTCGTGAAGACATGTGATATCCACCTACGCATTGGGCCTGGTGGATTACGTACGGCCCATTCCCTCTCCTTGAGAGGAGGCCTGAGTCCCAACAGTGGGATCATTATATATAAGGCCGACTATGAGTCTTCTTCTTCTTGTCCTTCTCCCATATTACTTGGGGTCGGCGCTGACTCTGAGTAAAACTTTAAAATCAGGTTTTTTGTATCGTAAACATAGGCCAACAAAAAAAAAAATCTGCGTCCCTTGTCATTTTGTCTTCGGCAAAAATTCTGTCCCAATAAATATTTTTAGTCACATTTCTTTTTTTATGTGAATACATTGGGATCCTAGTAGCAAAAATATTCGTTTACACGTAAGTACCAATAAAAATAAATAAATAAATAAAAGTAAGTATTTTACTACTGCAACTAATTTTATTGAAAAATTCGCCACAACGAACACTCTACTAAGATAATGTATTTTTTTTTAAATGGTACGTAAAAATTACGTAAAATTAAAACGATCGTTTTCAACACCAAAACTTTCCAAATTTTCCAAAAATACAACCATTTTATTACCAATACCGATTTCTTTTTTTACAAAATCCACAACGACTATCAAACCAAAAATTTATCGAGCCCATCTCTCAAAATAGCACGAGCTACGAAAAAAAAAACGCGCATGTGCAACAATGCAACGTCAAAATATTACAAAAACACATTCGAATTGAAAAGATCGTTTTACAATAAGCTAAATTGTTCCCCTGAATCAATCGATATGGTACAATAGAATCGAATAGGGCGCTCACAATTGAATCGATTTTTAATACGAGTCAAGTGGTTGCCATTCATTTGTTAGGATCGATCTTTTGTCGATTGGTATTAGGGCTGTCGATATGTGATTTGGGTACTTAGTCTATTGTATTGAGGTTAACGCCTCCTTGTTAACGTTTGGATGATAAATGTATAATGGTGTTAAATAAATAATTAAACAACAATAGCTTTTTTGTAATTCTCTAGTTTATTATCATTTAACTTGGGGTTTTTAAGTCAAGAGTGAATAGGTTACTTCTAGGCAAGCGTGCTCCATCGTCGACCACACCATCGCTTACCATCAGGTGAAATAATGGTCAAACGTGAGCCTATCAATAATAATAAAAAAAAACAACAACGATCTATGGTCGAAAACAACTAGGTAGTTAGTAGATTTACCTACTTTTTTTTAACGAAAATAATAAATTAATAATGCTCTAGTGAGGGCTGCGGGAATACGATAGATGTAAGACGCACAGGTCTGGTTAAGGTAGCAAGTTGTAGCAACGCATGGGGAAGGCCTATGACCAGCAGTGGACGTCTATCGGCTAAAATAATATTAATGAATGAATGAATGTTGGTAAACATATTTTATCATTTTAGTTTAATAGGCACACAAATGAACTGTGGAAAATCCTTTTCTTAAAAGTTCACAAGCTCGCCAAGTATGCAAATAAATTTTTAAATCGAAGCAAAAATGCAATGACAAATTACAAATCAGATAAGCGATTAAATTAATGTCAATTTAAGAATATCTTTATCATATAAAGTTCCCAGGCATATCTTCACACGAAATTTATTAAACCCAAATATATTTGCATAAACTACAACACTGCAGTTCCGAAAAAAATAAAAAAGTAACGAACACTTTATTAAGAACTAGTTTTATAATGAAAAAGTTCTTCAATTTCACTTCCTTATAAATATTTATTCATCAAATAATATGCAAATTACTGTAATTATAGGGTTAGTAAGAAATGGGTTAGTCGATTTGCATATTAACCCTGCAATGTGAAGTGTAAGAAGAACGCATACAGCGATATTCAAAACTGGCATAAAAGTCGTCGAATGTAAGTTGAATTTCGAATAATTTTAAAAGTGCGTTCTTAAGTTTAAAAATTCTTTTAATTTTGCAAATTTCACACCTTGAGCTTGGGGAACGACAGGTTTAAAGACGATTTTAAAAATAAAGACTTGTCGCCATGTGACGGTTTTTTTTTGTGTAGTGTGTAATAATTTTGTGCAATTTATGCACACCGCTCGTTAGACAATTAGTAAGCAGATGTCTGTTGAAAATTTATTTTGCTACTGGTTCTAGTGTGGGAAATAGGGTGCCTTCCGTCTGTAATGCCTCGTTTAATAGTTAATTTTATGCCACAATGTTTTATGGGCTTTTAGATAAACGTGTTAGACATATTGATACTTTTTTTTTGCTTCTAACGTTTTTAGTTTCTCATTAAAGTATTCATAGCAATGGACATAATACTATAATGAGGCGTTGCGACAAGTACTTTGCAAGAAAATTAAAATGTTAACTCATTGATATTCTGTGATGGTGGTCGAAATCAACCTGCGTGTGAAGACGGCTTAAACGTTTTTTTTTTTTTGTAAAAAGTTTTAATGGAAATTCGCGATCAATATAATATAAGTTGCTGTATTGAAATAACTTATTTCGATTTGGTAAAATGTACTCAACAACTTTTTTGATTCGCCAATTAACTGGGAGTTTCGAATTATCAAAAAGTCAGTCAGTCAGAAACATGAAGCTAATTGCACATTTCAAAGCGTAGATTACTATAGTGAAGTATGTGCAAGTAAGTACAGTAAAGTAGGCACATCAAAATATTAATGTCAAAAACGGGTTCAGGATGTTGATGGGGCTGCTCTGTCAGCAATTGAACATACCTACTGGAGCCAGTACATCAGGTATGTTCGCAGAGACAGACAGCAATATGCCCTTATCCTTTGAAGAGAGCACCCTACCTCGAACTCCATAGGTAAGTTACTGTAGACCATAATGGCAAGGTACGATGGCCCTTTGATAAGTGATGTTGTCCTTAAATGTATTATAAACTTATTTCACAATAGATAGAAATAGATAAGCATTTTTTTAATGAGTTTTGGTTTAGTTGTTGATAGGCTCACGCTTGACCACTATCTCATATAATGGATAGCGATGACGTGGTCAACCATGGAGCACCATATCCACCATGTACTGGTGGTTCATGACCTTACGCCGATGATGGAACGGGCTTGGCAGAATTATTCTATGAAATTCCGACTCACACTCCCCGAAATGCAACCGGTAGCAAATCGACTGGCTACTAGGCTAGTAGCACGGCATTGATGCTCAAGACTTTCAAGACTGGTCTCGACGAGTGAATCATTACCAATAATCCTCATGGTAAGTAAGTAAGTTTACTTACAAGGGTATAAGTTTTTCTTAATGGTTTACTAACCTGTATGGATGTTGATTCTATTTAAAAAAAAATTGTAAGAGCATCTTTGTACAATATATAAAAACAAAATAAAAACTAGTGAATTTCAGTGGAAACAGGAGTGGCATTTAACCAAGCATTTTTATCAGAGTTGTAACGTTTTATGCACTTCTTAATTTTTCACTAATGTAGATGGAGAATATCAAGTGGTATTTAAATAAAAATATGTACAGAATAGGTCATTAGAAAACTCATGGAAGAATCGAAAACTTTAGTCAATCTAAATCGAAGTTGTTCTAATTTATTATCATTTTAGCATTAAAATTCCATATTAGAAGACCAGATATTTGTACTTACTTATAAAAAAGCAAAAAACTTGTTTGAAACTACGGAAACGATTGTGAAAATTCTTTCACTATTATGTAGATCCCTTTCCCTAATCCAGGCTTTAATATATACTATTCTTTAATAATACATAATATTTTCTACTGTCACGCGAGTGAACCCACTAGCATTAGCTAGTTATAAATAATATCACTAAATCATACAGAAAAAAATTACTATAAATTCTAAACCAGCTTTACGCTTTTGACTCTACAGTCAAAACGCAAAAAAAAAAAACAAATCACAAACCAAACATTTATAAATACGTACAAAACAAAAAAAAAAAACAATGTCGCGAAAAAAAAACAACGCACAGCTGCACCAATTTGAAAATAGAGCTAATGATTAAGTATTATTCATAGCGTTACCGGTTTTTAGACGAAAAAAACTTAAAAAAGGCCAATTTAATGATATGCGTGGCCCACTTTGAAAAGACAAAAAAAAAAAACAAAATGGCGACCCGCTTTTGATTTGAATATGGAAGCTGGTCTCAGGGATATCAGTTACAGAATTCATTTGAATCACAACATCTAATGTCTATGGTTTGTCTATGGATAGATAATGTTTTTTTAGTCATGCAGTTATTTTAATAATGATACTTAACCCTTTGGGAAGGTGATGTTAATTTATGCTAAAAGGTGTTGGACGGGTTAAGTTACATCCGTAAGTGGTTTTTAAAGTAGTTTTCTTGTATTAGCAATGACTTTTGTGTTTCCTGATAGCTTAGCAACCTAGGGCTAAAGTCAAGGGTGAATAGGTTACTTCTAGGCAAGCGTGCTCCATCGTTGCCCACATCGTCGTTTTCCATCAAGTACGATCAAGATAGTGGTCAAGCACGAGCCTATCAACAATTAAAAAATGTGTCGCTTTCGTGAGGAAATCTAATCGACGTGTCATAAGTTAAATATCAGAAATAAAAACAAGGTCTTGATCTCGTGAGGAAATCTCATTATCGAAATTATAATTGTTATACAACCACAGCTACTTTTGATTGGGGCTAAAAAAATTAAGACAAAGCTAAACCTAATTTTACAGTTACACAAAATATCACACAGCATGTCTAAGTATCAGGAAAGGGATACTCGTCGTGGTTCTAGAACGCAAACACAATTGAAGAAACATAAGTATGATTTTATTCAGTAAAAGTCTGACACGCCCTCTCACTACCCTAGAGCAGAAGAAGTATATAGATGATTGGCCATCTCAAAAATTGTTCGCTTAATTGCGGCATTCTGTCAGCTGGAATAGAGCAGTGGTAGCCGAGTGGTAATGGTTCTGACTTACGAGTTGTAGGTCGCGGGTTAGAACCCTGCCAGGCGCATTACTTTGTGTAATTTATTCCATTACCACTGCTCTCAAAACGGTGAAGGAAAACATCGTGAGGAAACCGGCATGTCCTAGAACCAAAAATTCGAAGGCATGCGTCATTCACCAACCTGCACTGGGCCTGCACGTGGTGAATTAGAGAGGAGGCCTGTGTCTCAGGGTGAGAACATTAAAAAAGGCTGATAATGGGGTATTTTTTTTCTTCGCTCTTGCCAGTAACTAAGTACTATCAATTAATAATTTCTACCATATTCCTAGTAAAGGTCTTCTCTGAAACTATTAACATTATCGTTAATTTAAAAATAATAAGCTCCACTCAAGAATTTATTTTAACTAGTTAAGAATTTATTACTTGTAATTCCAGCTGACATAATTACCTACACAATTAAAGCCAAAATTTAAGACTCAATGTCACAAAAATAACCTACAAGTACTCGTAATCTGTTTATTTTAAAACAAAAACCACACAAAATCGAAAATGAATACCTCAAAAATATACATACGAAAATAATTATTCGAAATAACAACACAATTCGACATGGTCGACGCTTAACCCTTACGATGCTGCAGTAATTTGCATATTTTTTTCTTAAACGATTTTTTTTTTCTTTAAGAGCCTCCTGTGATTATTTTATGCCAACACAAAGCGAAATTATAACAGTTACGCGTTCACATGTTAATCAGTTTTTTGTTCGTAGCGTTTTGTGCTTTTATTTAAATCCGTTAAGGTAATGTTGCCATCGTAACAGATGTTTTTGACACAATGAATTTATTTTTTTGTTTATCTGCATGTTGTATTACGGTAAAAATAATGTTGCTATTGTTACTACTGAGATTGTGGGTACGTAGTTATCTTAATTGTGTTATGTTTTACTTAATTTAAACAAGGTGTATGTTGATCATGTTATTTAAGTGTAAATTAGTGTGTAAGAGTAAGACAAATATACGGTCTCATTTTGGACTCTGCTATTAATCAAATGCCTACACAGCTACATTAAATAAATGAGTTTATTAACACACTTTAAAATATATAATATAGATAAAAATAAGCCTGTCAAAACTGTTTTCTACAACAAACGTATAAATTAGGGATGCTAAATGTAATTTTAGATTCAGAGGTCACACTCCTCTTTATTTATTTAAAAAAGTAAACTTGTGGGTAATCAAGAATTGTTTGCAGGAGACACCGCTACCATCAAATGTAAAGATAATGTTAAGGAACAGAGGTGGGATCTATTCAGTAAAAATCTAACACTCTCTTGCTCCACCTAAGGCGGGAGAGGTTAATTGAGATTTTATACTCTCCCAAACATGGTAAAATGCAGAGGTATGATTTATTATTGCATTGCAGATGAAAAGTTTTCATGCAGCCCTAATAAAAACACAAACGTTAATTTTATTCCAGTTACTAATATGCTAAAAACTGAACTAATTATTTAGCTATAATAAAAACAAAATGTAGGTTCACATGAGCGATTTTGCAGGTGATAAAACCGTATTTTTTAAATTTTTATAACTTCATACATTTGAATTATGTATTTTGTAAATTAATTTATAGCTGAAAAAAATAAAACTAGAATATGTGATAGTGGACAATTTAGAGGCGTGGTAATTGTAGCAATTATGTCCAACGTTGAGCACTTGTAATGAAGAGAAGCGACAGCTTGAATTTCTTTTTATTTTAATTTAATTTTTGTTTCTTAAGCACCTATTTTTAAGGCCTTAAGGTATACCTTAAAGGCCTTTAGACTAATTTCAGTATATAAACTTAAATTCCTTGTTTTCTTAATCATCATCATTTCAGGTGATATACGTCTACTGTTGGACATAGGCCTTTCCCAAGTGTCGCCACAACGAACGATCCTGTGCGTTTCGCATCCATCGGTTTCCCGCAACCTTCACCAGGTCATTAGTCCACCTTGCTGGAGGCCTTCCGACGCTACCGGTACGCGGTCGCCACTCCAGAATCTTTCGGCCTCTTTTCTTAATTGTACCTAATTTTTGTTTTATTCAATAACTAATAAAGGCTGAAAATAGTTTTTACTTGGTTTTTAGATAACTTCAAACCTGTTTTGGTTTGTTCTCGCTATTGGTTCTCAGTATTTGTATATTTTTACATAATTTCAAAGTTCCATGTGAAAGATTGATAAAATAGAAATCTTAGGTATGAATTGATAGTAAAGAACATAAAAGATGTGCGTGAAGGGAACACACTATACGTCTTTTCAAAGAACAGGTTTCAATTAAAGTTCCATTCATTCATTACTTGAGATTTTACTTACAGCCTCTCTATTCAAAGTCTGGTCAACGTTTCCAAACATTATGAACTAATAAAAAGGTATTTATTATGAATTACGTTGATACTTTTAGAATGAATCTCACAGGATTAGTTATTTAGAAAAAAATGTTTATTTTATTTGGATAATGGATGTAATTTAGATCAAGACAGTAAATTAGACTGACAGATAATAACAAATCTTCACTTAGAAAATACAGAATTAAGAACAAAAAGTTATTAAATAGATCAACAGATGGGATCGTAGTCAAGCACTAGTTTCATCATCAGCCTTTTTAATGTTCCCACTGCTGGGACTCAGGCCTCCTCTCTAGGAGAGGGAATGGGCCATAATCCACCACGCGGGCTCAGTGCGTGTTGGTGAATGTCACATGTCTTCGAATTTTTGGTTCTAGGACATGCCGGTTTCCTCACGATGTTTTCCTTCACCGTTTTGAGAGCAGTGGTGATGAAATAAATTACACAAAGTAATGCGCCTGGCTGGGTTCGAACCCGCGACCTACAACTCGTAAGTCGGGGCCATTACCACTCGGCCACCACTGCTCTAGCACTAGTTTATATGAATTTAAATAAAAAACTAAAAAAAAAAATAGGAATGGATCTATATTATACTGCATACAATTTACTCAACGTCTTTAATTTTGATAATTATTCATTGGTATTGCATTCGCGAAATCAAAATTAATAAAATATCCACATGAAAGAGAATACAAATGCTGGCATGATAAGGCCTTGTGGATTATATTTACATGAGACTGATAAATAAAGGAGCCTGGGAGAGGTCTACGCATCACGGAATGCACTCATAAACAATAACGCCAAAGTGCAATAGTTATATGCTTGTTTAGTTCTAAATACAATATTATTCGTTTTAGTTTATATGACATTAATATTATGGCAGATATATCTGAACAAATCAAGAGAGCACACAAGAAATAAATGACACAACGATGTACATATTTAGTATTACAAATTAATTCTGGGAAAAGACAAGTCATACAAGAATAACAGAGCAAACATTGTACGCTTCCCAACAGACGTTATAAATTAAACTTATTATTTCACCCACAAACAAACAAAAAGTAGGTGGCACTCCTGTAATCCTTTAAGCGTCATACTTTCAAAAGTACATTTTCATAACGCAGAAACAAAAAGACAAAATAAAGTTTGGAGCGAAAAAGTTTCGGAAGCACAGTCCTACCCTTTATTTAACCGCTAGAATATTTATAAGACGAACCGTCTGCAATTTGTCCCGACTAAAGGTAATACGCATAAAAACTGGAATTCATTATGGTTGGAATAATAAAAAAAACTGGAATAAAATAGTTGCGTCCGCATCCAAAGGGTTAAACGTCATTGAGTGTTGGATTGTGATTTGTGGAAGACGTGTTTGTGTTTGAATTTAGAATATCAGTTAATTAGGTATTCTATTTTTTTTTAACATAGCCAGTGTAACTTTTATATTTAGGATTTGGTGAGTGAAATTGTTTGGTAACTAAAATGCAAAGTAGTACAGAGTAGATATCGTCTGGTAATAAGCATCTTATCTTCTCATTTTACATATTTTGTACATTTTTACGGCATATCCTAGAACCAAAAATTCCTGGTCGAGGCCATGGTCTGGAGCGAGGAGGAATGGCAGGCGGTCGCCTTCTTCTGCGAAGCAGTAATGCTTGCAAAGGAGGAGGCCGACCGCATCTGGCAAAGGCGCCCTCGCCGCCGTCGCCGGGATTCCTATCCCGATTTCCGGCCACCGTAGACGCGGGCTCGCGGACGGCGAGCCATGGGTAGCTCGCTGTCCGATCGTCCGGTAATGGACCGAGTCCAAGACGTCGACGGCGCGCACTGTTCCCGCGCGCCTCAAGGAGTTGTCAGCAGCAGGAGGAGCCCAGCTGGGTCGAAGCCTACTGGGGACAGGGTTGTCCGAAAGGGAGCTCGTGCCCCGGTATGAAGGCCAGAAGGAACGGCGCGGGGTTCAAAGATGATTTTGCCCGTCGACAAAAAATAAAAAACCTGCCATGGGCCCGCGTTTTGGATTACCGCCCATTTCCTCTCCTAGAGAGGATGCCTGAGTCCCAGCAGTGAGAATATTAAAAAAAGGCTAATGCTTGATATATAACGGACCCGGCAAACGTTGTTCTGCCATATAAATTATCAAAGAAAAAAAAATGAGGGTGGGGGTGGCAAGGTAAAAAATTGCCTAGGAACTATTCTCAAACCTACCAAATAGGTATATACAACAAAAATCATAACTTATCAATCGGTCAAGCCGTTTCGAAGATATCTTGTGATACGAAATTTTTATTTTTTATTTATTAAAGTGTGTATGACACAATAAAAGCAACAAGATGCCGTAGGTATGTCTATTGTCTTACCTAAGTCCAAAAAAAAAAAAAAATTGAAAACGATCAGTATAATTATTGGGTTTTATCGTAAAGGAGTTAATTTTATATTCCCATTGTTGGGACTCCTTTTTGTGGATGAGATTGGGGCGACTGAGTTGTAATCCCACGCGGGCTTATTTTGGGTAGAAAGGAATTATCATGAGTATTAGTGTAAAATTAAGATTGTTTTTTTTTTTTTTTGTAAGACAGAACGGTGGAGTTGTTTTTTATGATTTTTACTCTATTCTTCTTCTTCCTTGGTTATTTCGATATCTCATTATTATCATGTAGTAATTTAAACCAGTTGAGTTACTTTAATAAAACCATATTGCTACTTTATTCTATTGTAATTATTAGATATTGTTATGAAAATTATTTATGCGACAATGTTTTTAGTTGTTAATTTGTTCGCGCAATTGTATCACCATTCCACTGGATAGTAAGTCATGATGTGATTAACGATAGGACATGGTTGCTAAGAAGTAACCTATTCTCTTTTGACCTAAAGATTGTTGAAGAATTTGTAGCTATCAGGAAACACAGACTACGGCAGGGCGTTTCAATCCTTACTAATATTATAAAAGCGAAAGTGAGTTGTTTGTTTGTTTGTTTGTTACGTCTTCACGCCTAAATGGCAAAACCAATTTTGATGAAACTTGGTACACGGATAGACCACGTCCTAGAATAGCACATAGGATACTTTTTATCCCGGAAGTATGTTCCCGTGGGATAATTTTCTGCTATCGCGTGGGCGAAGTCGGTTGGAGCTGCTAGTAATTTATATAATCCAATCTCAAATCCGCTTTAACAATTTTATTTTATTCTATTATGTTACCATGAGTTAATTAATTCCTGAAACAAATGATAAATAATAAATCAGACAAAATCTTATCGACTGATCCTTTTTAAGGCTTAAAAATCATCAAATGACTACCCTCCACTTTTATACGGGCAACATTTTTATTTTCCCATAAATTACCTACAATATATAATGCCGACTATACAACCTACTTCAAAAGAAAACTACAGTGGTGATTGACGACAAGTTTCTACTTGAACGCGTTCAAAAAGTTTCAACCCAAGCAATGACGAACTCGGTAAACACTTGCATGCAAACGTGCATTTTTCACTATCTAAATAAAACCGTCTCATTATTTTGTTTGACCAAGAAGAGCGTACAAAAGCTTCCTACCTCGTATATAAAAGCCCGCATATAAAATTGAACGCATTTTTAGTAAACACGCCTCGTGAGGGGAGAGAGGGCACGAGTGGCACAGAGGGTCGGAGTAATGGCTGCCGAATGTCGCGAGAATCCATTTTGTCCCTCCCTACCCCCGTTTGGTGGTAAAGTCGCGTTAGCGGTTGTAGTATATGTAAATTTTTCAGATGTTTTTCATTTAGTCTGAGAGCTGAGCTTGATACATCTTTATTCATCTATTGTGTTAAAAAAAAATTGATTTTGAGGCCGTAAGATACAACAAAAATGATTTAAAAACCAAAATTTAATACATCAATCAGTTTTGTCAGGGAAAATGGATAACAAAAAAAATAAATATTAATAAAAATAATAATAATATATATAATATATAATAAAAATAAATATAATATATAATATATAAATATAATATATAATAATATATAATAAAAATAATAATATATAATAATATAATAATATATAATATTCCACAACTATCACACAACGTCACCTAGTCCCAAGCTAAGCAGAGCTTGTGTTATGGGTACTAGACAACTGATAATAATATATTAATTAATTATATTTATAATAATAGAACAGTAAAAACCATATAAATATTGGTTGAAAAATAAACGAGACATAAACGTTTTAAATAAATACCTATAGTTGTTAATCTCATCAAAACGCAGTTTTCTATCAACTGATTTGAACCTTTATAATTGATGAAAATATTTAATCCTTTGTGCGTATAGAGGTAGTATTACTGTGTAATTGCGCGTTTTTTTTTTTTACTAAAATCACCAAAAAAATAATGAAAACCGCACCTCTACCGTATTTTTTTTTCAGAGAAAATGAAGACCAAAATTTTTAGTCAAATAAATTTTGTAGTTCCAAAGTTTGAATTAAAAAAAAAAACTAAGGAAGTCGCACAAAGTTATATTTTTTAAGAAATTGAGTCAGATTGTTTCTACAAAGTACTAATCCAGTCAAACAAATTTTTATCTCAATATTTTACATATACTACAAAAGTGAAGTCGCTCTAAGTATTGGATGCGTGCTAACAGCTAACACGGGGGTAGGTAGAAGCAGAAATTATTTTTACTCTTCTTGCCGTCACTTGTTAGCAATGCCCCTGCCTCCTCTTTGATCGATATTCACGCGAAATCATAAATATTAGGGTGATGTGGCCCTGTGAGGCACACTTCGCGATTTTATTTATGTGCTAAGTAGGTAGGAAAAATACATAAACGTATCTAATAATGAGATTTACGTATTTTTTTCTGCGAAAACTACAAATTACCAAGATTTTTCTGGGAGTCCCTGATTTTCTGGGAGAGACTAATAATTTCAGTCTTCATATCCATAATTAACTTGACTACATTTAGAATCATCAAATTGACGTTTATTTCAATAAATAACTATTATCAATAAGCGGAGAGTTTTTATCGTAAAAGAAAAAAAAATGAAAAATGTTTTATTCAATAACATTGACTGGCCTGTTGGTCTAGTGGTTAGTGGCCCTGACTGCTATGCCGGAGGTCGTGGGTTCGATTTCCACGCAGGACAAATGTTAATGTGATGAGCATGATCATTTGTCCTGTGTCTGGGTGTAATTCATCTATAATATGTATGTATTTAGAAATATATAAGTATGTTTATCAGTTGTCTAGTACCCATAACACAAGCTCTGCTTAGCTTGGGACTAGACGGCGTTGTGTGATGGTTGTGGAATATATTATATTATATTATTGTTGTGGAATATATTATATTAAAGCTTTTTTCATTTTCATTTTTTTCTCCACTGATTGAGACATTCGGTTCATCGATTGAGTCGATTTTATTTCCTATAAACTGACTTAGAATATGGGCCACAGAGAGAATTAGTAACTTATCACATTATTCCAAATTACCGAGTAAATGGATTGTGGAAAAAATAACTCTATGTCGGGAATCGAATCTTTTATTCATCGCTGCTACCGGTGGCGGTGGATATATCGGGGGGCAACTTTCAGCCTCCATAGGTCGCACTTGCGGACGACGAGCATTAGGTAACTCGCTGTCCAACCATTTGGTAAGCGTGCACCTCAAAGAGATGTCAGTAAAATCGAAGGGGGTCAACAAGGCTGATACCTACTGGGGCTGCGGGAATGTTTGAATAAGTTACCGTGGTCCTAGAACACAAAGGGTTACTGAAGGAAACATAGGTTTTAGTCAGTAAAAGAATGACACTCCCTCTCATTCGACCCTAAAGCGACAGAATTAGATGATTTGCCATTTAAAAAAAGAACCATCTCACCCTACCTTAGAGCGAGAGAAGTCATTTGTTGATTTTCCATTCCTGGTTTAAAATTCACTTTGTTAAAAAAAAACCTACTAAGTTACAATTCCTAATATCTTACGTTGTATATTGTTTATTCTATTCTATTGTAGACTCCAGCTAGAAATAAAATACTGTGTCTTGATCTACTATCTATATATTTTACTATCTATAAAACCGACCTTCAAAAAGAACACCCATTACGTAACAATTAAAGATTAAAAAAAAACCGTAATTAAAACCTATTAAGTCATCGTTTCGTCACTCCAAACCGCTATTTATCTATAATTAACACTGCACCGCGGGACAAAAAAACGGCCCACCTCAGAAAATTTCTAAAAACTCTTAATTGGCTCAACATTAATACACTTACCTATAAGGAACCGAGCTGTCAAATTAAAAATACCCTCTGGGAAAATTTTTCGCCCTATCATTGAGTTGCTTACAATTTGGACACAATATATTCGGACACAGTGTCCAACTCGACACAATATTTCATTTTGAATACTTTTACACTGATGTTTCGGACACCACCAAATTTATTGAAGCATTAGTCAGAGACGAAAAAGGCTTAAAGTTATCGCTTTAAATCCAGCCTAAAGTAGTTTTACTTTTTTTCCAGTCTGAACTAATCTACACTAGAATAATGTAAAGAGGTAAAGGTTGTTTTTTTTTGTTCGTAAGAGGTTATCTCTGATTCTCTGGAAGTACTGGTCCGATTCCAAAAAATTTTTCATCAATAAAAAAGATGCTTTATTCCTGAGTGACATAGGCTATATTTTATGTTTACAGGCGATGCCGCAGACATTAACTAGTATAATAATAAACTTTATTACTCGAAGTTATCGCCATAAATCGAGCCTAAAATAGTATTAGTAAAGCTTTTTTCCCCATATTAAACCTTTTATACAACTGTGCTTCACTGTGCGTCAGTGAAAAAAAAAAATTTAAAATAAAAATGTCCCAATTCGGACACTGTGTCCAAATATACTGTGTCCAAAAAGTCCTATCATCATGTAGCCCAAGTCGATTAGACCCAATTAAATGTGAACGTAATTTCGCGTGTTATTGTTCTCAGATAAACTTTTTTCTGTTGTAATAAAATTTCGCTTCCCTTAGGCCCTTGTTATGTCTGTGACATCTTATTAAAATTTAGCCTAGAGCCAATCCGTGTTGCTTTCTCCGGTTTACAGTGGCGGCCCATGGTAATTGTATACCTTTTAAGAAATTATGCTTAGTGGTCGTCAGTAATTTTTTTTTAAGGGACGTATCGACATCTATAGTTGTAGGTATACTTGTGATATGTTTGTTTAGGTAAATGTATTGTTTTTTTTTTTTACTGCTGATAATTAGATATTGTATTCTGGAAATATGAAGCTTTGTAAAATAAATATTGCTTTGGATCACAAGGTGTATATTATCATGATTACATTTATGAATATTAAGACAGTCGGTCGTTGTGGCGACGCTTGGGGGAGGCCTATGTCCAGCAGTGGACGTCTTTCGGCTGATATGATGATGATGATGATGAAGACAGTTTTTGCAATGGCATTTAGATGATTCTATGTGCGATGCTGGTGACAGTCTTGTAAAGAAACTCATTGGTTAGAAAAAAAAATATATATTCTTCTCTTATTAATTCTTATTTTGTTGATGGCAACTCTAGCCTTCACGTATTTTTTTTTTAATTCGTATAAACTAGTGCTTGACTGCGATCCCACCTGATGGTAAGCAGTGATGCAATCTCTGATGGTGAGGCGCACTAGTTTGCCACAGGGCAAAATAATAATTATATTACAGTATTTATAATAATTATAATTAATGCATGATTTAGTCATTCCAACAGCATTTATAAATGCAGCTCTAGAATAGACGATTAATATAATTTTATTTTATATATGTATGTACGTATTGCGTACATAATACTTTTTAGTTTTTTGGTGGGAAGTCAACCAAATAACCGCTCTGGATGGAGCGAGAGGAGGTGCTGTTCACTGCCCTTTGCGTTCCAGGACAGTGGTAATATTTTATTTACTTATTTAATCTTCATGCAACACAAAGTACATAGGCAGACTTAATACCTTAGGCATTCTCTGCTAGTCAACCCAGGGTAGTGTAGAGACAATATGGTAGGCGCATAAAAAAAAAAAATTTTTTTTTTTTAATTAGCCTTTACTGTCCCACTGCTTGGCAAAGGCCTCCCCCAACTTTTTCCAGGCATTCTTTTCCCGAGCCACCTCGAACCAGTCCCTGCGGTAGGAATCCAGATCGTCTTGCCACCAAGAGCTGGATTCCTACCTTGGTCGACCAAAAAATATATTTTTTTAAATTCCTACAGATGTATTTTTTGCCTAAAGATGTTACAGTATATTTGGCCACCACTGTAACACGTCACCTTTAGACCAATTTCGGTATTCCGTTTTTCTCTTTATATTTTTCATTTCAATAAACGCAATGTTGATAAGTAGTCAGTCGGAAATATTTTTGTTTTTTTCCACCTTGTTTTTTGTTTAGAGGACTTTATACTTTATTTATTGTTCTTAAGGGTGTTTTTCGCGTACAGGTTGTATGACAATTGTATTATACATTTTCCTAATAACGCGGCAGGGTGGGTCAGAAGCGAAATTGGTTGTTATTTGAAATAAATTTTATATGAGATGTTAGGAACGTTCCCTTCGTTTTGAGTGAGCTTTTGTCTCATTTTAGACTGGTGTAGTGTCTTTTTTTCAAGAATTTCGTAAATCATTGTTAAATAAAGATAAATTTTGTTGAATTTTATGTATCCAGGGTCGTGAAAGCACGTCAATAGTTACATGTAAACAAAATTCCACTAACACGCACTGGGCGCAAAACAAAGCCACAGTAAGACACATCTGTTAACAATAGTTAAGATATCATATTAAATAACTTACATGAACTTTGGTGGTCAGTAGCGGTCTATAGCTGGATCATAAGTTCGTTCCACTAGGAATACAACCCTTTTATAATCAAGTATTGACCTGGGTTTGACACTTTAGATACTTGAATATACCGTCATTTTACACAAATCACAAATCATAATCTCAACTTAATTTATGGCGTTTAGTAACAATTGTTATATAGTCAAACAACTTTAAAACCAAACAACATTATTAAAACAATTTTGCAACACTTGATTTGTATTTCTTAGTACTTATTTCACAACATAAACATTGACTGACAGTACTGTACTAATCAATTTAAAAAAACTTACTACATTAAGCTACATACAAAATGCAAGACACAACTTAATGATCACCAATAATTACGTAATAATTTACAGGATTATCACCAATACGTATTTTTATAAGTTTAGCGTTTCACACACAGTAACATTTGCTCTGGTAGGTACTTCCACATTTGATTTAACCCTTCAGATACCGTCAATTAGAGACACAATAGTAAGACAATAGATGCGCGGCCACCGGTGGTCGCTTGGGGATTCATGAATTAAACTTCATAAATGTTACCAGTGTACAAAATACAACAAACGGTATTCGTGAAATATTAAAATACATGATTTAACTACGTCATACAAATGATGAATCTAACACGTTCAAACAAAAAAAAAAATAACAAAACTATTCAACTTTATAAAATTAGTACATGTAAACTTCATGTCTAAAGAAAAAACCTTTTTATAAAAAAAAAATAACCGACTTTACTAAAAAATTGAATTGAATTTGAGGAGTTCCCTCGATTTCGCTAAGATTTCATCATCAGATCCCAACTTGGTGACTATGGGACCATTTACAACCCTTTCGGACCCTTTCTGACAAAAAAAAACTATTTTTTCAAATCGGTTGGCAAGCGACAAAGTTATGCGCGAACAAACATAAAAAAAAAAACATACAAACATCCGAATTGAGAACCTCCTCCTTTCTTAGAAGTCGGTTAAAAACAGTAGTTATTTATCATCTACTTTAACCGTAACTTTCTAGTTAGGACTTTCCTTAACGGTCAGACTATGAGTGGTTAATGTTATCGTCATTTGTGACGTCATTTTACCATATTTCGTTTAGTCAGAGATTTTTTCACTTGTCCTAGAGTGCATCCAACGGATATTTTTATTATAATCTAGCCTTATATACAGACAAATAAGTAATTTAATTATATCCTAATCTAATAAATTGTTTTTACTGAGAATGTCTCTTCCAGCACTTTTCTTATTGTCTCTATTAAGGCGAATACATGCGGGCTAGCGAACGGCGACCCATGGGTAGCTTGCTGTCCGATCGTCCGGTAACTGTCCGGACCGAGTCCAAGACGTCGACGGCGCGCACTGTTCCCGCGCGCCTCAAGTAGTTGAGGAGGGGCCCAGCTGGGTCGAAGCCTACTGGGGACAGGGTTGTCCGAAAGGGAGCTCGTGCCCCAGTATGAAGGCTAGAAGGAACGGGATGGGGTTTTTAGTCAGTAAGAGTCTGACACTATCTCCCGCTCCACCCAAGAGCGGTGGTTGTCATAAGATGATTTTTGCCCACCGAAAAAAAGGGGTCCAGTCTTTTTGAAACTTTATTGTTGTCAAAAACCATGATTCATCATAATTTCAGCTGAATAACGTGTTAGTTGTACATTGGCCAATTGTAACTGACAAAATTTTTCTTTAGGTAGGAAATCGTCAATTACTATAACAAACTTCACACCTAACACATTGATTAGTATCCGTAGACTAATAGTAAAGTTTAGTTGAAAACCAGCGTCAGGCAACTGCTACGTTGTGGCCTGGCATTATTTTGAAATGGACCTATTTGGCAAAGGCGTGAGACACACAGTGTTGATGTATTTATTTAAGTTCAGGTAGTTAAGGTTCTGGAGTGGCAAACGCTAACCGGAAGACGCAGCGTTGGAAGGCCTCCTACAAAGTGGACTGACGACTTGGTGAAGATTGCGGGAAACCGATAGGTGCGTGACGCACAGGACCGGTCGTTGTGGCGAGATGCACAGAATCGTTCATTGTGGCGACATTGTCCAACAGTGGACGTATATCGCTTGAAATGATGATGATGAGTTAAGTTTCTATAATTGTTTTCTCATTGTGTGTATTTGTGTCAAATAAACGTATTTTCTTTCATTCTAACTCATCTTGCCTTCAGTTCAGTTGACCTTTGCGTTGTATAGAACTACGATTTATCTTTCAGAAAGAATTTTCCAGAGGATGCATAGAATGCTGCAAAAAATCTGTAGACATGAAATTTGGTTTTTCTCCCTAAATAACTTATTCATTCCTTACCAAAAATCAATATTAGGCATCGTAATCGTCTTAAATTTACCTAATTCCCAAAATAAGAACCGCGAGCCAATGAAAAATTAATGAAAGACGCATAGCAGTCGAACTTATGCTAAGCACTCGATAAATCTCGCCCCCAAGGCGGTTTCCTCCCAATTTATTCTTTCTGTTGCGCCCCCTTAATCCTGTTATTAATGGTATTTTGCCTCCCCGCAGATGTGTGCAGAAACTGTCTATGGTTGGAGATAAGTAGCTTTTTAGTATCGGAAATCAGATATAGGGTAGGCCACGAAAACGTTCAGAAGCTGTTTGGTTCATGCAATGTTGCCTTTTTTTGAATAATATAAATCAGTGCTTGACTGCAAACCCACCTGATTGATGGTTTTAAATAATATTTAAAATTAGTCATCATCATCATATCAGCCGAAAGACGTCCACTGTTGGACATAGGCCTCCCCCAAGTGTCACCACAATGATCGAATTGAATGTGCGTCCCGCAAACATCGGATTCCCGCAACCTTCACCAGGTCATCGGTCCATCTTGTAGGAGGCCTTCCGCGCTGAGTCTTCCGCGTACTGGCGTGCGCCACTCCAAAACCTTTCGGCCCCAACGGCCATCTGTTCTGCGAGCAATGTGCCCTGCCCATTGCCACTTAAGTTTGGCGATTCTTCGTGCTTTGCGGCAACCTTGGTTCTCCTACGGATATCTTCATTTCTGATTCGATCACGCAAGGAAACTCCGAGCATAGCCCTTTCCGAGCATAGCAGTACTTGACTGCAAACCTACCTGATGCTTTTAAATAATATTTTAAATCAGTGTTTGACTGCAATCCTACCTGATGGTAAGCAATGATGCCATCGTTAATGCTGAAGCATACTAGTTTATTACTCTAGCCTTGAAGACACGTAAATTATAATCGGGTACCAAGACCGCAGTAGGCAAAATGTTCCAACTTTCTATGCACGCGGTGTAGCAAAGTCGGCCTTTTTTTTTTTTTCTCTCGACGGGGAAAATCATCATTGACGAAACCCGCTCTTGGGTGGAGCGGGAGACAGTGTCAGAGTCTTACTGACTAAAAACCCCGCGCCGTTCCTTCTAGCCTTCATACCGGGGCTCTAGTTTCCTTTCGGATAACCCCGACCCCGGTAGGCTTCGACCCAGATGGGCCCCTCCTGTTGCTGACAACTCCTTGAGGCGCGCGGGAACAGTGCGCGCCGTCGACGCCTTGGCTCGGTCCGGACAGTTACCGGACGATCGGACAGCGAGCTACCCATGGCTCGCCGTCCGCGAGCCCGCGTCTACGGTGGCTGGAAATCGGGATCGGAATCCCGGCGGCGGCGGCGGGGGCGCCGTTGCCTGATACGGTCTGCCTCCTCCTTTGCTAGCATTACTGCTTCGCAGAAGGAGGCGACCGCCTGCCACTCCTCCTCGCTCCGGACCAAGGCCCGGCGCGAGAGGTCTCCGCCGCCGATCGCCCCCACGAGGACACGGCGTTGCTCCGCCCAAGCAGGGCACACCTCAACTGTGTGCTCCACCGTGTCCTCCGGGCGTTCCGCACAGTGGCGGCACCCGGGCGTCTCTTCCGCTCGAATCCGATGCAGGAACCTCCCGAACTTGCCATGTCCGGTGAGGACCTGCGTCATGCGGAAGGTAAGGACGCCGTGAGGTCTTTCCAGCCACGCCTCAAAGAGGGGACTTACCGCCACTGGGTTGCGATAGTCGCTGACGCCATTTCACCGTGAGATCCCGCCGGAGCTCTGTCCGCCATACCTCGACCTTGTAATGTGCCCGCTGTTGGGACTCAGGCCTCCTCTCTAGGAGAGGGAATGGGCCTTAATCCACCACGCGAGCCCAGTGCGGGTTGGTGGAGGTCACATGTCTTCGAATTCTTGGTTCAAGGAAGGTTTCCTCACGATGTTTTGTTTCACCGTTTTGAGAGCAGTGGTGATGAAATTAATTCCACAAAGTAATGCGCCTGGCTGGGTTTGAACCCGCGACTTATAAAATATAAATACACAAGATTAAATGTCTGCATGCCTTTTATCTTCATCATTATTTCAGCCGATACACGTTCACTATTGGACATAGTCCTCCCCCAAGTGTCACCTTAAGTTATTTAAAAAAAGAAACAACTAAACTGTTAACAAAGAAATGGTTAAAATTAACCAGTTCAAGTCGTTTTATATAATTTCCTCTAAAACATCTCAATCGCTGCAAAGATTGGCGTTAATCATACTGATCGTGAAACGTTGATGGAACTATATAGAGTTGATAATTATTTTTTATTTAATTTAGTGAAGTGGGTAATGCAGCGTCGGAAGGCCTCCTACAAGGTGGACCGATGACCTGGTGAAGTTTGTGGGAATCCAATAGATGCGGGACGCACAAGATTGTTAATTGTGGCGACACTTAGGGGAGGCCTATGTCCAACAGTGGATGTCTATTGACTGAAATGATGATGAGTGAAGTAGGTAATGCGTGCGTGTGTCTTCTTTTTTATTTTTATTTAAGCTTATGTTTGTTCTTAAAAGTACAAGAGCAATGCACACTTTCTACTTTAATGATATGCCCAAACGAGATTATATTATAATCAAACGTTATTTTTTAAACGATCTGGCGAGTTTTAGTTGCCATATCATGAGATGCAACCATTTTATGATAAAGCTGGTCATATCATAAAGCTATCAATTCTAAGATTAATCTTTTGAAAGATTTTATGAAATGTTGATAGGCTTGTTCTTGACCACTAACTGATCTCATGGAAGCCGTTAATGCGATCGACGATGGAGCCTGGTTGCCTAAAACTAACCTTGACTTAAAGGCCCTAGGTTGTAGCTGTGCTATCAGGAATTACAGACTGCAGCGTAATCCATACGCATCATCAACACATGAAACACAACGACAACAAACACAACATAACACAACAACAATAATACACACACAACAACATCTTTTTTTTTTTCACCATGAATATGTATTCAAAACGTTTTAAGGGTTTTATGGGTGGTATGTCCACTATGTAACGGATGGCGCTTGGCCTTACGACGTAAAAAAAAAAACCGTTTTTGAAGTAAAACCGTTGAACCACCAACCGTTGTCAGTTGAGGTTTACTCGTTTCAATATCAGCTAGAATTCAGTTGCGTCAATATCCTCGGTTGACTAGAAAAAGTGTACAAAATAACCGTTGAAAAGTCAGTCTAAAATCAATTTCAAACTGATGCAACAGGTTCAAAAAAAGAATGCCGAAAAACTTTGGACATCTGTGTCAGTTGTAGTCTATGGTTTTTTTTTTTTCTAGTAACATTGGTTTTACTGTCAGATGATCTTTTTTTCGTTAGATGTTCCGTTAAATCTAAAACTTTAAAGCCCAATTCAAATAAATATAATATAAGATGTAAGGGACAGACATACTAGTCGCCCTCGCCATACAAATTGTCCAATCAAGTTTATCATTTTGTATGGTGAGGCTGATATTTTGTTTTTTTTTTTGTTTCCTAAAAATAAATCTTGTGGAAGGTTGTTCAGTTTCGTCTACTGAGCAAGCCCTTAAAGTTTTCGGAGGGCTGTCCCTTACACCTTGTATAATATTTCATAACTATCACACAACGCCGTCTAGTCTCAAGCTAAGCAGAGCTTGTGTTATGAGTACTAAATAAGTGATTATAATACTTATATAATTCTAAATACATACATATTATAGATCAATTACACCCAGACACAGAACAAATGATCGTGCTCATCGCACAAACATTAGTCCTGGGTAGGAATAGAACCCACGACCTCCGGCATAGCAGTCAGGGCCACTAACCACTAGACCAACAGGCCAGTCAAAATATTCATTGAAATTAGCAGGATTAGTACTTCTAAATTCTATCTACAATATATTTTTTTGTTTCAGATTTCAGCAGCGAAAGATGACATGGCCACAAATTGTTATAGAAAAACCAACTTTTAAAACTTATTTATTAAAGTCAGGACATATTACTCCTTAGCTTGCTAAGGTTTCGGCATTATTAGAAGGATTGTTATCACGGCAGCCCTGGAATGCAATAGGCAACTGAAGGAACATGCAGGGGTTTTAGCCAGTAAAGGCCTTTTTATTTTGGTGGGCAAAAATCATCCAATGACAACCCCCGCTCTTGGGTAGAGTGGGAGATAGTGACAAACTTTTAATGAATAAAAACCCACCCCGTTCCTTCTAGCCTCTTCATACCGGGACACGAGCTTCTTTTCAGTTAACCCTGGCCCCAGTAGGCTTCGACCCAGCAACGACAATCTGCTGTTGCTGACAACTCCTTGAGGCGCACGGGAACAGTGCGCACCGTCGACGTCTTGAGCTTGGTCCGGACAGTTACCGGACGGTCTGGCACTCCCATTCATATGTCGACATCGTTTGTTTCCGTGTTTCTTCTCAGGGTAGTCAGCTAGGAGACACCGGTCTCATCTAATTTAAATTGACGAAAAAAGACCATTACATGTTTACTGTATGAACTTTAAAATAGACTCACTAATGAGTTTGTTTCGGTGTTTCTTTTCAGGGTAGTCAGCTAGGAAACACCGTCCCCATCAAGTTTAAACTGAGGAAAATATTGAAATTGCCACCTATAGCGTTAGAGAGATGTTATTTGAAGATTTTCGTTCTTAAAACAAAATAAAAAGAAATATATAAGATAACCAAAATATCTTCATATACTTACTTACAAAAAAAGTAAATCAAACGTATCCGATGGTTACAACATCTCTATAAAAATAAAAATCACGAAAGAAAGACAAAATCGCGCCAGCTAATTGATAATTACCAAGCATTAGTGCCGTGCCAGTGAGTGGGGTCGCAAAAATTGCACCCCCAGGGGGTCGCAGCGGTTACGACCTCCTAACAGGTAAACGATGATTGGTAGAACTCGCTTCATTTATTTTTTCACGTAATCTTAGATTTCATTAGTCGTCTGTAAGAAGCCTTTGAAAGATAGAAAATTAAATTGGACTAAAGGATTGTGTTCGAAGATGAAGACGTTTGATCGAGAGGTTGTGTGGGAGGGAATTGGCGGTCATGGTACCCTTTTATGGTTTCTATAGGTAATTGATGCGTAGGAATGAAAGAAGCCCTGAGGTAAGTCTGAGTAAGAACTTTGATGGAAAAACTATGAATAGGTTCTAAGAGATATTATAATATGGTTAAAAAGGTATGTAAGCGAAAATTATGGTTGACAGGGGATACAAATTTTGAAGGCTGGGAAATAATGACTAAGTGTCCCTGCACACGGGCTACAAAAAAAGCCATTTCAAGCTTCTTTTTGAGGCGGCCTTTTTTGTGGCTCATTTGTGGCGGTGCCACCACATAAAAAAAGCTTGAAGCCGCTTCTAGCTTTTTTTGTGGCGGCGCTTTTTTGTGGCGACCAAAATGTCATGACATTCCCGCATTTAATCCTTCTTCGTCCTAGTCCTTTATGATAATGCACGCATGGCCATAAGCTGTCGCGTGGTTCAGCTTTTTTTGCAGCCGCTTCTAGCTTTTTTGTGGCGGCGTAGTTTTGTGGTGGCTTTTTTTTGTTATATTTTAATTTAGTTGCTACAAGTGGTTTTACCTGCGTAATAGTAGAAAACTATCCCAAGGGAACATACTACCGAGTTGTGAAATACAAAGTACCTATCTTAAATGCTATTCCAGGACGGGGTCGTGATACCAAGTTTCATTCCAATCTGTTCAACCATTCGAAAGGTGAAGAAGTAATAAACATACACACAAAAATTTTCGCCTTTGTAATATTAAGTGTGTTAGGTATAATACAGCGTATTCATAATTAGAAATAAAATAAGCTTTCAATAATATAGCGTATCAATAATTAAAAATAAAATAAGCTTTCAATAATATAGCGTATCAATAATTAAATTATAATTAACAGAACCCCTACATTAATTAACAAGTTAAACGTCGGAAAGACCAACCCGATTATCGATGCCAATTTTTCCGTAAACCACAGAACAATTATATAAAGTTTTTTTTTATAAGACTTCCGTTTGTATCAGTCAGCCCCAAAGTTTACAGCACCCCATGGGGTGGGTGTTTTTTCATTTTCGTCATGACGAAACTCCATTTTTTTTTTCCTTTAATCAAAAGTGGTGCGACACGCGATGTGGTATGCGAATATTTGGGGGTGGGGTGTCCGCGTCGTGGTGGGTAGCGATGAAACTATTTTTTTGGTTTCTATC
This sequence comes from Mythimna lalbum, assembly GCA_949319445.1. Classification (NCBI taxonomy): domain Eukaryota; kingdom Metazoa; phylum Arthropoda; class Insecta; order Lepidoptera; family Noctuidae; genus Mythimna; species Mythimna lalbum. The sequence continues at coordinate 17,888,354 of OX439361.1, read as the reverse complement.
TTGATTTCGGTGTGTATTAAAATATCGTGCTTTGTTTTCATAAAAAAATGGCGGTTGAATTTTATGACTAATCACATTCATTTTGACATTATATTTTAAGTCATGACATCTTTCAAATTCTTTAATATTCATTAAATAAGTGCTAACAATTTTTCTGTAACTGTGGACATTTTGTATTTCCATTGTTTTTATTTTGTTTTTTTTTTTTTGGAATGATCTAAGGTTTATTATTTTTTTTTTTATTGTGGTTCATAAATCTATGTTAATTTCTTGTTTTAATTATATTACATGATTACTACTTTGTATGCCCTAGAGGCAAAACATAGCGCGCTCAATGTATTAAATAAGAACTTGTAATGTAGCTACCTATGTTTTACAATGAATAAACGAATCTGAATCTGAATTAAAGTTGTAAAAAAATAAAACGTAAAGGGCCGTAATCCACCACGCGGGCACAGTGAAAGAAAGAAAAGAAAAGAAAGAAAACATGTTTATTCTGCCCGTATAGACACACAAATAATTTTCAAAAAACAAAAAATAAAAACAAATTAAAACAAAAATTAGTTGCCCTATGAGATCACGTGTGAACCGGGCTTAACTTGCTTGAACCATAGACAACCCAGCTGTCTGGGTTGTCTATTAAAACAATATTTTTTTATAGTCGAGTGCGGGTTGGATGTCACATATCTTCGAATTTTTGGTTCTCACGATGTTTTCCATCACCGTTTTGAGAGCAGTGGTGATGAAATAAATTACACAAAGTAGTGCGCCTGGCCGGGTTTTAAAAAAGTTGTAAAAAATAAAAGGTCCGTTTTACATTTGTATTTTGACAACCTAGCGGCTTGTCCAGTGTAACGAAACTACTACTAAAATAGCTACTACTGCACCAGACCCCCAATTATATAGATATTATATTGTTTCTTTCAAATTCGGTCCAAGTTACATTCTAGGGTTTTTCTCAAATGTCAAAACGGGCCTTCTATTTTTTAACAAGTCTAATTTAACCCTTCAGATACCGTCAATTAGAAACACAATAGTAAGACAATAGATGCGCGGCCACCGGTGGTCGCTTGGGGATTCATGAATTAATAAAGATGTAGGGACATGAGTTCAAAATTACACCATTTTTATTCTGTTTTACAATACTTGGTTTATCCAAATTAATTTAGATAGATATTTGATATTGTAAATATGAAATTAACTCTGTCTGTAACGCTTTCGCGATTAAACTACTGAATCAATTTCGATGAAATTTATTACAGAGCTGTCTTGAACTACTACTTACGCGGACAAAGTCACAAGTGAAAACTGTAATAAAAGAGTTGTAACCCTATAAATTGTTATTTTTTTTTGTTTAATATTTATTGTTATTGTTTAAATGATAAATGAAAATAAAATTCATTGAATTGATGCAGTTATTTTTTTTTTACACCTCACCACCTTACCATCCATTGCTAAAAAAGGTCTACCTTTATGACAAATGAGTCCTATACAACATTATTTTTGGTTTTGAATATTCAGAGAGGTGTACAGAATCAGTATCTGAATCGATTCCAATAGTTTTTACACTATCTTTATGTTTTTCCGAAAAATATTCAAAAAGGGCACAATTTCGATACCACCGACACTAAGTACAACACAGGTCACGGCAGCCATAACGGGCATTAGACGCTACCAAAAAGCTGGGTGCAAGTGCAAAACCACCTCTCAGTCGCCTGGATGGGCCGTTGACTATGTATTTTTGCTGACATAATAATAACTTTGTGATTTTTCATAATACAGTTATAAAATTTTGTGCATTATAGATTCTTTACATAAAATACTAGACACGTGTTTCGGGTTTCGCATATACTAATAAAACTAATGTTGTAGAAGTGTGAACTGAAGAAAAACTCGTCACTTTTGGACAAATATGTTGGTATTTATTTATTTGGGAATTTAGTGGGTAATAGTTAGTTCTAACCAGTCCTGGGTCCATGTGGTAGATTATAGCCTATTCCCTCTTATAGAGTTGGTCGCAGAGGTAAGTTTTAACACTCCCCGGCTAAGGCTCACTCGTCATACATCAATGTTATGCGTACGTCGGCCCTCTTCTAATTTTGCCAGAAATAGTGTTGACTCACATTGCTGGAACACAGAATTTTCTGATAAACTGCAATAATACAACTTTCAAAAAATGAATTGTAAAACCTAGAAACGAATCCACTTTATCAATAATTCGTTTTTTGCGTGGATTGCGTTCCCGCAATGCTTCATGTTCGAATTTTTGTTGGAATGCAATACAACAAAATCAATGGGATTCCCTGCCAGAGTCTGCGTTCCCTGATAGCTACAACCAAGAGGGTGTGAATAGGTTACTTCTAGGTAAGCGAGTTCCTTTGTCGACCACATCGTTACTTACCATCAGGTGAGATAGTGGATAAACGCGAGCCTATCAATAATAATAAAAAATAAAAGTACTTCAGTAACTTCAGTTACCGTCAATTAGAGACACATTAATAGATGCGCGAAGGATTCATGAATTTTGTATTTTGACTACTTAGCAGCTACTAGCACTAGTACTAGCAGGACTAGCAGCTATTTTAGTAGTAATTACACTACTCTACTACTAGCTACTACTAAAATAGCTGCTTCTTCACCGAGCCACTAATCATTATATTATTGCTTCTTTCAGTTTCGTTCCAAGTTACATTCTAGGGTTTTTCTCATATGTCAAAACGGGCCTTTTATTTTTTACATGTTTAGCAATTTAAAAGTTGTGAAAAAGTAGTATAATATTGCAGATAGGTTTCTAAACACCATCAAGCTGTAGAGAATCTAAGCTAAGACTTCAAACAAACTATGAACAATCTGCTATTATTTACTTTACAAAAAAGTCGGTTAAATTAAAAAAAAAAAAAAACTAACTGCCAGCATTGACAAGTTATCTTACTTGGAAGTTAAAACGTCAAAGGTCGCTTGTAATTATGGGATACTGTCATAGAGCCCATAATTTGTGGGCCCTATAATTTTGTTACGACTTAGAATCATTAACTCATTTGGGTTTCATAATATTTTAATTTTGATAACTTTTTCTTTCAACTTTTTTTTGCTGACAGTTCGTTGGTGTTTTGTTTTTTTTTTAATGTTGACTTAGATTACGAGGGTTGAGGGTTATTCTGATAATTTATTGAGCATTAATTTGCTAAACTAGTCGAGTATTGTAAGCAAAGTCTAGTAGTGACATCTTTGTTTTAGGTATAGGTAAAATTATTCAATGATGAACTTCTGTCAGTCTAGGGCCAAGCTGGAGGGAGCCTTTTACTGACGAAAACCCACTTTTATGTTCCTTCTTTGCCTCCCGTTCCAGGACTCCAGATTTTCTTTTCAGAAGCAAACCCATAGCTCCAGCAGGCTTCGGCCCTGCTATAAGATAGTAGTAGTTACATACCTACCTAATACACCTAATACGCTAGTAACATACCTAATGCATAAAAATAGCCTTTATTTTACCATATTCCAACAGTGACGTAATTATTCAATAATAAATTATGTATTATTAATTCAATAGGTAAAATTTCAATCTTTATTACATTAATATCTAATATGTTACATTAATGAAATATATTTCATGAATTGATTCCTAATTAGATAATTATCTAGTACCTAATTAGGTTAATAATATAAGCCATTAAGGCTTAGAGAAATATTTGTACGCTATTTTATGGCGCTATTGATTGGCGGATGTTACAATTATAGTTTAATATTACAAATATTAACTAAAATTGTAACATCTATATATTGTACCTGCCATATATGGCACAATATATACATATTTTACATATTTTTATTATATTGTACATATTTTAATATTTGTCATTTGATTTGCAAAAATATGTATATTTTGTAGTTTTTAGAAAAAATAGCTATCATCTATATTAAGTATCTATTTATTAAAAAAAAAAAAAATGTAAGAACGACATTTTAAAACAACTTTATAAATTACTAATCAACAACCAGAACCAACATAGATAGGTAACTGCAAAGCACAAACAAAAAAGTAGTTACAAGAGAAAGAAGTATTTAATTCTTTAATCTGCTTTATTATTTAATAATCACAGAGACAAAATTAAAAATAAAACAAAAAAGTTTGAAAGAGCAGGTCATCAACTTTTAAACCAATTTTTATATTATTTTGTTTCGCGTCCCGAAGCATTTTGTAAACTGTTTTACCTACATCTCTATTTGTTATTCTATTCGATAATAGATGTCGCTAGTTGTTCTAGCTGGAAAGTTTCTTATAAGTTTTTCTTATTCATTCCGATTGGTACAAGTTTTATAGTATAATGGTTATTGTACTCACATTACATCAATTTACAGAATATATATTATAATATATATATATATATATATATATAAAGTGGTGATAATGATTTCAAAACGGAGATTATCTATATTTTGTACGAATATTAATTTTAATTTAAAAGTTGGTATCTAATTAAATGTTTATTGTCTGAATAAGTAACAACAAATATAAATAAATAAAAAAGAGTAAATATTCTTTAATTATATATTAGTGTCCAATTTATTTTAAGCAATAATAAAAAAATATTTCTAGTTACCAATAAGCACAAACTTACAATTTTAAATTTCTCCTCAATAGATGGCGCTACATACCCACCTAAAATTTTCTGAACTTGGTTGCAAACAATCTTGACTTTGTTAGAACATAGATGTCGCTAGTTAAAGTATAAATTCTACTACCGGAAAATTAATGTACAAAGTTAGAGATTTCAGAACTTTTTATTTAATTAACCTGGATTAAAGTAACCTAGATTTTTTTGGTCAATAAAATCCTTAGTGTGAACAACAAAAAGTCCAATTAGTAGGTATCCAATAAGAAAAACCAATCTAGTTACCTAGAAGCAAGTTGATGCCTTTAAGTCTCTTTTTACTTATTAGGTAAAACTTACCTATAAGTAATACTTTGGTAGGTACATACTTACTGAATTAGGTACCTCTCCAAGATACAATATTCGACAACCTTGTACGGTTCTTCTTAATTTCTACCATCTTGTGCGGTTCATAATAGTAGGGAACATTAGTTAAATGTCTTGGTTATAGATATTACTAACTGGACAAAATATTCAGAATTTCGTTATCAAGTAATAAATGTCTCCACCAAAATAATTAATGTAGAATTACAATGCTCACACGTGTGCCGCAAACGCCGAATGCAACTGTGGGCGAGTCGGTCTCCTCCATACATTTTATATTGAAACTAGACTTATAGAGCTACACTTGATACACGCCACGCGACGTCGTTCTTCGTACAAATCAGGCTTCTTACATGTGTGCGTAGATCTAATGTAGTTCTAGCTTTACACTTCTAGAATAGCTACCAACCTACATCATTTCAGCTAAAAGACTGTTGGACATAAGCATTCCAAGGATCACCACAATGATCAGTCTGGTGCATCTCGCTTCCATCAGATTCCCGTGACCCTCAACAGGTCTTCGATCCTTCTTGTGAGAAGCCTTCTAACACTGCTTCTTCCGGTACGTGGCGCCACTCCAGAACCTTTTGTCCCCATCAACATTTTTTACGTGGGAAATGATCCACTGATTTCTACCACTCTAGGGCGGTGCTTGGGCGTGTTAGACTTCTTTGCTTTGCATCCAGGGCCTCTGGTTTCCCTTTCTGACGATTTATGAGAAGGAGTGTCAGACCAGAACCTACCTCTGTTCCTTCAATTGCCGCTTGCGTTCCGGGTCCTCGGTAACTCTTTTGACCAATTTCTCAGCTCTGATAAGATTGCTGTATTCTGGTGTAATAAGTAATTGCCCGCTGTTATTGCGGGCACAATATTCTTATTGGACTTTCTGTTAAATATTGGAATTCCATTGGCGATAACTATTGTCAGATACTTAGGGTTATACACCCTTTATGTAAGGAACAGCCCTCCAAAAACTTTAAGGGCTTGCGCAGTAGACGAAACTGAACAACCTTCCCCAAGATTTCTTTTCAGGAAACGAAAAATAAAAATCGGACTCTCCATACAAAATTATAAACTTGATTGGACAGTTTGTATGGAAAGAGGCAATAGTTTAAAATATCGGCCGATATTTTAAACTATTGCCTCTTTCCTAAATTTTTCCATCAGTCATCATCATTTTCATCAGCTTCAACCATGTTTGGAACGCAAAGAGTAACTCGGAGACTATTTCTTGCTCCATCTAGAGCGAGAAAAATTATTTGATGATTTCACACCTCAAAAAAATTAATTAAAGGCGTTGTAGCGACATCTATGGCGTCACATAAGAACTAATCCTGCATCGCGCATTTAGGCATTTATTACACTGCCACGCATCACGCTGCATGTTGGGTGTCAACGCACCTATGCGAGGAGTACTGATCTGTATCATCTTGCGGGTTTTTTACGCACTCACGCGCGTAGGTGCGTCTTGTAAATTCACGCAGGCACGCACCCATTTCATACAAAATCACGCACGGTACTACGATGCTTTTCGGTGTGTTGGACTGAGCGTGTTTTCTATACAAACGGAGATACTTACAAACAACGTTAAAACAAGCATTCACGCACTACGCTGCGGGGTGCATGGCAGTGTGATAATCGCCTTAAGTTCTCCACGCAATTTGAACATATAGAACAGCCTGAAATCATCTATCAGGCAGTTGGCCACCAGACATAACACCCGTCTGGTCGGAGAATCCACCCATTTCAACGGAGGTTTGTGGGGCTTTAAACTCTGTTCCGTCTTCCTCCAAAGCGTGATTGTTGAGCATTGAATTTATCCCTAGATCGTGGACAGTTTTTTTTTGGGTTTTCCGATTAGATATTCTTAATCATTCTTATTGGACACTCAGAAGATTGAGTTTCCGTCCGCTAGATGGCATTAGGTGTTTAAACGTCTGCTCACCCCTTCGATAAACTTAGGCGAGATATTAGATTTTGTTGCTTCTTTGTCATTATTGCATACAAGCTTTTGCCTGTGGTTTCGCCCACGTACATAACAAAAAAAAAAAAAACAAAACATAGCAAACAAAATATAGCTAACTATGTCACTCAGGAATAAAGCAGCTTTCCATCGGTAAAAAAATTTTAGCAATCGGACCGGTACTCTACAAGATTACCTCTTACTACACTTACAAACTAATACAAAAAAAAACTACCTCCTTATAACGAGTATAAGTGTGTAGATTTTCTGACTGCCTCATCAGTCGGTTCATTATTATTATTTTTTTATTAAGAGTATTATATTAGGTTATTTGTAAAACACTAGCAACCTCTTAGGTGCTAGTTAAGAACATCATAAACAACAACTTTTGTTTATAAATTTATCAGATTTTTTATCTCAAAACGATAAAGGAAAACATCGTGAGGAAACCGGCATGTCCCGGAACCAAGATTTCGAAGACATGTGCCATCCACCAACCCGCACTGGGACCGCGTGCTAGATTTTGGCATTCCCTCTCCTAGAGAGGAGGCGTGAGTCCCAGCAGTGGGAACATTATAAGGTCGACTATGCTATGCTATACTTTGTGTTTATAACCGTTGTGCTGTGTCTGTAATGAAAAAGTATTCTATTCTATTCTATTCTATTCTATTCTATTCTACTCTATTCTACTCTATTCTATTCTATTCTATTCTATTCTATTCTATTCTATTCTATTCTATTCTATTCTATTCTATTCTATTCTATTCTATTCTATTCTATTCTATTCTATTCTATTCTATTCTATTCTATTCTATTCTATTCTATTCTATTCTATTCTATTCTATTCTATTCTATTCTATTCTATTCTATTCTATTCTATTCTATTCTATTCTATTCTATTCTATTCTATTCTATTCTATTCTATTCTATTCTATTCTATTCTATTCTATTCTATTCTATTCTATTCTATTCTATTCTATTCTATTCTATTCTATTCTATTCTATTCTATTCTATTCTATTCTATTCTATTCTATTCTATTCTATTCTATTCTATTCTATTCTATTCTATTCTATTCTATTCTATTCTATTCTATTCTATTCTATTCTATTCTATTCTATTCTATTCTATTCTATTCTATTCTATTCTATTCTATTCTATTCTATTCTATTCTATTCTATTCTATTCTATTCTATTCTATTCTATTCTATTCTATTCTATTCTATTCTATTCTATTCTATTCTATTCTATTCTATTATATTCTATTCTGTTCCATTTTATTCCAATCTATTCCATTCTATTCCGTTCCATTTTCTTCTATTCTATTTTATTGTATTCTAGCACACGTTTTACTTTTGCTTCTAGAACTAAATTCTGGACGATGCAGCAATTATATCAGCAGCACATTCATTACAATCCTGTAAGAGAGATTGGTTCCTCACACGTTTCATGAGGACCTTTACCTTGCTTTACCTTTTAGCCTTTTTTTTGGCTGTGTATACCAGCCCCCCTAGCCAAGTTATAACCGTTTCGCTTGTGTCGAACGCTTCGAGTTGACGTTGCCGCCAATTCTTTTGTTCTGACCACGTGACTGAGCGTTGAGAGCGCGTCATTCCCGTACATTTGAAGCTTTCTACTAGCGATAACTATTGCAGGTTAGCAACTTAGCTAGGGGTACTGATTTATATGGGTAGGTAAGTTTAAAAAACTACAACTGTGTTGTCTATGGCGCAACACAGTTATGCCTGGTCCACACATGGTTTGTCAAGGAAACTGGTTTCTGGCATTTTTTTTATTGATAGACTGGTCGATGGGGACGAAAGGTTCTGGAGTGACGCCCGTGTACCGGAAGACGCATTGGAAGGTCTCCTACAAGGTGGACCGATGACCTGGTGGTGATGCGTGACGCAAAAGATCGGTCGTTGTGGCGACGTTTGTGACCTATGTCCAACAGTGGACGTTTTTCGGCTGATATGGTGCTGATGATGATTGATAGGCTCCCTTTTGACCACCATCTCACTTGATGGTAAGCGATGATGTGGCCGATGATGGAGCACGCTTGCCTGGAAGTAACCTATACACTCTTGACTTAAAGACCCCTAAGTAGTGCTAATACAGTGGACCGTGACCTAGTGAGAGTCGTGGGAATGCGGTAGATGCAAGATGAACAGGCCCGTTCGTTGTGGATACACTTGGAGGAGGCCTATGTTCAATAGTGGACGCCCTTCGGTTAAAATGATGATGATGGATTACCATATCTACGCGTCAAAATGATTGTTTGTTTCTTTTTCCAAAACCACTTGCTGTATATATGGCCATACAAAATTATTTCGTGCAGGAATCGAACCCGCGACACACAGAGTGTGGAATTTATCAAATAACCTCTCCCGCTTTGGGTGGAGCGAGAGAGAGTGACAGACTTTTACGGACTAAAAACTAGCCGTGTATCTTCCGTTGGCCTTTTCCAGTGTCGCTATGACTGATAAGTTAGGCAAAAACTAGATTCGGGTATCAATAAAACAAATATTGGTAGTTTCTATTAAATGTTTTTTGTTTTGTTGTATGTGTGTATTGGTGATATTGTCTTATTAGTATTATTTCTGATGTTGTACACTGACATCCCTAAATCTATCTCCTTTCTTTCAGTCCATCCAAAGGTTGTCTGTAAGAGATCGCCCTGTGCGATAAGACCGCCCATTGTACACTTCTCACATATCAACACGCACTCACGCTTCTTTCGTATTACTTCATTTCGAAAACATATAACATCCACCAACACGCACTGGGCCCGCATGGTGGATTACGGCCCATTCCCTCTCCTAGAGAGGAGGCCTGAGTCCCAGCAGTGGGAACATTAAAAAAGGCTGATGCTGATGATGATGATAGTACACTTATTTTTAATGTTTGTCCTGCATTTTTTATTTAAGTGGTTGGTGGTTATGTAATGGTGGTCAATCCTTGGGTAGCTTAAAAATACAATTAAACTCGGTACAATCGGGTTGTCTATATTTTTAATGAATTCTAGCAATCGGAAAAGACAGCGGCTGTCGGGAACACTAGTTATAGTATAATTATACCATCAGGTAATACATGACTAGTTTTGTAATAGAAAAATAAAACTAGGATACCAATTATAACAACTAAATCCATTATTCTATCACTTGATGACTTAATAGATGTAAACGGACAGGATTTCGTTTTTTGTCTGTATAAAAATAATATTCCAAAACTACCACACAACGCTGTCTAGTCTCAAGCCAAGCAGAGCTTGTGTTATGAGCACTAGACAGCTGATACACATTCTTAATATTTACCCAGACACAGAACAAATGATCATGCTGATCTCACAAACATTTGTCCTAGGCAGGACTTGGACCCACGATCTCCGGCATAGCAGTCAGGGTCACTAACTACTGAACCAAAAGGCCAGTCAAGTATAGGACATAATCATCTCAAGAAAATAAAAACAATAAACGAAAATAACCCTTTATAGTTCCATAATCACATGTAATAAAACATCAAAAGGTATTATAAAGAAAATAATATTCGCGAAACTGAGTCAGTTCACAAAATACTGCATTTAACACTTGCACCGTTTAAGTCCGGTCGTTAAGACCCTTAGGCTATTTCCGTCTATAATAATACACCGAGCAATAAAACAGATCACAGGATAAAGCTGCCAGGATAGCAGTCAAGAAAGGGTTAGATAGCCCACGGTCTTAGAAAAAAACCCTCAACTCATAACGTCCTAAGTGCATCTGCAAGCAAAGGAAATTCAACCTTGACTGTAAGGAGTAGAATTGGAATTTCAATGGCAAAAGTTTAAATGTTTTAACCCTTTGAATGCGCGTGTCGTATATTTCCGACTTCCGTAATACAGCCAGCGACAGTATAATTGTCTATAATGATATATTATCTGTCCATCTTGTTGGCAGCGCGTAGCCGCGAATGTTAGATACACATCTAACATTTTACGACATTTTTCTGATTACCTTATGTCGTATTTTTTTGTTATTGCATTAATATATGCTGTAAAATTATACTAGTTTTAATTTCGCCCGCGGTTAATTTGTCCGTATCTTATAATTAAAAGAAATTAAAGTCTTTATGTTTTGTAAATTGATACATATAACAGGTGCAAATAAAATATGGACAAAGCTAAAAGCTCAGTTTCTGATAAAAATACAGCAAATACTTAGCAATCTACAGAAAAAAAATCGTTGACATTAGCTCTACAAACTGGTTGTCTATTACAATCGTTAACTAAAGTAGGAAACGGAAGGAAGACAGATGTTCGTGATTTTTCCTTAGTAAAAAAAAACTGTATGCAAATGTCACCTTCATTTGCATAATATAAAAGTGTTCGCTTTCAATAGTAAAGCAAAAAGGTAACCCTTTATCGACTTTTTTATTATTTTTTTTCATGTCAAAGTACGTTGTCGGTCTATGCATAATTAGAATAATATAAGCTTTGTGTAGTGTATGTCATTTTTTGTCGCACAGATGTGTGAGGTTCCGGAAGTCGGAAAAAACGGCTGGAGATCGAAAGTGGAGGGTTAAATAATTATTAATAAAAATAGAAAAAATAGTCGACACGTGGAGCTAGCGAGTTTTTTGTTTAAGCATACAATTTTATTTGTTCGCTTGATTTGAATGTGAGGTAAGTAGTAGAGACAATAACTATTTTACTGTTGTCTTTGTAGAAATATCCTATGGTTAGTTAATTTTCCGTTTATAGAGGAAGTGGACCTACACAAGTGTTTGTATTCCTCCACATATAAAAAACATTAATTCCTAATAACACTTCAACTCACAAATATTAAGGCATTTTGTAAAAAGAGACTTGTATAGTTTTTGTGAAAGCGACAATTAAATCCGTTACAAGAAAATCCGTTTAGCAGAATAATACATAAGTACCTACATTGCACATACTTATTTTGCTCAAAAAATATATTGCTCAAAGTTCATATCGGTCGATCTACAAACAAAAAAATACTTGGAAGAAGTTGCGGGAGGCCTATGCGAAACAGTGTGAAAGTATAGCCTAAATAAGATAATTGTTCATGTTACTCTAAAATGATAAGTTATAAAACGTTGCTTATGGACCTAATTTATTACACATATTCTGTTTATGAAATATAATTTACTGGACCTATTTAAACACTTTCAACTTTATTTTATTTCTAGATATCAATCGAAAGCATACTCGTTAATGATTGCATAAACCCTTTCTATGATTGATAGCTTGTGCATTGAAAATTTAGGATATACATAAAAAAAAACATATTGTAGGTATGTATATAAAGAAAGAAAGACAGAAAACATGTTTATTCTGCCCGTATAGACACACAAATAATTTACAAAAAATAAAACTAATAATAAATTAAAATAAAAATCAGTTGCCCTATCAGATCATGGTGTGAACCGGGCATAACTTACTTGAACCGTAGACAACTCTGTCTGTATATGTCATTCTCTACTTATCAAAACTAACAAATGAAGATCATCCGATACTCTCCAATAATAATAACACCAAAAAATCAAACTATCACAAAACTGCACACAGCATTGAAAGGGTTAAGACCTTTATTATAAAAGATGACTCCAAGAGACCCTGGGAACCAATTTGAATATGTATTGTGATTATAATTTATTCAAATTTACCAACAATGGAAGGGTGTAATTTAATAATTTTTAACAATTCCTTTACATTTTATTACTGGTTAGCTGTTGCCAAAGGTGTGAAATAAATTATATGTTACAGGTTTTTAATTATTTATTTCCTGCTTTCTATGCTTACAAATAATGAGGGAATCCGTTGGGTTTAACAAACTTTTCGTTCTAGTAATGCTTGGTCGAGGTCGAAGGCCTATGTATCCATCAGTGTACTTTTGAACATGTGTAGTCAAATTCTGCTTTCTGAAAAAAATTAATAAATAAATTTGATAATAACATACTAGTATACTTGGGTTTCTGCAATTTGCTTTTCCCGTAAAAACGTTATACCAAGGGGTAATTTTGTGATAAAATGTATCTTATGTCCTTTTCTAGGACATGGTCGCGTACTAAATTTTATTCCAATCTATTCAGCTGTTTGAATATGGAGGAGTAACAAACATACAACTTACACAGATACACACATTTTAGCTTTAAAATATTAGTGTGATGCTTACATGTATGCACGTAGGATTGGTGATATATTTTTATCATCGACAAACTGTGTTGAAAATACTAGATTTATTAAATAGAGCTGGTAAGGAGAAGGCTTATGCTGTGAGTGTCCTCGGCTGAAATGACAATAATGGCTTAAATATGTTCTAACCATATACAACGCCCCCCCGCCGCCGCCGCCGGGATTCCGATCCCGATTTCCGGCCACCGTAGACGCGGGCTCGCGGACGGCGAGCTATGGGTAGCTCGCTGTCCGATCGTCCGGTAACTGTCCGGACCGAGCCAAGGCGTCGACGGCACGCACTGTTCCCGCGCGCCTCAAGGAGTTGTCAGCAACAGGAGGGGCCCATCTGGGCCGAAGCCTACCGGGTTCGGGGTTATCTGAAAGGAAACTAGAGCCCCGGTATGAAGGCTAGAAGGAACGGCGCGGGGTTTTTAGTCAGTAAGACTCTGACACTGTCTCCCGCCCCACCCAAGAGCGGGTTTCGTCAATGATGATTTTCCCCGTCGACAGAAAAAAAAAGACCCATAGACAACGTGTAACCTTAAATGCGCAAAACCTTAGACACCCCAAATGAGTTTTAATTCAATTAACCTAATTCTGTGAGAAAAAAAAAACATTAAAAAAAAATTATAGGCTTTATGAGCAGTTTTAGTTTGTTTAAAATTCGAATCTGCATCGAAATAAGAACTTTTATCATCCCGCATATGAGAAAATTCGATTGGACTACAACCATTTGTATTTGTTTACCTATTTGGGCGACTGCGCGTAGTCGCCCAAATACGTGATGGGTTAACCTATTCATAAATAGACAGACCGCCATTTTCAATGAAGATTTTTTTGAAAAATATAACCGATAAGTATTAAAAAGTGGTTTATTTTGATTCTGCTCGTTATTCTGATCAAACTAATTTCAGGTTTTGCGCATTTGAAGTTACATGTTGTATTGCTCCATTTGTCTTTTCATAAACGGCGCCATATCGCCAACTAAAGGAAAAAAAATCAACGTCTAATCAATTCTGTTTTATTTTGAACTTATAAATTTTTTTTAACTTTCAAACTTCAAAAGGATTTTTTTGTATTTTTTTTTTCAAGTTTTTTTCAAAGATTTGGTTTAAGAAGACATATCACAGCATAAAGTCTGTCAATATCTTTTAATTTTTGTTCCTTTAACAACTTAAGCCAGATTAATCTGACAAATATAAATGTCCGAATACTCTACCTCTTCAGTTCTTTTTTTTTCACCTGTACCAATTGAAGAATTGAATGACCCTGGCGATATGGGAACGAAAATATTGGTCGGATTAATTCATGAATCCCCAAGCGACCACCGGTGGCCGCGCATCTATTGTCTTACTATTGTGTCTCTAATTGACGGTATCTGAAGGGTTAATACGACGTAAGTTATTAAAGGGTTATAAAATCTACAGCTGACTAACAGACACTGACTGACAGTCGGGGAGTATGTAATTCCTTGAAATATTTAAATAAACGGGGCTTTGGAGTTTCGCAAGCTATTTTTTTTTTTCTTTAAAAATGACGGTGTTTTAAAATAAAGTTCACCATGTGGCAGCACTGAGGCGCACCTGTCAAATGCTTATATTAATGACATTACTAAGACATCAACGTCAACGTCAAAAGTTAGACGTCAATGTCAAGTATACGTTTTCAAAAGAATAGACCTGACGGCAGAGTGGTGCCAACTGGTGTTGTGAATTTTCCTGAACACCCTCATTGAAATGTGATACTTACTACTAAGTTGGAAGGATCCTGGGGCCCACAGATAGCTTTGTAGAATGGTGCTGTGTCGTACCAGTGACTGCATCTAAAAGAAAAATATCATCATCAGCATCTTCCAGCCGTGTCACTTGGGGCAACATGTATTTTTTTTCTACTCTTTCCGTCACGCTTTCATTCACTCTCTTTTCTTTCATTGAATATAATTTCTAATACAATAACATAAGTACATCTTTTTTAGCTTCAATTTCCGTCTTCATCCATCCACATGATTGACTTAGAATGTCATCAATAGTAAACGTTTAATTCATGAATCCCCAAGCGACCACCGGTGGCCGCGCATCTATTGTCTTACTATTGTGTCTCTAATTGACGGTATCTGAAGGGTTAAACGGTTTGGCCAGTTTCAGTTCGCTATATTATCATGAAATGTCACTGCACATTTTATGAATTAATCGATCAAAACATACATACAACGCTCGGAAACCATAACCCTCTTTATTAGATGAAGCAGTCGAATAAAAAATTAAACACAAAAATTGATTAATTCACTGTAAAACTAGAAATATTCGAAATCGTTAATTTTTTTAGAGTTGAACATTTTAAAAAGTAACCCGTTACACTAGCAACATTGTCACCACATTACATCAACGTAAAAATCAATGACCTGTAACTTGTGAAGTGAGTAACCAAACGAACGATTTATCCAGGAACACAGACATCTCTCTTCAAAATATATCTGACACACCTCTCTCTATCAAAAACTGACTAAATATCACGATTTTCGAAAGAAAACAGAGTTATTGTCATTATTTCTCAGGCGAAAATGAAATACGTTGCCAAAATGGCGCGACGCGGGCTTTCGAGTCCGCCATCTTTCTTCTGCGCAAAAGTGATGCGCAGTCGGCCGAAAACTAACAACCCCATTCGGACACTATTGTTGCCTCGTGAATTCACCCACGCGATATTTTCAATTCGTAACTTATGCACGCGAAAATCAACCATAGTTATTAAGGATTACAGTATATTTTCGCGTTTTCCCCTGCTTGGATATTTTTAGAGATGTGCGGAGAAAAATGGCTCAAGTACTACAGCAAGTTTTTTAAATATCGAACTGTATTAGAAAGAAATATGATTCAGTATTATTTGTGGCCATTGTTAGAAGAAAATTGCTCATTGGTTTTTAAGAATCAAACTTACTAGTAACAAAATAAAGTTGAATTTTGTGTTTCAAGCTAGTGTTGGGAAAGTGTGCGTGTCGTATATCGACACGAGAAAACCTTGTTATATCCGCACGTGTGTTAGTTTTTGATAAAGAAAGGGTAACGTCATATCTCGATGTTGAATTTTTACCTATGAATGTGACATTCGGCGGAATAAGCATACATTGATGTGTGTGTGCGGTATGTTGTTTTTAGAGGTGAGTCAAATTCGGAGAAAATATTTTTCGGATATTTTGAACAACGTTGGTCACATAGACAGTTTGAGAGTGTGTTTTTAAGAACATGAGTGAATAATGTAAATACGTATGTTGGTAAAGTCTAATATTATTCGAAGTTTAACTTAAACATTGGTAATGAATAAATTTGAAATAAACTAAGCTAAAGTAATCCGATGCGAGACACACAGGACCGGTCGTTATGGCGATACTTAGGGGAGGCGTATGTCCAACAGTGGAAGTCTTTCAGCTGAAATTATGATGATGATGGTGAAGCTGAAGCCATTTTAGTTGTTGTCTTTAAATACAGTTTCAAATGAAATGAAGAAAATTAGTGAGTAATAATAATATCTAAGCTAAAAACAGTTATGAATGTAACCAAATATCCTTGTTCAAGCTTGTTCAGCTTGAGCTGGAAATATCTAACAAAATAAATGAGACACATCAACTCCTAGCCTTTTCTCAACCAGCTTGGGGTATGCTTCTAGTCCAACCGGATGCGGCTAAACCTGTGTCTCTAATGGAGCGACTGCCTATTAGACCTCCACAACCCAGTTACTGGGCAACACCCTCCTTATATAGACTGATGGTAACTTTTTGGCGTCTAACTACCTGTAGGGACTGTTAAAGATCTACGAATATCAACCGGGACCAACGGCTTTACGTGCTTATGGGTAAGTACTGACCAACACAGTACTCCTTGGCTAACCAAAGAGTATCGGGTACAGATGATCAGAATATCTGATAACCTGTGACGTCTATCAAAGATCTACGAATAAAGGAGACACAAAATATCCGAATTAAATCCGAAAAAGATACAAGGGACATCACTATCCACAACTGCGACTGTGTGCCATCGTATTTTAATAATATTCATTTTTCCATGTCAGCGAATGTTGGAATTCTATGAAATTCTCAGGATGTAAACCAATATAAACGTATATAATACAAGATATATATTAAGTGGCTTCATTTTATCATTGTATCAATTACATAAGAGACGTCGAGTGGTTTATGTATCATATTATTTTATGCTGATAGGCTTCTTATCAATATAAATGGGTTTTATGGAGAGTAATATGTTATTTTTTTTGGCAGTGGCAGTGAATTTATATGGTTTTTTACTTGTTATTACTGTTCTAATTCTAGTGGATTAGTTTTTTATTATTAGTTACTGGGCATAGATTGGTCCCGGGGTCCTTCCATAGTCTACTGGTTCGAAGAGCGGATGAAATTATCTCAGATTCTCCCATTGCCTTGAATGACAAATGTTTTTCAATTTTGCGGGATTTTTCGAAAGAGTTACTGGTGTCTTGGAATGCAAAACGCAACTTAAGGGACACAGGTAGGTATAAGACTTTACAAAAATCCTACTGCAAATTTCCTTTTTATTTTATTTTTGTCGAATATTATCAAATAATTTTGTCCCGCTCTATGATGGAGGGAGAGGTTTCAGACTTTTACCGACTAAAATCTATCCATGTTCCTTCTTTTACTTTCTACTTTCTAGAGCTACAGTTTCTAGATTCTTTCAAATGTCCCAGCAGCCTTAGCATACATCGGCCCTACAGGGCTCCTTCAGCTTTACTGACGTCTCTTTGAGGCGCGCGTGGAACATTTATTATGCTATGTTGTGTTTTTTTTAATTGATGTAAACTAGTGCTTGACCACGATCCTACCTGATGGTAACCAGTGATGCAATCTCTGATGGTGAAGCGTTTTGGTGTACAATCAAGTTTATGCTATTCTTTCTATTCTACCGCACATTACTCATCGTCCACAAACCCGGGCCTACGGTGGCGAGAAGTCACCCTGCGACACCTGACGCCCGAGTGTCACTTGTGGCAGTGGATGGGGTCTGTTTTGCACTAAAATAATTTGCAGTCAATCTACTCGTAGGTCTACTAGACGAGGAATATCATCATTTTAGATTACTTACTAGGTACCAACAAATCGCGATTTGTCGCAATCTTTAATATGAATCGAATTTTTGGTTTACTAATGTCACGTTAAATTTAGTCGTTCAATTGTCAGTAATAACTTTAATTTTGAATGTGAACATCTGAAACCCTATGGGTCATTAATTTAACAAAAAGAAAAGAAGAAGGAAACAGAACAATAGTACAAAGGTGATGCTTATTTATGAAGAAATCTCTTTCAGCAAACCTGCGAAAAGAGAGTTGAAGAAAATAGAGATGTAGACTGTGCGTATAAAAGTAAAACGAAAGGTGTCATTAATCAGTTCTAAAACTTTATCGATAGGGGTGCCTCCTTACTATAAATCCAACTATCGATCACATACAAACGATTGAAACGATGCATTAACCGAGTAAGTAAAACTCAGTTGTGAGCGCTCAATAAATAAAAAGGAACCGACTGTTGTTGCGTTACGAAAAGTTATTGATGGTGGAATGTCAGAAACAAAACTGTGCACATTTGTAGTGGCCCTGAAATTGTACGCCCCAGCGCGGAGCGTTTCCGTGTGCGTTAGGGATGGGGTGGGGTGACTTGGAAATTGTATCGATATTTTTTTTTTAAGATTTGACAAAAGAATTTTGTTAATTTTAGTTAATTACGGAGGAAAATGTAAATAAATAGCTGTGCCTTTTTGCTTAAATCAATTTCGGAATTTTATCTAAACTAATAAGAAAAGAGGTAAAATTATTTATTTATTTCTAGAAGGTTATCTTTGGTTATGATTTGAAAGAAACCGTGGGAGTACTATGGAATAGAATGTCACGACCATGATCACTGGAGGAGTCAGGGCGAGGCCTATGCGAAAGCAAAACTATCTGTGTGATATCTTAAATAAATATAAAAAATTTGAACGATTTTTAATGTTATGGTATACGCTAATCCTTACTAATATTATAAAAGCGAAAGAGAGTTTGCTTTTTTGTTACGTCTTCACGCCTAAATTCATGCCTAAATGGCAAATCCAATTTTGATGAATTTTGGTACAGAGATAGTTGGGACCCTGGAGACGGACATAAGCTAATTTTTATTTTTTAAAGTGATTAAAGAGAGAGATATAGTGAAGTATATTAATAAACGCGGGCAAAGTCGCGGGTAAAAGCTAGTGCTATATAAAATATATATGTTTATCTACAATTCTACTTTCTAGTAGAATTCCATCACAAAAACGAAGACTTATAAGATCATTCCCGTTGAAATTCCACGGGTTATTCAACAAGAAAGATAAAGCTATAGGCAGATTTACTTTAAGATAACAGATAAAATAATACCGCCACAAACGCGGCATCGATACTTGGTAATTAAAAGTTAAAGCGCTCGCCACTAATCGCCAATCATTGTAACTTATAAATTCATCTATAAACAACAATTTAATCTTTGCTATACTAGTAATTACTACTTACTGATGATTCTGATACAGTATATTCGGACACAGTGTTCGAACTGACATATTTTTATATCAATATTTTTTTTCGCTGATGGTTCGGACACACACTGTTTAGTCATCGTCATTGTCGGCCTTATAATGTTCCCACTGTTGGGACTCTGGCCTCCTCTCTAGGAGACTGTTTCTGTTTTGTCACTGTTTGGTACAGTCAGATAAAAAAAGTAAAAGTTCTAGAGTATAATAGATGGGAAAGAAAGAGTTATCCACCAAAAGTATTTTAGGTTGGATTTAAGGTGGCAATTTCGGATAATAAATTTCTTTATATTACATTTTAAGATTTTTTATGACTGTATCTGACAATGAGAGAGCGGACGCGTTTGCTTGAGGTTTAATCAATGGAACATCTTCAATTTTGTTGGTGTCCGAATCATCAGTGCCAAAATATTAAAAATAAAATGTGCCGATTTGGACACTGTGTCCGAATTGTCAGTAACTCGTGATTACTTAGCACATCAAAGAATTGCGAAGTATTACTAATTTATTGGATACCTTACTAGCCAACTGTAGTTTTTGCTATATTTGCATACAGTACGCTATAATGATTTCTAAACAGTGCATTAAAGCCGATAAGGAAGACAATATGCATAACTGCATACTTGCATAGTTTAAAACTCGTGTAGGTAGATTTTCCACGTGGAAAATGTGGAAGAAATAAACCATTATATTGTCTTACTTAAGGCCCTAACTCTCGTGTAGTGCTATAAAACAGTGACTTTCTGAAGCCTCCTCTTCAAGCCTAGCCTAAAAGTAAGCGCGACTCTATATTGTGGGCGTAGGTGGCAATACGAGTATGTAGCGGAGACGAGAATGTTAAGATGGATATGTGATGTAACGAGAATGGATAAAGTGAGAAATGAGTATATTAGAAGAAGTTTGAAAGTGACTGAAAAGTTGAAAGGAAATCGTTTGTCTTGGTACGGTCATGTAAAGAGGAGAGATGAAATGCATGTTGCTAAAAGAGTTATGAATTCACATGTGGATGGATGAAGAGGGAGACCAAAGAAAAGATGGATGGATTGTGTGAGAAGTGATATGAATGAAAAGGGAGTTAGTGATAGCGTGACGAGCGACAGGACAAATTGGAAGAAAAAACGTGTTGCGCCGACCCCAAATAAAACGGGATAAGGGCAGGAAGATGATGAGGCGGCAGTACGAGTATGTGTGAATTTAACTTTGGCCAGATGTTCAAGGGATTATAAGCCTTAAAGTGGTACAGGTAAAGTTTAGTAGTTTTGAAGTTAAAGAGATTCAAATAGAATAGAAGAGAAAAAGAAACAAATATTCTAATCTACACTTATCTATATATATAAAAATGACCCCCGTTTTCCGTTGTCACGACTTGGCATGAAAACGGCTTGACCGATTTGGCTGATTTTTTTTTTGTTGTGATTGTTATTGTGAGGAGAAGGTTCTTATGGAAAAAAAATTAGGGTAGTGTAGGGTAGAGTAGGGTAGAGTAGGGTAGAGTAGGGTAGAGTAGGGTAGAGTAGGGTAGAGTAGGGTAGAGTAGGGTAGAGTAGGGTAGAGTAGGGTAGAGTAGGGTAGAGTAGGGTAGAGTAGGGTAGAGTAGGGTAGAGTAGGGTAGAGTAGGGTAGAGTAGGGTAGAGTAGGGTAGAGTAGGGTAGAGTAGGGTAGAGTAGGGTAGAGTAGGGTAGAGTAGGGTAGAGTAGAGTAGGGTAGAGTAGGGTAGAGTAGGGTAGAGTAGGGTAGAGTAGGGTAGAGTAGGGTAGAGTAGGGTAGAGTAGGGTAGAGTAGGGTAGAGTAGGGTAGAGTAGAGTAGAGTAGAGTAGGGTAGAGTAGGGTAGAGTAGGGTAGAGTAGGGTAGAGTAGGGTAGAGTAGGGTAGAGTAGGGTAGAGTAGGGTAGAGTTGGGTATAGTAGGGTGGAGTAGGGAAGAGCGGGAGCGAAGCCGCGCGGGCAAAGCTAGTTATCAATATTATAAAGAGGTAATGTTTTTTTTTTTTTGTAGGAGATAATCTCTGGAAGTACTGGTCCGATTGCTAAAGTTTTTCCACTGATAGAAAGCTGCTTTATTCTTGAGTAACATAGGCTATATTTTGTGTATCTACGCGGGCGAAGCTGCGGGCAAAAGCTAGTTATAACATTTAACAGAAGCATTTAAAATAGACAACTCAACATAGTCGATTTTTATTACTCCATATTTCTTTACTACAGAGGAGGCCTGAGTCCCAGCAGTGGGAACAAAAAAAGGCTGATGATGATAATAATTCCTTTACAAACCGCGGTACTTTTTCTCAACCCGAATTGGATTGTGCGATTAATCCTACGCCCACTCGATCAATACATTATTGTATTTTTCTTGAATGTAGGAAAATTATAGATACGCTATACAAAGAATTTTTTACACCCACTGTCTTTGGGAAAGAAACACGTGTAAGATTAATGTTTTGTCAAGGGTTTTAGACCGTCTGATATTCTATTGTTAAAATTTTATTTGTTTGTGACATTTCGACAGCACGTGTCGGCCACACAATATTTTTGGAGTGTTTGACAATATTTATCGCTAAAGGAACTTCACTTCATATTGAATGAATGATGCCATCTAGCCGATTTTCGGCCACAGCGACCACATTCTTTAGCCTCTCATAAGTGCTTGTGAGCCCAGATCTGCTGCTCTTTTATGCGCCCTCATGTGGCTTGTATATCCAACCTTGGCCGAAAAACTCCGAGCACAAAGCGGACATGTCAGGACACCATTGACGACATTATATATTATAGCTGTTGGTGGTCTAGCTTTGAGTTCATCACGCTTCCGGCCCAATTCCGACCTCCTCTTATCTTCGAAGGCCTGCGCGTGCTGTTGCACACGACGTCTCCATTCAGGCCGATCTTGTGCCTGTTTCTCCCAAGTGGCAGGGTCAAAACTTTATATTATACTAGCTTTTGCTCGCAGCTTTGCCAGCATACATAAAATAGCCTATGTTCTTCTACCGGAGAAAATTTTTTAGCAAACGAACCAGTACTGAAGTGTGTAGTGTGGATGCATGACGCACAGGACCGGTCGTTGTGGCGACGCTTGGGGGAGGCCTATGTGCAACAGTGGACGTCTTTCGGCTGATATGATTGATGATGATAGTGATGAACCAGTACTTTCAGAGATTATATCCTACAATCAAAAAAAAATTTTTATTTTTTATTTTTATGCAGACAGATGAGACTATACTCGTTGTTGTATTTAGCATAATATACGAATAAAATAACATATTTAGAAATTTGAAGCTCAGTTACGAAGTTAAGAATAATATAAACATACAAAACTGTGCAATGTGGACAATCAGAACCCACTTGAATTAAGAGTCAAGTATCATACGCACAAATATGCAGACTCAGATCAAATACTCGTCTTTAGGATTTCTAGGCTATACTAATACAGTACTTGGCTAGATTTAGCAATAGGATGTATGGCTTTGTTAACAGGTGTGTGTGGAAATTTTGATTTACAAATCATTGAGCTATTTCACGTACATTTTCACTTATTGTCAAATTTACAATTTAAAAAAAAAATGTTTTTAACGCTTTTTTACCGACTTCCCAAAAAGGAGGAGGTACTACGTTCGGCTGTTTTTTTTTATACGACTAGTTCACTAAGAGACGTAAAAAATTAAATTATTGATAATTAAAAGCTACAACATATATGTACAATACGGGTATGTGAGCTGTTAGGTATAATGTGATTGCGTGCATTGGAAAAGTAAAATTTTATTTTTAAATTTAAAAATAATTTTACTAGTGTTTTCTGAACTTATTATGGTGAATTGGTGGCAATGACAATATCCACGAGAGTAAATAAAAATGCTGGCATTATTATGGTCAACTTTTTATGGGATTTACGTACTCAAGCCTCCTGTCTCCAGGTCTGTAGGTAAACTAAGAGTTTGTATAACTCGATGAAATGTATTGAACATTAGTTTTTTTTTTGCTATTTCAGTACTGTTTCCATAAGAAAACTTAATATACTAATAGCATAAAGAGGAAAGATTCTTATTTTCGTTTGTAATAAATAAATAAGCTGCATGTGTAATGTGTATATCGCGATCACGTGGGCAAAGCCGCTGAGAAAAGCTGGTTCACAATAAAGAGTATTGCCAACATAACTTTGTCTTCCCATTATACAAAAAGTATCGATATCATTAGACGTACCTTCCCCTCCCTACAGCAAGAACGGATACAAGACATTTGTTTCAGCAGCTACCCGATTTCACTCCTTCTAGCGGGTAGCGGGTACCCGAAAATAAGCGGCTCGGTGTTAAATCGACGAACAAATTACTTTCCTACACCGACTCTGTTAGAAGGGTACATTAGAGAATCGCGTGATTGTTAATGATAAATGTGACTAAATGAAGATATTTGAATTTGAATTTTTAATGCCGGGACAAGGATTAAGTTGTCGTGATTAGGTTTGGTTTCGGGTAATTCATAAATTGTGAGTTTGGAATTGAGGGCATACTCTGGAATTTTGGGCGTACCTGATCTAAAATATTGAGCATACTTGGGAATTTTGGGCAAACTTACTTCGAAATTATGGGCATTCTCTGGAATTTTGGGTATACTCAAATTATATTCGTTCTAATGTTTGTATGAACTTTGTGTTTTTAAAATCCCTTAAGATCTCTTAAAAGAAAAATATAACACCATTTTAAATTATAGGTCACAATTAAACTGTAAAAACATCATTTAGATACCTAATGTTTTGAGGTTTTATAGTATTGAATTCTTGAATTAGTAGGGTTTCATGCTTGTTTCAATAATAGCGGAATAATCAGATGTTTTTGTCAGTTTTTAACATGAAAATATGACAACAGATATACCTTATTTTCAGTATGCGAAACCGGAAATACCTATCTAGAATTGTTATGTAAAGAATCTATGTACAATGTATCATGAAAAATAACAAAGTATAAGGCGACTGAGGGGTTGTTTGGCAATTGCACCTAACTGTTTGCTAGCACCTAATGCCCACTATGACCTTCCATGACCTGTGTTGTACTTAGCGTCGGTTGTGTCCAACTAGTGACCTTTTCAAATTATTTTTGGAATAAAATATAATATAGTGTAAAAACTATTGGAATCCATTCAGTTACTGATCCTGAACAAACTATATTCAAGTTTCGCTTGTACTAAAAATTATGTTGTATTGTACCCAATTTATTATTTGAAAGACTTTACTGTTGGCATCAAATTATTTTGGGCTCAAATATTCATATTTTTTTCTATTCTTTGCTATCTCAAAAGAAATCTCAAGAGCCCAACCATAGAATTGAGACCAAAACACACGATGCCACCGCTCGACCCTTCCCATTTCTACCGTCTCCAATTCCTTGACGTAAACTAAATTTTCCGATAGTGAATGGTTCCAAGATGGCGCGGTCCCCATGTGTACTGTGTGTGTGTGTGTGCTTGTTATCCAGTCACTCTTTCTCGCATATTTCCCATTCGTTTTGACAGGCGTACTGGGAAAAAGAATCGTGGTGTAAATGCGATGTTTGTTGTGTTTTATTCGAGTATTTGTTCGGAATTTTAATTAAATAAAACTAATAATATAATCAATAGGTATAGATAGATTAATTATTTAACTAGTTTCTGTTAGAGAAAACCTCTCGCGTGAAAGCAAAAACATATCTCAAAGGTACCTACTCATTTTTTTGATATTAAATCTAATCATTATTAGGGATAGATAGATAGATAAATAGATTTTTTTACTAGTTTTTGAGAGAGAAAACCTCTCAAAAGTAAAAAAATATCTCAAAGGTACTCATCTCCCCAGCTAAAAAGAACTATGTCCTATTTTAGAATAATTATTCTACCCATGTGCTAAATTACATGCAAATCTGTTCCACTATTTGAGATGAAACAGTAACTAACTAACATACACACTTAGGTTCTAAAATATGAGTGTGATTGTATGCCAAATTGTATGGATCATGTGTAAGTCAGCTTATTTTTTCTATGGATAAATGGATTTTATTTTAATTGGTTTGAAACAATTTGAATTGCTTTTGGATGAAATGTTGTATCCTTAGTTCAGCAAGACACTGGTTTAGCGAGAATTTATCTAATTTAACCACTATAAATACCTACGTATTCCATACACTAATATAATAGGTAAAGTTGTTTTTCTTATTTTATGTTTTTTTTTTCTTTGTAGGAGGTAGTTTCTGAAAGTACTGACCCGATTGCGAAATTTTTTTCATTGATAGAAAGCTGCTTTATTTCTGACTGACATAGGTTATTTTCAGGTCAAAGCTAGTTATAAATACCCAATAACGCATTTAAAATTAATCAATTACAATTGTTTTATTAGTGCAATAAACTATGACATTAACAGAATTGTACAGATATTTCTAATTAAGTTTCGTCTAACTTTGACACGGCACGCACTGCTGACGTGACTCCGAATGATGACGAAATAAAATATGTTTATTTTAATGGAACATTTGCTATACGAATAAATCAATAAACACTAAGTAGAAGAGTATATATTGAAAAACAAATTGTGTTAAAAAATCTTGGCACGCAAAAATGTGAAAGAAAAGTGTGACATAGCGTTTTTTGGTGCCAATTCTGACACAACGAAAGTTTAATAGGTACACAAAAAAAAATTGACGGTGTCGAAAAAATCACCAAAAAGTTCAAAACAAATCACATGATGCAGATGGTGGAATTTATTTTACCGCAATATTGATTTAAATTTGTTTGTCATTAATTTTTTTAAATAATAATTTGAAATCTCGTGGGTCGCTGTGACTATTTTCTTTTAAATGATGTAGGCTAGTACTTGACTTGTGATCCCACCTGATAATAAGCGTTGATTTAATCGTTGATGATGAAGCGTACTGTGTATTAAAAGCCTATTCACTCTTGGCTTGAACACCTTATAATCGTACGGGATGACCATTGACCATAGCATTCAAATTGTTTCAGCCACTCCATTACGTAGCTTTGTGCTGCGTAATCGAGGGCGACGAGGACTAAATATTCTTTTGAAAGATCCGCGCACTGGCAGGCATCTTATTCTGGCCTTAAACATTTTAAGGTAAATGCTTATTATTGTACCTACACTTGTTGGAACTATTCACGAAAAAAACCACAAACCAAATTTTTCCCCTAACCTTCTCTCCTTCTCGGGTGTAGCCTCACAACTCCCTCGCGACCTCTCAAGGGTTGCTTGTTAGACAACAATGTGCAGCTCTGCGGCTACCGAATTATTATTTACTATACGCTTAAACGATTACGGGTTTCTCTAGTTATAAGGACTGTACCTGTGACTGCACTAACGAGCTTGAGATGGGAATATGTCGATATATTTTCGTAGTGATGTACATTGAAGGTAAAACTACACTGCGCACACGTGTGTGTGTGTGATCTGGGCGCGTTGGTCTCCATAAATTTTTTATGGAAAGTAGAGTTGTAGAGCTACATTAAATCGAAGCCACACGACGCCAAATTATTATATAAAGGTTTAGGAACTTAAAGAAAAAGCAACCAAGTAAGAAAGAAAGAAAGAAAAAGAGTTTATTTGCGTCCAACATGACGCATATCCTAACAATAAATAAATATAACAAGTAACAATATCGTACTTAAAACTATCAACTAGATAGGATATGCGTCACATCAACGCAAAACGGCCAGTGCTCAGCATAATGCTGGGGCTCGTGCAGGAAAAAAAAAATCAAATCAAATCGCATTTTATTTCAATTTACTTACACAGATAGATACTGAATTACTATCGTAAACGGTATAAAAGCGCAAGCTTCATTGTGTGAGTGTGTGAGTTCTTTTGCACACACATATTTACACATGTTTTCATGCTTAACGCTTAAACAGATGAACGGATTTGGATGAATTTTGGCTCACGGCTAGTTCATGTCCTGTATGAAAACATAGGACACTTTTAAATCCGCATTTTTTTTACTTTAACTCAAGCAAAGCCACTAGTAGAAGCTTGTAGAAATTGTCATTCTCAGTCATAATACCTCAGCCACACCTCAACATACTATATACTTATAGCTATATAGGTTTTATTTCCGCCCACAAATGAGACGATAAAGGTTTTAACAAAGCCACCTTAATGAATAGAAAGGAAAAAATTTCCACTCGCAGAAGAAAATGTACTATTTAAAGAACAAAAATTTTCCACTCGTAGGAGAACATGTTCTATTTCTAGAACATTTTTTTTTTATTTGTAAAATTAATCTGCTTAACTTTTTTCAATTAATTGTAATATTTTACAATTTTCACGCAACGCTGTCTAGTCCCAAACTAAGCAGAGCTTGAGCTATGAGCACTAGACCACTGATAAACGTACTTATACATGGTTATTTTAAAATACTAACAATCTTGCAGGACTGTATTACTAGCATCGCAAACAGCAACTTTTGTTTTATGACTCTTTACAAAACATAACACATTTACCAAAAAAAAAACCTTCAAGATTTCGAGCTAGAGAACAAATGATCGTGCTCATCACACAAAAATTTGTTTTGAGTGGTAGTCGAACCTACGACCTCCAGTATAACAGTCAGGGCCACTTACCACTAGACCAATAGTCCAGTCGTGAATTTGAACACTAGTTCATAAAAAAAAACAAAAAAATTTTTGAATAAAAAATTTTGTCGACTAAAAATGTTATCGTCTCGACAACATAATATATAGCGCTGTGAAAATATAAGGAAAGAAAGTAAGGAAAAGGTACAGATAGGGTTGCAAGGGGTAGGGGGTGGACCCCTTCTCATTGTGATGCGGGAGACATGACAAGTGTCAAAAATTTACTACAAAAACTGGTGCGAACCTCACGCGCGTGATGCCGTGATGGTATTCTTGTAGCGTGTGCTAGTTATGTCTGTAGGTATGTGTGTATTTAGCTCTAAAATTGATGTGTCTCAAAAGAAGGTGGATCTCAATTTGTCTGGTTTTTTTTGACGATGACATGGACATGTATCGCTCTACCTTAGAGCGATAGAAGTCATTTAATGATTTCCCACCACACAAAAGGTACTTTACCTTTTAAGGTAACTTGCTCACTTTTTAGTTTTAGTTGTGGAATAAAAAAAAAATACGAAACAAAACACCGACTTCAGAAATTATGTATTTATAATATATTTTTTTTTTGTTTTTGAAGTCTGTTGTATTTTTTTTGTTTAATAGTTTTTGGTAAAAACTTCTTAAAAATCGACCTTTTTTTAGGAAGAATCTGTGACGATTTACGTTTTTTTGCTGGAATTTTTTTAAGTAAACATGATATTACCTATCGTTCTAAAATATAATTTATTGGGTATATAACTCCTGGGGAAATACAATTGTTTTTACTAATATATTTTTATAAATTCTTTTTAATTGAGGAAAAATCTATTCACTTTGTTTTTAATTTAACCATAGGAAGAAAAAAAAAATCCAAAAGTAATTAGACAATGGAACTGTTACAACATTTTACCTAGTTTATTTCACTTTCCTACTTTGATCTAAGATTTGACGTCTTTAGATAATTAATTTCCCTTCAGATAAGTACCGTCAATTAGAGACACAATAGTAAGACAATAGATGCGCGGCCACCGGTGGTCGCTTGGGGATTCATGAATTATAACATCCAATACTTTTCTCTAAAATTTTCCTCTATTTTTATTTTATTTTTTCTTTAAGTTTTATTTTTAATTTTTTCCAAATGCATATAACCATATAACATCCATCCGCAATCACATCACTATCTATTAATCACCACAACTCATTACCCATCAAATTGCATGAACAACAACCATTCGTCCTAACCGCCATTTTATTACCCAACAAACGTAACTAAACTAATCATAAAGCTATCAGAGACGATAAAATTAATCAAATACAAAACGTAAATTACATAATCACGGCATCGTAACTCTGAAATCACCCCTAAATGTACCAGTTAACCCACTAACCGACTTAGTAATAAAACACCAATTTAACCTTGACACAACCCTAGTTAGTATGCACAGTCTTTCTTTTAAAATCTTACGTATTAATTTGCAAACTTTTCCCACAAACAAAAAACAACTCAATTCCCCCACCCCTAAGAATGAAAATCCACTCTCAAACGAACAGAGATAGAGATTCGTTTCTCAAAAATGAAAAATTCAAACATAATATTTCTTAAATTGATATCAATTCTTAATTTCAACCTTGACGTCCCACACTAAAGTCCAATATCAATGACAAAAATAGAAGCACTTAAGACATTCTGAATTTGAATAAGTTATTTAGCACGTGGTTCTTGTGACGACGTTCGCAATTTGAGTATAAATTAGAACACTTATCTCGTCGCGGTACTATCTTCCTTCTCTTTCTAACTACGGAGTTTGGATGACGCTGTCTCTTTTTCACCCCATGTCAAGCAAGGGTAGGGGTGTCAGCCGCATCAAGTGAGCTTTATCGATATTTCCAAGATAATACTCAAACGGTGACGGGGTGGCTTATGAATAGTAAAATGATAAATGTAAGCAATTTCGAAGTATAGACTGCTGTATCCAAAATAGAATGAGATATGGAAAATCGTTCAGAAGGGTGTGTTTTTGCCAGTTGAGGACTTCCAGTGTACGGAAAACGTAGTTGTGTTGCAAAAAAATGTATCGATAGTCGATGTTTTTATTAAGCGAGGGTCCGCTCTGATATTTAATTTAGCGGCGGAAGCAACAGGTTATTAGCACGGAGCTTTCCCGCCTAACTTTCCGGGCGTTCACTTTTTAAATTCCTCTCTTTCCCTTTCTAATTGGATTGCCTTCTCCTTTTCCCGTGAATGAATGAAACTTGTTGCTTGCCGAATCATTTCGCATTTATTTAAGACTTTTTAAATGTGTGTCATTGCATCGGGTCGGTCCCGCGAGCGTCAGACCTGAAAATCGATTGCTACTCGATTTGATAAACCGAAGGTGTCACTTTGAACCGAATTTTCGTATCCCCCATTATCGTTTAACCGTAAAACTTATTTTAGCGTATAATTATATGCATGAGTGGTTACCCTTTGGGCGTAAAAATTAACACGTCCGATGGTTAATAATTTTCCGCTCATTAGTTCTATTGAACCTCTTCTGTGATGTTACCGTTATATTTTTATCATAACAAAAATAATAAAGGCGACCTCATTTGTTTCTTCATGGAATACCTATCAGACAAAAAAATGGGTACACAAAAGGAAATCGTCTAAACGATATTGCTTACTCGATACGATGTCTCATATTGTGACAAATTGCGAGACGTATCCACATATCAAAATTCACATTTTAAGCAAGCGTCTACGTACAAGTATAGATCCACAGTCATACGTGAAACGAAGCCCACACCATATCTTACTCTCGAACACACGAATCTACATACATAAATATATTTCTATTCACCACCCAATACATTTTATCTATGTTACCGTTTCCTTACTAGAAATTCCAACTATGTTGTAAGGTTACATCACTATTTAAGTTGCATTCCAACTAGAGTCTTATTCTAGTTGGAACACCTTTGAATTTACATTGGCAGGTCTCGATGGGTTAGAGTGAAGTCGAAGTGAGCCCGCGATCGAGTCTCACGAGGTATTCTCAAGGGGTGAGCGTAGTTCTTGCGCTTAGATATAAAGAAAGGTAGATACTTATGAAATTCGAAGGAAAAACCACCCTTCCCTATACTTACACAGCGCAGTCGATTCGGTTTTCGCCGAGGAAATTGTAGCGTAGTTTGAACGGGACATTCGCTCACCGTACGCCGCATAGAGACGACGATTTTCTCGAATTTCCTTCGGGATGCGTTGCCTCCAAATTTGTCTTTGCTTATTTTATTTTTCTTCTACTGTGTTCGGAATTTGAGTGACGCGGTTTTTTTTTAAATTCTGTTATTTCTCATTCATTCTTTTTTTAAATTTCCAGTGTTACAATAATATATTTTTTAAATTCGCGCCGCGGTAAAATTTTGACTTGAAAACTTTTCTGCGTGTCGCCGAGCAGGTAAGAATATTTTCAGCCAAATGATTGTTTTTATGATCGAGTTATGATATTTTCGGTATATTTTTATTACGTAATATATTTTCAAGAAAACGGTTTAATATTTTTTTCAGAAACTAGCTATATTTTGCGGTTTACAAATGAGTTATAAATGTCGTTATAAAGTTTTCCCGGCAACTTTATAGCGCTGCTACGTAATTAATGTAGATTTTTCTGAAGTTTGGAAATCTTTTATTAGTAAAAAAATATATTTTGGGAATACAATTTACAATGATTGTGATGGTTTTAATTCATTGATTTAAATAATTGTGAATGTGTGAATAAATATTAGATACGTCTCGACTTTTAACCCTTCAGATACCGTCAATTAGAGACACAATAGTAAGACAATAGATGCGCGGCCACCGGTGGTCGCTTGGGGATTCATGAATTAAATGATGGAAATACTTACTCATGCGTGATTGCAAAACCCAGCTAGTTGTTAAATTGTTTTAAAAGGCAAAACTTAATTTAAAAATAATAACTAACGTTATTTAACGAATCTTTAGGTACCTTTAATATTGTGTTTTATTTGGTATGAATGTCTTTAATTCATTGTTAAACCAACTATACTTTGAATAAACTTTTTAATGGAATTTTACTTCCAAAAACAACGTCACAGGTGTTTTAGTTAAAAATTATTGCCTAAATATTCCATGAACAGTTTAAAACATAAATTTTTATTCAAATTAAACTGCCTTCTTCATTCAAACACGGCACAGTCCGCTCATAGACTACCAGTATCTCTAATAGATTATCATTTCAACTAATTGAGCATTCAAAATGACAGAGAGGCGTGACTCCTGTCACAAATGACACCAAATGACGAAATGACGTCGATTGACGACCAGTAGGCGGGACTTGTAGTGAATGTCATTTAAAACAAGTGACATTTGGCTGGAAGCTGTCAGGTAACGTATTCTTAAGATTGAGTTGTTGTAATTCTGAATGACTTAATTTTTTTTTTGCTAGTAACTTTTTACTACTGATTGTCATAGCGGAGGTTTGATTGAGATTTGTTTATTTAACACTTTATGCACATAAATTACAAAGAAGAACTTATTGCCTTAGGCATTTTCTATCCGATTTATGGGTGAAGCAAAGAAAATTAGTGGTACCCATTGTTTTCGTTAGTAATTCTCTTCTATTTTTTTTATGCGTTCTGTTCAATATTTGAAAATTGATTCGAAAAAAGGTGTTGTCACTCTTTAGGGTATTAGGACTTGATAATTTTTTAGTATCGGTAACAGTGTCAAAGGTTCAAATTATTTTGTTCTTTTTGACAATTGTTGAAAGAATGTCATTTTGTATAAATTTATGAACCTTTTGTTAATTTTGATGATGTCCTGTTCGATATTTGAAAATGGATTCGAAAAAAGGTGTCACTTTAAAGGGTATTTAAAGGGTTTGAAAACTATATATTTTTTTACACATAATGGTTTAAGGTCAAATTATTTTGGACTTTTTGACATTTGTTGATAAAACGAAATACGAGAGATATGAGCCAAGTCAAATCAGTGTCTTTCTGAAAAATATATCTAGAAATTATGTTTAAAAAATACTTCTTTCCAATTAATATGAATCAATTACGTAAAAAGCAAAAATGGTGTCTAACCTGTCAAGATTGACAGTGTAGGGACCAATTTAAAACAACCTAGTTTAAAAAAAAAACAATACGAAAGACGCACGCTGAGATAATCACGCATAAATATTAACTAGCTCGTCCCGGCTTTGCTCGGAGGTAATTTGCAACTGACAGATCCGATTTAGTGGACTTTTATTTTTTAAGCTTTAAAAAGAATTTTTCAACAGATATTTAATAAAAAGTAAAAAGATAATACATAGGTGCGTACTTTTATTAGAAAGTCGGCACTAAGTTTTTTGTTTTTCTTTAGAAGAGGTTCCACAAAGTGCGTAAAATACTTACTTTAAATATATTTCAATGGAATTTAGACTTAGGCAGGTACTTACTTAAATTTCTTGTAATAAATAAAATAAAAATATCGCTTACCAAAAGATAACCCAATATTTCAAAATAAGATTCAATCATATTTGTTTAATTTTAAACCAGGGCAGTAATGAATATAATCGTAACTGAATCTATTGAACATTCTTCTTCTTCCTGACCTTATCCTATATTACTTGGGGTCGGCGCAATACGTTTTTTGCTAACATTCTAACTTGTCACCCGTCACACTATCACTAACTCCCTTTTCTTTCATGTCACTCCTCATACAAACCATCCAAATTTTCTTTGGTTTCCATCCTCCATCCATCTACATTGATTTATAGATAATTCAAAATAAAAAAATATATACATAACGGTAACCAAAATAAAGGTTCACGTCCTCTCAGTTTTCCACCAGACCCTGACCCATCAATTACGGCATTGTCAGTCACTGTAGAGGACGTGATATCGGCGCTAGATTCTTTTTATACTGGATCGGCAGCGGGCTTGGACGGAATCCGGCCTGGGCACCTCAAAGAGTTGATTTCTGTGTCGGCGGGGGAAAATGGGAGGCGCCTTGTGGGGGGTCTGACTAGACTGGCCAATTTCCTGCTAAGTGGTCAGTTGAACCCATGTGTTTGTCCATTTCTGTACGGGGCTTCACTTTTTGCACTGCAGAAAAAAGACGGCGGAATAAGACCTATTGCTGTCGGTAGTGTCTTTCGTCGTCTTACTGCTAAGTTAGCGTGCCGAGCAGTCAAAGAGGATATGGCCCGATATTTGCAGCCTCATCAGTTGGGTTTTGGCACACGCCTGGGATGCGAGGCTGCCATCCACGCCACGCGTGCATTTGTGATGAACCCGGAGAGTGAAGACTCGATATTGCTGAAGCTCGACATTCGCAACGCGTTCAATACCTTAGAGAGAGACGTTCTGTTGAGCGAGGTAAAGGAAAAAATCCCTTGTTTATATCCCTTCCTTCATCAGATTTATAGGCTGCCTTCTAATCTTTTCTCCGGTAACAGCCTTATTCTTTCCAAAGTGGGAGCACAGCAGGGGGACCCGCTCGGGCCACTCGTTTTCAGTTTGGCCATTCATAAGGCGATTGTCGAGCTGAAATCCAGTCTAAACGTGTGGTACCTTGACGATGGCACTATCGGGGGTAGACCTGAAGATGTTTTTCAGGACTTAGCGGCTCTAGTCCCTCGCCTCAGAGACCTGGGTCTGGAGGTGAATCCCTCGAAGTGCGAATTCTTCCCCTGTGGTGCTGATGCTCGTACACACTTTTCTCGTTTTGACTCCCTTCTTCCTGGCCTCAGAGAACTTTCACGCTCTGACTTGAATCTCTTAGGATCACCTATTTTTCTTACTGCAGTTCCTGAAGCCATTAATTCTCGAACTCAACTTCTCCTTTCTGCTCACGAGCGTCTTAAAGATCTTTCCGCGCACGTTGCGATTGTCCTGTTGCGCATGTGCTTCGCTCTCCCAAAAATCACGTATCTGTTGCGGACCGCCCCTTCTTGGCTTTGTCCTGAGGAAGTTTCCTCGTTCGACAACGCCTTGAAATCGGTGGTGGAGTCTGTTCTCAATGTCTCCCTGGATGGGCCCCAGTGGAGGCAGGCGACTCTACCTATCCGATGTGGTGGTCTCGGGGTTCGGTGCGCTCGGGATGTGGGTCTGCCGGCTTTCTTGGCGTCTGCGCATGGGGTTGCCAACCTAGTCACTGTATTACTCAATACCAATGGTGACGGGGGAAGCATGCCCTTTGTATCGGATGCTGTGTCAGCTTGGTTGGTTCTCAACTCGGGTGCAACAATCCCCGATTCAGAAAATGTTCAGCGGGCGTGGGATGACATAGGAGTGAAGCTGTTCGAGGAGCAATTGTTGGAGGGTGCGTTGGGAGCCGATAGGGCCAGACTACGAGCAGTGTCGCAACCCGAGTCCGGGGCGTGGTTACAGGCGATTCCTTCGCCTCATCTGGGCACTGTTCTCGACGATGACTCTTTGCGTGTGGCGGTGGCTCTTCGCCTGGGCTGTAAGGTGTGCGAACCACACACATGCACCTGCGGTTCCATGGTGGAGGCCAATGGCCATCACGCACTAAGTTGTCGGCGTTGCACAGGGAGGTTCCCACGTCACCATGCCCTGAATGACATAGTCCGTAGAGCCCTTGTATCGGCAAACGTCCCCTGCGTGCTTGAGCCTGCAGGTCTTAGCAGATCTGATGGTAAGAGGCCGGATGGGCTGACTCTGGTGCCATGGAAAAACGGGAAGTGCCTGATCTGGGACGCAACTTGCGTTAGCACTGTCGCCGCCAGTCACCTGAGTCGCACCATGCACACTGCCTCTGCCGCCGCTGAAGATGCCTGCTCTAAGAAGAGGCTGAAGTACGCTTCCTTGGAGCAGCTTTACTATTTTGTGCCTGTTGCTGTGGAGACTCTGGGCAGTTGGAGTGTGGAGGCAAGGCGTTTTGTGTGGGATTTGGGCCGTAAACTCGGCGAGGCAACGGGTGACTCCCGGTCCAGGTCGTTCTTGGTGCAAAGGATGGCCATCGCTATTCAGCGAGGAAATGCGGCGAGTGTTATGGGCACCTTTCCACCGGGAACGATCAGGGGCGGGTTATTTATTGACACGTGACGTTACAGTTTATTGTAAAATATTCATTCTTTTATTTTAATAATAGTAATTGCAAAATAAAGGTTTTGGATAGTTTTAAATAGAGGTTGAGTGATAGGTTACTATAGGTTTAGATTTAGGTAGGTTTTTTTTGCCCGGCTACACAATGCTTTTTTTATGTGGCCACATTTAAAAAAGTTTAATATCCGAAACCAAAACTACCAGATTATCCGAATTAATACCATATACCTAACCGTATCCGGAATCGGTATTCTTATGTCCGTATCGAAAATTTCATCATTACCTGTAACATCCCTACTTCAAACAAACCGGTACCTCTCTAAAGACCAGAGAGAAGTCCGTATATTTAAAACGTCAACTTTTAACGACTTAATTCATGAATCCCCAAGCGACCACCGGTGGCCGCGCATCTATTGTCTTACTATTGTGTCTCTAATTGACGGTATCTGAAGGGTTAATTTACTTAAATTGAGAGTTGAAAGCGCAACTTGACGGCAATTAAGTTTGAAATATATCAATTTAATTACCCATCATGAAGTAAAATACGAGTAAAGTAACTTAAGAAAAAAAAATCGTATGAGAAAAAAAAATCAAGAAACATCACAAGATAATTTCGTTCAGAATCGTCAGAAAAACTGTTCCAATTTCGAATTCAAATGGCTCTATAAATCAAAACCGTTACTTTAGTGTAATAAATCATAATATACAGTTTACTCTATTCCTAAATAAAACTCTGCAACATTATTTCCATCTAAACCAGCTACTTACAAAGTAAAATCGAACGGAAAACCTATCACAAAATAATATCGAATCTCCATACATTATACTATTGATGGGGTGAACGACATATAATTTATATACCTACGTATAGTCGATAGTTGGTTCCACCCCCGTACCTTGCGACCCTCCAACGCATGTATATATACATAATATATACGTGTGAGTAGGGTTGAGGACAAAATCGATAGGGCTAACTCCTTTTGTAAACCAACGGCTTTGCACGATTTTTGAACTGTCAATTTTTTTTTTCGAATTGCGAATTCGATATTTGAAATTGTTTTTGGAATTACTGTGTTCTAGTTTTGAAATAGTGTCAGTGAATTAAATTATACAAATACCTACAGGTAACATATATTTTGATATCATCGATACCTAATATTGGTGACTGTTAATTTAATTGGCGTTTTAAAAACTTAATTACTAAACGATTACTTAAGATAACTATAAAAATGCTCCAAACTTCCGTTTACGGCGGTAGGAAATTGTAGATGTTTAGTGTTCTGGGTAGAAAATAAAGACACAGTCATGCAACTTGGTACTCTTGATTTGTGATAAATAAAAATAACTTTAAAATATATGTTTTAAAAAGTTCTAGACTGACGGCTAAGTTATACTGAATTACATTTCACTGTAAACATTTATCTTTTCTTTAAAGATCATACAACAAAAGGAAAAATTCTACTTCATTAAGTAAGCTAATTATATTTTATTACATCTTCATTCGCAAAAAGAACAATATTTCAAGAAAGACAGGCTTCTTTTAAGAGCAGACAGACACACTGTGTACTAATAATTTATATACAACTAGCTTCGACCAGTGGCTTCGCCCGCATGAAATTAGATTTCTCCGTACAAACTTTAGCAAGAACGGGAGTCATTCCCTAAGGGGCTGAAATTTGAAAAATTATGTCGGTCAATCAGCCTATCTTTATAATATAGATAGATTATATTACGCCTTCATTCCCTTAAATTTAAATTTAAAAACATTATTCCAAGTAAATAAAAAGCCATCTTTTAAGAAGAAACAGATATAACACTGTGTTATAATTACCTATATGCAATGAACACAATTAAGAGGTATTCTTACAATATCATTACTTTTTCACATAACAGCCCATTTATTCATTGCAATCATGCGAAAATGAAACACTGGAGTTATTTTCGATATTAAAAATAATCTTAACAGTCATCGAACAATGTTAACCCTTCCGATGACAACACCAAGTTGAAATGAGTTTCTGTGGCAGTAAAATGCGATAGTAATCGGAAATAATGTTCGAGTCCCATTTACTTTCGACTATTTTGTTATAAAATGTGTAGACAAACAAGGCTGTTTATTAAAAAAAAAGTTTTCGTCACTTAAAAAATTTCAAACTCACTGTTAAATGGTGCAATGAATTTTTAATAAACCTTTTTCTTTTAAGTGACCTTTTTTAAAACATTATACTCATCGCAGCCAATTACTTAAAAATATATATCAAATAGCGAAACTACAGTGTGAGAACATAGTACAGGTATTTAATTATTTTAAAACAACTCAACGTCAATATTTTTTACACGTCTCAGTTAATTTATAGCATGACCAAACGGGGAATCGAACGCGCAGCTATTTATTTAACGGTAAAGAGGTAGGATCATAAAATTTTATTTTGTTGTTTGTATTTAAAATATGCCTAATAAAGAACTTGTTTAATCGACTATGATCGCTACCGTCGATTATAGGACTCTTCAAAAATTTTTGAACGTCCATTTTTGAATTTGGAATTTATTGTTCATCACACAGGTGTATATGGCTGTCAAAATAAAATTGTCTATGACACGCTATCGTTACGTGGTCGTTTGATTTTATTGGTTCCTTTTTTAAAATATGTTTTGTAGCCGTTAATTACCTTTATTGTTATTTATGATTTAATTTAATCGATAAGTTATTGGGCTGTTAGTATTTTATTATGGTTTTTATCTTTCATATCGGGATGGACTCATATCTTAATTGCTGGTTCTTGTTTTTTTAATGACGTTGTGTCAATTTAGTAGTATGCTCATGCAGCGTTGATAAGAATCTGACGACTTTATTCATTATAATTAAAAAGACTTTAAGCTAAACTTCAGAAAAGAGATTTGATTTGATGGGGAAAATGATTTAGTTTTTCAAATGGCCGCTCAAACCGAACTAAAATACGGTAGTACCTATAGGATTCGGGGGTAATATTATTATGCCAGACCCCACCCCCGTGTTGTCAATCGATCAAACATGTGCAAACAGTATAGACTTACAATTTCACAAAACAACCCAACTCCCTAACATCGATCAAAGAAAAAGACACCCAGAAACAAAAGAGAGATGGTTCATTTTGGAATGTTGAATTTTTCGTGCCCAATGTCTCGGGTTTACAATTTGGACATATTTCTCTTGTACATAGGAGTCATAGGAGCTATGGTAAATGTATTGACAAATATATCGAGTTACAGTTTCCATTAGGATATTGTTTATATCAATTTATGGAAGTACTCAAGTTGTCTCCATTTTCAGAATGGTCTGAGTTATGTTCGTTGTAGGGTTAGGTAGACTTAACCCTCCACTTCTTACGACTATTTATTAGCAATAGTTTAAACGGTTATTTTGAAAATTGAAATTAAAATCTGATAAAGTTGCTTGTTCTTTTTTAAAATTTATGGTTTAGTTTGACGCGTTTGACCACTATCTCACTAAGTAAGCAATGATGTGGTCGGCGATGAAGCACGCTTGCCTAGAATAACCTACTCACTCTTGACTTAAAGCTAACTTACTTTTGTTCCGATTTTTTGCTTTTCTTTTGTGATCTTTTCTGTAGGTATATTTTCTGCTGTAATTTATTTAAACTTATAATTTGTCTAGTATAAAAACTTTTTGTCTTTTTCTTATTGGAACTAGTTTACCTTGATATGTTAGAGAGAAAATATTAGTAGATGTATAAATAAACGACTTAATGAGTTTATTAAAGCTTAAAAATTACGCAGTATTTTTTTTTGACA
Organism: Mythimna lalbum; assembly: GCA_949319445.1. NCBI lineage: Eukaryota > Metazoa > Arthropoda > Insecta > Lepidoptera > Noctuidae > Mythimna > Mythimna lalbum. The sequence continues at coordinate 17,848,258 of OX439361.1, read as the reverse complement.
TATACCTAGTTCATGAAGTTACAAAATCAAAATTAAATGTATTTATTTGTGACATATAAGTATAATGTTATGTTAAATAGTGTTATTTACCCACTATTAACACATTGAACCTAAAAAAAATTACCTTCTTCATAAAAAAAAGTTAACCCTTCAAATGAGAACAACACTTTCCGCTCAATAAATATTTTGACGTCCACCACAACTAAGTTAGTAACACCATTACTTACACTATACAAAAATGCGAAACTTTTTAACAGACACTATCGATGAAAAGATACACAATTTCACGATAGCCATCGAATATCTAGTAATAAATTTCACTTTACCTTATTAATTAAAGTCGTCTTGTTTAACGCTCTTAGACAGCTTACTTTACATTTTAACCGACTTCCGAAGCCCATAAAACAATCAGACGAAGTTTTTTAAAACGACTTTTTAGATGGATAGATAAGAAGATAGACCTTTAAAATGGAATACATTAATGAGATCATAAATAATGTACCGTATTGTAAGAAGTTGTAGCTATACTATGCAATGAAACCTTTGTAAACAATAATGGTTAGCGGCAATTAGTTTACTTGATGTAATTAATTACATCTGTGTGCAGTGGTGGTTCCGACTTGTGGTCCGACTTACAATTTGTAGGTCTCGGGCTTTCATCACCACTGTTCTCAAATGTTGACGGAAAACATCGTGAGAAAACCGGCATGTCCTAGAACAAAAAATTCGCGAAAGACATAATTATGACATCTACCAATTCACACTGGGCCCGCGTGGTGGGTAAGGTTCAATTAATCACTCAATCAAAATTATGTATTGTTCGTTATCGTGAGGTTTGTTTCCTCTCCTAGAGAGGAAGCCTGAGTCCCAGCGGTGGGAAAATTACAAGGCCGATTATGCTAATTACATCAATGCTGCATTATTAAGGAGCACGTGGCTAGAATAATATGTACCATAGAAGTAGATTCGTTTGGTTCGTTTCATCTCCTAGAGAGGAGGCCTGAGTCCCAGCAGTGGGAACATTAAAAAGGCTGATGATGATGATGATGAAGTAGATGGGAGAACGTTTAAACTTTTTGTTAACTTTTTATTTTAAGTAATAAAACAATCCCTAATGTTTCCATATCGGATTATCTCAAGGGATGTGTCGCAGTCAGTTTTGAGCTCTATCAGCGGGATATTTTTTACTTTAATAGTGAGAATAAAATTATAAAAAATGATCAAAAACACGACAGAAGGCTAACACATTTTTATTCAGCAAACGGTTAAAGATTTGGTAGATTTTGTTATCGCTAAAAAATTGCGCAATCTGAAAACCTAAAATATCTTTCTTAATTTAAATCTACACTATCTACCCTAGCAGATAGTTTGTTTTTTTTTGTAGGAGGTAATCTCTGGAAGTATTGATCCGATTGCAAAATTGTTTGCACTGATAGAGAACTGCTTTATTTTTGAGTGACATGGATATCCCTCGCTCAAAAAAATTATTTACGCGGGTGAAGCCTCGGCAAATGCCTTTAAAGTTTATAATACCTGGTATGTTACTAGGTGTTTAAACTTTAATAACTATAATTATAGTTTCAAACTCAAAAATTTGATAAAAATAATTTATCTAAAAATGTTACCTAAAACAGACATTCAAATAAAAAAAAACACACAAACAAAATACCTTTGAAAACATCAAAACCACATCACAAAAAACTTGAATCCGAACAAATCAGATTCACTCTCTTCATCGGCCATCTTATCCGCGCATGCGCACAACACATTACCTAACAGTTTGACATTTAATTACTAAAAAAAAACCTTAAAACCAGGAAACTTAGAGACACGTCTGAACACAGTTGTAGCACAATTTTGAATGCGACCTCATTCCTGACCTTTTATCTCACGTGAATAAATTATAACCCATTTCTGTCCCCTCTGCAGTGAAAGGGTTAAGTTCTATAGAAACTTATGGCTCGTGAATTTGCATATAATTTTTAGTTTATTATTTATGTTTGAAAGGATGTTAAGGGGTATTGTGTCGGTAACGATTTTCAGGGGTTGATGAATTGGTAGTATTAATATGGATTACGTAGGTTTGTCCTGTTTAGTTTGGGATGCGCAGGAGCATCGGTTTGATGTCCCTCGGTTTTTTGTCAGCAATTTTTACCGGTACAAGTTTGTTACCGGTATTTTTTTACTTGTAGGTACGCAAGTTTAAGGCCGACCACACACTTTCGGTTTCTTAGTTAAGTTTCTTATCTAATACACGCATCCGTGTAGTTTACTAATTTTTTAGTGGGAGGTCATCAAGTGAGAGGGTGTGTCAGATTAATACTGACTGGTTTTCATCAGTTTTCCTTTGCATTTCAGGGCCAATGTTACTCTTTTGATTAAGCATGTATGTTTGGTTTAGCAATGACGTTAGATGCAAGTAAAATAAACAATTATATACAATATTTACTTGGACTAATTAACAGACCTGATTTAGGAGTTGTAGGCCACGGGTTCAAACACAGCCAAGCGGTTTATTTTGTTTAAATTATGTCATCATCACTGTTGTCAAAACAGTGAAAAAAAACATCGTGAGGAATGTTCTAGAACCAAAAATTCGAAACCATGTAACATCCCGCAATCCATAATGGACCCGAATGGTAGATTACGACCAACTCTCTTTTCTAGAGAGGAAGCCTGTGTCTCAGCAGTGGAAAAATTATAAAGCTGATTATTATGCTAATTAACAGGCACATTAAAAAAAAATCGTCATCAGTCGATCACTAAACCACAGACTATAAAATTCAAAATACCATTCCCTTGTCAAACATTATTCATAAAACATCAAACTTACTATTATTATCTAATATTAATAATAAAACTGATACGATCACATTTCTTATTATATCTGTTATATTAATATCAACCACAATGCAACCGATCAACCGGAAGTTAGAATCTTTTGTAACTGACGCTAAAACCCTTCCGTTGGAGTCATATCTTGCATGGCCCTTATTGTCTATGCATTTTTACCCCTAACGTCTGGTATTTGGTATCTATGGAAGTATCTGTGAGAAATAATAGTATCTTGAGACTTTTGCTGTCGTCTATCGCATTCGAGGGTTTTTTTTTCTTTTCTGTCGACGGGGAAATTATAAAGTTGGTTGAGCAGAAATGTTTTTGCGATATTTAATTAGGGTAACCCCTAGCTTCTCTTCAAATTCTCGACGTTTCCTTTCTAGAATATGAATGTAATAAACAGCTAATTATATTTGTTAATTATTGGCTTCCACTGATACTATGTCACCTGATGGAAAGCGACAAAATGGTCGACGATGGGGCACGATTGCCTGGAAGTAGGTATAATATTTTTATAAATCTCTCTGTCTGTCTATTAACCACATTGAAATTGGTTTAAAAACCGCAGTAAAGCCCACTGTTTTTGAGTTTATAATCGAGAATATACAGAGAGACGCTTTGAGAGACTTTTTTCACAATACTTATGGTATATAATACCTATAGTTTGCAAGCAAGCCATTAATTTGAATATTTTTTTTGGTTATTATTATCTCATTTTCTTTAACCTTGGCTTTTAGCAAAATTGAAATGAAAAAGAAATTATTGAACCACAGAAAACCCTTTAAATCAGCACCATGCATAACATCTCCACTTATACGCATTTCAAAAACCCACAGATACAACAAGTTCCGTTCAAATATTTACCGAATTAAAAAACACACAATACACGCTATTATAGGCAATCATCAAAGTATCGATTATTAAAAAAAAAACTTTGCAAAAAGCCACTACACGCGGTGCCAACAAAACAAACATTTCACGGCTTCGTGGCAACAAAAAAAAACTCGTGTCTATGCACAAGGGGGCTATTGTGCTGAATTTGACTAACCTTTGTTTAAAATACTGATTTATAGGCTATTAAACCCTTTCTATTAATGTATGTATAGATAAATTTATGCGTATTATTCCTTGTAAAAAATGGTAGTTATATTTTATCTGTGGCGTAACAAAGGTGTTTTTTTTTTGTTCGAAGGGGTGCAAACGCATGTGTTTAAGATCTATGACAGCGACAGTCTTAATACGTTGTTATTATAATTTAACGGGTTTTCTGTCGTAAAACAATAACGGATGTAAGTAGAATGACTGGAAGTTATTAATTCATGAATCCCCAAGCGATCACCGGTGGCCGCGCATCTATTGTCTTACTATTGTGTCTCTAATTGACGGTATCTGAAGGGTTAAAGATAATAGAAAAAAAAAACAACGAAGATATTTTTTTTCAAACATCATAACCTAGATAAAATCTTGAATTAGTAATTTTATGAGTACTTAAATATTATCAGTATCACAATACTTATTACGATAAAATAGTATTCATAGTTCTTAAAACTACCACAAAAAATTTAACTCTTCAAAGGAAGAAACGACAAAAAAACGGGGTGACATTTTTTGTTGACAAAAGCTTTGAAATATTAGAGAGTCATTGAATGTTTTTTGTAAATTCATCACACTGTCTCAAAAAACCGCTCCTGCCCCTACTACTTTTAGGCACGCAAAGTGGCGTATATTGCACTAGTGCGGAAAAGTGCTGCGGCTACTGCTCACCAAGTAGCCTCTGCCAAGTTGCACGGAGATAAATCTGCGAGCCTTTTTTACAAGAATATTAATTTGTAACTAAGTATTATGTTTATGAAGTGTAACTTATTATTTTCAATAAGTGAAAACATAATAACAACATAAAACATAATTAAAAGATCCAAAACCATCTTGATTCAGACGTTTATTCCACCTCGATTGCAATGACAAACTTTGCACACTTGCATCAAAATGTACTATTATTATTCATTATTTATATAAATATTTAGTTAGTCTCTATACTGACTAGCAATCAAACAAATGCGGCTTTTTTTTCTTAAATTGCAGATTAAAACTAATTATACCACAGTTTTTTTCTATGATTTACTAAGGACAATTATAACATTTCCAATTTTTTTAAAGTTCTCACAAAACATTCAACAAAAAAAAAAATGCGCAACAAAACACCAAAGAAACAGAGGGTGATCTTGCAAAAAAAGCGGTACATTTAAAAAGGCAATGCCCTACTTTCGAAGGCAATCCCGGACAACTTTCACCTATTCCCGTGTAGGAAAACGAGCTAAAAAACTAACGTCCCTGAACTGAGTAAATGGCGTGAGAAAAAAGTAATTTTCATTCATAAAACCATTTTCTTAGAAGCGTGCGACAAGGACAGACATATGGTGTCGATAGAGCGCCGTCCCTCTCTAGCACACTCATTTTTAATGCACTTTCCCTGAAGAGGTTATTTTATGCTTCTTTTAAGAGTTGCAAGCAAGTACGTGTTTTTTTTTAAGTTTTCCTTTTGAGACGTTCGTTGATTTTCGTCTTTACTTCGTGATGTCAAGAAGTTTTTAGCGTTTAACGCTTTCCTTTTTTTGAGACGGTGATGTATTTTTTACGTCTTTCAAAGCACTTCGTAATTATTTTTTATTGTGTATAGGCTCGCGTTTGTCCTCTATCTGACTTTTGGTAAGCGATGATGTGGTCAACGATGAGCACGCTTGCCTAGAAGTAACCTATTTAATCTTGACTTAAAGACCCCTAGGTTGTAGCTATCAGGAAACACCGACACTGGCAGGGAATCCCACTCCTTAGCTGTACGCACAATGAATGTATTCCCAAAACGCTTTGTATGTATGGGTGGGATGTCCACAATGTAAGTACTGGTGGCGCAATGCGTACGGTGCGTGGACATCCCACGTCTAGTAGTCTGATGATGGAACGGACTTCACAAAATTAAATGCCCAATTGCCATCATCTTCCTGCCCTTGTCCCGTTTTATTTGGGCTCGGCGCAACACCTTTTTTTTCTTCCATTCTGTCCTGTCACCCGCCACGCTATCACTAACTCCCTTTTCTTTCATCTTCATCTTTCTTCTTCTTTCTTTCTTCTCCCTCTCCATCCATCCACATGTAAACTCATAACTCTCATAAATTGGGCAATTCCAAAGCACTCAATTATCTTCAGTGACATACGTATTTAGTTAGTTCAAAGCGTAAGCGCTTACCATCAGGTTACATAGTGGTCACGCGCGCCTAGTATCAATAATAATAAAAAAGAGTTTTATGGCTTCTTTTATTTTTCTTAACTGTGCAGAGGCTCGTGGACAGCGAGCCATGGGTAGCTCGCTGTCCGATCGTCAGGTAACTGTCCGGACCGAGCCAAGACGTCGACGGAGCGCACTGTTCCCACGCGCCTCAAGGAGTTGTCAGCAGCAGGAGGGGCCCAGCTGGGTCGAAGCCTATTGGGGACAGGGTTGTCCGAAAGGGAGCTCGTGCCCCGGTATGAAGGCTAGAAGGAACGGCGCGGGGTTTTTAGTCAGTAAGAGTCTGACACTGTCTCCCGCTCCACCCAAGAGCGGGTTTCGTCAAAGATGATTTTCCTCGTCGACAAAAAAAAAAGCCTACCGGGGTCGGGGTTATCCGAAAGGAAACTAGAGCCCCGGTATGAAGGCTAGAAGGAACGGCGCAGGGTTTTTAGTAAGCATGAGTCTGACACTATCTCCCGCTCCACCCAAGAGCGGGTTTTGTCAAAGATGATTTACCCGGCGACAAAAAAAAAAAAAAACTGTGCAGAGGTCGGCTTCTAGTGTAACAGAAGCGAGTGACTGCTAAACTAACCTTCATAACTCAGTAACTAGTACTTACGGTAAGACTAGAGTCTTGCCAAGGAGTATTTTCTATCCTCTAACTGTCCGTAACGACTGTTAAAGATCTACTGAGGGGACCGCGAGTCGACGAACAGCTTAGTGTGCTTTCTAATCTAAGCTTAATGTGGTCGCCATACATGCTAGAAGTATATCTGACAGGTTTGCCTGTACAGGTGAATCGGAGCGTGTATGTTGTACAACTCTGCAGATTTACATACAAGCTTACCTTTTTTTTTTTTCGTTGGGGAAAATCATCTTATGACAAAACCCGGTCTTAAGTGGAGCCGGAGATAGTGTCAGACTCTTACTGACTAAAAACCCCATCCCCCCAACCCCCGTTCCTTCTAGTCTTCATACCGGGGCTCAAGTTTCCTTTTAGATAATTCTGGCCCCAGTAGGCTTCGACTCAGCTGGGCCCCTCCTGTTGCTGACAACTCCTTGAGGCGCGTGGGAACAGTGCGCTCCGTCGACGTCTTGGCTCGGTCCGGACAGTTACCGGACGATCGGACAGCGAGCTACGCATGTAAGGCGGCGTTGCCTGATGCGGTCGGCCTCCTCTTTTGCTAACATTACTGCTTCGCAGAAGGAGGCGACCGCCTGCCATACAAGCTTACCTAGCAGGCATAACTGTGCAGGCAAACCTGTCAGGTATACCCATGCGTGTATGGCTACCTTAAAAGGCACAGAGGAAACTCGGTATGTAAGAGTTAGACACCTATCCACGAAATGACCGCGCATTTTGCTTATCTCGGAGTCCGACTTTAGCGGCTGTTATTAATCACGTACTCTTCCGAAATGTTTTTTTTAAGTACTTAAAAATATTCACCAAGAATGACAGTGACAATAAAACACGAAAATCGCAGGACATTAGCCACATCATGCACACTCAATAAAGTCCTATTTAAATAAACCAATCAATTGTAACGATTTTTGAATATCGAACGTAATCCTTTGAGTGGCACTCGATTCAAAGGGATGCTACTTTTGTCCGCATTGTGTCCTTATAATTTATTGTCACCATATAAAGGTACGGGATGTTCTACATTTTTTGAGTTCAATGGCTCATATTTTAAGTCTTTGACTTTTCGATGGGTGCAAGTTTGTAAAGTAATTTTTTAAGTTTAGATTCATAGGAAAGTAGGTACGTCCTTATAAACTGTTATTTTAGTTTAAATGTCAAATGTGTATAGGTATATGATCGCTCATCATCATCATATCAGCCGAAAGACGTCCACTGTTGGACATAGGCCTCCCCAAAGTGTCGCTACAATGAACGGTCGGCTCGAATCCATGGGATTTCCACTACCCTTACCAGGTCATCACCTTGTAGGAGACCATGTTAGAAAAAACTTTTATTGTACCTATTGATCATCAGCAAAACCGCTACTAACGACAGGATTAATTTCAGGGTTTTAGAGGAAGTATATCTGGTTCATGGTAAAGCTCACAAGAAATTCCTGGGCTCTACGTTCAAGGCACGGGAATGTATCTGGAATATGAGCAGGGGGCAAATCCGCTACCTGATGGGTGCCTTTACAGGGCACTTTGGAACCAACGACATGCTCATGAAAATGGGTCTAGCCGCGACTTCCATGTGCAGGTTGTGTGAGGAACATACAGAACGCATGGAGCACCTGCTGTGCACATGCGATGCTTTGGCTAACAAGCGAATGAGTCTTCTAGGGGTAGGATATCCAAGATCAGAGGATTACAGGCTCTTATCCCCGCATCTCGTTGTGAAACTTATGAAGGAGATTTTCAGCGAGGGTGGGGAGGAGTAAGCTATCTAGGGGACCACAAAAGATCCACATGGGTCGAAGTGTCCGAGCTGTTTCTCGGCCCCTTAACAAGATAAGATAAGAAAGCTCATAAGAGCTTCTTAGACCAGGTTACTATCTAAAGATATAAATTGATTATGATGTGAATCACATTTAATTGGACCACGGACTAATTATTTTTTAATATTTTGTTTTATATAACCATGGCACAGGTAGGCCCATAAAATACAAAATATGTATCCTGAAATTGTGAGACAGAGACGTGGTAGATCAGGAAGGAAATGGCGATTTAGATGGCGTCCTTAGGAATTGGCCAGAAATGATTTGGGTGGGAGGAAAATGATGGAAGAAATGGTACCTTTGATGCCTTTGTCAAACTGTGGGACAGTATACAAGCAGGATATATAATAATTAAGGTACCTATTTTTTAAACAATAAGAAAGAGATCGAAGCTGATTTTCAGAGTACGACCCAATACGGCTAAAAAGCCAACAAAATTCCAACTTTTCTTAACAAAATCATAAAAAATACCAACACACGACTCGTAAAATAGCTGATAACCAAGAAACCGAACCGAAAACTTTGAGAAGTATGTTATAAATAAAATAACGTATTCACGAGCGTCGGATGCGCAACTTATGGCTTCAAAAGTTGGGAAACCACTCCTGGAGTCGGCATGAAGTTTTACCAACAATATATTTGTCTGCCCGCCAACCGTATGTCGGTTGGGGAGAGGTTATGTTCATGAGCGGAGCGGGTAGCGGGTTTAGCGAGGTTAACGTTCCGTTCTGCGGAATATAACTTAAGAGTTTAAAAGAAAATAATGATTGGTCACCTAATTTATCTGAATATTTTGTTTTTTTTTTTTCCGATACATATAATGTTCTAGAAAATGAAGTTTACAGGCCTAATATAAGCTCGGTTAGGTTCGGTTCAATAATGGAACGTCTTAGAGAGAGTTTAGCAGCAATCTTCATTTTAGTTTTCAATTAGGTAGGTACAATAAATAAGTAAATGTTCAAATTTTATGAGTTTTTAGTCCCTGGAGCCTATTGTTTGTAAACACAAAAAAAAACAAGCTATTTTGAATCTACTGTTTACGAACCTGCAGTTTTCAGCTGACATTTCGAGCATAGTCTCTTATGAAGCGGTTTTATCCTAGAAGATGTTAAGTACGACTGTTGGCAAGTTCTTAATGGGAATATTGAAAATCATGGTTCTGTGTAATCTCTAAGAAAAGAGCTTTTCATAACTCGCTCCCGCTACCTCTCCGCTCCTCTCAGCGCACAAAAGCTTCGATAAAGGCAAACAGACACTGGACCTACCTCCTCCACCACTTCACGCAAACATTCCTGGAGTAAACTTTAAATATAATAATATTTCACGACTTCTGCAGAAGTTGGCCCGTTTTAGAAGTTTCGAGATTTTCTCTGAAAGTAAAATCATTTTCGTATATGTAACGGCAAGGGTATTTTTTTATTTTTTTGCTTCAAATGTATCGAGTCGACGTTTTAAGCTGTCCTACTTTTTTATTATTATCTCAAATACATGTATAAATTATATTTTTAAATAATTTTTTTTTAAATATAAAAAAAAAACAGTATCCAATTGGTACCGATCGGGAACAGGGTTCAAGCCATCGGTGGTCAGGACTAAAAAATGAACCTCCTAACTACGAGCCGTGTCCAGAAGTATCGCTTTCTGAATCAAGCTCTATATCTGCCTAACGAGAACATCCTAAGAGGTCAATCGAGGCTTGTGGCTATTATTATTATTATTGGTAGACGATAGCGATGACGTGGTTGACGATAGAGCACACAACAATGACATTTCTCGCACTTCACCCAAGTGCGAGAAATGTCATTGGATGATTTCTCACCAAAAAAAAGTCAATCTGTTATATCTAGGCAGTCGTGCTCTATCGTCAACCACGTCATCGCTATCGTCTACCAATAATAATAATAATAGCCACAAGCCAAGCAATGCCAGCCACATTGCTGGGCAAGGTGGACATAATGACTCGGCACGCAATATGACTAACACTAAAAATGAAACTAAATAAGTAGTATAATTTATATTTATACGCTCTTACCCCTACGCCGATCTTACCCCAAGTCACCTTACAGAAGACAATTTCATGTATGTACTTCACTTTTTATACCTACGCTCGGTGGACGCACACTAATGAGAGTTTGAGCCGGAATCCCCTATCTTACCCCGACGTACTTTACCTGTCTATGTTGTGCTACTACTCAGAAATAAGACTATCTCTTTCACCACCAGACCCAAAAACATCTCACCAACTTAATACAAATGGAACGACAAAAACAAATTCACTTTAAACAATTTCGTACATCACAAAAGTACTTTGCGTACCGTCATCCAATATTACAAAACAAAATAATATTCTGGAGAGGAGGATAGGAAAAAATTGAAACCTTCATATGTAGGGAAAATAGTCTTGGAAATAAAAGCGTGTGAGGCATCGACTGTTTCCCTACGTTTCTTTGGGTGGCGTTTGACAAAACATCCCCCTGCCTCCCTTAGCCTGGCATATGCGAGTAACACATTATCTATCACGGAATAAGCCTGTGTGCCGTGGAGTTGATGTTGAAACTACATTTATTGTACGGTATGTTTTTTGAAATTTTTTGCTGTAGATTTTTTAGCTAGTATTTCTTGATGTTTTTCAAGTATTACTATCCAAATTTTTCTTGAATTTTGTAACAAGGAAACTGTCATATTTTTTTTGTTTTTTTTTTTTTACAAAAAGTAATAATTGCAAAAGTTGTTTATTGTTTGGTACTTGGTACTACATACTAAAATGGACTAAAGACAAATCATTATAGTTTTACGATTACATTGGTCTTTTTTAAATAATAGCTGTACTAATAACATTACTAAATGGAACTAAAAAACAGTAAAGCAAGCCTCGAATTGATAACTAAATCACTATCAAAATATCAATCCTGATCCATAAAGACTAAATAACCAACCGCATAATCAGTTTTTGGTTTATCACTCCTGAGACACAGATCTTCCCTAAAGTCGACCTAGAGTAGAAAAATCATTCAATTATTAGGTACCAAACTTAAAAAAAAACTAATCCAAAAAAAAAAACTGTTGTCATCTCCACAGTTTTCTCTGTCCTCTCACAGCGCCATATGACACATGTGCGGCATAAAGCGAAGTATTGATCTAGTGCCGTCTTTCTGTAAGATAGTGTACGAGACACAACAATGTATTCCTTTACCAGCCAATGAAGAGCTTCTCCGACAGGTGTGTTACGGTCCAGGTTCATTTTTGTAAGGTAATGTCTAGATCCAAAGTTTCTAGACGATGTAACGGGTTTTTTTTTTGTCGACGGGGAAAATCATCTTAAGACAAAACCCACTCTTGGATGGAGCGGGAGATAGTGTCAGACTCTTACTGACTAAAAACCTCGCGCCGTTCCTTCTAGCCTTCATACCGGGTTCTAGTTTCCTTTCATGATGTAACGGGTGAACTTTGCTGTAGATAAATAAATAATATAAGTTATAATCAAAAGTCCACCCCAAGGTTGTCTGGTAAATATCGCTGTCAGCGATAAGACCGCCATTGTACTCTTAGATTTAAGTTTCTGTGAAATTGTTACTATTTTGGTGTACAATAAAGTTTATTCTATAAAATAGAATTCTACAATAAATATTTTTTACACATATTACAGTAGGACTGACTGATCTATTAACATATGCTGAAACACTGTTTGGCTCGCAAATAGTTAATTACAACATAAATCGTAAGAAAGTATTTTCCAAAATTTATCCTCTAAAGGGTCAAACTGCGGTTAAAAGTTTGTATAGAGAAAACTCATTTCTCGAGGGCGAAGCCGCTGGCAGAAGCTAGTTCTTACTAATATTATAAAAGCGAAAGTGAGTTTGTTTATTTGTTTGTTTGCTTGTTACGTCTTCACGCCTAAATGCCAAAATCGATTTTGATGAAACTTGATAGGTACACGGATGGATCATGTCCTGAAATAGGACATAGGATACTTTTTATCTCGGAAGTATGTTCCCTTGGGATAATTTTCTGCTATCACGCGGGCGAAGCCGCTGGGAGCAGCTAGTTAAAATATAAAATTGCTGATGCGTCAAGGTAATTTTTAAGGATGGAAGACAAGCGTCAAATGGATGGAAGACAAGCGTCATTATGGAAGACAAGCGTCAAACTCACAAATACTCAACTCTGTTTTCATAAATTTTTCTAAAATAAAAAAAAGATAGCCGAAAAAAAAAACGAAATGAGATACGCTTCTCTATGCACCTACGATCATCACACATAACTTACACAAACCAGCGTAAAAGAATTCTTTAAAAATTTACACATCGTGCCAAGAAAATAACATCGAAGTTGGCCGCGCGCGATAGCCACAAACTACTCGGTGGAACCAATAAACGGCTTGTCATCCCGCTCTGATTGATCATTATTTTATGCGCCAAACTATCGTCCTATCTCTGTCTCACTGGAGGACTGCCAGCGAACCCCGCCGTGCGGTGTAGAAAATGTGGCGTTTCCGTTTTTATTTGAATACAGAAGCGCGCGATAATGATGGTGTGAATTTTTATGTGCCGTCATAGTTCAAGATGAAGCAGAATGTGTGTTCGGAATTCAAAAGTGGTTTATGGACGACCAATTCTAGAAGCGAGATGCGAGTACCTATGATTGTTATGCGGAGGTAGATACCTACTTTGATTAGTTGTTCTGGCTGGTTTGAATTTTTTTTTTCAGTGATTCTTAATTCAAATGTTTACTTACCTCAATTTGGAAGTAGTACATTTTATAAAACTAAAATTAAAAATTTAAAAAAACCCCCGACGCAAAAAGAACTAAAAAAGAACTATAAAAAGTAAAAAATAAGTTAGTAAATTACTCTTTCAACCTTTTAACGTCATTAAAGGAATCTATAAATATTTAAAAGATGAGTGTCACTCGGGGGACCGCAATATGAAAATTATTATTTTACTTAAACGAATTAAAAATGACAATTGCGGTCCCCCGACTTAGTGACACTCATCTTTTAAATATTTATAGATTCCTTTAATGACGTTAAAAGGTTGAAAGAGTAATTTACTAACTTATTTTTTACTTTTTATAGTTCTTTTTTAGTTCTTTTTGCGTCGGGGGTTTTTTTAAATTTTTAATTTTAGTTTTATTTTAAAGTTTTTAAATTAATCGAGGAATCCATTATTGTGATATTATCTTTTCTATATTGTAACAATCATGAAGGCCACACTAATACTACTAACTTGCAAACTGGCTAGATGTCCTTTTTATTAAGGTTTATCTTTAAACAACTTTGGCATTCATATTCAAAACTTGATTGACAAGACAATTAGAAAATTAATTCCCTCTAAATAATAATCATTAATTAATTTCATTAAATTAAATTTCATTCCTATTTTATAATATTGATTCCAGAGTTCCATTAGCTACCTCCCAGTTCTAGCATCAGGTCCTCGTCATCATGAAAAATATTTGGAACTGGTTAAGACAAATCTAATGAGCCCAAATTCGACGGGTTTACTAGTAAGAATTCCAGGGTTCCATCAGCTATCTCCCAGTTATAGCATCAGGTCCTCGTCATCATGAAAAATATTTAAAACTGGTTAAACCGAATCTAAAGAGCCCAAACTCGACGAGTTTACTAGTAGGCATTCCAGGGTTCCATCAGCTACCTCCTAGTTCTAGCATCAAGTTTTCATAATCATGAAAAATGTTGGAAACTTGTTAAGACAAATCTAATGAGCCCGAACAAGAAGGGTTTACTAGTAGGCATCCCAAGGTTCCATCAGCTACCTCCCAGTTCTAGCATCAGGTCCTCGTCATTATGAAAAATGTTTGGAACTGGTTAAGACAAATCTAATGAGCCAAACTCGACGGGTTTACAAGTAAGAATTCTAGGGTTCCATCAGCTATCTCCTAGTTCTAGCATCATGTCCTCGTCATCATGAAAAATATTTAAAACTGGTCAAGACGAATCTAATGAGCCCAAACTCGATAGGTTTACTAGTTGGCATCCCAAGGTTCCATCAGCTACCTCCCAGTTCTAGCATCAGGTCCTCGTCATCATGAAAAATGTTTGGAACTGGTTAAGACAAATCTAATGAGCCTAAACTCGACGGGTTTACTAGAAAGAATTCCAGGGTTCCATCAGCTATCTCCCAGTTCTAGCATCAGGTCCTCGTCATCATGAAAAATATTTAAAACTGGTTAAGACGAATCTAATGAGCCCAAACACGACGGGTTTACTAGAAAGCATCCCAAGGTTCCATCAGCTACCTCCCAGTTCTAGCACCAGGTCCTCGTCATCATAAAAAATGTTTGGAACTGGTTAAGACAAATCTAATGAGCCCAAACTCGACGGCTTTACTAGTAAGAATTCCAGGGTTCCATCAGCTATTTCCCAGTTCTAGCATCAGGTCCTCGTCATCATGAAAAATGTATACGAGTATTTCAAACATTAGGTCACACATAAGTATTTATACATCCGTAAAGCGTTTAAGATCCCAGCCACAGCGAACAAAAGTGCTGCTGACCTTGAACGCCTGATCAGATCTTCATGAATTGTATCTAAGAACCATCTCGGTAACGTCAGCTTTCTTATAAAAAAAACCGCATTCATATCGGTCCATTCGTTTAAGCGCTATGATGCCACAGACAGACACACTAACACACAGACACACAGACACACAGACACCCTAAACTTATAACACCCCTCTTTTTTGTCGGGGGTTAAAAACCACTGAAGCAAGTTTGTCTTTGCGATCAAGGACACGATTGCGATCAAACATTTTTTAATACACTTACAAATAAATATCTAAACGGGGATTAACAGACGACTATAATAAATTATGGCGGGGTAAACTTGCGCACTTTTCTGCACTAGTGCGAAAAACAGTCAATTGCGTGCCTAAAAGCGGGTTCCGGAGTAAGTGTATTGAAAATAAACTATCAGTTTAAAAAAGAAAAAATAAGGCAATGAAAATCAAGAACGTCTACAACTTTAGTATTTATCCTTGACTCGTAAAAACATGTTTATAACATAAGCTTCCGAACTATAATTTTATTACAGCTGTATATTTGGCTGTTTGTGCCAAAAAATTATTTCATTCAGCAATTTCTCGCAATTCTATTGAATAATATCTTTGAACGTATCATTTTACTACTTAGCTAATGAATAGAATTAGACCATCATTTGGTAAGGTTAAATAAAATACCCAAAATATAATATCCAAAACTCCGATATTCCTTTGGTAAAAAATCTCAACATAACCTAAAAAAATAGTAATTTTTCCGAGCGAAAAAAAATCCGTTACTTTCCGTAATATACGACTACCCACTAGGCATGCGGTTGACAGGCGGGCTAAAGGATTTATGAACGTTCCCCTGTACCGTTTGAAGAAGAAAAAAACGCCAAGTAAAACATGCCTGCTTGGTTGCGGAAGAATATTATATTAAAAAATAGTGTTGTTTCTTAATAGAAATCTAAGGAAATTTTCGATTTTATTTAGTACAGCTATGTTTTTTTAATCTTTGACTGTTTAAATTTTCACTTTTGTTGAAACGAGTGAAAAGGTTGAGGGATTCAAGAAAAATGTAGTTAGTTCCTACTTTTTTAACCTAGGTACTGATTTCACTTCTGAATATTTTTTAGAGTCACAGAACTAAAACATGTAGGTATAAGGTCTAATTATTTACTTTCCTAAATTCTCGTTGCTCTAACATAGAGCAACAAGATTTTTTTTTAAAACAAAGTATTGTACATTCTGTTAAAAAAAATACACAGATCGATACGTACCTATGAATTATAAAGTTTAACAAGATTTTTTTAATGATACCATTATGGTCTTTTTTACATAGCATGGATAGGATAACAGCAGGAAGAAAATATGCATATTTAAGATGAGAGAAAAGGTATAGGTTATATTGCTGATAGCTACGTTCTATGAATCTGACAACTGTCACCTGCACCGTCCTATAGCAATTTTAGTGAATCAGTAAATCAAGGAAGCACCGACTTTATGAATTTCCTTTGAAATAACTACACCACAACACGATCACGGCACAGCACTGCACAAACTCTAACAACTCTCCAACCGTTCGACGTTCAACCCTTATTTATTTTTCCGAACACAGAATTTTTCGAGTTCAAAACTTTCAAACTAAGTGCTGGTACTATTACTACTTCTCTATTATGATGCAAATCTGTCCCAATTAGCCGTGTTCCGAACCTCAGTCCCCGGATATACACACATCTGCTGGTTAATTTGCCTAACAATGCACGGTTTTGATATTCAAATACATCACCTTTCCATACACTGTGTGATTTCTAAACACTTATCCTGTTTGGTACTGGTTTGGATTTATTTTATTGTCGATTGTTGAAACTGGGTTGTTTTTTGTGGCTTTATGTGTGTAGTTGGGAGACATATGAAACTAAAGCGCGTACGTCGAACGACTGGAACAATTTGTCTGGAGCGATCTTCACGTTCGATTATAATATAATTTAAGTGTTTTCAAGGCTAGAGTGAATAGGCTCTAAATAAATTAGTGCACTTCACCATCAACAATTGCATCACTATTTACCATCAGGTGGGATTGCAGTCTAGCACTAGTTTATATCAATATTATTATTATTTAGCTATTTTTTATTCCTTGACAATTTTATAATTATGTCAATCTATTAATTAAAAAGAATGTACCTAATTATTATTATTTTTTCATTTTGATGATTTTTATTTAAATAGCTAAAAAATAATGCAAAAGAAATTTCATTTAAGAATTAAAAAGTTCTAATTGACTTCTTTGAGTTGAGTTAGAATCTAGAGTTTAAAGATTCTTTGGTATTTCGTGCGTTATTACTTCTGCCTTATAATGAGTTGCCAACCAATTAGTCCATTGTGACATTCCTAATCGCCATTTAGATGAACAATGAAAATAATTTACCTTTTATGATAGACATGGAGTCCTTTGGCTTGCTTTTTTTTTCTACAAATACTGAGTGTTAACATTACATACAACATTACAAATTCTATTAATTACACGTATTATTTTTACACAGAATAGAATTAAAAGGAGCTGTTGAACTGATTTACTTTATATCTTCGTACGAATTAGAAGATAGATTTTTTAAGAAAATTTTAAATGTCAATTTTTTATCGAAATTTTACATTTTTAAAATCAAATAATTATGACGACCATAGATCAATTACTCGTAAATAATCATATTAATATTATAAAGGTATACGTTTTGTTAATGTAAGTTTATAACTTCGTCACGCTCGAACGACTGATAAAATTTAGCATATGGTTAGACCATATCTCGGAAATTTATTCTCTAAGTATAATGGGCGAAATCATTAGCTAAGTTAGTATAATCATAATCTTATTGATTATGATTATACTAACTTAGCTAATGATTTCGCCTGTCATTATTAAAATGACAAATGGTAAATCAAGATGGAAACTGCTGAACTGCTAAATATACTTATATCAATACTAACTCAAGTTCTCAACGACTCTTTAAAATATCAGTTGCCAACCCTTTAAAGCCGCGTCTATCTCTCCTGATATGTTACCACATAAACACGGGGTACTAAGTACCCTGACGATAAGCCGTTATAGAGCTATTTCCTAAAAATGGCGACTGATAGCTAACAGGGTTATGAGCTTCGATAGATAGGTACCAGGAGTTTAGGAAGTGTGAGGATATGCGTAGAAGCGAAAATAGATTCGATATGGCAAAATCAGTGGGACAGATTCGATAAGGGGAAATTACTTTCGTAAGGATGTGTTGCCTTGAAGGTGAGTGAAGAATGGATTAAATATGGGGTTCGCAGTTTAGATTATCAGTTTTCTGAAGCATTTTGTCATCTCTCTTATAACTAGCAAAACCAAAATTGGACGTCGTCAGATCAAAATCATCATCATCTTCCTGTCATTGTTCCATGTTATTAGGGGTAGAATTTTTCTTTCACTCTGTCCTGTCGCCCGTCATACTACAACTTCTTCTAAAATCTTTTCTTTTGTCTTCAGGTCACAGTGCTACATCTAATTATTTTCTAGTATTTAATCTAGACTTTCAGCTATGTAAAGTCTACCTTACTCAAAATTTCTGCGATTGAGTGGGTGCTCCAGCGAGATAGCGACAAAATTGAACCCAAAAGTGCCCTCTCGATTCTTATTAAACATCAACATTGTACCGAGTCTCAACGTCAAAATATTAACAGAATATAAGAAATACCGAAAACATTCCAATAATCCTTTACTTTAGAGCGTCGTATGTCGCCGCAAGATTAAATTCCTTACAATATAACTAGTACGCAGAAAATTTTCCGTCTTTTTAATATCGTGTGTTGGGACTTTTTTATACCGAATATAAAATATACAATTTCAGCATCTTCAGTGACATTGTGTACCATCCATCTTTTCGGGTTTAGCTTGGTGTCCTTTTCTAACGTGTGCCTCCGTCTCTTTCTATCGGATTTGTAGTTCCCCCCAGTGGGTTGGAGGAGTTAACTCTTTGAGCATTTTTCATTGGAATACGGCGGATATGAAGAAATGTATCGCGTACTCAAGCGTGTTATGATTTTTTACTTGTTTCTATTTTTTTTTTGCTGCGGTGTTGTTATGAGACTCGGATTGGGGTGAATTAGCATATGGTGGTATTGAACTATGGTGCCTTTGGGAAACAAAGCTTTTGAGAAATAATTGGAATAAAACAAAAAAACCGGTTTCATAATTCTGACATGAATTCTTAAAAACCGTAGCTGGAGGACATTGAGCGCTACATATACATATTATAATTTCACGTAATTAATTGCTGAAAGATTATTATAACTTACATGAATTATTACCCTGTGTGTTCCAAAGTTGCGGTTTTTTTTTACGGTTGGCAAAAATCATCTTATGACAACCCCCGCTCTTGGGTGGAGTGGGAAATAGTGTCAGACTCTTACTGACTAAAAACCCACCCCGTTCCTTCTAGCCTTTTTACTTTAAAATAATCTCTCAATCTAATATTTATTTTACTAATATTGCTACTAACGTGACATCATCTCGTGAGTCGTGAGTGGTCGTGAGCCTTTGATATTCTGTTTCGTCAATTCCTTCTTCGACGGTATTTCATCCATTTGGAAACTGGTAGCTTATATACTTCCATTTGGTGCTATTGTGAGAGACTAGTCTTTAACCAAACATTATAAACACATAATATGAATTAAAAGAGTGTCCATGGAGTTTCTTGCGCGTTATTTTCCATAGAAATCTACTCTTTGGAACATGCAATTTAGCTTCACTTTTCTTGGACTGACCGACATTTGACTATTTAAAAGTACCTCCATTTGGTCTATTTGAATTAAACGATTTTGAATTTTAAAATTTTAAATTTTAGCTATAGCTTATTGTACTAAGATTGAATGAATAAACTGTTGCTTCCTTTTTAATGTGTCCGATGAAATTGGATTTTTTAGGAAATCAAGCGCATTTTATAAATTTTTCTTGAGCATTTTGTTTTGAGACCTTACATTATTCTTTAGTACTACCTGGGTATCTGAAATGGAGAGATTTTTGTAAGTAGACTTTATAGTCTACAGTCACAAACATCTATTATAGATCAACTAGTTACTGATTAATCCTATCTGTGCTTCCATATACCACCAATCACCTAACAAATAGGATGTGCCATTCATCTGCACGTCCATCTCCAAACCGAAAACACCGTTTACAAATAAAATGTTATTCCACATTCGAATTTCGAACTCAAAAAAAAAAACATTACCAACGTAACAAAATTCCATATTCTGCTGCACCCACCACCAACAATTGACGCTTATTCCAGTCACAATTCGGTTATATTTGCTGAAGAGCCTTGCGATTCCGAGAGAGCTTTAAAAACCATCGATTCGGTATTTGAGATTCCGATCACGTTATCCAGCGGCGGCGTAGTACGTGCATCTGCCATCTAGCGTAGACAGCCAGTACTATTATAGAGTTAACGTGGTTTGAGTCCGTGTTACGTGCCCGGTAACTAAGAGTTTAGCTTTGTAACCACGTTGGGTAACGCGCCGTGTATTGGTTATCAGATGACTGTACAGACGGGCGGGTTGATTCGCGGGTGAACTTGCAAGAACAATGGGCATCCAGATAGACGAAATCGGGTATAGAGATGTCTTATCCAGAGCCAAAGAAGAGAGAAGAGTAGAGAGGCATGTTATTTCAAATGAATTTACAAATGGTGAAATAATCTGATCGTAAACTAAAGCAGAACAAAGAGTGCTTGAGACTTGTTGCAGAAGACACTTTGATATCGTTTATAAAGAACTGCTTGCAGCTAAACCAAATCGCTGTTTATAATATGGACTCTCGCTAAGCGATTAACAATTGGCGTTGACGGATAGA
The DNA here is from genome assembly GCA_949319445.1 of Mythimna lalbum. Classification (NCBI taxonomy): domain Eukaryota; kingdom Metazoa; phylum Arthropoda; class Insecta; order Lepidoptera; family Noctuidae; genus Mythimna; species Mythimna lalbum. The sequence continues at coordinate 17,827,318 of OX439361.1, read as the reverse complement.
TTTAGAAACTTCTCAATTTTGCCTTCTTTACAGGAAACCAGAGTCAACGGTTGCAGCTCTCTGTCATTTTCCGAGTCATCAGCATTTTGTACTTTGTGCACAGGAACAGCAGTTTTCTATAATAGAAAGCTATTTCTTAATTCTCTTCAAACTTGTGTATTGTCTATCAAATCTTTAGAGAAATTTTTGCGGAGGGTTCCATTATCATATCGTAAAGAATGTAAAGGATTGTCAGGCTTAAATATTATGGCACTATTTTTATATTAACGTAGATCTAGTTGTCTAGGTTTTGTCGGTCTCGTTGATATGTCATTGTCTTTTTTAACTTTAAGGTTGACTGGTAGAGAATGCCTTTTTGTTTTAAGTCCGGCTATATACCACTTCTAAACAAGAAGTTTAAATAAATAAAATGGCATACATGGTTTGTCACTAATTACACTATCATCATCGTCTGCTCATTAACATACAAGTTCTTTTTATTAACTGACTATAAACTTGCATGCCACACAGTCGTCTTCCATCGATAAAATCGTCCGTGTGTATCCAATCTGATTCCATGCATGATTCATAAAACCGTACTGAGCGGTGATGTAATATCATAATATAATTGTAGATAGGCGTTATTTATAGATAATGTATTAACTACAATTTATATTCAATACAGTAATGCTATAATATTAGTGATGGCCTATCACATCGGTGCGTTTGATTATAGACACTGTAGCACTAGTAATAACAGTGATAATGCTATTGAAGAGCTTGGTGATGATATTCTAAAGAGAATCAGAAGAGAATATTTGAAAGCTGATTTTTATTATTTAATGTTAGTTTAAGGTTCTTAACACCCACTTGTGGGTCTTGAACATTCACATCGCATGTTGCAACTGTAAAATGGTTTATGGCAGCTTGTTGTTGAATACCTTACTATACTGCAATATATCGAGTAGTATGTATCAGAGGATTGTTCGAAAGAATCACCGTGGCCCAGGAACGCAATGGACAATTGAAGCAACACGGTTAGATTTTAGTCAGTAAAAGTCTGAGACTCTTTTTTGCTCCATATAGAAGAAGACAGAGAAGTTATTATACCAAAAGACAAAGTTTTTCGTAACCTATATGTTTCTCTACATTGCGTTATTTCTGGTTAGAAATTGAGGTTGGTTGGTATTTGCAAGTAAGACAATAGAAAATATTTTTAAAGGACGTTTTAATTTCTTTTTTAAATTGATAGGTTTGCTTTTAACTTCTATCTTACCTAATGTGGTTGATAATGGATCACGCTTATCTAGAAGTAACCTTATAACTCCTGATTTAAAGACCCTCATGTTGTAGCTATCAGGAAACAGACTTTGGTAAGGATTTCTTCTCTATTTTGATACGAAGAGATCTTCTGTGATTGTCGTATCAAATAACAGATTCTGCAAGTTGATAATTTGATTGTCTTCATATTGTTACTTGCTTCCTAGTTCACCTGAGAGGTATGGTCATGAAGTTTGGTATCAATAGCTACCGATTCGATTTTGGTTTTAGTCAATGAAATCCATATTACTAAGTGGACAAAACTTTTTTTATTATTATTACGCGTTTCACTACTATCTCACCTGATGGTAAGCGACGATATGGTTAACGATAGCACGGTTGCCCAGAAGCAACTTCTTCACTCTTAACTTAAAGAACCCTAGGTTATCAGGAAACACAGACTCCGGCAAGGAATTCCAATTCTTAGCTGTACGCATAATGAATGAATGTGGCCGTTTTACAATTATTGAACCTGATGACAAATGTAAAATTTCTACCTTGAAGTAGAAGCTTTCAATACTCCTATAAATTGTATAATAAACAACATATCATCAGTCAATAAATTATATCCGACCTAAAGGAATCAGCTTGAAATCATACAAAATTCTCATAGCAACAGTACCATGCAAATCAGAAAACCAAATATAAAGGACTCCACAGAATCTCTAATGTAACCAGGAAAGAAAAGGAAAACATGGCATTACCATCAGGTTCGGATGCCAATCTGCATGACGGGCGGCATTCGTATTTACCCAATAAGATAGGATAACACAGATATATTGCTCATATACCAGTTTCTGATTACTGGTACGTGATACAGAAAGCTGGGATTTGTATATAAATGTAGTATGCGGATCGAATTTAACGAATGAGTTGTTGAAATTGATGGTTTAGGTCCTGAGCTTGAGGGGTAAGGATGAGTTCACAAGTTTCAGGTTTGAGTTTTTTCTCGATATTGCAAAATTGCGAGTGTGATATGGTGCGTAGAGTATGGAGAGCAGTGGCGGCCGAGTGGTAATGGCCCCGATGGTCGTGTGTTTGAACCCAGCGAGGCACATTACTTAATGTAATTAATTTCATCACCACTGCTCTCAAAACGGTTTAGAAAAACATCGTGAGGAAAACGTCCTAAAACTAAAAATTCATAGACATGTAACATTCACTAACCCGCACTGGGCCCGCGTGGTGTATTACGGCCCATTTCCTCTCCAAGAGCTGAGGCCTGAGTCCCACCAGTGGGAACATTAAAAAGGATGAAGATGAGGATGATGGTGCGCAGTATACTTGGTGTTCTGCAATGGTTTTGCATTGTTCAAAAGAGTTACCGTGGCAGTCACAAAATGCCCATGACAATAAATAATTATGTCACATGCTGTTCCGAAAAGATCAATCCAGGAGGTTCAGCCTAAAGGAATACTGTCGGTTTTAGTGCAAGTCTACTCTACACTGTCGGTTTTAGGGAGTAGGCTGCCTGCATAGCTTAAGTGGATAGGCTGGGTTTGCTTGCCACATGCAGCATAGTAGATCGCATCAGATCACGAAGACGGAGATGGTGGAATGACTTAGATGTCGTCTTTTTTGGAATTGACAAGACGTGGCCTTGAGTACGGAACCATGGAAGGTACGGAGGGAGGATTTTATCAATACTCAATACTCCTTTCTTTATTGCAATCCATATGTATACATAGATGGTTTTAAAAATTTATACATCAATGTGGACCCTGTAGGGCACAGCAAAAAGTAGGAGAGAGGATGCAATATAATATTGAGATTGGAAACCAACTTTAGCCAGTTAAACATGAACAACAGGAACGTTTGAAATAGATACCGTGGCCCTAGAATGCAAAAGGCAAATGAAGGATTTATAGACCATGCGGACTTTAGTCAGTAAAAGTCTGACATGCCCTCTCGCTTCACCCTAGAGTGGGAGAAGTCATGTAAGGAGTCTCCACCTAAAAAAAAAGCCAGTTGATAACATACATTTCCCTAAAATATACTTTAAATCTTTATCTCTAAGTACCTGTTACCTTTAAAAGGAAAAGATGGCGTATATTTTTTTTTTTTTATATATTGTGTCTTTGATTTTTGCTTTGAAATTAGTAAGATTTGGATAGAGACATTTTGGCTTACTTTGCTTTGCTCATTTTGAAAAAGTTGATCCATATCGATCATGGCAACGGCTTTGAACCAAGTAGATAATTTTATCGATAAAAGTAAATATAAATTATGTACGGCAAAACAACTTTTTCTTTTACAATTCAAAAAACATCACGCAAACATGAGAATTACTTTGCGCGAACGACTCTTCATTACCATGATATTTTTCACATAAAACATGTTTACGTACATTTCGTCATAAAAACAGTGTCATAACCCGACTTTGTGCAATGTCAAACGTAAACCTTATAAGTAAAGTAAACAGTTGGGTAAACAAACACTCTTTCAAACGCAAACTCGAACACGCGAGATAAAAATAATGAAATATGAACTTAGGAGAATACACTACACTCGAGTAGAAACACCCCTAAGAAAATATCCCATCCATCAACAAAGAAAATAGCGAACCTCCTTGCCTTAGACAAATGATTGACAGCGAGCGAAAAAAAAAATGGAATAAAAAAGGAATGGAAAAAAGAAATGATTCCTTATTCAAATTTTCACGGCGTTCGATTTTTTCCTTTGTCGCGCGACGTTCCTTTTTGTTTCCATTTGTAATTTGTCGGTTTGCTCTTTCGTTGTAAAAACTGCGTTCAGTCAGCGTAAATGTCTTTCGGCAAGTTTTTTTTTTCTATTGGTTTTTATTATAGAGTGTAGACGTTTTGATATTCTGACGGTGTGTGTCGTTTCGTATTGTTGGCCTACAATTTGTCGTTTGAAATACGGAGCACATGTAAATTGTAAATAGGAATGTATTCATGAAGTTACGTATCTTAATACAGTGTGTTCAAAATTCTGAATGATTCGAATTTAGATAGAGCTCATTTTGTAGATGCTATTAATTCTCTATTTCTAAGTCGTAAACGTACCTAATCTGGCTGTTTCATAAAAGTATCCGCAGGCAATAGACCTGCTTTATCGTTTATTTATTTATTACTACTATTTAAGGACACATCCAATTAAGCAAGAATGGCTTTTATTACTCCTGGCGTTGACACTACTGATAAATCTGGTTATTTCATTAAGAGAAAGCAAATCGTGATCTCTTAGGTAACTGTTGATTAATTAGACAGATAACAAATTGTTGATGGCTAATAAACTCACGAGAGTAATTGTTATTGCAAAAATACTTAATTATCAAGATTGCCGCCTTAAACCTATTTCCCATAATTATATAATTTCATTTACTAGGATTCCATTTCTAAAACTGATTAAAGAATCAACCTTTCAAATTCAACAGCCCAAACTGTACCAAAAACCCGGATTCCATTTGAATTCAAATTTTGAATCGACCGCCATCAGCTGACTGTCGAAAGCGTTCGCAATTTAAACTGGTGACCTTGTAAAAGCGTTAATTCACCCCATCCCCGCGTAATTTGCGCTTACCGTAAAACTGATTACGCGTACAACAGCAGACGATTCCGTCTCTTTCTTTATCGTGCTGTCTCACTCCCTCCCATTCATGAAACGTTTAATTATACCGCCTTGGGATGGCTTTATGCGGTAGTGAAAGTGGTAAAGTTTGATTGGACTTTCCAGGGAAAGTGTTGGAACGAGGGTGAAGTTGGGTTGTTCGTAGGATAGTTCAAGAGTTGTTTTGTTGTTGTTTTGTGGATATAGAGCATATAGTTTTATAGGTACTGGCAGTTCTACGGACAGCATTAAATTTTGACGACACGGTCCGGAAATGCAGATGAAAATATAAACGATATCTTCTTAAAAATCGATCTAATTGCATCAATAATTTGCTTTTTGTGTTGTCATCAAATAACACAAAAAGGAAGTTATTAATAAGTAGCTTGTGCCCACGCCTTCACTCCGAACATAAAATATAGTCTATGTCATTCAAGAATAAAGCAGCTTTCTGTCGGTGAAAAAAAAATTTAGCAATCAGACCATAATACTTTCAGAGATTACCTCCTACAAACAAAAAACAAACTTTAGTTCTTTATAATAGTAGTGTAGACATTGATATACTAAAAACTTTATAATTTTTATAATTTAAGGTTTTTATAATTCAATGAGTGTAGAAGATTTATATGTTACACGTTACCACTTTATAATATTAGTGAAGATCTTACTTGTGTTGTTGAGTGAAGACTTCTTAAAAATTTATATGATTTGTAATACAGTTTTAACTGTATCAAAGGAAAAAAAAGTCGTCAAACAACACAAGAAGTAACCTAAATGTTGTTTACACAATATTCAAGACATAATATTAAAAAAAAAATCTAAAAATATTTTTAATTTATAAAAAATTAAATATGGAACCATAGCATAACACCAACCAATACGCGTCTTTCGTCTGCCGACTTTTTTAAATATGGCGGACGCCGGGGGCTCTCAAATACTCATTTGAACCCTCCTTGTTTTCCGAATCTTGTTTAATTTAAACTTCCAATGTTGTGCAGGTCCGGGTCACGGCGAGACGTAATGAGTAGGGGGTGGAATTAGGCGCTTTCTTGAGGGTTATTGTGTCACTTGTTGATTGAACATTGCGGAGAATTAATTTACTTTCTTGTATTCGGGTCTTCTTTTGTGTGAATATTTTATATGTGTCAGCTTTAGTCGATAATGTTGGTGCTTTTGGAGTAGGTAGTAGGAAGTTTTCAGGGTTTTATTTCGAGGTGAGTTGTCAACTAATGATGTCTCGAGCTGTAGAGTGGAGCCAGCCCGTCCTTCAGTTGTTTTTTGCGTTCTAGGACCGCGGGTTTTCCTTTTAGAAATTCCTCGGGGCCCTAGCGGGGGTCGGCCCTGCTAAGCCCCGATGGTTCTGCTGCCATATCTTTGAGGTACGCGTGGAATATTACGCGACGTCGACCACTCAGCCCCGATCCTTACTGGACGGGTGGACGACCAGCTAGCTATTGCTCGTCGCTTGCAAGCTCGCGACTTCAATGATCGGGGGATGACCATGGGACTCTCGACACCAGCTTTTAAAGTTAACCCATGAAAAAATTTATTCTTTGAAAGCTTGTACGGATGCATTGTTGTAGTGATCTTTAATATTATATTTTAGTTTTGGCGACAAAGAATTTTTTTTCAAGCTAGGATAATCTCTTGTTCGCACAAGAACCTTTTTAATTTACTCTTTCAAGAAGAGAATATCAGTTGTTTGGTTTAATTTTGATCGTACGAGAAATGTTTTATTTGTAGGTTTATAGAATAGAGTAAACTTTATTGTATACCAAAATAATAACAATGTCACAGAAACTTAAATCTATGAGTACAATGGCGGTCTTATCGCTGACAGCGATATCTTCCAGACAACCTTGGGATGGAATATAAGAACTAAAAAATGGGGTAGTCTAAAAAAATAAATAGGTAATTTCTAGGCAAGCATGTTCTAACGGCGTCCACGTCACCGTTTTCCATCAGGTGACAGTAGTCAAACGTGAACCCATTAAAATAAATGAAAAAAAAAAAATTGGAAACCGCTGTATCACTCTTGACAGACAAAAATATCTTGTTATACTTACCCTAATTTGTCACACGGCTAGGCAATATCTTTCCTGCCATATCCCAAATCTTTCCCAATGTCGTTTTGTGTCTTCTCTTACAAAAAACTTCAACTCGCAAAACATTTAAACATCGTGTTCAAAATTTAGGTCACTAAACCTCTATAAAGCTACAAAGCCTAACCAATAACAAAACCAATTTAAATTACAAATACCGCAGAAAACCTTATTACAAATAAAAAGCAATACTTTTCATTGGGCAGCCATTATCCGTTATTACGAAAATGATACAATATTACAACTCAATATCACAGTATTACAGTTATTGGTATCGTACCAATAATGGTTTGAACCAATGTTTGTACCAATAATGGTCCGTACCAGTAATGTGCTGCCACTAATTTGTCTATAGTTTATTGCATTCATCACGCCAGAGTATTTACTGAATAAGTTTGGAACAAAGGTTTTCGAACATATAACTAAATTAATAAACATCTTAATCTACAACCTTATTTTTAGTATAATTATGTGAAACGTAAAACTATCGTCTAGTTTATTTATGTAAAGAATTTCAAAACTGTATTATGAAAAAATCACAAAGTTATAAGCCAGTTATGGTATCTGATTGGCGACACAAATACATGGTTACCGGGCCACCCGGGCGATTGAGGAGTGGTGGCGGCTGATGCCCGCTATGATCTGCTGTGACCTGTTTGTACTTATTATCGATGGTGTCCAACTTGTGAAGTTTCGATGAATCAGCCTTTTTCAATTTTTAGAGAGCCATGATACACTTAACACAAGTTCAATCTTAGCTAGGGTGTCAGAGAGTTGAAAACTCAGTGATTGCTTACGATTTACTAAATCATGCTTAATTTTATGTGAAGTCCGTACTTTACATAACATTAAGCCACTTGTAAAATTGTAAAGCTGAGAATAAAGAACATGATGTAAAAATTATTAGAATCGATTCAGTTACTGATGCTGAACAAACCGCGGCTAATTTAATGCCTTTTCCTTCTCCTTTCGAATTCTCTCTATTTTGAGGGATATCTGGCTTTTGCTCCACAAACAGCATCATCATCATCATATCAACCGAAAGACGTCCACTGCTCGACATAGGCCTCCCCCAAGCGTCGCCACAACGACCGGTCCTGTGCGTCACGCATAAATCGGATTCCCAAACAAGATCAGTATAATTTCACCGTAGTCGACCTCAAAGGCAATATCCATCCTCAGGCGTCCATTGAGTAACTATCGTCTTCCGTGTAAGACTTGTCCAAAATAAAGAAAACCATTGAAAGTGATCACACCAAAACTCAACAACAGATACAGAAGAAAAAGAAAGAAATAGTACTTAATATTGTAGAACTAACAGACACCTAATTTTCCATAGTAAGAGTTGACATAGAAAATAACCTTGTCATAACACTTCAACTGCATAAAGTTTCAAACAAACACGCAGTCTGATAATAAACGACTTATATGAAAATGTAGACACCACCTCTGACATTATACTAACAATCATTTTTATACAAAGAATACGTTGAATGATATAAAGATGGAAAATCACGAAACGAGTTATTGTGTTTTGACATTTTCTCAAAAATTCAAAGGAGAAGAAATCTTTTAATAGACAAAGAAAACGATGATATTTCTAAAGGCTTAAGACTTGTAGGTAGAAACTGAAAAGATAAAAACGATACCGTTATGAACAGACCAAAGAAAGCCAAAAATAATCACATTGACATAAGAAACACAATAAACACTCCTTTATAAACCAAGTTCCTCAAAAAACAAACTTCAAACGACCAAGAGACAAACCATGATAATACCATGTTGAACATTTCTCATCCCTTTAAAATTGACACGAAATAATCCCAAACAGAACCTCGGTAACCAAACAATGACCTTATTAAAGCGACATACAGGAATAATTCAAACATACATATGTTTATATACCCATATAGTACACATGCTACTTGGTAAATCCTTCAGAGTAAAACGAGATGGGACGGGGTGGCATCCTGCCCCTTAAGGGGGGTACCCACCCACCCTCGTCTATAGAATGTCTCCGTACGAAACCCCTTTGTAGAAGGAAGGGTTACCTTGGGAATGGAATAGAAAATAGTACATAATAAAAATTCAAAATATATTCTTTGGAGGCTCCAATTTTCTGGAATACCCGAAGGGTAACCGTTTCTTTAGATTATTCGTTTTTTTTTTCTTGGTAGACTCGAGAGTGAGGCTTGTTGTGCCATGTGATGCCTTTGAATTATATTCCGTTATAACGATCTCAGAGAAAACATAATAAAATACATGTTTTTGCTGAAATGATAACCGTGGGTTTGTTGTTTTATTCGGTTGTGAACTAGAATTTGTTTGATCATCCCATGTCTGAGGAATGTGACGTTTGTTATTTCTGTGTTGTGTTTAATGATGTTGTTTGGTTAATGTATGCTTTCTGTTTTAGTATGTGCTGCGTAGGCATTTGACATGAGGACATTATTTATTTGAGTAGTGCTCAGGTACTATCTTAAAGATACTACAATTTTCATCTGTTGAGTGGTATGTTATATTGTTTTACAGATTACCTACATGAAGATTAACGTTTTAACAGTTTTTATGTATTTAGAAAGAAAAAGAAAGAATTTTCATGACATTAGATCGGTCATTAGATGTCCTAGAATAGCATATAGAATACCGTTTATCCTAGAAGTATGTTGATTTACCTTGCCCTTGGAATATTTTCTACTTTTATACGAGAGAATCCGCAGATGGTATTTTCGCTTTCACATTTTTTAATTTATATATCAATCCTATTTCCAATATCATCTTCACCCTAGATTTTTCCCAAGTAGCTTGGGGTCGGCTTCCAGACTTCTACAACCCTGTTACTGGGCAATACAAAAACTCCTTGAATAAACTGATGGTCAGACTTTCTGCCATCTGATAACCTATAACTCTGTCAAACATCTACAATTGACAACTGGGCCATTATTTTTAAAATCTTATTTTCAATACGATCAAATAATAAAAAGTACTCGCAAAGTTTAACAGCTCTCCACAATTTATTACAGCAAAATTTTCTTACAACATCACTCAACCTGCCTCTCTTAAACCTTTAACACTAATGAATAATATCCTAAACCATCAAACCGACGTCAAAATAACTTATTCCATATAAAATAGAATAAGGAAACAGTGGTTTGATCGAACATCCCTCCGTGTCAGGTACCGAGTCTAAAAAGAAATTCCATTTCCACAAACGAAAAATCCATCCAATACAATATATCACACGCTTCTAAGCCCGTTAGGAATAGAGCGAGTTGGAGATATGTGAAGGACTGAAGGTAGAGAGAGACAGAATCAAATGTCCCTGCGAAATGGAACGTAAGAAGATTGAATAGAAGTCACACTAGTACGAGTTACCTTTACGCACACTAGCGCAAATGTACTATACGGTTGTTAAGGGGCATATAGGATCTAGTTTTATGTCTCAATCTTTTGACAGACAAAATGGGCATAGATAAGTCTAGTAATGGGTTGGTGGGCAAAATGGGCATAGATAAGTCAAAGTCAAATTTTTTATTAGTTTGCCTTTTGGTGTTACAGCAAGTCTTATGATTATATGGCAACTCGTCATTGTCGTATCTAGGGTTATTTTTAAAGGTCTGGCTGCAGACATGGCTGATTTTAGTTTGATGTTATCAATATTTTGGCGTCTCTCATATAATCACTAGGCCAATATCCTGGGGTGAGCCCACTCGGCCCCTCCTTATATACGTCTATGTTACTAAGTATTCCTATTTTCTAGTTCATAAACCATTTTAACAGCTGAGTCCTAGTTATCTCACTATGCTCAGAAGTTTAACTCATTCAGAAAGGCTTTAGGCGTACCATGTGTTTTGTAGTTCTTTGTTCTATATGATCTGTGAAAGACCGAAAATGGGTATATTATATATATTAATACATTATCTACTTTTGTTTGCTGTATTCGTTCGTACACAAATATGTAGTTTTTTGGTTATTACTTCAAACTTCTATTTAATTTGAAGAAAAATGACATTTTGCACTTTTTAAGCTTCAATAATAAATATAAAAAAGTTATTATTAGAAAGAGACATATTGCAAACTGAATTTTATTATTCTCTACACTTGTTATATCATTTCATGTCATGTCAGTACTTCCTTCATCATCTCATATCTTCCTTCTTCCTTACATCAATTCTTCTTTCAATATCTCCGAGGCATAATATCAAACGGCACAACGTCCCCTTAACTAAAGGGTTATGCATGTGTGCTCCTAAATACAACGGAGCACATGCGAAAATTCAGATCAGCCGTAAAGAAATGGCGCACACTTTCACAAGTAAAGGCTTAGATCACCCATACTTTTACACCCAAGTGTACATACACATGGCAATCTTGTTTGGTGAGCGTGTGTGAGTGATTTTCGCGATATAGTACCCTTGGGAGTCGAATATTTTATTTATTTTTCTTGCATTTGGAATATCATTGTTACTTACGCTATATTAGAAGTGAGGATCTCAGTGGATTGCTTTGGTGACGCAGTTTTGGTGGAAAATCTTTTTGCTTTAGTTAATCTTCTGATATGTTGATGTATTCACCAGTTTGACTCTATTAGTCTTACCTATTTTTAAAACAAACATTCGATATACCTCATCATGGGCCCTGTGGAATGGTTCGAAATAGGCAACTGAAGGAACACTGATGGTTTTTAGTTGGTAAAATCTGCCGTTTCCTTACGCTTCACCCAGAACAGGAAAAGTTAGATCCACCTAAAAATGAGGCTAGCTAGGTATCATCATCGTTTCAGCCGAAAGACTTCCACTGTTAGACATAGGTCTTCCCAAAAAATGTCGCCACAACAAATGTATCCATCTCAATCCCGCGATTCTCATCAGGTCATCGGTCCATCTTATGGAAGGCCTTCCAACGCTGCTTTGTACAGTGCGCGTTTGCCATTCTAGAACCTTTCGGCCCCATCAACCATCCGTTCTAAGTTTGATGAGATGCGATGGATGCGAAACGCACAGGACCGTTCGCATTTGGGGGAAGCCTATGTCACTGTCACTTAGGTTTGACATATGTTCTATTATAATACATAAATTAATATATAATAGAGCGAGCGAGATCCGAACCCGTGACACCTAGCCAAGCAGCCCTAGGGTCAAAAATTAACTTTGCGTTCGGTTGTTCCGACTTGACGCTGATGACTGCGATCATTCAAATTTCATTAATACTGACAGAGAACACTTTGCAATTTTATTTTAAACGTTTTCACCACGAGTCACGGCTCTGAAATCCAAAGGACAGTTTTTTTTATGGTGAGGAAAATCATCCAATGACAAACCCCGGGCTTGGGCGGAGCGGGAGATAGTTTCAGACTGTTACTCACTAAAAATCAACAACGTTCCTTCTAGCCTTCATACCGGGGCTCGACCTCCCTTTCGGATAACCCTGGCAGTAGGCTTCGACCCGGCTGGGCCCCTGCTTCTGCTGACAATTCCTTGAGGCGCGCAGGAACAGTGCGCGTCGTCGACGACTTGGGCTCGGTCCGGACAGTTACCAAACGGTCAGACAGCGAGCTACCTATAGCTCGCCGTCCGCAAGCCCGCGTCTACGGTGGCCCGGCGGCGGTGAGAACGCCGTTGCCTGATGCGATCGGCCTCCTCCTTTGCAAGCATTACTGCTTCGCATAAGGAGGCGACCGCCTGCCACTCCTCCTCGCTCTCCTCAGCTGAAAAAAATACCGATGAAATTAAGTCAGTAAACATCTGACACACCACCCAGAGTTAGAGGATTCCCATTCTCAAAAAAAAAAAATAGGTATACAATAACAGTCATGTTTTGATCTACCACTCATATCCGCCTAAATACTCGTGTACTGAAATTTATGAAACAACACTTTAGTTTCATGTCACGCATACATGAAGGGTTACGAGGCCAAAGACCACACGACAACCATTTTATTACCGAAACACTCCAGAAAAATTCCAAATTTCCGTTCCACATGTAACTTCGGTCGAAAACATCAATTCTACTCGTAAAAATCACAACCCCATCATAATTCCTTAATACCTACTCCACATGCTTACCATAAAACACATACATACTATGGCCGGTAATAGCTTTTTATGTTCGATTCGCACGGAACGGAACTCACTGGTTAAACGTTAACGTTCGCGTTTGAGTATTCTGTTCGTATATGTGGAGCGTTTGGTGGTGAGGCGAGTAGAGTGGCTTTTGCGAGTCGAGTGGTTTGTAGACTGATTATTTTTGAGTTTGATGCTTTCGTGTTAAATCCATGTGACTCGCATAGGACCGGTTGTTTTGGGACGCTAGAGGGAGGCCTATGTCCAATAGTGGACGTCTTTCGGCTAAAATGATGATGATGATGTGATAAATCCATACCTGATGTTGATGTCTTTCTTGTTTTTGTCTTCGTGATGATTTAGGGTTATCTCAGACAATAAGTCAGGTTTCATGCGGACCTGTATAAGCTACGAGTATTATTCAGAAAAAAATGCATAGCACTTAGTTTTCTTTGTGATATGTCCCAAAAAAAATGCTATGGTTTTTTTTTTCACTATTATTAGATCAATATTTTTTAACTTAGATTTAATTATGGGTTACGCCTGTCAATTATGTTTTTTGTTTTTGCCGGAGCTTTACGAGTTGAAAAATCCCTTCAAAAGAATTAACCTAACAATTGTATCTTTATGTTAATCGTTAAGTAATCCAAAGCCAAACCAGTAAGCAAACACTTTCTAAGGCAAAACATCTAAGAAACATTTGACCCTAAAATCTCACTGTCACATTCTACAGGCAAGTTACTGCACTTGCTTCAAGCCAGCAAGTCAACTTCCCCATTCAAACGCAGCACGATATAGTGCTGTCGTGTCATGGCTACATTTGCTGCGTATGAATCGTAAGCGTACATGTGATATGCAAATCAGTCGTATTATACGATGATTTGTGCGCCCACTGAGATTTGTGACATCGTGTGTAGTGGCCATGTTTATTAGCTACTAGCTTTGCCTGCGCGGCTTCGCTCCCGCTCTTCCCTACTCCACCCTACTATACCCTACTCTACCCTACTCTACCCTACTCTACCCTACTCTACCCTACTCTACCCTACTCTACCCTACTCTACCCTACTCTACCCTACTCTACCCTACTCTACCCTACTCTACCCTACTCTACCCTACTCTACCCTACTCTACCCTACTCTACCCTACTCTACCCTACTCTACCCTACTCTACCCTACTCTACCCTACTCTACCCTACCCTACCCTACCCTACTCTACCCTACTCTACCCTACTCTACCCTACTCTACCCTACTCTACCCTACTCTACCCTACTCTACCCTACTCTACCCTACTCTACCCTACTCTACCCTACTCTACCCTACTCTACCCTACTCTACCCTACTCTACCCTACTCTACCCTACTCTACCCTACTCTACCCTACTCTACCCTACTCTACCCTACTCTACCCTACTCTACCCTACTCTACCCTACTCTACCCTACTCTACCCTACTCTACCCTACTCTACCCTACTCTACCCTACTCTACCCTACTCTACCCTACTCTACCCTACTCTACCCTACTCTACCCTACTCTACCCTACTCTACCCTACTCTACCCTACTCTACCCTACACTACCCTAATTTTTTTTCCATAAGAATCTTCTCCTCACAATAACAATCACAACAAAAAAAAACAGCCAAATCGGTCAAGCCGTTTTCATGCCAAGTCGTGACAACGGAAAACGGGGGTCATTTTTATATATATAGATTACATACTACAAGTAGGTAACTAGGTAGGTATATAAGGTAGTAAAGTAGTCATGCCAGTTCGTCCAATTAAGGGCGATATCTGCTAGAACTGAAGGATTTTTTGAAAGAGTTACAATGGCCCTAGAACGAACAATTCGACTGGCCTGTTGGTCTAGAGGTTAGTGGCCCTGCTTGCTATGTCGGAGGTCGGGGTTTCGATTCCCAGCCAGGACAATTGTGTGAAGAGCACGATCATTTGTTCTGTGTCTGTGTGTAATTTATCTGTAATATATATGTATTTAGATATATAAGTATGTTTATCAGTTGTCTAGTACTCATAACACAAGCTTTGCTTAGCTTGGGATCTAGTCCCAAGCGGCGTTGTTTGATAGTTGAGGAATATTATTATTATTTTCATCTGTTTATTAATCTCAGGACCCTGAGGTCCTGGGCCTTTGAGAGGCGTACAAGGGGCCAAAGCCAACTCGCAGAGGCCTTTTTGGTTACTATAATGGAACGTGATACCAACCGACGATTATCCCTGTGCGCGCTATAATATAGTGCACCCAAGGACAACCCCCGGTTTGAAAAACTATTGCGACATAATATGAAAAACAAAATAATAGGGCTATGATTTTTGGAGTCTTAAGTGGACTGGTAATATAGAGCTATGTTAAGACTATGCCCCTGCCTGAACAATGTCATTAATATCTATCGATAAAAGGCAGGGGGTGACTTGCACATTCAATAAATGGGCCCCAATAAATGGGCCGCTAGCACGAATTATTATTATTATATTTATAATGAATTTTTACCTAAAAAAAGGGATGTGACTAGCCAGTCTTTATCTTATGGCTATGTATTAATGATATTTCATCCCAAATGCGCAAATATAATATCAAAAACCCCATTGTTTAATATCTAGACATTTCAAACTGAAAACAAACCCTAACCGAGGGTCCAAAACTTAGTACCCAAGTCTATCTAGTACCGGAACAGTCGAATGGCCTGTTTGAAGGCTGTATCTTGCATCGTCTGGCCAGGATTTCCGATGGTAGCATTCAGGGAGTTAGGGTGCCTAAAGCGAATGTCAAAATTGGCTAATCTTTTTGTTTTAGTTTAGGTTTTGTAACCGGGGATTAGGGTGTGGACAAGGAGTGTTATCGCATGACTTAATACCTATGTATGATTGTAATTTATTCGATGTCTCTGATGAGTCATTTTGTGACTCATTTTGGGTGTTATATTTTAACGGAATTTCTAACTGTCCCCGCATATACGAGCTTCAAATAAACCAGAAGGCTCTACAATATTAATTACTAGCTGCTTCCAGCGGCTTCGCCCGCGTGATAGTAGAAAAATAACCCAATGGAACATACTTCCGGGATAAAAAGTATCCTATGTCCTATTCCAGGACATGGTCTATCCGTGTACCAAGTTCTATCAAAATCGGTTTTGCCATTTAGGCGTGAAGACGTAACAAACAAATAAATAAACTCACTTTCGCTTTTATAATATTAGTAAGGATTTACCTAAGAAGAATTATACAGAAGAATTATGTACGAGTATATCACATTATTTGTCCCACCCGTACGCAAAATACGCGCTTTAGTCGTGGAGTTGCGGATAACAGCCCGTTTTACCTATACCTATACCTATCACATTATTTTTAGTATATGCAAAACTTGAATATATTTTGTTTAGAATCAGAAACTGAATCGATTTCAATAATTTTTACACCTTATATTTATTCCCAATAATATTTAAAAAGGTCACCACTTGGATACCATCAACACTAAGCAAAACACAGTTCACGGCAGTTCATAGCGGGTATTAAGCGCCAGCAAGCAGCAGGGTGCAAGTGCAAAACAACCCCTCAGTCGCCTGGATGGCTCGGTGACTATGTATTTTTGCTGACATAACAAGCTTATAACTTTGTGGTTTTTCATGATACAGTTATGAAGTTTTGTACATAGATTCTTTACATAAAAATACTAGACATGTGTTTCAAATTTCGCATATAATACTAAAACAATTGTTGTATGTGTTTACATGTTTGTGAACGCAATCACGGTACAGAAGTAATTCCTAGCATGAGTTATACTTAGTTAAAAAAAATTAAAATCTTTAGCAGTTGTTTTAATCAAAAGACTAGAGTTAAAAAACAGTTACTTCACAAGTTTTTACAATTATGATTTTTATTTGGTACTAAGAGTCGAAAAATTATCAAGATTAATTGCTTGCAAATTGCAAAAAATCTTAACACTTTAGAAACAGCACTGGAAAACAGTTTTTTTTTTAAATTCGTATGGTTTGTGCATTCAACCCGTGTCAAGTTTAGAACAGTACATTTTAATACAAGTGGAAATAGTTTGTCATTACGACTAAGCCGCAGGCGAGGGTGCTGTGGAGCTGAGCTTTTCACGTAGGTATATCAAACGACGTTTTTCAATACACTTGCGAAGAAATAAATAAATAGAGGTGACCAGGTGACTCGCGAGGGTCGCGATGCGCCCAGCCTGATACAATAAATACAATACATTGTCGCGGGGGTGGGTTCATGCACTTTTTCGCACTAATGCAGATAATAGAACATTGTGTACTAAAGCGGTTCGGGCAAGAGCGGGTTTTCGAATAAATGTACTGAAATGTATTTTGTGTATGACACAGAAGACAGTATCATTGTCGGAATTATTTAATTATTTATCTATTTTAATATTTTTCTATTTGACTTTATGAACGAAGCAAAGATGTTGTAGCCTGCCCCACTAGCCAATTTACAACCGTTCCGCTTGCGTCGAACGCCTCGAGTTGGCCACGCTCCCGGTTCTTTTAGTTTGACCATGTGACTGAGCGTTGAGATGACGTCATTCCCGTACATTTCAAGTTTTCTACTAGCGTTATCGACTGCAGATTATCAATTTGGCTAGGAGTACTCATCAGTCAGCCGCAACCCTTGCTCAAGGATCTTGGTCAGAGGGCCTACTAGGGCTGCAGAATATTGTCCAAAAGAGTTACCGTGGCCCTGAAACGCAAAGTGCAATTAATGGAATACTAAAATAGTGGGTGAGGGTAGGAAAATGAAAATTACTTAACGACATATTCTTTTATCTACGAAATAACAAAAAAAAAACGGGAAAATCGGTTGAATCGTTTCCGAGGAGTGTGACCATAAACACAGTGACACGAGATATTTATATATAAGATGATTGGATTATCATACTAATGACAATAAATTTATTATATTATAGTTTGTAATGACATTATAATTATATCTATGAAGGATCAGTTACGGTGTCGAGCATAATTATACTTTTATCATGTTTTTTGCAAATAAAATGTATTTATCATTCTATTAAATGCATATATAATATACTAATAGTGTTAAATCTGTGTAATTTGCATAATTTTGTTAGAATTTACTTATAATTTAAAAGTGATTTAATTTTAGCTTTATAATGAGCAAAATTGTAATTATGAAAGATAATGACACGAACTTTGTTTACTTCTTTTTAACCGACTTCTAAAAAAGGAGGAGGTTCTCAAATCGGATGTTTGTATTTTTTTTAAATGTTTGTTCGCGCATAACTTCATCACTTGCCAACCGATTTGAAAAATTCTTTTTTTGTTGGAAAGGGTATATTTCCCAAATGATCTCGTAGTCACCAAGTTGGGGTCTGACGATGGAATCTTGACGCAATCGAGGGAACTCCTCAAATTCAATTAAATTTTTAGTGAAGTCGGTTATTTTTTTAGAAAAAGGTTTTATAGCATAGCTTCAAAGTGACTCCGTCCATACAAGTAGAAAATATATTAGCTTAGTGACGTAAACTAGCTAATACAATAACATGCTGTGTTAGCATGCAGCTACAAGCTGTGTTAGTTAATACAGCAATGATACTTTATCATGATAAAGTGTTATCACTTGCTGTATTATGCAGTGGCATTTTACTAGTGAAACAATAATATATCCTTACTAATATTATAAAAGCGAAAGTGAGTTTGTTTGTTTGTTACGTCTTCACGCCTAAATGGCAAAAGCGGTTTTGATGAAACTTGGTACACGGATAGACCATATCCTGGAACAGAACATAGGATACTTTTTATCTCGGAAGTATGTTCCCTTGGGATAATTTTCTGCAATCACGCGGGCGAAGCCGCTGGGAGCAGCTAGTATTAAATATTTAAAACTCGGTCCAATAGTTTTTCAATTTGTTCACTACAAACAAAAATATAAAAATACAAACTGTTCCTCTTTATAATATTAGTATAGAATAGTCAAGTCATCAGGTACACAGATGCACAGACAAACAGGTACAGGAAAACTTATAAGGCACCGTTTTCCGGTTCATCATCATCAACATCAGCCAAAAGACGTAACACTGTTGGACATATAGGCCACCTCTTTAACGACTGATGGTCGCAAGGGTCTTGCATCTATCGTATTCGTACAACCCTCATCACGTCATCGATCCATCTTTTAGGAGACTTTCTAACGCATCTTCCGGTACGCGGTCGCCAAGTTGATAAATCTACAATCGTTAACGCTGAAAACTTCAAGTGTATGGGAATGACGTCATCTCGCCGCTCAGTCACGTGGTCAGAACAAAGGATTTGGAGGTGTTGCCGACTCGAGGCGATCGACGAAAGAGAAACGAAACGGTCGTAATTTGGCTAGGCCTGCAGAACCTTTCAATGCCGTCACCACCTATTTTGTGAGCAATGTACTCTACCCACTGCCTCTTAAATTTGGCTATTCTTCAGTTTTTTTTTTTTGCAGTTGGGGTTTGAAAACCGTAACCGTTTTTCAAGTTGTACTTACACAGTATTTTCCTAGTTTTTTGATTTTAAGAATCAAAGATCAAAGTACCGCTTCGAACACTAGAAAGACCATAAGGTCATAAAGACTAGTGGTAATAGAAACTAACTAGCTTCTACCAGCGGCTTCGCCCGCGTGAATGTCGATTTCTCAATACAAACTTTGGAACCCCGTCTAGGGTTAGATTCGTAAAATCCGTTCTTAGTTGATGGTCTACAACTTATAAGGAACCTACCTGCAATTTTTAAGTTTGTAGGTATTATAGTTTCCGACATTTTAATCAGTGAGTGGTATGTCGCTTTTATAAATATTTATAGATTCCTAAAGTACTATTACAGTAGCGACTTTCTGTATTACCAGTCATAAAAATACTAATAAACAAATAGCTACATTTTGTACTGCAACTTTGCCAAGCTCGTAAGTTTTCGCCAATATTCGTAACAGCGAATGTTAACGACTATTTCATTCGGACATATTTATGATTTTGGCACGGTACGGATACGATACGATTGCGAATCGTGCCGTCTGCGACTGCGAAATATGGGCGTGCGAAAATATGGGCTTTGAAAATGATAGTTTCCAATTTGGTAATGGGATCTTCTGAGCTTTTTGTTCTAGGGTTGTAAATTGGGGATGTAGGGGGTTTTGTTTCAGTGTCAATGGTTTAAGCGATATTAAAATACATACAGTTGTGTTTGGTGACGTCATAGTATATTCATAACTAGCTCTTGCCTGCGGCTTTGCCCGCGTACAAAAAATATACTATCGGTGATAAATTTTTTAACAAAAAACAAAGTTTACCTCTTTATAATATTAAAATACAGAATTGTAGATTTAAGCTATTTCGAGTTCATGTTACAGTCGGCTACATCATAGTTTATTAATAATAATAATATTCCACAACTTTCACACAACGTTATCTAGTCCCAAACTAAGCAGAGCTTGTGCTGTAAGTACTGGACAATTGATAAACATACTTATGTATTTGTAAATACATACATATCCTATATAGACTAGATAAAGAACAAATGATCATGCTTATCATACAAACATTTGTCTCGAATGGAAAACCAACCCACGACCTTCCGACTTAACAGTTAAATCCACTAAACACTAGACCAACAGGCCAGCGTTCATAATATTTAACTTTTGTAAGAAAGTCTTTCGACTCAGTTTTTTCTTCTATATATCTAGCAATTATCTTCATATCGTTTTTTTACTCCGAATCTATTACTATCATCAAATTAAATCTTCAAAACTACCGCAAAGTATAATTACACGCTGAACTCACGATCTTTTTAAAGATACATTCGACCATTCAACACTAATTTTAACACCATGACACTGCTTTATAATATCTTAGTTAATTGTATAATAATTCTAAACTAAATGAACATGTACGCGTTATCTCAGAAATCAAGTTTGCTAGTACATAAGTAATAGGGCGACTACACCTGTCGCTGGCACCCTGAGGCCCACAACTTCAACATTAATTGTATCGCAATTGCCATTCAAACTACCATACAATATGTTCGTCTATCTGTCCGCTTTAAGGGCCTCCTGTCTATCTAAAAAGTCACCGGTGGACTTACAAGTGAACCCAGCTGACATTTAAAGACTATTGTATTTTATTATTTACGGATACAAAACCTATAAACGTCTATAAATTTGTTGTAACTTGAAGTTAATAGCTAGTGCACATTTCCAGAACATTTCTATACATAGACTTTGTAAATGTATACCTATATCGATTTCTAAACGTAATTACCATTGAAATAGTATGATGTTAGATGAACGCAAATAAGGCTGGTTACTTTATGTGTGTGTTTTTTTTAAATAGTTGCATAGTAAAGACTTATCGGATATTTCGCATGCCATAGATTCATTGCTTCCTAACAAGGAATCCCGCAATGTAGCCGCGAGAATGCTACAGTAAATAAACAATGAAAGCTCTGCGTTTATAAATTATCGGCACAATGGCAAAAACGGCCACACCGAGCGCCGTATTCTATGCCCATAATTGGCGCCGCCACCCTAAGGCGGTGGAAGTCTTAGAAAATTATAGTTACGTTTAATTTGGTTATTGTAAAGTTAACGAATTATTTGTGAATGGATTACGGAGTGTGGAAACTTGGAAGTTGTGCAAGATTGAAATTAATTACCGATTGTAAAACTTTGTAGTTGGAGTGAATGACCTAGGGTAACTGTATGCCGTTTATTACCTACGGTAAGTGGGTCATTTTTTTTTTTCATGTTTATGGCAAGTTGCACGTCAACTACTTTTAATGTTATTTACAGAAAAATAAAACTGTCGCATTCATGTTGTTGTGTAAAATTACCCATTTCTTTTTTTTAAGTCAGTGTTACGGGATTGCACGAAAGACTCGCTGAAGTCCCAGAACGCAAAGAGCAACTGAAGGAACATGGGTAAATTTTAGTCAGTAAAAGTCTGACATTTCTTAACCTCAAGTTTCATTGACAATTTCCTAACCTCAAAAAGAAAGAAAAAAAATGGCTGTGTATTTCTATGTGATGGACAGAATTTTATGATTTTTTTGTGTTTAGTTTGAGCCAGAGAACCACTGAGTTCCTGGCCTTAGTTTAATCAGTAAAATTCTTAATAATAACTTATTCTTTCTTAATAATAATTTACATTATCAAATACTAACTGCCGCACTCAGAGACGTCATTTAACTTTAATGTCAATTAAAGCAAAACCTAAGGTACTTAACGTCATAAAGATATAGACTATTATTCAATGACAAAATTAGTAAATCAGAGATTAGCGTTAATGGGCGTCTCTGAGTGCGGCAGAGAAACATATTATTAAAACAAACTAAAGTATGATACTTAATAAGTGTCCACATATTGTGAGCTGATAAAATCGAAATTGGCTTCGCATGCAATTACTTACATCATAAAACCATGTATACCAATTTAAAAACCAGACAAAAGACAGTTTCATTAATTTACAAAAAAAGGATTAAAAAAAAAAACACTTTGTCACCCACGAAAGTTTTTATTGAAAAATATAATAAAAACTATATTAATAATGTCAAAAGTGCACTTTTTTAAAATGGCGACCAAAACCGGTATTACTTATAAATAGTCGTTTATTGGTCGCCTGTGGTAAAAAATAATGTCATAACATTGTCACATGTTATATTACAGACCTATACAGTGTTATTAGCACTTTATTATTCAGCTTTTACTCCAATAATGATGACAGAAATACCACTACAGGAATATTAACCGACTTCTAAAAAAGGAGGAGGTTCTCAATTCGGATGTGTGTATGTTTTTTTTATGTTTGTTCGCGCATAACTTCGTCGCTTGCCAACCGATTTGAAAAATTTTTTTTTTGTTGGAAAGGGTATACCTACATCCCAAATGGTCCCATAGTCACCAAGTTGGGATCTGATGATGGAATCTTAGCGAAATCGTGAAAACACCTCAAATTCAATTAATTTTTTTAGTGAAGTCGGTTATTTTTTTTTTTATAAAAAGGTTTTTTTATGATACCATGCAGGTCTAGAGTCCTAGCCAAGATACGACCGTTTCGTTTCTATTTCGTCGATCGCCTCTTAGTAGACGACGTTAGAACAAAGGAATCGGAGGCGTGGTTGACTAGAGGCAATCAAGGAAAGAGAATCAACACAAAACGGTTGTAACTTGGCTAGGGGTACTGATTTGTACGTAGAGTCACGTAGCTTCGCGTGGCATGGATCTAAAGTAGCTCTACAACTCTAATCCTTACTAATATTATAAAAGCGAAAGTAAGTTTGTTTGTTTGTTACGTCTTCACGCCTAAATGGCAAAACCGATTTTGATGAAACTTGGTATACGGATAGACCATGTCCTGGAATAGGACATAGGATACTTTTTATCCCGGAAGTATGTTCCCATGGGAAAATTTTCTGCTATCACGCGGGCGAAGCCGCTTGGAGTAGCTAGTTGTCATATAAAATGTATGGAGTCCGACGCGCCCAGATCGCAGTACGTGGCCCACGTGTTCCCAATATAGTTTTACCTAAAACCCACCTGTGTGCTTTCAGTTGCTTTCTAATTGCTAATCTGCAATAGTTAACAAAAACACTTCAAATATACGGGAATGACGTCATCTCAACGCTCAGTCACGTGGTCAGAACAAACGAATTCGGGGCGAAGCGTTCGATGCAAGCGAAACGGTTGTAACTTGGCTAGGGGGGCAGGCGTGGCTCACGTGTATATCTAATGTAGTTCCCGCTTTAGTCATTTTAAGTTTGATACTCTCTAAAGCTCCACCTAGAACAGAAGGAGTATTTCAAGATTTTCCACCACTAAAATGGGATGTAATTTATTGCACTAGGCTTGTGTTCATTGGGTCTTCTGCATACATTCCTTGCGTGCAAAATAACATTTAGTTATACAGTTTTTAATATAGTTTTAGCCTCAATAATGGCTTGGAAGGTGTCATTAGGGGAGCACACATCAATCGAGTCTGCTATTCTCGTGCTAAAGTGCACTAAACACAGCTAACTTTGTCATTGGCCATTATTAATTGGTCACGCACACTTTTGGAGTCACAGAAAGTTCATTTGTATTTTTGTGATACTAGGCTATACAGGGATATTGTTGTTTTTTCATTGTTAGAACGGACCGGCGACGTCTTGGACTTAGTCCCGACAGTTACCGGACGGTCGGACAGCGAGCTACCCATGGCCCGCCGTCCGCAAGCCCGCGTCTACGGTGGCCGGAAGTCGGAATCGGAATACCGGTGGCGGCGGCGAGAGCGCCGTTGCCTGATGCGGTCGGTCTCCTCTTTTGCTAGCATTACTGCTTCGCCGCAGAAGGAGGCAACCGCCTACCACTCCTCCTGGCTACGGACCATGGCCTGAACCAAGGCTCAGCGCGAGAGGTATCCGCCGCCGATCGCCCCCACGAGCATGGCGATGTTCCTCCTAAGCGGGGCACACCTCGACTGTGTGCTTCACCGTGTCCTCCGGGCGTTCCGCACAGTGGCGACACCCGGGCGTCTTTTCCGTTTGAACCCGGTGTAGGAACCTCCCGAACGTGCCATGTCTGGTGAGGACCTGCGTCATGCGGAAGGTAAGGACGCCGTGAGGTCTTTCTAGCCACGCCTCAAAGAGGGGATTTACCGGCATAATTGTGGCGTGCCCAGCACTGAGTTGTGATAGTCGCTGACGCCATTTCACCATAAGATCCCGCCGGAGCTCTATCTGCCAAGCATGATACAACCTGGTCAAACAGACGAACAACGGAGTCTTAGCAGTAAGGTTCTTACCCTTTGGGTACGGTACCCTAAAAAGACCGTCTCTCTCACCTGTAAACCCAACGGTAAAACCTACTTGTAGAACCATCTTTTTATTCAATAAAGTTCTAACTTTAGCTCGCTTTACATGAAAAACTAACTAGTCTGCATTTACATATGCACATATTCAAGCGCATTAGATCTAATTTTACCCACAACTTGCATATTATACACATTAGCTGGTCGTTTTGTGTAGCGACCATAATGTTGCACCGGTCCGGCAACGTCATAGTTACTGTAAATGAACCTAGTATGAACTTTTAAACACACCTTATTGGTGTGTAAAAAGAGGAAAATGTTAGTGTTGATATGTAATGGCAAGAAGCGACATGCATCTTAAACCTTTCATGATATTTTGTTTCTCATAGTCTAAATCCTAATCCTCCTGGATCAGTCATCATTATTGATATCTCTTGTGCGTCTCGCAGCCATCAGATTCGCACGACCCTCACTAGGTCACCTTGTAGAAGGCCTTACAACGCAGCGTCTTCCGGGAAGTGCTCGCCACTCCAGAAAATTTTGGGCCCATCGACCATCTGTTCAGCGAGCAAAGTGCCCTGCCCACTGCCAATTTAATTTGGCGATTCTTCAGGCGAGCTAGTTTTCCGTGCTTCTCACATCTAGCTAACTTCTTCGACCCTCACTAGGTCATAGTTCCACCACCGTCTGTTTGGGTAAGTATCATCTCTTTTTTTGCGTATGAAATAATCAAATAACTTCTTTCACTCTAGGTGTAGCAAAAGAAAGTGTCTGACCTTTACTAATAATTAAAACCCTAATGCGTTCTTTCAGTTGCCTTTTTTTGATCCAAGGCAGCGGTGTCTCTGTCGAATAATCACGCAACTAGGATACATCCCCAAAACTTTATGGGGATCTTCCCCAAGTCTTGACTGGGGCAAGAAAATAGCTCTATCCTTCTAATGGAGATATCTTCTTCCAAGTCGCGCACTCTTGTAAGAGTGGTTGTGTCACCGTCGTTTATCTCCAAGGCTGTGGCATTTCGAGCGATATCTCTCCTTTTCTGGCGGTTGAATGAAGCTATATAATAATAATGTAATATTCCACAACTATTACACAACGCCATCAAGTACCAAACCAAGCAGAGTTTGTGCTATGAGTACTAGAGAACTGATCCACATAACGGTTTAATTTAGGTCCTCAAAACGATTGCGTTGAGAACTAGTCGTAGAGGCTCTGTTCATACCACATCTAGAAACTTTACATCTTCGTTTTCCAAACATAAAACCCCAATAAAAAACTTTACTAATAATGTGATACAATTTCAACAGCTGTCATTAGTCGCACGCGTCTGCGACAAAATTGTCGCATTACCTGATAATAACAGCTTAAGTCTTATTGGTCGCTAGTTTAAGACTTTATTGAGTGCTTTCATTACAAAATTCACGCTTAATTAGCTGTAATTTGGATTGGCTGATTGCTAGTTCGGACTTCAAAGGTGTAAAATTATACACGGTAAGTTTTAATTTATCCTCTACTAAATTATGTGAGTAAGCTACGGCAAAGTCTGTGACCGAACGTTATTTAATTTCTGATACAAAACTGGCTTGACAATTTAGGTACCAATATGTAAGTGATGTGATGTTCAAACATAAAATTCATACGACACTATACAGTAGATACCTTAAATTCATGCATCGATGTAGATGTGGTGATGAAAAATAAAGGTCGTACGACAATTTAGGTACCTAAATAGGTGATGTAGTGATGAAATACAAAATCCCATGATACTTTTGGTATCTACAAAAAAGTTTTCACTATTCTTAAAGTACTTACAAAGATGATAGGTATAGTGATGAAACACAAATCTCGCACGACGTTTTTAGTTGCCTACTTTAATGATGTAGAGATGAAAAACAAAATTCTTTTGACATTTTTCTATATGTATCTCTACGATACGACTTAAATAGTTCGTACGATATTTTAGGTGTTAACATAGCTGATGTAGTACTGGAACACAAAAGTCGTATGAAACTTTAGTTGCCTACTTAGGTGATGTAGAATTGAAACACAAATTTCCCAAAGGTCCTACATAAGTTACAAGACTGACAGTACTTAATTTCGAATTAGATTTTCGTAGCTTATATCTAACATAATTAGCTCTTTTCGCAGTTTCAAGGTCAGTAATTTAAAAAAAAAGGTTTATTTAGTCAAAAATACTTGCAAGTAAAAAATGGTTTTGATCAATTAACAGTTTTGACTGTAACATAAACCGACACTATTATTAATGAAAATACAGGATAAATTACAAATGGCGACTGTTTTATAACCCTGCCAATGCTGTGTGGCAATCAGCTTCAACATTTAATTACCACTGCCAATTAATTAGGCACATGATTCAAACAAAACAGTAATATATAAAAGTTTTTGCCACATTTTGTTAAGGTGGCATTATCTATCTGACACAAGACAGCCAATTAAATAAAAAATGCTTTTTGCTTCTTTGTCGTTAATTGTTGTTATTATTTTTATTTTAGTTACAGATAATTATTATAAAACATTTTATTTGATGTTTGTTTTTTTGCTATATGTGAGTCACAAGTAAACATTTTCTTTCATTCTTTTTTTTATTTCTTTCTTTAAATTAACTATTCGAATACGTTAGAATTTCCACTCACAAACCCACCATTAGTTTGTCATGGTTGAAACGTCTTTTAGTTGATAATTTAATTAAAAAAATACATAAAAGTCACTAAAATGACTATTTGGTTGTTTGGTCTGGTAGGGGCACGGCAAACAAGCAAAAAAGTGGCTCGGCCGTACCATTTTTTTCTTTTTCCATTTCTATTTGTGAATTTTTAGGAAAAATGTTTTGTTAAATGGTCATTGAAGGAACGGACAGAATAAGACATGTAATTATATAAATAGCATTCAAAATGTTTGTCATTTGTCGATGGATTCTGTCCGTTTTTTAGAAAAAATCATCAAATAAATATCTTTTCCTGCTCTAAGTGGAACGAGTGGAAGTATCATAATATTATTGCCTAATTCCCACCTGTGTTTTTTCAGAGGCCCTTTGCGTTCCAGGATCACAGCAACTCTATCAAACATTCTAACCCAGTGGATTTTGCCCTTCTTTTTCTGTAAACCCTACTAGGTACCTACTAATTATTTTTTAGTCTTTAAATAGTGATGGCATATAATTTAACAGGATAATTACGAAGTACGAAGTGTTGACACAAGACGAATTAATTTAATGACCAATTAAGTAGATACAAGAAAAAGAACATTTAATCTTCTCTTCTAACTTGGTAAATTGTAAATACAGAATTGTGTTGAACGTCTAGTTTTTACAAGTTATAAAGATCAGTTGTTTACGAATGGGCGTTTAATTGCAAGTTATTTTACTTTGGATACGTTTATAGCAATTGTCAACAGTATCGTAGGTATTATAAAGGCATTTAAAAATGTACTAAAAAGAAAAAAAGACAGTAAAAACGTTTACTCGTGCCTCTCACAATAGTATAAACTAAAAATACATAATGAATAAAAAAGTAAAATTAAAATCTTTGCAAGACCAAAAACGCGCCAATCTTAGCATATTCTGCGATATGTAAAACTTTATATAACGCGGTGCTAGTATTAATACCTACTTTACGATAATATTGTCATTAGGTTTATAAAAAAAACTCAAAAAGGTACATGTAAGTTCACAAAGTATCAAAAAAAACACTTCACATAGTAAACACTAAAACATTATAAAAGAAAAACAAATAATGAAAGTGATTCAAACATACACAAAAAAAAAACTAAACAAACCTTACCTCAAAGTCACGTATGCCATGTCCTATTACATTTAACCCTCAAACGCAACTGGATCCGAAGATTCACTTTCACTCAACCTGCATTAACCCGTTCAAGAAAAAAATACTAACATCGGTTTGCGCCACCTGAGATTTCTAACAAAGGGATGTTTAGACCCTTTTCTTGTCGACAATTGTCTGTTTAACCCTTTAATTTTGGGGCAGGAAGTCTTCGGGACACCTGCGTAGAAAGTGAATCCAGGGGTACAAAAAGTCTGGTAGATGATTCATTTCGTTTATTGATTGAAGACAATATGTAGCATGAAATTGATAGTGGGAATCTTTGCTCTCAAGGGTCGAGACGAAAATAATTGACGTTGAAGTTTTAGTTTTTTCTATAGATCTATTATTAATCGAGTATCGTGTATATTCATGATTAATCCACATGTGGTCGTAATATAACAGTTAAAAGAAAATTAATTAACTTTAAATGCTCAGCTTTACCGGTTACTATGCAAATTTTATACAATCATAATTTTAAACGCGGTCATTCTAAAAATATCATTAGTAAATGGAAATATATACACTTACACGCAAAACTTACCACAAAAAGGTAGTGGTAACGGTGGTTTCAGAAGAATCATTAATACACGAGTTGAGAATGTTTAATAAAAAGCAAGTAAATGTTAAATACATCTTGTTTACTAAGAAAATATTCGCAGTTCACACGCATATTAAATAGACCGTCTAAACCCTCTCTGGCAACAATAATGCGAAATATTTTTTATTGCAGACCATTGTGACACATTGGCACCTGAGTATTTGAATGCGGCATTGTATTTAGTGACTACATGATTTATATTTGCATACGGTTTTGTATGAGTTCGTTAGCGTCTACGGGTCGGGAAGGAATCGAACGGGTAAGAATGGTAAGATAGATTGTTCGCACGGGTGACTGCCGGCAGTTGGAGGGTTATACAATTTTAATAAAATGATTTTGGGTAGGGCCGCCGTAGGATTAAGAATACGTTCGATAATATTAATTGAAATTCCTCGATTGTGATTTTTAGTTTAATGGAATTGACCGTTTGTGACCTAATTAAAAAGAGGAGTTTATTTTAATTAAATAATAATAAACAATGATCTGGAATTTACAGAGGTATTTTTCTTCGATTATATATATTTAAATGTATAGAACAAAAAGATTCTTAACAAAAATATCTAATAGCTGAAAAACTCTATAAGTGGGCAAATTATTAAATTAGATATAGTTCTTTAACTCTGGGTAGAGTGAGAGAGACTGTCAGACTTTTACTGACTAACACCTACCTATGTTCTTTTAGCTGCCTTTTGAGTACCAGAGCCACGGTAACTCTATCGAAAAATTCCATATAATAAATAATAAATTCCGTAACCTAAGAAATATAAGCAACGGAAATTCTATAACAAAAAATCAGTACGTAATATACCTCTTTGAATCCTATACTCAACCTCCTACACACATACACACACCATCACATCACACACAAGGAGGATTACTTATATTTTAAAAATATAAAACATAAATTGAGTAGCGTCTGTCCTGTTTACAATTAAATCCCTACCTACAAGGGAAGAGCGCTGTTGTCTGAGACACAGATATTTATTTATCTAGTTCAGACACACAGATGTTCATTGTATTGAATATTATTACTAAGCTGTATCTCAAAGAGCATATATGGTGAAGCTAAGATATTTATTGCATTAATAAATTATTATTATAGTAACCACTACAGCACTAAGTTCTTCTCCTCAGTCGTGAACTCTTGACAGAGTAGTCGTGGACATGTCTTGGTTGAATCCTGCACCACCGCCTCCCTCGCGATACGACGCCATGCAGCTCTGTGTTTAGCGGTTTGGGTGTTTTCATTTACGCTGTAGAGTGCCAGCACTAAATAGCGTTGTGACGCTATTTAGTGCTGGCAAAAGATGTGGTAACTTAAGGGAAGGCTTCCACTGCAAAGGAGGAAAGCATGGTAACACATGCTCTTACCTCCTCTGCAAGGGAGGAGGCCTTTACCAAGCTACACAAATTAAGTAAATTCGTCAACTCACCATCACAAGGCAACTCAGCGATCAAAATGGCATCTACATCTCTGGAAGCTGGATACAGTACCCCACCCCAGATTTTAGCCCAAGGGGTGATAAAATAACTATTATTATTATCAAGCTTGCACATGTCCCAAACCAGGTATAATCCGAACAATGAATCCTTACCTTTTTATATGCAAAATTATTTCGGTAACCCAATATGCAAAGTAGGATAACCCATTGCTATGCAAATTTTCTCTATTTGGCAAAGAATGGTCTAACGATTTTGGCTTCGGATCTATTGACGAGGGATCTTTTGGATCCGATCAATACGCTTATTGATCCGTCGAGTGATTTATTGGCTTATGCAGTTTGTAGTTTGTTATTTTTATGTTCACGGTCTGATTCTGTTCGAGGGTTTGCTGAAGTTCAAGTGACAGTTGGTACGTGTGTCAATAGTTTGGAATGATTATGCACTCGTTAGTGCTATATTTCACCGGGATACCATGGTGGTGCGACCAGTTGCCCCACCATGGTATCCCGGTGAAATATAGCTCAAAGCTACCAAACTAGACACCATACAGACACTAGAGTCGCCACACGTCCGCGCTGGTCGCGCAATCAAATTGATTGCGCAACCAAACGGACATCAGGTGAGTACTGCTTGGGTGCGACTGGACGCGCGGCTGTGGTGTCTCGGTGAAATAAAGCCCTTAGTGTATAGATATAGTTCAGTTTTGGTGTCCTAAGGCGGAAAAGTAAGTCTAAGCTGTCATCAATGACATCGGTTGTTATGTTTTTGTTTTAAATCTCATAGCCCTTGCTTTTTCCCAATTAGTATAGGGTCGGGGGATTTCTAGTCTAACCAGATGCACCAGAATACCCGTGTTTTAAATAGAGCGACTGATATCAGACCTCCACAACCCAGTTACTGGGCAACAGAATACTCTTAGGTTAGACTGATAATAGTCTGACTTTCTGGCGTCTGGTTATCTGTAATAATTGTCAAAGATCTACGAATGGCCTGTTGGACTTATTGGTCCCGGTTGTCGGATACCTCAAGCCTCGGAAAGTACATAAAGCTGTTGCTTTCCGTTTTTTTTACAAACATCATTTATCATTATGGGTTTTTTTCCACAACCATTACACAACGCCATCTAGTCCCAAGCTAAGCAGAGCTTGTATTATGGGTACTAGACAACTGATAAACATACTTATGTATATCTAAATACATACACAGTATAGATAAATTACACCCAGAAACAGAACAAATGATCATGCTCATCACATAAACATTTGTTCTGGGTGGGAATCGAACCCACGACCTGCGGCATAGCAGTCAGGGCCTCTAACCACTAGACCAACAGGCCAGTCAATCATTATGGGTTGCCACCTATATAATAGCAGCACAGGTAACAAAGATCATGAAGCGTGGGCGCCAGCATTAGTTCATTAGGAACCCACCTACGTTAAACATCAATAAAAATCCCTACACGGTTACCTAATAAAATAACGATGTCAACAGCATATCATATTCAAGTCACAATCATTATTTCAATAAGTACAGTATTGAAATTGATATTAATAGTTAATATCCTAGCTAAGCTTACCACTTTATTTATAAGATTCAGACTAACGATCAAATGAAAGCTGATACTAAAATAACGGAGCTTCAAATTAGTAGTATTTGCATTGAGAAACTGAATATTCTAGATGTCGGTAATAAAGGTTTTCTTGGCACAAGATTTCCTCTGTATTTAATAGTCAAGTTATTACATAAGTCTGAAAATGATCACGAAGAGAAATATTAATTTAATTAGCCAAACAGTTTTATTGTGCGTACAGCCAAGGAGCAGAATTCCCTGCCGAAGTCTGTTTCCTGATAGCTACTACTTAGGGGTCTTTAAGTCAAGAGTGAATAGGTTACTTCTAGGCAAGCGTGTTCCATCGTCGACCACATCATCGCTTACCATCAGGTGAGATGGTGGTCAAACGCAAGCCTATCAATATAAAAAAAAAGATATCTCCTAATCTGACATACCATAGTGTTTTAAGACAAAAGTCTTCACCTATAACAAACGGCTGTGAAGTGTAGTTATTCACAATGGATCACATCCGAAGACTGAAAGTAAACCGATCAAAAAGTCGAAGACATGTGACCTCCACCAAACCTCACTGAGCGACACGCGCGTGGTGGAGTACAGCCTACTTCCTTGTCAAGAGAGGAGACCTGAGTTCCAGCAGTGGAGACAGTATAGGGCTGATTATACTTTAGTTTGGAGTAATTCTTTTTCTATGGGAACATTATTAAGTAGTGCCATTCTATAATATTAATAATAAAAATTGAACCAAGATATTTAGATGGAGCTTGTTAATATGGAACGTATCTTCGTAACTGACTCGCAGTCAATATTGCTAATAGAATCATACGATAGAGCCCCTAGACTTTTAACTTGCGTTACCTAAGATATATTCACCGAACTCCTCTATTAACCTATTTGCCAAAAAACAGACTGCAATAAACCTTTCCAAAAGCTTGATGACGAGACCTCAAAAGCTCAAACGAATTAAAGACATATCTTTTAAATTTAGTACCACCCTTAAAACTAAAGTGACCTAACTCAAAATTTGCAATTTACGCCTCTTAGTACAACGCGTATCACCCTGTTCATCAATCATAAGATATGTATTTCTTTACTTATGTTACCAATATACCTTAAAACACCACAAAAGCGACAAAAAAAAACAGCTAATCACAAACTTCCTCATAATAATAGGTAAAAATACAAGTATAAAAAACTCAATTTCCCGGTTGACCGGCCCCCACATTTGGTAGTTTTGGCCCCAAAACTGGCGTCCCTGCCCACTTCTTTTGTTATTCACCCTTACAGAGGGGACGATTGGCTATCGCATGCAATTTTGGGAATATGTATGATTGCCATTACAATTTGGTTGAAAAAAAAAATGGAATAACTTAGAATTTGGTTGTTTTCTTTTTTACGGTACCTTTTTTCTTTTATTTGAAAATAGATCTTTGGAAAGTTTGTTTTTATCTGATTCAGTGTGTCGTTGATATTTATTTTTTTAATTATTATTTTTGTCTCAAAATTAGCGCTCTAAATAAAATAACTTCTAAATAGTTCTCACATTTTTTCAACCCTCGTCAGAAGTTCAAAGCAACTTATTTTCAGGCTTACAGCATGAAACTTAACAAACACTTATAACATAAAACAACCTAATCATCCTTACAATATTCCCACTGCTGGAACTCAAGCCTTCTCTCTAAGAAAGGGAATGTGCCGTGATCCACCAAACAAGCCTGACTAAAACCCACTCTTGTTACTTCTTTGTCTTTGTTCTAGGGCCCTGGAATTTACTTTCGCACAACTCATGAGTGAACGTCATTGTGACTTTTAACTTTTAGTTCTAGTAGTGGACATATATATAGGTTTTTTAACTTGACCAATTTTAATTTACGCTAAACTTTATCTGACCTGACCGTAGTGATGAAAATAGCTACAATTTACACAGGCGTTCGTTAGGGTGTTAGGCATCCGATACTTTAAAAATGTATTTCGTTAGGTGTGTGTGTTTTGTTTTGTATTTGCTGTATGGGTGCTATTAGTGGCCTGAAATAAATGCTTTTTATTTTATTTTATTTTATTGTCGATTTTGAATGTTATTCCGTTATAATATTTAGCGTACCCGTTATTCATGAAATCTATTTCAATCCTTGATAGACAAGAAGGTAAACACAAACATATGGGCACGTGTAATTTGGCCAAATATCGTTTTTCTGAGAATTTATTAATTAGGCGTCTATAGACTTGGCTAGAGATACATATGGCACGTGGAAGGCGTGGCCTCCCACAAGATGGACCGATGACCTCGTGAGGGTCGTTGAAATCCGATGGATGCGAGACGCACAGGACCGGTCATTATGGGGACACTATTGGAAAAATATATTATAGACCGTATCCAAAACTCAACCACTGCTTAGGTCTACGTAAAGCAAACAGGAATTATATGTCTACTGAAAAAGTACACGTGTATTTGATTGGAAGTTCCCAAATAAATGTCACATTTATTTTTAGAGGTAAAGATTTACACGTGCCGTATTTAAATCGATATTGCTAGTATCAGTTTGATATATTTTTTGAAATATTATTTGATTGATAAAAGATTGCAAGTAGCGGAGATGAGAATGTTGAGATGGATATGTAGTGTGACGAGATTGGATAATGTGAGAAATGAGTATATTAGAGGAAGTTTGAAAGTGGCGCCAGTGACTGACAGGCTGAAGGGGAATCGTTTGTCTTGGTATGGTCATGTAAAGAGGAGGGATGAAATACATGTTACTATAAGGTTATGACTTTACATGTGAAAAGATGGATGGATTGCGTGAGCAGCGATATGAAAGAGAAGGAAGTTAGTGATAGCATGACGTGTGACAAAGTACAATGGAAGAAAAAAACGTGTTGCGCTGACCCCAAATAAGATGGGACAAGGGCAGGAAGAAGAGGAAGAGTTTGATATATTTTTTTAACTTGATTTAAACTAGTGTTTGACTGCTATACCATCTGATGGTAAGCAGTGAAGCAATCATTGATGGTAAAGCGTCCTAAAACAATTCAAAAGATTCCTATTGAACAAGGTGTCTATGTACTATTGATGAACTTTGAGGATGACAGCGATGTGGAGGAGTACTTCGACGCCTGAGTGTACTTTATGTTTTTGTATTTTATTTATGTACGTTATGTATTTATTTAGAGTGTAGTATAAGTAAGTAGTTTAAGTTTTTTTTGTACATATGTTATTTTATTGTATTTGAATAAATTGTAATTTTATCTTTGAGGTAAATCCTATTTATATTAACTTTATGTTTTTACATTGTTGTAATAATGTGTTTTTAATTTCAGATACAATTTATTGTTGATGAATAAATGACTATGACTAATATACGTGCAAAATTTGCTTAGAGGTCACCCAGTAAGTTATACACGTGCTTTTGAAGATGGAGATTTACACGTGCTATTTTTTGAATCTATATTGGAAGTATCAGATTCATAATTCTAAAAATATATGTGCAAAATTTGCTTGGAGGTCTACAAGTACCTAAGTTTTATATGTATTTTTGCGGATGGAGATTTTACAGGAGCCAATTGTATTAGAATTATCGTTTTCATAAATCCGAAGATAGGCTTGTAGAATAAATATGATACATAATTAAATCGATATTTTCAATTCAATACATCGATATTTTTGAGCGATATATTTTATAACTATATATCGATATCAAATGTCTTAACCGACTTCTAAAAAAGGAGGTGCTTCTCAATTCGGATGTTTGTATTTATTTTTAAGTTTGTTCGCGCATAACTTCGTCGATTGCCAACCGATTTAAAAAACTATTTTTGTGTTGGAAAGGGTATACTCCCCAAAGGGTCCCATAGCCACCAAGTTGGGATCTGATGATGGAATCTTGGCAAAATCGAGGGAACTCCTCAAATCCAAGTAATTTTTTTTGTGAAGTCGGTTATTTTCCGTTTAGAAAAAGGTTTTTTGATTAGATCACATTATTTCTCACCTAAAAACAATTTCTACAAAAAACTTGATTCAGTAACATCTCTATTATAATGACGAGTTAATTCTTTCCACGAGCCACATTAAATAGTGTAACAATAAAATTACCAATGCATAGAAACACCCACTAAATATGAGGTATCATTCATGGGTTCGTTTCTTATAATAAATATTTATCACGATTTATTATAAATTCCACGTGGGCTTGACAGACATCGGGCGGAGCATATTGTTACTTTAGTGATGTGACAATAATAATTATGTCTATTTAGAACGAAAATAAACTTAAGTGTGGCTTATTTATTTTCAGACAGTATTCTTAATTCCTTATTAATTTTAAGTTTCTTATGTAATTTTTTAGTTTCGTTGTAGGTACCTACAATAAAGAGTTTATCTGTCTATCTATCTATCTATCTATCTATCTGTCTATCTATCTATCTACCTATATATGTATCTATCTATCTATCTATCTATATATGTATCAATCTATCTATCTATCTGTCTATCTATCTATCTTATCCTTTCCTGTCATACTATTATACAACTTTAGTTTCAGTATATGCGAAACCCGAAACACGTATCTAGTATTTTTATGTAAAGAATCTATGTACAAAGTTCATAACTGTATTATGAGAAATCACAAAGCTATAAGCTTGTTATGTCACCAAAAATACATAGTTACCGCGTCTTCAAGGCGGCTGAGTGGTGGTTTTGCATTGGCATCCAGCTGTTTGCTGGCGCTAATACTCACTATGACCAGCCGTGACCTGTGTTGTGCTTAGTGTCAGTGTTGTCAAACTTGTGACATTTTTAATTATTTTTAGAAAAAAAATATAACAGGGTATAAAAAACTATTGGAATCGATTCAGTTATAGATTCTGAATAAACTCTTCTACGCTCGGTGGACGCACACTAATGAGCGTTTGAGCCGGAACTGTTCGAAGAGTGGGCCGAGACGCTCCAAGATATCGTGTCCGTGAGCGGTGTCTATGTGTGCGTTGCTCGAGCGCGCTTTGTATGTAAATTGAATTCTGTACTATATATTTTGTAGTGCTGCTAGCAAATAATATGTCAACATATTATATTATACACCTCATCTTGGTCGACCGATACTGATATCCTGGTGTGAATCGCGGAAATTCGATGGATGTTAAACGCACAGGATCGATCGTTGTGGCAGCACTTGGGGGAAGCCTATATCCAAAAGAATGAATAATGATCAATGCAAAACCCTTGCAGAACACCCAGTATAGGTACTGAGCAACATTATCCTCATCTTCAGCCTTTTTAATGTTCCCACTGCTGGGACTCAGGCCTCCTCTCTTGAAGAGTAACCGTAATACACCACGCAAGCCCAGTGCGAGTTGGTGAATATTACATGTCTTCGAATTTTTGGTTCTAGGACATGCCGGTTTCCCCACGAAGTTTTCCTTCACCGTATTGAGAGAAGTGGTAATGAAATATATTACATAAAATAATGCGCCTGGTTTTTATTTTATTTCCCGATCTACAACTTGTAATTCGGGGCTGTTGCCTTTCCTTTACCGCATTTCTGACTGACCCTGAGAAAAAAACTAAAATAAAACTGGAGATATTCTAAAAATGAAAAGTAACCGGTCAAACAGTATCGTACTGATATTGTACGGTTTAACCCTTCAGATACCGTCAATTAGAGACACAATAGTAAGACAATAGATGCGCGGCCACCGGTGGTCGCTTGGGGATTCATGAATTAAAAAAAAAAATCAACCGTTGCAACAAATTTATTTATCGTAATTTAATATATAATGTACACAATTTGTCTGGGTATCAACCAAAGATTGACTGGTAGAAAATGTCAAGAATGTTGGTACTGCAACAATATTCAATAAATTCTTTTATATGATACCATAGCGGCCCGTCTCGGCTTTGCACGGGCAATAAATTTAGCTTGTGTTACTCAGGGTGAATGTAGCTTTCAAATGGTGATTTTTTTTAAATCGAATTTAAATCGGCACAGTAGTTTTTAAGTTTATTCTTTACAAACATACACACAAAAATACAAATTTTCCCTCTTTATAATATTAGTGCAGATATTCTCATTAATAACAAACACAGCCACGGATATCTAAACACAGCCCATCACTATACAATTTAAAAGGAAGTTGCATACACATCTACCGTTAGACGCATAGCGTATGCATAACATGATGTCATAATTCACTTATAATACTCGACGGTTTCAGCTACCGCCATGACAGCGACTACTTATTAAAATTAATAACATTACATGTACCTAAGAACAATGAGGTGCATTTTATTAATTCATGAATCCCCAAGCGACACCCGGTGGCCGCGCATCTATTGTCTTACTATTGTGTCTCTAATTGACGGTATCTGAAGGGTTAATAGGCTGGTCTTCACAAAATAATGGATATTGAGCTCTAGGCTAGAAATATTACAATGTTGCGGTAATGTGTACAACAGTAGGGAAAAAATTGCAAAGTGCGAGTGGGACTCGCGCTCGAAGGGTTCCGTACTACGTAAATCACGTTTGTTGAATGGGCACATTTTTTTTAAATATTTTTTTTTTTTTTTTTTTGATAGCGACAACAAAAATACATCGTCTGTGAAAATTTCAACTTCCTAGCTATCACGGTTTATGAGATACAGCTTGGTGACAGTAAGACTGACAGTGGAGTATTAGTAATAGGGTCCGTTTTTACCCTTTGGCTCCGGAATCCAAAAATACAGTATTAGTATATATTTACTCTAATTTGACACAACAGGCCACAGGATAGTAAAGTTAAAAATTTAAGGAATATAAACTAGCAAGAAAAGCGTTTGTATTAATTCTATAATAACAGCACGGACTTAATGAATATCTAAATTGTATAACTGTTCATCAAAAACAACAGGTAACAGAGCTTCCGGGAAAATATAATTAACTCTAAATTATCCACCAAAACCACAAACTCATTAAACGACACCAAAGTACGAATAAAAAAACATTTTACCCTAAAAAATAAAAAGTAATTGTCTCTAAACCATAAAAAAGCAGGAAAAAAATTGTGACGAGAAAAAAAACGAGAAAAACTTACTTCACTCGGCCACCCCATAATTTAAAATTGCATCGCGTGATCCGCACGCCATGAATGACCGAGGGTGGTAACCCCATGCACTAAGGTGACGCCCATCGATTTTTTCCATAGTGGGGACGAAACAGCCCCCGATAGTTCTAACAGCTGTCGGTTTCTTATAAGATTTTTTTTTCATTATTTGAAAATAGAACTCTTTGTTCCGGTTGAGATATTTTTTTCTAACTCGACCGTTACGTTTGTTTGATTTGAAATTCCATTTTTAAATATTTATAGTGTTTTGCATACTGGTTGTAGGATATTTTTTTTTATGATTTAAACTAGTGTTTGACCGCGATCCTACATGATGATAAGCAGTGATGCAATTGTGGATGGTGAATCGCACTCGTTTATTATGATCCTATTCATTCTAGCCCTGTCTGTCTGCTGTCATAACTCTACATAGACGCCTAATTTATAACCAGATGGATAGAACGCGGCATATATATTTTTTTATCCGTGTAAAATTTTTATTTTAAACTTTTTAATGATTATATTTATTTTAACATTAAAAAATCCAATATTTTCTAGATGTTTTTTAGCCCCTTCAATTTTCTACTTGATAATACAAAAAACTTTCAGTTTCTTAAATTCTTGTTCAAAGCGTCCAACTTCAAGGATAGTCTTTTACTAGTACTTAATTACACTCGTACATATCTATATAAAATGTCCATGTGTCTGTACGTAGATAATGCTTACACGTAATTATTATGACTGAAGGATAATAACTTTAATATCTAGTATTGACAGCAAGAACAGTCATCATGTATATTACCTGCAATTGACTTGATTGCCATAAATATTGTGTTTTCTAGGCCAATTTTTAAAACACTGGTCATTCAAACTGTAATTATTTGGACGATTAAAATACGAATTAAAAAAAAGCAGGTCTGCACTCGTTGAATTTATTATTCCAATCAAAATAACGTTACTGTAACCTGCTATTCAAATAGTTATTCTATTTCCCAATAAGAAATAACGCGTTATTTTTTCATATTGCAGATTTGACGTTAGGAGACATCAGCGCAGCGCCATCTGTTGGCCTCTCGGTGAGTTTAAGTTTGTCATTTTGTGCGAACCCTTTTCAATACCCTCGCTAGTTCCTCGGTGGCGCGTCCTTTTTACAATGCTAGCGACATCTGTTAACGTTTTGAGGAAGTAGCTTTTGCAGAAGTTCTTCGTATTGAAGTCGTGGCGTTGATGTAGCCTAGTTATATGAAGTTAGTCTTTGGAAAGAATTTTACGGAAGATACGAAAGAATTTTTTTAAAGATTTGCAGTAAGAAAAGCAAAGGTTTTCAATTATTTTCACTAACACTTTTGTTATAAAACTAAAGTTTATTATAGTCGTAGATGCAAAAACGATATTAGATTGGAAAGTAATGACACAATAAATAGGTATCATATTTTTTATTTCGTTAAAACACTCTTTGAAAATTGTAAAACGCAAAATGCTCTAGAGAATTTAGTGCTTCAAATCTTTTTTAAAAATCATTTAAATAAAGAAGTGAATGAGTAGCAATAATCAATTTAAAATCAAGAGTTATTAAATAAATTATCAACACTTTTTGAAATAATGAATCCAAAACCTCTGCATTCTTATTGGTACCTAGACACCGCTAGTTGAAACATTCTTTTTCAATGATTTATAGATCCATAAGTTTTTCTCATCCATTGTTTAGGAGATAATTTGCGACGAAAAAACTTCACAATCGATCTTTTATTATTGCAGTCAGCACACGCCTACCTTTTTACGATTGAGCAAAAAATATATGTTTCCAGCACCACAATCAATGGGGTATTAAACAAGACAATGCAATTTATTATCGACTTTTATTACTTGATCATTTGCTAAAATATTATCTTATTGGCTATATATAGCCATTCAATAATAATATAATTTCCACAATGAAGTGTTTATTGCTACCTACATATTTATTGATTTCATTGTTCGACTAATGACGTAGGAACACCTTTCCCATAAAGTCTATTGTCTGACAGCTATCAAGAATTAGTCTTGACCATTCAAGGGTATAACCGGTTTATAAAAGGCTAAGTTTTTAATTAAAACAGTTACTTATCATGTCAAATAACGGATAGATGCATTTTTATTTACCAGAAACATACTGTCACAACTACCAATAAAAATACAACAATAATGACGACATTGAATTTCAATGGCATTACTTTCCGTAATTACAAAAACGATAAAATATCACAAATATTGACGTAATCAGGAAAATATCAGTTTCTATTTTCCTATAACGTCGATCTAGTCTCGATTGTTCACCACAGGTTGTCTGACGTGTCAAGTTTTTAGAAACAGCAGCAGAATTCCATAGAATCTGGTTCAGTCACGCCAACTTAGCTAATGAAAAACAATTATTTTGCAATTCATTGTCTCACGCTATAAAGCTATTTATCTAACAGAAGCCTTTGACACAGTTGAATGTGCAACAAACAATGTTGCTTGTGAACCTTGTCGGATATTCTACGTAACAGATTAAGTCGGCACGTGTACCTATAATGCAGATATATAAGGCACGTATCGATACTTCGTGGTTTTGCGTCAGAAACTTGCTTCGCGAACGGAGTCTTCCAAGGAGCGGTTATTGGACCACATTTTTTCCGTTTCATATGTGACTAATTGCTGACATTATAGTCCTTTATGAAATACATTAATCACGTTTGTTATGAATAAATCAATATGTATGTAGATCAATGGAAGTGTCCAATCAGTTTACAATAAATAAACTGTGTTTAATTGTAAAAGATAAATCGTTTGTGTTGGTATTTAGGAAATTGTAAGAATTACCACTGTTTAAACAGTTAGATCATATTTTATTGAAAGCTGTCAAAACTAAGATTATTATCACTAGTAGTTTATTGTGTTTAGATTTATATAAAATAATAGCGAACTATTTACGATTACACGAACATAATAATTTTGTCAAAAGGCAATCTAAGAGTTTTGTCACAGCACCTAGCAATTAAAATGATTCAATAAAGTACTTCATAGGCAGCAATTTGTCTAATGATTAAAATAATAAAAATAACTACGGTCACTGGTCGATAAAAACCATGATGACATTAACAAAATGAGACAAGGCAGCATTGGTTATTATTATTATTATTAGGGTATATCATACGATCTTTAGATAATTAAAATAGCAATAAAAGTCTATCATAAACATAATTACTAAAATATGGTTAAAATATAGGTATACTAATTTACATATTTACATCGCACAAACAGCATTAACTTTTAATAAATAAACTGAATGATCATCATAACAATTATGAAGTTTATAATATCATAAATAATATTACTTATAAGCTTTGCGTCAGATGTTTATTTCTATTCATATATCGATTGGTTCATCAGCTTTGGCTTTTGATCAAAATGTGCAATATCATGAATTTTATTACCATCTTCTTTTATTGCATGTTCGCTTTCAAGACTTTCTATTTTGAACTTATGTACACAGGCTCAATTTTTGAGATGGGTCATTAATGGCACCAGCCAAGTAACAGTAACATTTATATGGATTAAGGTGCCAACCTTAACTCATAGATGTAGTTAGAAAAAAACATTGCTAGAAGATCATTCATCTTTTAAAAAAAATAATTGAAGTACATTCACAGATTTTGGAAAAAAATACAGTCTGAGAAACAAACGCTAAATTACAACATAAAAAATGTGTTCTCATCGACCCTATTTAAGGTCGATATATAAGGTGATCCCCCTATTTAAGGTGGGCTCGCGGACGGCGAGCCATGGGTAGCTCGCTTTCCGATCGTCCGGTAATGGATCGAGCCCAAGACGTTGACGGCGCGCACTGTTCCCGCGCGCCTCAAGGAGTTGTCAGCAACAGCAGAGGCCCAGCTGGGTCGAAGCCTACCGGGGCCAGGGTTATCCGAAAGGAAACTCGTGCCTTGGTTTGAAGGCTAGAAGGAACGGGATAAGGGAAGGGAGTAAGAGTCTGACACTATCTCCCGCTCTACCCAAGGGCGGCGGTTGTCATAAGATGATTTTTGCCGCCGTAAAAAAAGACTAAGAAGCACTAAGAATGACATAAATCGCCAAAAACATTTCCCATTCATTTCGGTAAGAGTCAAACTTGTACATTGTCCAAACATTTTGTTTTGGGTAGGGCTTGCTGAAAACAGTAAGTAAAAATTATATACATACTTTCAAATATCTTCACATTATTATCACACAGAGAAAATCTTAAATGATTCTATAGAGTATTTTAATCCTTTCATAAAATAGGATAAGTATACTTTTTTATTTGTATTCTGGCATTTTTGCTGACTATCAAAGTTCTGCTGAGTTCAGAACCTCTTTAAAAGTTGTGGATGATCTCTTAAGAACGTTTTCCTGTAACTATAACGGTTAAGATACCTGCCTTTACTCACCCGTCCCAAAAATCTGCTCTGTAATATGTATATTGCTTTTTGTAAGAAAAATTGTTTTTGTTTTGTCTTAAGATATCATGCTTATAACTATATTTATTTGAAACTTATATATACGTCCTTTACGTATTTAAAAAAAAGAGAGCGTCTAGAAGCTGTACACTTATTAATTTTGTATTTGTATAGTAGATACAAAATCTCTAATTTCATCTTTTTATTTGATTAATAAAGTTTATGTTCTTTTGCTTCTATTTCTTCATTACAGGGTTAATAATCTGCAAGTAATCTTCAATCATGGCATAACAAAAGAATCGATTTCTTGATGCAGTATGCACAATGATTTGCTAAAGTGCAATAAGTACAAGATCGATCTCATTAACATTTTAAATGTTGAACAGTCATCATCATCATCCTGCTGCCCTTGTTCCATATTACTTAGGGTCGTTGCAACAAGGTTTTTTTCACTCTTTCTTATCAGCAGTAACACTATTATCGATTCTCTTTTCTTCAACCTTTTCTATGGCTGAATGTTCAACAGTGACTTTTACAAAACTGTGTGCTAAGAATATTTTATTACTATAAATAAATCTGCTCTCTTCATTAATTTTATAATACCTTGACCAATTTATATTTAAAATTATAACTATGGTATGTTTATTGCTACCATTAACAAACTCTTCAATTTC
This sequence comes from Mythimna lalbum, assembly GCA_949319445.1. Lineage (NCBI taxonomy): Eukaryota > Metazoa > Arthropoda > Insecta > Lepidoptera > Noctuidae > Mythimna > Mythimna lalbum. The sequence continues at coordinate 17,782,835 of OX439361.1, read as the reverse complement.
ATTATATTGTGTTATAGCAATATTAATTCCATTTGATCAAGCCATGTGCTTTTTTATTAAAAGCTATAAAATCTTTAAATTACAATTAGTAGTAACAAAATATGTTTTATAGTTTTGTTCTTCGGACAGAAGGTAGATATTGGGTTTTAATGACAATTAGAATTATTTATAGGCATTATGTAGCACAGTATAACATAAACAAAGTTAATTTAATCAATTAAATTAGTTCGTACATCAAAACATATTTGTTCTGATTGAAGACATCTGATAGTCAACATCAACCTCCTGTTTTTGTCTTCATTAATCTGTATTCTGTTTTTTTTTTTTTATATAAATTTAGCTATATATTTTTGGACGTCATCCATCGTTTTTTAGTCTTTCCATACTCTTATAAATGCGAAAACTACACTAATTTATAAATATCTATTAATTATTTTTCTTACGCCAGTAAGTATTTTTTCTCCTAGATATATATACTGGTTGGGATAAAAGATAATTCATCAATTTAGACGCGTCCAGTGTTCAGCCATATACAATAATTAAATTCTAACAGACTGATTCAAAATTCATCGACATTATTATGGTGTTACATTTTATACTATCGCCATTTTTCCCTTCTATGGTCAGCAGAACTGTTATTAAAGCCATGTGCAACAGTATGGCTTCAAGCCTACATGTTTTTGAAAAGTTTTTTTTTTGTTTGCATGGTAATAGTAAGTGGTTTTTATATCGCTTGTGGTGGCCATTAGGAATCATTTATCTAAGTTTGGTGTTGATAATTCCATGGCATTTATGCTGCATAATGTTTAGCTTGAGGTGAAAATTATATTAAATTCATTTTTATAGTGAGCTGAATTAATTTTATTTTTAACTTTGTATTTATTTTTGTACAGAAAGCTAACAGAAATGAAATGATTATTATTATCATGAGCCTGTTGTTAGATTCACTGCAGAGTGAAGGCCTTCCTTCTTTCTTCTTCTTTGCCCGAACTCGATAGGGTGGTGTCATTTAACTACCAAACTCCTAAAGCCATCTTCCGGTTCCATCATCAGATCAGCTCCATATCATAATAATTTTGCATTGTCATCTGATTTACACATGCATGCAGAATTTCAGCTCAATCGGTAGCCTAGAAAGTGTGTCAAATTTAATTTGTGAGATTTGATTACAGACAAACATCAGGACAGGTGAAACTCAATAAAAGCTTGTAAAAAAGAATCTCCTTTTGGTCCAACCGTAGTTCGCCGGTTCCTATAAGGCTATAGTTTTTTTTCTTTCTCAAATTCTATTAGAAACATAAATCAAGTTAGATAGTTTAGTTAAGGACATGGTCACAACAAAATTCTGACAAGATTTTTAAACCAAAAGTGTCATATCTTATTAGTAAGTGATAAATCAACTATTAACTCTAAGGAAGTCTTAGTATGTAGGCATGATTATTTAAATTATGTAATAAAGAAGCATCTACTGTATATTAGAATTATTATTAATCAGATAACATAATTTATCACCAATTACGAACCGACTATAAGTATCATCAATCATTTATAATTAGAAACACTCGGATTCTAATAAATCAATAATGAGAACTAATTATATTACATTTAACTCTTTTACATAAATGGCTATCTCTAAAATTCCTATAGATAGTTTTATGTAAGCAAGTGGCATTCGGTTATAACCGAAACGGGAATGGAACCCGTTAAGGGCCTTGTCGCAAACAACTTTACCAGAAATAACTTGATTACATTTGACGGCAAATCAGTTAAGGCAGCCAGTTAGGTTTGATCCGCGGACGGCGATAGTGTGACCTCGATTTCTGTAAAATTTGTAGGACATAGCGGGGGGAGGTGGGTCAAACTAAATCAGACTCGTATATCTCCTTTGATAGTTAGTTGTCTGATAGGAATCAGATTGGGTTTCATTGGCGATTGTTGGACTGACTCATGGTTGCAACGGCAAATATGATTTATGTCCGGGGATAATTTTATAGAAATCCGCAGAAATGTTAGGATTGTTGTTTATTTGTAACACTTAGCTGAGTGTCCTGATTTCGTTGTTGAAGACTCGGAAATGTTTGAACAGCTGCGAGGCTGGCAAATGGCTTGTTAGACTGTTACCATTATCATTAAGTTTGATAGATTTATTCAAGTGTGGAATTATTCATGAACTACGGTATTTTTAGCACAGATGCAAAGGATTGGTCGTTATGGCGATACTTGGGGAAGACCTATGTTCAACAGTGAACGTTTAAAAATGATGATTTTGTCGGTTAAAAATTTAAAATGATGGTAATTATGATGATTTTTAGCACAGTACATCGAAAAGAATAGTATTCAGAGTGGAAGTGACAATTAGCTAGGTTCTATTAGCAGCGCCTTTGACTGACAGTTTGTTTATTTATCACATAGCTGACCAATCACGTGACAGCTTTAAGCATTTAGGCGCGAAATTTAAACTGTAAACTAATTAAATCTGATTATTTATTTGCAACTAATGAATATTGTTTTCAAATAATTATACATTTTCGTAATAACGATATGTCTACTTGAAAAATGAAATCAGTCTTATAAATTCGTCAACAACCTTTTTTAAAACAAAAAAAAGATTTAAAATAGTTTCTTGCTAGTTTTGGGACAATGTGACAAATTTGTTTTATTTTCTGCAGTGTAAAAACACCCTTACGTAAAAAAAAAACTAAAACATAAAGTTTTGTACATTCGATCGCAAAAAAACACACTGCAGGGTGTTTTAGCTTCTGTACCCTTTTTTTCTTTCTTTTGATTCTGTGACAAAAACTAATATTTTTTAGCACATAATTGACCTTAAAAAAATAACATTTCAAAATATTCTCTTGGTCATACGATTACTGCTTTCAATAGTTTATTCGAACCGTGGACTACTCAATTACTCTTGGCCTTACATTACTTAATCCTGAACGACCGATATCTCTGCCTACCTTGTACAGTAGCGAGAATAATGATAGTTTTAGCCATTTCGGTTACAATAAATATTAATGGTCAATTTCTTTGGATGGAGTACCTTGTTTGTAGGGTGACGTAGTTTTAATAAGAAATTTACACAAGGTTGTGCTAGAAAAACCGAAAGAATCAACTAATGCAAAGTTAAGGAAAGTAGGATAGGTCATAATTTATTGCGATTTTTTTAACAATATGTGTATATGCAACTTAAATATTAACTCAAAAATACTAAGCCTAACTATGTACATTATCAATGTCCTTCTCCAGATCGCTGTCACCTGAAAATGTGCCCAGAAGACTGGTAGTATTATCACCTTGCATGACAATGCTGATTCGAGCAAGCTAGGACCTGAGGTCCTGCAGTGTCGATCAGTCGGAGTGACTTGTAAAATTCGGAACCCATAACTCAAGTGTTCAGACCCCAAACGACTTAAAACTGTAATTATTACCATTAAAGTTACAGTACCGTTTGTGCCGTTTCAGGGTTTCATCAGAGATTGAAAGACTTACTATGGACCTAAAACGCAAAGGAAGGAATATATGTGTTTAGTCAGTAAAACTCTGACACCTCCTCTTACTCCACTCAGAACGGGAGAAGTTGTTTAATAACTAACCTCAAAAAAATTACACTAACTTTCTGGAATGTCCAACTTAGGGGTCTTTAAGAAAAGAGTAAATAGGTTACTTCTAGGCAAGCGTGTTCCATCGTCGACCACATCATCGCTTACCATCACGTGAGATGATGGTCAAACGCGAGCCTAATCACTAATAATAAAAAATGTCCGGTAAACTTCAGAATTGTGGTCATCCTACCAGCATCGTACACCACAGTTTACAATGGCTACCGTAGCCAGTCGATTAGACATCTAGCTGGTCTTGAGCCATATTTGGGCCCACTGATAGTTATAATGCTAATAACAAGAAAACCATACTGCAGTGGGCTTTTGGCAGTACAGTTAGATTTAACTGGTTAGGAGATGTGGGTTTGCTGTGGTGGGAAAAGTTCTATCACCTACAAAATGAGTTTGGACTATTTCATGAGAATTTGTACTATGGGATTCCAAGGATAGGATCGACTCAGCATGGGCCCAGCTGGGTCGAAGCCTACTGGGGTCAGGGTTAGTTTCGAAAGATAGCTCGAGCTCCGGTATGAAGGCTTGAAGGGACGGGGTGGGTTTTTAATCAGTAAGAGTCTGACACTATCTCCCGCTCTGCCCAAGAGCGGGGGTTGTCATTAGATGTTTTCCTACCATAAAAAAAAGGATTGGATCGACTTAGCGCCAATTTATAAAGTCACAGCTATCAAATCAATCATCAACGATTGCATCACTGCTTACCATCAGGTGGGATCAAAGTCAAGCAATAGTTTATCATCATCATCATTTCAGCCGAAAGACGTCCACTGTTGGACATAGGCCTCCTCCAAGCGTCGCCACAACGACAGGTCCTAAGCGTCACGCATTCATCGGATTCCCGCGACACTAACTAGGTCTTTGGTCCACCTTGGAGGCCTTCCAACGCTGCGTCTTCCGGTACGTGCGTGCCACTCCAGAACCTTTCGTCCCCATTGACCATCTGTTCTGCGACTCGGTCTCCCAAAGGTCGATGAAAAGGGCTCGGAGTTTCCTTGCGTGATCACATCAAAAATGTAGATATCCGCAGGAGAACCAAGGTTACCAACATAGCTCGAAGAATCGCCAAACTTAACCCTTCAGATACCGTCAATTAGAGACACAATAGTAAGACAATAGATGCGCGGCCACCGGGTGTCGCTTGGGGATTCATGAATTAAGAGGCAACGGGCAGGGCACATTGCAATAGTTTATATTAATAAAAAAATATGTTAATGTGCATTATTGATACTTAGCTATTAATAGAAGTGCCATTCATCGTGGGTCAATAAAATGTATAAAGGAAGTGAATATAAAATCTATGATGATTCCACTAAGGAATTTATTACTTATTGGAATGGAATATTATTGTAATAAAAATGCTATGTTGACTGCTAAGTAATATATTTTTTTATTAATACTAGCATTATTTATTTAAACTTCATGTACAATTGTGGTACTTAGGCGGACTTAATGCAACATGGCATTCTCTACCAGTCAATCTTTGGGATAAAAAGACACACATAACACAAAAAAAAAAATCACACAACTATCACATAATGCCGTCTAGTCCCAAGCTAGGCAGAGCTTGTATTATGAGTACTAGACAACTGATAAACTTATTTAAATATTTCTTACTTTCTTCAGAACAAATGATTGTGCTCATCACACAAATATCTGTCAAGGGTGGGAATCGAATTCACAACCTCCGGCATAGCAGTCAGGGACTACTAACTACTAGACCAACAGGCCAGTTACAGTATTGTAAGAATGTTCTAACTACTGGTAGTTTGGACCCTGCTCCCATTACCGGAGGGGTTACAATTTTTACTGAGACTACTATTTGTGAGCATTGTTTTTTTTGCATTATTGGAAAAAGACAATGTAATCTACCACGCGGGCCCAGTTGGTGAATATCACATGTCTTCGAATTTTTGTTTCTAAGACACACCGATTTCCTCACGATGTTTTCGTTCAACGTTTTGAGAGCATTGGTGATGAAATAAATTACACAAAGTAATGGGCCTGACTGTGTTTGAACTCGAGACCTACAATTCGTAAGTCGGGGCCTTTACCATTCGGTTACCACTGCTCAGTCAAGGCCGTTACTACTTGGCCACCACTCTTCAGTTGGAGTCGTTACCACTCGACCACCACTGCTTTGCACATTAGAAATCTTCTGTTATCCCAAGAACACCTTTCCAACAGCATCTGTCCAAACAGCCACTGGGTTTCCAGTGTTACCAGGTATAAATATACATTAGGCATTCAGCAGGGAAGGTCGGCAGTTAATAAAATATCTTTTGTATAAGAAGGACTGTCTCTGAATGACAATCACGTTGACAGTTAGTGCGAATTTAAATTTTAGTGCTGTTGGAACGTGCAGGGGGTGTGTGCATTGTTTTACGGGTTCCATTAATTTATTGTTAGAGCCTCATGGCTATAAATTAACCTGCCTAAACGATTCTAAACTGTGCGTGGTTAAGATATGAGTACGTGACCTTGGTTACGTATTCTTGGATTATGTCTTTGCCATCGCCACTGGACTATTGCCGTTGTTGCTAAGGTGGGCTGTGCAAATTTTCGAAAGAGTTACCGCAACTCTGGAACACTTCCTTGAGAAGTGGCTGAAAAGGCGCCACGGCGTCGTCACCTTCCGCATGGCGCAGGGTCCTCATTAGACATCCTGTACCAGGTTCAAGCGAAAGAACTGCATGGGTTTCACTTTTGTGTAGATCGCCCGGAGGACGTGGTGGAGCAATCGGTAGAGGTGAGCCCCGCTAAGGAGGAGCATTGCCGTGTCTTTGTGGAAACGGTCGATGGTGGCAACAGGTTCAGGTCTTGATCTAGAGTGACGGGAAATGGGATGCGGTCGCCTCTATCTGCGAAGCAGTAATTATAGCCAACAAGGATGTTGACTGAAACAGGAGATGTACTGGGCGTCGGAAATCGCAGAGCGATCCCCGGCCACCACAGGCGCGGGCTTACAAACGACGAGCAATGGATAGGTAGTTCGCTGTCCGGCAATTCAGTAGCCGTCCAGAGTGACCCGAGTCGTTGATGGCAAATAGTGTTACGCTCCCCAAAGAGATATATGTCAGAAGAACCCAGCAGTGCCAAAGCCCAAAACCGAAGGACAAAATCTGAGACGCATCTAGAGCGAGAGAAGTTATTAATTCCAATTGGAACTGCACTGGCTATTCCAACTGGAACGAATAACTACTTAATGCATTTACTTAGTGGTAGTAAAACTTGAATCTCATCTACTTAGGAAGTGGAAACGCACCGATCCCTTATAAGGGCCATTTAGTATGCACAGTGTTCCTATTACGAGGTAACACTGTGCATATTTGTCAGTCAGGGTTCCGCATGCGGTTGTTTGCATAGATATTGGCGGTAATGCACTTTGTATGTATCAGATGGGCATAAGGACTGATTTTGCGTGACTTGTTTGGTTCTTTGGGTCTTGTCAATGTGAAATTCTCTCAGTAATGACAGTTGCCAAAATTCAGAAATATTTTGGACTGACTAAGTGACATTTTGACTATCGTTGTTTTTTTTTCGGTGGAGAAATCATCCAACGATATCCCCCACTGGTGGAACGGGAGATAGTGTCAGACTTTTACTGACTAAAAACCTACGCCGTTCCTTCGTGCCTTTATACCAGAGCTGGCTCCTACTCTTGCTGACAACTCCTTGAAGCGCGCGGGAACAGTCCGCGCCGCCGACAACTTGGGCTCGGTCCAGACTGTTACCGAACGGACGGACAGCGAGCTACCCATTGCTCGACGTCCGACTATCGTTGTGTTGACTTTTTGACTATCATAACTAAAACACCGGTAGAATAGGTGCTTGGATTCAGTAATGATGTAATCACACATACCTACTTACAGACTTATGTAGATTTCTCCAAATTTTTGCTAAAACACGAGTAGTTTTACACGGAGCGACTGCTTATTAGATTTCCACAACCCAGTTACTGGGTAACACGATACTTCTTGGATAGATTAATAAACTTCCTGGCATCTGACTTCCTGTAACAACTGTCAAAGATTAACAAACGGCGTTCAGAGACGCGGGGTGTCCGTAACATTGACACTAATGTAATAAAGAGCTAAAGATTGTTTTTTTTGTAAAATTAATTAATTTTGCACACCTTATTAGGTCATAGTACAGCGCACCTAATTTACCTATATGTAACACGTTTTTACCCATATACTTACCGGTATTATGCAAATAAACGTATAGATTGATTGATTGTCTGCAGGATCTCTGCAAGTACTGGTCCGATTGCTAAATTTTTTTCACCGATAGAAAGCTGCTTTATTCCTGAGTGGCATAGGCTATATTTTATGAAGGAGAACGAAGTCGCGAGCAAAAGCTAGCCGTAGATAAAATTAAAAAAGTACACATGAATTGAAAAATTCACATTGATACTTGCTTCCCCCCCCCCCCCAAACATCACGAATATATAGTATCTACCTATTTACCTATAAGATAAAAACATTGAGCTAAACCGACCTTTCACTAAAGTCACGATATTCCGTCGACAAGTACAGAATAATATGGAAAAAATCTTATAAGGGCTAAAGATTGTGCACACGAACTCATTTAACTGGATGTGTTTTAGATGTTATCGTGTGCTCCGAGCTTTATGATCGCTGATTATATAGAGCGCGGTGTAATAATATAATATATCCAACGTGATGGTTCTGTGGGATAAGAGCGAGAGAATATTTCTATTTCCAAGGTTTTTTGGTTAAATCAACGTGTGACTGACATAGCCCGAAGCATCGCATCTTAAGTGGTAGTGGGCAGGGCACATTGCTCGCAGAATATATGGTCGATGGGACCGTGGTTGATGGGGCCGAAAGGTTCTGGAGACTGCGCATCAGAAGACGCAGCTTTGGGTAGCCTCTCACGAGGACATACTGTGTTACCGATATAGACAGAAGAATTGCTAAAATTAAGTGGTCGTGGGCAGAGCAAATTGCTCACAGAACAGATGGTCGATAGAGCCGAAAGAGTTTGGAGTAGCGACCTCGTACTGTCAGAGATAGCATTGGAAGGCCTCCCACAAGGTGGACTGCTGACTTGGTGAGGGTTGCGGGAATTCGATGGATGCGAAACGAACAGGATCGTTGGTTGTGGCAACACTTGGGGGAAGCACGTGTTCCTAGAACACAAAGAATTGGTAGGTTTAGGTCAATCAAAGTCTGACACTCCCCCTCACTCCACCTCACTCCACCTCAGAGTGTGAGAAGTCATTGAATATATTCCCACCTCAAAATAAATCACATCGACAAACAAACCCACACAAAGCCCTAGTACTCACGTAAATCACTAAAGACCTTGACAGAACCCTAAGTATGATACCTAACTACCTAGACTAGACCTCTGTAGGTGGTTAGGTCTTATAGCCATAACTAATCTGTAAACTGATTGGTCGCTTAGCTCAAACGCGCCGACGATGTGGGCTGATTTTAATTATGTTTTTCCCTTGAAGGAAACGCTAAAGATACTGGTTTCTGTTGTATCAAAGTGTGGAATAAATTTGTTTTGATGCACTTAGGAAAAGAGTTAGGTTCGGTGGGTAGAAGTGAGGGTGGTGAACGATGAGGTAGTAGGTTTGATTCTAAGATAAAGCTGTGGAGTTTGGAGAGTGTTTCCGCATAAATTCGTCATCAGAATTCAGGGAATTACGGACTAATTGCTAGATATTTGCAATTCTAAGTAGCACCATATCGTCTCCCTTCCTAGAGAGAAGGCCTGAGTCCCAGCAGTTGGAAAAGTATAAGGCTGATTGTACTATATCGTCCGATTATATGCTTGATGGATCCAGCGTATTTTCAAGATCTTTTCTGTGTCATTAGTCCAGCTTTGCGCGGCAAAGTATGATTATGGATCCGACATTCACTGTTCTGTCTTCCGCAATGGTTCCTCATGACCACTAAGCCCACGGGGAAGAGAAAGCTTATTAGTAACTAGCTTTTGCCCATGGCTTCGCCCACGTACAGAAAATATAGTCTAAGTCACTGAAAAATACAGCAGCTTTCTATCGGTGAAAACAATTTTAACGATCGGACAAGTACCTACTTTCAGGGAACACTTCCTACATACAAAAAACACAAACTTTAGCTCTATAATATTAGTGTCAATTTTGAACAAGTTAGTATTTCATTTTTCTCTAACCACGGAAACAAAACCTTCCCTGACGTAGCCTATTCAATTAAAACCTAAGTATTCTCGTGCCATATTCTGTAACCTTCAAAAGTGAGGGAGTCCTCAACGCTGGAATGTCATTAAAGCTAGCCGTAATGTAGTAGAACTACCTTCATTTACCACCGCATTCGAACTCACCACACCTTGAGATGAAGGTGTTAGAGTTCAGAATGGAATGGTTTTGAGTTTTCCAATGGTACGTTTGAGATGGTAATTTTATAATAGTGCAAATCAGACCTCGTGATCGGGGCATTACTTTGTCGTGCAATGAATGCGTATGCAGCTGAGCTGACGGTTTTAAACTAGTGTTTGGTTGTTAGGGTGGAGAGGAAATTGAATGTTTTGGGATGAAAGAGAAGGGAGGAAATAGCTTCTGTTGCTTTTGGAGCAAGATTTTTTGAAGGAACAGTGATGGACGGTTGGAATATCATAAAATCAGCCCAAAGTTTAGTAAAGAGAGCCCTTGGGTCCTGGAACGTAAGGTAAAGAAGCAACATAAGTGTGGTTTTAGTCAATAATATCATCTGACACGCCTGCTCTAGAGCTCTCACTCCTTCTTTGAGCGGTGAAGCCATGGAATAATTCTCACCTTCAGAAAAAACCCAAAGTCTTGACTCACCTCTATATCTACACTTAATATTATAAAGAAGTAAAGTGAAAGTAAAAACTCAAAAATAAAGCAGCGTTCTATCGGCGAAAATTTAGCAATCGCAACAGTAATTTCAGAGATTCTCTCCTCCAAACAAACAAAAAAAAACGAACTTTATCTCTTTAAAATACAGTGTAAACTATTTACAAAATAAATATCATTTGTCATTTAATCAGAAACAAGCTTTTAATGAAAAAATGCTACATAATCAATTGCCTTATATATAATTAATACTTGTCAAGACGAATCATACGAGCCCAAACTCGATGGGGTTGTGTCGTTTAACTATTGAGTTGATTGAGTTCCTATAGCCACCTTCCGGTTCTATCATCAGATCAGCACCATGTCATAATAATTTTGTATTATCATCTGATTTATACATGCATGCAAAATTTCAGCTCAATCGGTAACCGAGAATTGAGTCAAGTCAAGTCAAGTCAAGTCAAGTCAAAGTCAAAATATTTTATTTCACATAGGCCTACATGGGCACTTATAAAACGTCAGAAGCTAGTGCACGGTTCCAAATTGGTCGTTTCCTATGGAGAAGAACCGGCAAGAAACTCCATGGTTACTCTTTTAAAAAATGTGTTTATTACAATATTCATTGATTTATGTAAGAACAGTGTAGACCAGTCAACACTGTACACAAAAGCACAAAATCAATCATAATAAAATAAAAAAAGTAAGTCGTAATAGAAAGTTATCTAAGTGTTTGTGGATTATACAGTGTTCTCACATTCACATTCCAAAAAGAGGCTACATAAAAAAGCAGGAAAATTTTAAATAATTACAACTGTTAACATAATAAATTACTAACAAATTTAATGCAGTTGAAGTCTAAATAATAAAAATAAAAAAATAAAATATTGCAAAAGCAATGCGTTAACAAAAAGGAAAAATAAATATATATAAATTAAAACAAAGGTGGAGCAGTCAATAGACACAATATTAATGATTTACCAGGGGGCCACATGTGCAGAGGCAGTCATTGCCAAACAAGCGTGTCTTCAACATAGTCTTTAACCTTGTAATATGCTTTTTTGGTTAGGACACGCTTAATATGAGTTTTGAACTTTCCCTCACTAAGTTCAGTTACCACCTTTGGCAGCTTGTTGTAAGTCAGAGTCAAGTTTAATTTGCTAGATGTGATTACAGACAAACATCGGGACAGGTGAAACTAAATAAATTTTTGTAAGAAGTAAAGTGTCACATAGAAATAAAGCAGCTTTCTATTGGTTAAACAGTACTTTCAGAGATTACCTCATACAAACAAAAAAAAAAAAACTTTACCTCTTTGTGATATTAGTGTAATCATCATCATCTCTGGACTCAGGCCTCTTCTGTAAAAGAGGGAATGGGCCGTAATCCACGCAGGTCCAGTGCGGGTTGGTGAATGTCACACGTCTTCGTATTTTCGGTTCTACGAAATTTTCTCACGATGTTTTCCTTCACCGTTTTGAGAGCAGTGGTAATGAAATAAATTACACAAAGTAATGCGCCTGGCAAGGTTTGAATCAAACCTACAACTCGTAAGTCGGAATTATTACCACTCGGCTACCACTACTCTCTATATTAGCGTAAACTATTTGCAAAATATTAATATGATTTGTCATTTAATCAGAAAAAAATGATACAAAGATGAGACTGATTTCTAAAGAAATCTTATGTGTATATCTATTATTATCTATGAAGACAATAGCAATACTACGAAGTTATGACAAAAGAATACCAGACGTACTACTATCATGCGTTTGTACTGAATCATTTTCTGGTTAAACTTGACATCGTTATTGTGACTCACCTTCTTTACCGACTTTGACAAAGGATGGTTCGGTTTGTCAGCGACGCATTTTTATTTTTCGGTAAGAAAAATCATACAATGACAACCCCTCCCCTTGGGTGGAGCGGGATATAGTGTCAGACTCTTACTGACTAAAAACCCACCCCGTTTCTTCTAGCCTTCATACCGGGGCTCGAGTTTCTTTTCGGATAACCCTGGCCCCAGCAGGCTTCGACCCAGCAGAGCTCCTCCTGTTGCTGACAACTCCTTGAGGCGCGCGGGAACAGTGCGCGCCGTCGACGTCTTGGGCTCGGTCCGGACAGTTACCGGACGGTCGGACAGCAAGCTACCCATTGCTCGCCGTCCGCGAGCCCGCGTCTACGGTGGCCGGAAATCGGGATCGGAATATACCAGACGTAGGTACTATCATGCGTTTGTATTGAATCATTTTCTGGTTAAACTTGACATCGTTATTGTGACTCACCTTTTTGACCGACTTTGACAAAGGATGGTTCGGTTTTTCAGGGACGCATTCATTAGTCGTGTTCAAAGAATTTAAGAATGACTTCTAGTATTCATTAAATAAGTATAAAACTGCTGCTGAACTTCAATAAAAAAAAAATCCGAAAAGAAAAACAATCCACTTTATATAGTTATGGATATTTTTTGTTCAGCTGTTGGAGCCGAAAGATTCTTCTGGAGTGGCGACCGCGTACCGGAAGACGCAGCGTTAGAAGGCCTCCTACAAGGTGGACCGATGACCTGGTAAAGGTTGCGGAAATCCGATGGATGCGAGACGCACAGGAGCAGTTACGGACGCCAGTTATGGTACCTGGTTGGCGACATAAATACATGGTCATCGGGTCACTCGGGTGACTGACGTAGATAGAGTAGTTTTGCTTTCGTATCCAGCTGTGCGCTGGCACCTAATGCCCGCTATGACTTGCCGCGACCGGTTTTTTACTTAGTCTCGGTGTCCAACTGACCTTTTTTAAATATTTTCGGTCCAGTCTGAGCATTGCCCTAAGACCACACACGTAAGTTCTAAGAATTAGTGCTTGCATAATTTAAATAATTAAGAGCAACGTAATTGTCAACGTTGTATTTTCATCAGCCGTCATGCCAATTCGCCTTTATTGCGACTTCGTTCATTTTAGATATTTCACTTAATGTAAGACGTTCATGTCTTATGTATGTTATTAGATTTTAATGAGAAGCACTTTTGAATTTATTTAGGGCTGTCCAGTAAGAATTCTCTTTTTATTTAATTACAGGCTGTTTTTGCATTAAAAACCTGCAACCTTTGTGCCTCACAAAAACGATTTTGATCGAAGAAGGGTTCTGGAGTGGCGACCACTTACCGGAAGACGCAGCATTGGAAGGCCTCCCACAAGGCGAACCGATGACCTAGTGAGAGTCGCGGGAATCCGATGGATTCGAGACGCACTAGCCGGCCTCCCCAAGTGTCGCCACAATGAATGAGATGGCACTTGGGGAGGCCTATCTCCAACAGTGGACGTCTGTACGCTGAAATTATAATGTGAGGATGATTATGATAATTTCTCTCACTGAAAAAAAAGTTGGATTATCAATACAGAAATGTGCCAACCCTAGCACGGCTGAAATTAACGAAACTTGATCCCTACTAAGAGTTTATTACAAGTAGTCCTGTATGAACTCTTTGTACTGAAACGTATCAATGTTCTTGATATAGGACGTAAGGGCGATACGTTACTTAATGTAATTAGGTTAGAGATGTATCTATTTTGAGAGTGACGAGGTTCAATGAAAAAACGGAGAGATACAAGCAAGATATGTTGTAAAATAGTAGAGACAATTATGTTAAAAAAGGTTCTTATAGCATAGTATTATGGAGGTAGGTGGACCAGAGAGTAAAGCCCCACATACCTCCGTTGTAAAAGAAGGATTCTCCGACCAGACAGTTGTTATTGTCTGGTGGGCTACTGCCCGATAGTTGATTTTGGGCTGTCGTATATATTCAAATCGCGCGGAGAACTTTGATTGCGCGATGCAGGATTTCGTAGTTCTTATGTGGCGTCATAGATGTCGCTACAGTATTATTAACCTTTTAGTGTTCCTACTGCTGAGGCTCAGGCCTCCTTTCTTGGAGGATGGACCGTAATCCCCATCGGACCGGAATCCGTAATCCCCATATGCTAGGCATATCTTAATTAGTTAGTTAGTTAGCCCATTTATGTCCCACTGCTGGGCGAAGGCCTCCCTCTCCCTTTTCCACACACGTCTGTCTTCGATCATTCCAGGCCAGTCCCTCTGGTATATATCAAGCTCATCTCTCCACCTTCGCTTTGGCCTTCCGCGATGTCGCCTTGCGTTCAATGGGACCCAGTAAGTGGCTCTTTTAGCCCACAGTTCATCCGACATGCGGCAAACATGTCCGGCCCAATCCCACTTTAGAGTAGCAGCTTTTCGGGTAAAATCTTCGATCTTAGTTTTGACGCGCAGCTCTGTGTTCCATACGCGGTCGGAAATTCTAACACCCAGGATACTGCGCTCCATGGCTCGCTGACCTTGAGCCTTTTTTTTTTTCTGTCGACGGGGAAATCATCATTGACGAAACCCGCTCTTGGGTGGAGCGGGAGACAGTGTCAGAGTCTTACTGACTAAAAACCCCGCGCCGTTCCTTCTAGCCTTCATACCGGGGCTCTAGTTTCCTTTCGGATAACCCCGACCCCGGTAGGCTTCGACCCAGATGCCTGGACCTCTGCTGAAGCGTCAAAGACCAGGTTTGCGCTCCGTACGTAAGTATAGAGAAAATGCACATGTCCATTATATCATATCTTAGAACCGAAAATTCAAAGACATCCATCTACTCGTGTTCTGGATCAAGGCTCATTTCCTCTACTAGAGATAAAACCTACCTGAATCTCCTCAGGACTAAATAGATGGACTGCCTGCAGTGGTAACATTGTAAGGCTGATTATGCTATTCTATATCGAGTACCTGCCTTTAGTCACACCAGCTAACAAAAAACCATGTCCCACATAATTACACACTAACACTCAACGGGAGCTAACATATCGTTATAATTACTCCATAAAGCGCTAATTGAGGTCACATCCATTGAGCCAGGGACTCAAAATAAACAGTTTGTTAAGCATTAGGGTCACTGCGATCAAATGCAGTTCGTGCTCACTAATTGTTAGAATTCATTACGAAATTGTCACGTGGTTGGTCTGTGGCTGAGTGTGACATGGTTCATTTTGGAAAGAGTGGTGTACAGGTGGTGTATCGATGCTTTACAGAGTCAAGCTTATCAGTAAGTGTATGTAGCTTATGTATAAGCTGTGTTACTTTTTGGTGCACAATAAAGTTTATTCTATTCTGTTCTGTTCTGTTCTGTTCTATTCTATTTTATTCTAAGTCCTACATATAAATGTAGGACTTAGACCCTAATCTTTTACTTGGTCTGGGTCTGGCCAATATCAGACGGTGAGTTATCCAGTGCTTGTAGTCCGATAGGTTGCACTTTCGGTGGCCGGGCGGACTCCTAAAACTTCAGATGTCTCCTGTGGTGGCCCGGGCGTGGTGTTTGCCTCTTTTTTACGCTTTTCGCCACCTCCGTCGCTCGCATATTGCTTCGCAGTAGGAATGGCTACTTCTCTCAATGGGACCAGAGCTGGACAGGAGCATGGCGGGTATATACAGCGGTGCTCAGCCTAAACTAGGCAGACCTTCACCAAGTTCTCCGGGTGACCTGCACAATGATAGGAATCTCCCAAAACAACCGTGTCCAGCAGGGACCTGCATCGCCGACACCGTGGTGACTTTCTAACCACTTTTCAAAGAGGTGACTTATCGCCGGGATTCGGTTGCGAGACATCCACTTGGATATCCATCCACCATACTTTGCACCTCCACGCACCATTTGTGCTTGTGTCCATGGACTGTTTCCTTCAGATCCGACGTTGGCAGGCCAGCAAGAAAAGCTCACCGTTTCGTAAGAAACCGTGTAGTATCCCCTTGCCATCCAGAGAGCCCCATTGACGAATTTTATAGCTTTTATCAAAGTCTACAGTATCTTTTATGGTAGCCTACAACCTGTATTACACCTGTAAAGATGTCAATTTATGCTTATTAAGCTAACAGGTTCAGCATTAAGACTATTCGTGCAAGAACTTTAGTTCATCTGGTTGTAACAAACGCGTACTGACATCAGCATTGTTTTAACCAAGGCATATGATATTGATTGTGATAATATTGCAGTTACTGATCGTTTTAACTTAATAATAGTATAGCTGATTGACTGAGGTTTTTTTTTTTTTTTTTTTTTCTTTTTTTTCTCTCGACGGGGAAAATCATCATTGACATAACCCGCTCTTGGGTGGAGCGGGAGACAGTGTCAGAGTCTTACTGACTAAAAACCCCGCGCCGTTCCTTCTAGCCTTCATACCGGGGCTCTAGTTTCCTTTCGGATAACCCCGACCCCGGTAGGCTTCGACCCAGATGGGCCCCTCCTGTTGCTGACAACTCCTTGAGGCACGCGGGATCAGTGCGCGCCGTCGACGCCTTGGCTCGGTCCGGACAGTTACCGGACGATCGGACAGCGAGCTACCCATGGCTCGCCGTCCGCGAGCCCGCGTCTACGGTGGCCGGAAATCGGGATCGGAATCCCGGCGGCGGCGGCGGGGGCGCTGTTGCCTGATGCGGTCTGCCTCCTCCTGTGCTAGCATTACTGCTTCGCAGAAGGAGGCGACCGCCTGCCACTCCTCCTCGCTCCGGACCATGGCCTGAACCAAGGCCCGGCGCGAGAGGTCTCCGCCGCCGATCGCCCCCACGAGGACACGGCGTTGCTCCGCCCAAGCAGGGCACACCTCAACTGTGTGCTCCACCGTGTCCTCCGGGCGTTCCGCACAGTGGCGGCACCCGGGCGTCTCTTCCGCTCGAATCCGATGCAGGAACCTCCCGAACTTGCCATGTCCGGTGAGCACCTGCGTCATGCGGAAGGTAAGGACGCCGTGAGGTCTTTCCAGCCACGCCTCAAAGAGGGGACTTACCGCCATAATTGTGGCGTGCCCAGCACTGGGTTGCGATAGTCGCTGATGCCATTTCACCATGAGATCCCGCCGGAGCTCTGTCCGCCATACCTCGACCTGTCGCGGTAGTGGACTTTCACCCCGGCGTTGCATCTCCACGCGCTTATCGTGCATGTGTGCAAGGACTGTTGCCTCCAGATCCCACGGTGGTAGGCCAGCCAGAAGGCTCGCCGCTTCGCGGGAGATCGTGCGGTAACCCCGCACCATCCGTATTGCCATGACCCTCTGGCAGGCGTTCAGTATGGATGCCGGTCGCTTTGCCAGCGACGGCGCCCACACCGGCGCCCCGTAGAGGGCCATGGACCGAACGATCCCCGCGTAGAGCCTCCGGCAGGAGGCGTCTGGGCCCCCAAGGTTGGGCAGGAGCCGCTTGAGAGCAGCCCCGGCCCGGTTGAGTTTGGGAGCCAAACGTCGGAAGTGTTCTCCGAAATTCCATCGGCTGTCGAGAACGAGTCCCAGGTACTTCATCGTCGACCCGACGCCGATGCGAACTCCTCCTACCGTAAGTTGGGAGTCTGATGGTGGCGCATTCCGAGGGCCGTGGAAAAACATGGCCTCGGATTTGTGCAGCGCCACCTCGAGTCCCAACTCCTGGATCCTACCAACGACTATCGCAACCCCGCGTGTCGCTAGAGCGACCGCCGCCTGGTGCGACTCTCCCTGCGCTAGGATCAGCGTGTCGTCTGCGTAGCAGACCACGCTGACCCCGTCAGGGAGGTCGCCACGCAGCACGTAGTCGTAGCCGATGTTCCACAAGGGTGGGCCTAGAACCGACCCGTGCGGAACACCGCACGACATCTCTCGACGTTTCCAGTCTCCCTGGTGACCGGGGTAGATAATGGACCTGTCCGACAGGTAAGCCTCGACCACTCGACAGAGGTATTCGGGCACCCGGTGTTACCGGAGTGCCCTCCGGATCGTACTCCAGGGCAGGGAGTTGAACGCGTTGGCAATGTCCAAGGACACTGCCACGACGCTCCTGCCCCGGGACACCGCAACCCCTGTCGTGAGGGCTCGCACGCGCATGATGGCGTCCACCGTAGAGCGCGCCCTGCGAAAACCGAACTGTCCGTCCGACAAGTTTGACTGAGGTGGTGACTGCTTCCCATGCCCTCTTTCTGTGTATCCTGATCTGGACCAGGGCCGGACGCGAGTGGCCACTGTTACCGATTGCTTCCACGAGGACACAGCGGTGCTCTGCAGACAGCCTTAGCCGAGCAAACCTCTATTGCTTGCTCTACCAAGTCCTTCGGACGATTTTCGATTTAATTTAGGAACATTACAAGGTCAGCCTTATAACTTTTCCCCAACTGGGACTCAGGCTTCTTCTCTGTGAGAGGCAATGGGCAGTGATCCACCATGCAGTTCTAGTGGCTACTACTATTGATAGATCTATCGGAATTAGACCAGAATTTAAGTCCATAAAAATATAGGAAAAAAACCTTTTTATAAAAAAATAACCGACTTCACTAAAAAATTCAATTGAATTTGAGGAGTTTACTCGATTTCGCCAAGATTCCATCATCAGATACCAACTTGGTGACTATGGGACCATTTGGGAAGTATACCCTTTCCAACAAAAACATACAAACATCCGAATTGAGAACCTCCTCCTTTTTTAGAAGTCGGTTAAAAAAAACTATGATAGTAGGTAGATTGAGCTAGGTAAATACTATGTCTAAAAGTGGTAATTACATGATTGAGAATGACGTAACTCATTTCTTTCAGGAGTAAGACTACTGCGCTTTTCTTTTCTGATTTACATTGTTGGTACTTGCAATGTGGAACAAAATTCAATAAAAAAGCGCTTGAAGCGGCCACAAAAAAAAGCTAGAAGCGGCCGCAAAAACAGTTGAAGCGCGCGACACCTCTTGTGTCCGGTGAAGCTTGAAGCCGCCACACGAGCCACCAAAAAGGCCGCCTAAAAATTAAGCTTGAAGCGGCGTTTTTTTGAAGCCCGTGTGTGGGACAGTAAACTTGTAACAGTTGAAGCAGTAGAGTAGTATGACTTAGAATCTAAAAGACAACTCAATTGAAATAGGTAAGTACTTCTGATTGAGTACAAGTCCCTATTATTGTGCTACTTAATCTTTTATTACCAATCATAATATTAAAGCTATATTCAAGTTGAAATAAAATGTCTTTTAAAAGGAACAATTTAATTTAACCGACATTATCAGTGTCATGTTATTTTAATATCGTTGAAGTATTAAATTGCTTAATCATTGTTTGATTGATGTTTATTAGTTTTATGGGACACTAGTTGTTTCCTGCGGTATAGTCTGCATCTTTGGATACTGTTTAAGTTCCTACTGTTTAACGTTGGTGCATGATGAATAAATATAAAATTTTAAAAATTGAGATCAACGCCATCTAGTGAGAATTTGGCCAAAGTCGGGTCCATGGCTTTCACTTTAAGGAGGATGCTCAAAGTTATCCCGCAAAATTCAAATTATTTACCTTTTTTTGCATTTTGCTGATCAGTGTCTTAACACTGACTGACATACAACTTGTTGTATGTTGATTAAAATTTGATGAGCGGCCATAATACATATTTGAATTTTTCATTAAATTTGCATTTATTAAACTAAGATGAGCTGGAACGGTTCAAGTATTGATGATTTTAATTACTATAATTCCGTAAATAAATACGTATTACGGACGCTAATAATATTTTAATCAACATACAATTTGATTGTGAGTTGCAATATGCTATTAACTTATGAAAATTTAAATTTCACTGTCTATCCCTGTGCTCTCAGCTTAAAGTAGGGTATAAGAATAAATAAAAAATAAACAGTATTCATTTCTGTTTATCTTCTTACAGGTACCAAGCCTAACGTAATGTAATATCTGGATCCGAATACATAGAAGATAGGAGAAAGAAGAGGTAAGTAAGCCAAAGTTATTAAAAAAAAAACTTTTAGAAGTAATGCGTTGCCTATGTATAATTATCGGTCAAACTCCTTTAGTCGACTCAAGCCGACATTACCCGAACTAGCGTTACATAGCTGAGTGTGACAGTTCAGCCTTATTTTTTAAATACCCAAAAACAAACTGCTCAGCTCAGTGTACCAAAAGATTTCTTATAAAAAGTACTTCAATTAATCTGTCCTGTCCTTAATTATACTTTTACGTGAAGATTCGCCAACAGGTCTATTGTTTATTCTAGACTAATTAGTACTTAAAAACCGGTTTCTTTATTACTGTTAATTAGAGTTATTAGCAGCTATTGAAAGTCCTTTCATGATGGGAATTTATATGATTATCATTTCTTATCATGAGCGCAGTTGTAAGAATGAACAGCGTTTTCAAACCTGGTGGTATTGAGTAATTCTCAATATAGTGGAAAATAAATATAATGTAATAGTGATCAGTTGTAGCCCTTTGGTAACGGTCCTTACTTACGATTAGTAGGTCGCGGGATCAAACCCAGCTGGGCGCATTACTTTGTGTGATTTTTTTCATCACCACTGCTCTCGAAACGGCGGCGGCGAAAGAAAACATCGTGAGGAAATCAGAATGTCCAAGAACATTGACATCCACCAAACCGCACTAGGCCTGCGTGTTGTATCATGGCCCGTGCCTGCTCCTAGAGAGAAGGCCTGAGTCCCAGCGGTGAGAACATTGTAAGGCTGATTACGTTATATTATTATTATAATCCAATCTTTCGGCATTACTTGCTATATTTAATGTTAGTGCGGTGCCTCTGTTCAGAACATGAGCCATACGTTGAAATGCTCCAAGTGTCCATTTACTTGCAATTTGGAGGATTCCATGAAGGCATTCATCAGATTGGGCCCAAAAAATCTAAGGAACATGACTCGTGAATCTCGACGTGAGACTCGGGTTCGGATCAAAAATGAAGATATCTGCAACAGAATCAAGGTAATAGACAGAGCCCGAAGAGTTGGCATAGGCAGGGCACATTACTCGCAGAACAGATGGCCGATGGGTTCAGAAGGTTCTAGAGTGACAACCACGTACAGGAAAAAAACGCAGCGCTTACAGGGCTCGCTCAAGATGGATCGATGACATGATGAAGGTCGCGGGAATCCAATGGATGCGAGACGCATAGGAACGTTCGTTGTGGCGACGCTTGGGGGAGGCCTATGTCCAGTAGTAGATGTATTCCGGTTGAAATTATGAAAAGAAAAGGAAAGCATTATTTGCTGAAATACAGACTTCAGTACTCAGCTTTGTTTTACTCACAAATTGGATAGAACATTTATTTGATAAAACACAGAAAATGAACAGAAAATACACCATAAGCATAATAAAATTACAAAACTAAGCACATATTGGTATTTATAAGACAAAAAAAACCGCAAAAATGGTGAATCAATATATTTATTTCGTTTTTTTTTTTTTAATTTAAAGGACATTGACCAAATAATTTTATTCATTGTTTACAATCACATTAGGTCTGTATATGTAAACTCCATCAATATTTATAACTGATGCTTCAATCTCTATTAATGGCGAGTTGACAGTGACGGCCACTAGTCAGGCCATGTCGTCTCCGAGAAATCATTTACATTGGCGTGTACATCACGGATGTGCCAAACATGGACATTTGTGGGCATAATGTCACTTAGAGATGTTTTGGAGTCCTTGTCGGTTTGTTTGTTTCTATATATAATTACTTTTTTTTTTATAATATTCCACAATTATCACACAACGGCTTTTATCCCAAGCTAAGCAAAGCTTGTGTTATAACTGACAAATATATTTTAATACATTTAGCATACCAGGAGGAGCGCGTCTACGAGAAAAAGAAAAAAAATATGGGCGCACATTATGAAAACAGATTTTTACCGCCACAAAATTTTACTAGTTTTATAGTAATTTTCCTCACAAAAGTATTGAAAAACGTCGTATGATACACGTGAGTAATTAATGATTACTGTTCTCGGTTCTTTTAAGACCCTCGCCATAGCACGGGTGTTAATACCACCTCGACGGTAATCACTAACATTACATACTTATATCATACTAGCTTTCCGCTCGCGGCTTCGCCCGCGTGGACTACAGTTTATATCGCGCGGGCAGAGACCCGAGCTCAACAGTGGAATTATAGATAGCCTATGTGTTATTCCAGTGTCTCTTCTACCTACCTACTAAATTTGATCTAAATACGTTCAGTAGTTTTTGCGTGAAAGCGTAACAGACAGACAGACAGACAGAGTTACTTTCGAATTTATAATATTAGTAGGGAGTAGGGATTGTACTAAAATCTCCAATTAATTATCAAACACACCCGCGAAACACAAGTAGTCAACAAATTCAAGTCCAGCGACAATTACTAAGTAGCATTGAAATTTGTTCTAGCAAACTCAGTTTCCGAGATTTGCGCTCACAGACTCACAGATAGAATCCGGAAAGGCATGCGCGACTCGTTTCGTTTACCGGGTACGGTTAGCATAAAAACGTAAATTTTTGTTTAGTGGCCTGCTGTGGTCTTCCCGTCCGATTATAATTTAGGTGTCTTCAAAGCTAGAGTGGTTAGGCTATTAATAAACTAGCGCGCCTCATCGTCAACGATTGCATCACTGCTTACCATCAGGTGGGATCGCAGTAAAGCACTAGTTCTATATCAATTAAGAAAAAAATAAAATAATAGTAAATTTAATATTTGTTTTAAATTATATAGGTAGGATTATCTAGACTCTAGACACTCACCGACCCCAGAGTCAAACTATTGCTAGGATTTTGTGGGAATTAGTGTAGTTTTACCACATGAGTAGATAAACCGTACAGAGGCAAAGCTTCAAACAACCGCTCAAATCAGTTGCACTACTGCAAGCGCGCGGGGAATGTGTGAGTGACCACCGTCCGCTTGTTGCGTACGCGACGAATACGCAACAAGCGGACGGTGGTACTCATGTGGTTTTACTTACCATTTGGGATTTTTTATTCCAATACCAGTGAAGGAGATGGCCACAAGTGAGAGGGAAAGGTCGTTCTCACGTCCCAGCCGCCGCAAAGTTGCATGGCGTTCCCCAGCCGCCGAAGGTGCAAGCGTGGTAGCTCGCCGTCCAGCTGTCCGATACGGACCAATCTATGGGCGACGACCGACGCGTTGCATTCTACGCTCGCCTCAAACATATGTACGTCAGCAAAACCGTAGGAACACAGTAGGGCAGATACTAATCTAATCCTATTGTTTCCAATTCCACTACGCACAATTACCTATTAATGGTCGTCCAAGCTGCGTTTTACAGACTTCGATATGAACATTTTTTAATTAACCAGAATCTTGATTAATAGTCCCGTGGAGGCCGAGTGGTAATGATCCCAACATACAAGTTGTAATTCGCGAATTCGAGCCCAGCCAGGCGCATTACTGTGTGTTATTTATTTCATCACCACTGCTCTCAAAACGATGAAGTCAAAAATCGGAAGGAAACCGGCATGTCCTAGAGCCAAAAATTTGAAGACATGTGGCATTCACCAACCCACACTGGGTCCGCGTGGAGGATTCCATTCCCTCTCCTAGAGAATAATGAGACCTGGGTCCCAGCAGTGGGAACATTAAAAAAAAGACTGATGATGATGATGATTGATGGTTAGTGTTAGATGAGGTGGAAGATGAATGAAAGAAGATGGTCTAGTACGTCACGATTTCATTACTTTTTAGTTAGACCTCTTGGCTATTATAAATATTTTAGTTACCCTCGTCCGTGCGTCACTGCGGGGTGCCAACTATAAACCAGCGGTGGGTTTTTGACGCCCAGTAAAGGCAAATGCTGAGGTGGTCACCCTTTTGGTGCGGGCACGCTCGGCGCATTCTGAAATTTAGTTCTCTTTTACTTTGTCTAGTTAGCCGTTGTGCTGTCTGCCCCGATTAAAAGTATTTCTATTCTATTTTTTGCCAGACTGGATCCATTTCTGCCAACCTTACATCCTCCACCGACAGCGCAATCAAGATCTCTGTTCGATTGAGTTATGACGACTCGCGCGCGGCGACGGAATGTAACCGCGGCAGTCAGACGCAGCCCTTACGACGATCTTATCTTTAGCTACAATAATAGATTGTGGAGGCTTCGACGCTTGATTAGGTTATAGTTTTCTTAGATGATAACTTACAGTATTGCAATTAGAAAATGTAATTTTGATTCCGTTAACTAATAAAGGGTTTTGTTACAAAGAAAAGTTTTAAATGCATTTTAATGTTTTTAACAGCTGCTCGTAAATTCATCATTTTCCCTAAAGTACCCCGCTAAATACTATCAATGAAAAAGCGACCTTGTCCCGTCCTATTATAATTTAAGTGTATTCTTAAGCTCTTAATAAACAACGTGCGCCTCACCATCAACGATTGCATTACTGTGCATCAGATGGGATTGGGCACGCCACGATTATGGCGGTAAGTCCCCTCTTTGAGGCGTGGCTGGAAAGACCTCACGGCGTCCTTACCTTCCGCATGACGCAGGTCCTCACCGGACATGGCAAGTTCGGGAGGTTCCTGCATCGGATTCAAGCGGAAGAAACGCCCGGGTGTCGCCACTGTGCGCAACGCCCGGAGGACATGGTGGAGCACACCGTCGAGGTGTGCCCTGCCTGGGCGGAGCATCGCCGTGCCCTCGTGGGGGCGATCGGTGGCGGAGACCTCTCGCGCTGGGCCCTGGTCGAGGCCATGGTCCGGAGCGAGGAGGAATGGCAGGCGCGGGCGCGGGCTCGCGGACGGCGAGCCATGGGTAGCTCGCTGTCCGATCGTCCGGTAATGGACCGAGTCCAAGACGTCGACGGCGCGCACTGTTCCCGCGCGCCTCAAGAAGTTGTCAGCAGCAGGAGGGGCCCAGCTGGGTCGAAGCCTACTGGGGACAGGGTTGTCCGAAAGGGAGCTCGTGCCCCGGTATGAAGGCTAGAAGGAACGGCGCTGGGTTTTTAGTCAGTAAGAGTCTGACACTATCTCCCGCTCCACCCAAGAGCGGGTTTTGTCAAAGATGATTTTCCCCATCGACAAAAAAAAAACCATCAGGTGGGATCACTGTTGACAGCACTAGTTTTAATCAGATAAAAAAATACCTTCAGTTTTATCGACAAGACAACCTTAGAGTAGGTACACTATAAGTGCTGTACTTTCACTACACGTACGGTACCAATCCGGCTTCACCCTTACGAATTACGATCATATCAGTAACAATCATGGATTGCTGTCTGATCGGTAGCCCTGATCTAGTGCACTATCGACAACCTAGGCTCAACTAACAATAAGCCGTTGTAAGCTTCGAGCTTCGTGGTAACTTGTTCGGTCCTTTTAGACCACATTAGTGGACTTACTCTTCCGGCGTGGTTAACTATATAAACCATCTGTTATCATCTATCATCATCATCATCAGCCTTTTTAATGGTCCCCCTGCTGGAACTCAGGCCTCCTCTCTAGGAGAGCGAATGGGCCGTAATCCACCACGTGGGCCTAGCGCGGGTTGGTGAATGTCACATGTCTTCGATTTTTCGTGTCTAGAACATGCCAGTTTCCTCACGATGTTTTCCTTCACCGTTTTGAGAGTAGTGGTGATGAAACAAAGTTATCCGCCTGGCTGGGTTCAAACCCGCGACCAAGCTCGTAAGTCGGGTCCATCACTACTCGGCCACTACTGTTCTCCTATGAGAGATAGAACGAAACAACTTAAGAGGGCTCTTTTCCACTTGCTTAACATCAAAAGCCTGTTGCTTAATCTAACGCAATCCAACGCGATGTTTGATGAAGAAGCAACGCGAAAAAAGAAAGTGAACACCTGAAAACTCTGTTGGCATTCGGTAATTTGATCGATTGACTCGAATATTTCACAAAACTTGTTCCAGGAAATACGTGTTTTTTTTAACTCCATTCAGAATAGGCTCGCGCTTGACCAATATCTCATCTGATGGTAAACGAAGATGTGGTTGACGATGGAGCACGCTTGTCTAGAAGTAACTTATTCAATTCACTAATGACTTAAAGAACCGCAAGCCCGACATACCCTCATGACATACTCCGGCAGGGAATCCATTCCTTAGCTGCACGTAAATTTTGATACAAATGCAGAAAGTTGCAGTAACAAATTTGCACGTGTGTCAAACGCCTTTTTTCAATATATTTCCGAAGAAATGACTAAACGAGGGTTGACCCTCGACTCGTGAGGGTCGACGAACGCCCAGCCTGGTACAATATATGCAATGCACTTTTCTGCACTATTGCGGAAAACAGTCTATTGCGTGCCTAAAATTAGTGAGATAAGAGCTGGTTTTCAAGTAAGGATATTGAAAACAAATGAACATAATAGACATATAACTAGGTCTTCAGAAGTTATTAGCTTAGCTTAATCTGTGAGTCAAGACTATATCAATAAGTAGGTACAGGGCCTCAATAAATACAGTAATAAAATTGGCGATAAGACGATAAGTAAGTGTAAACCCCTTAATTAAAATTTATATCTAACAATTACAGTAGCCAAAGTCTACAGAATGATTGAAATAACATTTATATTACACTAGTTGTGCCCTGTGTCTTTGGTTACAGCTTAGTCCTTATAGTCGTGGATATTTCTCAATAAAAGGACTATTCAACACCAAAAAAAAATTTAATACGCGCCATTTTTACTGTCTTCCGCACTAGTGTAGAAAAGTACGCGAGCTCGCCCCCGCTAATATTTATTGTATTTATCGTATCAAGCTGGGCGTTGCGACAAGTTGCGCGTCAATTTCCTCTTATTTTCTCGTAAGTGTACTGAAAAAGTAGTTTGATACACGTGGAAATTCACTGTAATATTCGGTTCCATAACACCCTCGCCAGCGTCTCAGGCGAATACCACCACGGCGATAACTTCGGCCGTTCCTTTTAATAGGCTAGTTGCCGTAAAAAATGAAATTATTCCGTCTTTTAAATTATTCAAAAATAAGAGACATGTATTTTTTTGTTTGTAAATTAAACCAAATATGACAAAGATATAGCCCATTAAAATTACGTGTAACGGCACGCCGAGCTGCATTTTTTCGCACGGGGGGTGACGTCGCTATATCTTTGTTATTTTTTGTTTAATTGAAAACATAAAAAATACGTGACCAAAATTTTTTTATTATCTAAAATACAGACTAAATAAAATGTCGTTATTTTGACCCTGAAAACTACCCTAGATCTTCCTCGATAAATGAGCTATCCAAAACCAAAAGATTTTTACAAATCGAACCAGTGGATCCCGAGATTAGCACGTTCAAACAAACAGACTAACTCTAGCTTTATACTATTATATAATATAAATAAGTATGTATTAGTATAGATTGGTATGCCAATCAATTCAGAGAATAATTAACGGCACAAGTCTAAGCTTTAACAAAACGTAATTAACTACATAAAATAACTAGTGATTTAGTCGAAGTATTTGATTTGACTTTCATTCAGCCTTGCCAAGTTAAGGCGTGTAGTCCCTTGAACTTCTGTCCCGAGTTAAACACACACAAACTCGTACTGCCGTTGGTGGCAGTATAGTTTATTATTTTGTAAGATTATTTGTGTATTTATCTATTGGCCTTAGTTGCCCAATAATAAAGGATTATTATTATTATAGAGCCCCGCTAACCTTTAAAACTATCCTCTTTACCACATAATAAGTGAATCTTTGAATAAAACTGATGTAGGCATGTTCCATAACATTCTAAACTAAATACATAGTTACATTGCAAAAGATTTGCTCGAATTTATAGCCCATGTTTTGTGATGTATGTATAATTGTTTAGAATACGGTGATACTGACATAGGTTATTATATACGTAAAATTTATTTATAGGGGATAAATAAATTAAGGAAAAAAATAATCACATGTGAATCTATCTACTACTATAGATTTCACATATGTATGTATACAACATTATTTTTAGTTTACGAAAAATCAGAATATAGTTTGTTCAGAATCAGTAACTGAATGGATTTTAATAATTTTTACACCATGTTATATTTTTATCCAAAATATATTTAAAAGGTCACAAGTTGGACACCACCGACACTAAGTACAACATTGGAAGGTCATGGCGGGCATTAGACCCCAGAAAACAGCTGGGTGCAAGTGCAAAGCCACCCCTCAGTCGCCTGGATGGCCCGGTGACTATGTATTTTTGCTGACATAACAAACTTATAACTTTGTGATTTTTCATGATACAGTTATGAAATTTTGTACATAGATTCTTTACATAAAAATACTAGACATGTGTTTCGGGTTTTGCATATACTACAACTAATTTTGTATATCTACTAACCCAGCCATTACCGAGGAGTATGATTCAGAAAGTCACAGTTTTATGGCACTAATTGGGAGCAAGGGCCTTAACGACATCGAGGCATTCTGTT
The DNA here is from genome assembly GCA_949319445.1 of Mythimna lalbum. Lineage (NCBI taxonomy): Eukaryota > Metazoa > Arthropoda > Insecta > Lepidoptera > Noctuidae > Mythimna > Mythimna lalbum. The sequence goes on along the minus strand of OX439361.1, from coordinate 17,754,187 downwards.
GCCAATGCTATTGTATAACTTACGTAGGGTTCCTATAAGTTACCGGTCGGTATTGTAACTACCCGATTTGTTGTATTTAAATTGAGCATGGTTCTAATCTCAATATTCTTGTCAAGTAGAGTTTAAAGTTAGTGGATAATAGTGATCAATGCTATGCTATGCATATAATACATGAACAAAGTGTTTTTTATCAATATCAGACTCTAAGAAAGTGCTATGGGCTTCTATAAGTGCTAAAGGATGCTATTCTTAGTTGAAAAAAAACCGTATAAAAATCAGTAAGATTTAAATTACTTATTCTGTTAGGCTAGATTGTAATCAGTTATTAAGAAACTTATTCTTAATAATAAGAATAAATTTCTTAATTCGGTCCTCAAGATACAGGCACCGCCGAGTTTGGGGACCACCGTATAAACTACTCAATGAAGATGATTGTCAATAGTTACATTTCTGCAATAAGTTACGATTATCATAATTTAAGGCAACTCTCTGTAACAATGGTTCAATAAATTTATTATTATATTATATTATAACTCAGTAACTCAGCCGCCAAACTAAAGTGGAACTGGGCAGGTCACATCTGCCGCATGTCGCAACAGAATTGGGCGAAAGTAACTACTGACTGGATTCCGAACAGCAGGAGCCGGCGACGCGGTAGGCCCAGAAGGAGATGGCGTGACGATTTGGACTCCTACCTTAAGGATTGGCCAGAAGCGGCTAAGGACAGAAAAGAGTGGAATAACGGAAGGGAGGCCATTGCCCAGCAGTGGGACACAACGGGCTCATAATAATAATAATTATATTATATAGAAAAAAAAATATAGAGTTCCTACGATTACCTTTACTGCCATTTTATATTATCTACACTAATATAATAAAGAGGTAAAGTTTGTCTTTTTGTTTGTAGGAGGTAATCTCTGAAAATTCTGCACCGATTGCTAAATTTTTTTCACCGATAGAAAGTTGCTTTATTCTTGAGTGAGACTATATTTTATGTATGTGGGCAAGGCCACGGGCAAAAGCTTTCAATTTATATGACAGAACAGATGAAGAATAGCAGAGGAGCAATGATAGCTCAGTGGTAACAGTTCCGACTTTCGAGTAAGTAGGTCGCGGGTTTAAACTCAGCCTTACTTTGTGACATGAAAACGGTGAGGGAACCGGCATGTAATAGTACCAAAAATTCGAAGACATATGACATCCACCAATCCGGACAGGACCCGCGTGGTGGATTACGCCCCATCTCCTGTCCTAGAGATGAGGTTTTTTTATGGTGGGGGAAATATTCCAATAACCACCCCGCTCTTGGGCGGAGCGGGAGATAGAGTAAGATTCTTACTGACTAAAAACCCACCCCGTTCCATCTAGCCTTCATACCGGGGCTCGAGTTCCTTTCGGATAACCCTGACCCCAGTAGGCTTCGACCCAGCTGAGCCCTGCCCTGCCTGTCCTGCTGCTGACAACTCCTTGAGGCACGCGGGATCAGTGCGCGCCGTCGACGTCTTGGGCTCGGTGCGGACAGTTACCGGACGGTCAGACAGCGAGCTACCCATGGCACGCCGTCCGCGAGCCCGCGTCTACGGTGGCCGGAAATCAGGATCGGAATCTTGGCAGCGGCAGCGAGAGCGCCGTTGCCTGATGCGGTCGGCCTCCTTCTTGGCTAGCATTACTACTTCGCAGAAGGCCTGCCACTCCTCCTCGCAGGCCCGGCGCGATAGGTCTCCGCCGTAGAGAAGAGGCCTGAGTCCCAACACTGGGAACAATATAAGGCTGATTATGTATGTACGTATGTTATGTAAAGAAGAATAGATGTAATTATTTAGTGACTCACACTGCACTGTGCAACAAACAAAAGGTCTTTATGCAGTTACTGTGTACCTTTGTCTCAACTTATATATACCTGGTGGGCGTCATAAAAGGATGACTAACTGTTTATATAGCTATAGCATAGCTAAGTAAACAATCATAATTTTAGTATATATGCGAAACCTAAAACCATTGCCCTATGCGACAGGACCGGTCGTTGTGGCGACGCTTGGGGTAGGCCTATGTCCAACAATGGACGTCTTTCTGCTGATACAATAAATAAATAATAAATAAATCTTTATTTTTGTACTACAATTTAAATAGATTTGTACACAGTTACAATTATTACTAATGTTGTACATAATAGCAAACATACATTCGAACTGCTGCCTCCTAATCTAGGCCAAAAGCCTGTGTTTAAGGAGGCAATGTTCCTCTAGAAGAATCAGATAAGACAGACGAATAATGATAACACCTGTCCATTTTTTTAAGTGTACATTACAAAATACTTCAAATTCCTCACTATACTCAGCCAGTCCATTTTCGTCATCTACTTCAAAGTCATTATCCTTGATAGGTCGTGCAGCCCGTGTGGGTTCTGCAGCACCGATTTGTGTAACAATTTGTTCATTTTATCTAACAACAGTGCATACTGTTCAATATTTATCAGCATCTGGCGCCTGTACTAGTCCAGGTTGATCACTTGTCTATTATTTCTTGTACAATTAACTATTTCATTTCATTGCTATGAATATTTTAGTTATTTGCTGTAGATTCTTGTTCTAAGAGATTAGGTATTTGCACTGACTTGATGATATTGAGGATCGTTTTGAGAATCTATATTCTAATAAATTACTGGAATATAATAAGCATAAGCATAACCAGCCTTTTTTATGTTCCCACTGCTGGGACTCAGGTTTCTCAGGTCACCACGCAGGCTCAGTGCTGGTTGGTGAATTTCACGTGTCTTCGAATTTTTGGTTGTAGGACATTCCGGTTTCTTCAAGATCTTTTCTTTCACCGTTTTGAAAGGAGTGGTGATGAAATAAATTACACAAAGTAATGCGCCTTGCTGGGTCCACCTGCGACCTACAACGAGTAAGTTGGTGCCGTTACCACTTGGCTGCCACTGCTCAGTGGGATATTATTATGTGCATTTTATATTATGAAGTTACTGCCTACTAACTCGGTAAATGTGCTACCCATATAAATTAACAAAAAAAAAATGGTGCGAGTAGGAGAGTATATTCTTACTACAATCCTACTCGCACCATTTTTTTTACGATTTATTTTAAGATCTACCAAATTTACTAAAAACACAAAAATCGATGAAACCGTTTTGTAGGAGAATAGGTTATATAGTTAACAAACATTTTGACAGGAGATTTTTATCTAATAGATTATTATTGTCAACCATATTTTCAGCTTAATTATTTATAATTGTCATATCGTTGTCAAAAAATAATAATTATGTTAGTACCTTGTAATTTCGTGTTGAAAACCAAGATCGCGATGTTACATAAATAAATTTGTATTAAAAATGTAAATGTTGCTGTGCCCTTCCGGGGTTATTTGAAACAATATAATTATGTATGTAACAACTATTCACAACATGACTGCAAATAAATAAATAAATGGTTTCTAAAAGAGTGTAAAACTAAAAACAAACAAAAGTTTAGGCAGAACGGAAGGAAAATGTTAGCAAGGAACATGATACCACGCTGAGTCCATTTACATGGAGGGCGCGGAACCTAATCGCCTTGATCATGATTTAAACGACATTTCAAATTAAACTGTTTAACGAAAGACCATTAAAAAAAACATAAATTGGTCCTAATTTACCTGCCTACTGAATCCAATAAAACGATAATGGACACAAACCTAACGACCATAGATCACGAAAAATTAACAAGCATGTCCATGGACAAAATAAAATTTTGACTTGAATCATTAAACTAAATCAGAGACAATTTTTCTTTCTACGGATCTCGTTAATCCAATTGTTGGACCGGCTCCCAGCGCCCCCTGCCGGGAATCGTGGCTGCACGCGCAAATAAAATGCTAATTCGCCAAGTAAAATCTGTTTTGATTAAATTTAAAGTAGACAAGACAGATTTTTTTCCTTAACGGCTTAAGGCCGGTTCTATAATTGATTCTTGGTCGCATTAATAAACGATTTAATTAATAAAACAGCACCCAACCCGTTTAACGAAATGGAAAATACTAAACCGTATTTGAACGCACACACAGCGCCACGCTGCGGCGAATAGCCGAACCAAACTGGGAAAGCAACCCCTTTCTCTCTCAGTGCTGCCACCCCTAAGGTGAAAGTTTACGAACGCTCTTCCATCGTAAAAGTTCTGCTATTGCCCGCTAGGTGGCGGCGACACAGAGCGTCCCGAAGCATTCGCGTCACTTCTTTGCATGTGTGCGTGACAGAGCGAGACCGCGAGTGAAAAATAAAAAAGGAGTAAAATAGACAGCAATATGTGTGTATACAAAGGCGTGGTTACGTGCATGCAAGCATTTTTTTTTATCGCAAAAATGGCCGGAACTTTACACTTTTTGCGTTAGACCATAAAGTCGCAACTGCATTAGACGCGATAGAGCTTGAACTTTATGTGTGGTTATTAAGGTCGAAAATCAAACATGACCTATGTTGAAATTGCGTTTAGACTCTAGAATGTGGCAAAATAATTGGCGTCACCGGCGTCGCGGCGTCACTAGAAAGAGAGGATATAACGCAGCTAGCGTCGCGTCGGAGCAGTGCCTCCCGACGACCGTTAGAAGGAGGGGGATGGCGAGTTGGCGAACGAGTCCGCTAGACAGAGACGACGCGAAAAAAATGACCGAAAAAAGCTGTTTTCATTAAAGGTGAGCTCCGCGATAGAAATTACAGAAACATGGGCGCGGTTTAAAAAATTGTTAGGGGCGCCTGCGCCCTCGGTAAAAAGCCGGTGCGGAAGTAAAGGGGGAAAGAGACGTTAGTGGCATTATGTGACGAGTTGCAGTGGTGACGCGCGCCGCGAGCGGTCGCCACCGGCGCGCGCCAACAAAAACAACAACCGCTAATTATCGCGATTAATAAGCGAATACGGTCCGGGTGCACCGGCCCCACTAGTAGAGGCCCATCGAAACGAAATGGTTCCCAAACGTGTGCTCTTGTGAACGTTCTAAGTTTAAATTTCAAAAGGTAAATATTCGAACTGACACTTCGAAAATAACCTAGAATTTCTTGTGAGGGCGATGTGTGGCGATGTCGTGTTGTTTGTTCGATATCCACTACAGCGCGATGACTGTGCCGTTTTCCCGCTCAAACTGGCAATGAGTCGTATTCGAAACCGCGCTTTTTTCGTGTGCCCGTTTTCGAACAGTGAAAATTGATAAACGTCTAAAATGTGAGAACTGTTGAAACGGAAACTTTAAAGGCAATGTTACTGAAACTAGTGGATCCAAATGGAAAATTCGACGATCAAAAAACGAGTAAAATACCAGATGATACAGCGGGGCGAGCAACGGTTTCTAAAAGTAAATATTGTAATAAATACAATGATCACATCTGAAGGATATTGGTCGACTTTAAATTTTAGTACAACGTGCTAAATGCCGAAATAGATGAAAGCATTTCAGCATGTCATCTAGATAAACTAGATATTTTATTGAACTCACACCTAAACTATATTTACATGCACCTAAAATAGAAAACGGTACAGTAAATACAACTTAGATAGCGAAATACGTTATCTCAAGTATGAGTGGTGTATTTTCTTACGGTGAAGTTAAAATAAATAACATCATTTCCAACTATGTAATATAACTTCAAAGTTAATGTAGGTACTTCTAGTAACAGAAATGGTAAGAAAAGCGTTCAGAAAAATAAAAATCAAATAAAGCTGTGACACATATTTTATAAATAAACTCGTAAATATCAATTAATTTTTAAACTAAAAATAACTGTTACCAGTACCTGTTATTTTAGCGCGTCATAAAATCACTGGTAGTATTTAATTCGAGATAGATGAATAAATAAAAAGGAATCTTTATCAGTGTGATATTTTTTAAGGTAAAATGAGAAGAACCAAATAATGTTTATCACAAAGCCAGTGTCATGGCATTATCTTACTGATACTGTGTCAGGTGAGAAGTGATAAAATCATGTATTTTTAAAACTTCTTTGTGATATAAATAAAAGTAGATTATATTCTCAAAAAATTTAAAACTAAAACGTTATGATGCATGTGAATTGATTGTTGGCTATCATTAATCGTACCATATTTATGTTTAAAAGAAATCATCAAATAACTTCTCCGATTCTAAGTGGTGGTGAGTTTTATAAGAGAATTCATCAAATAGAGTGGTGGGGTACCACTCCTTCCACTCTGGGTGATACGAAAAGAAGTGTCAGACTTTTATTGACTAAAAATTTACTGTATTCTGCCAGTTACACTTTGCGATTCAAAATTGCGGTAGCTCTTTCAATAATTTTTGCAGCCCCGGCAGGCATCGGCCGCAACTGCAAATACCCCGAAATACCAAGAATGGTTTCCTTATACTTAGAGTAAATACACTACTGACATTATGTTTGTTGACATTGTGGCCAATATCTTTTGGCAAATGAATAGCCTTTAAGACGACTTTAATCGGAAACTTCTGTGACTCTAAAAGTCTATAAGATAGTTCTTATACAGCTTCGTTGAAAGACTGCAAGACTGTGATTGTTCCAAGTTAATGCCGTGTGTTTTCTAAAACACTATTTTCGTAATATACAACTGGTTTTTTACTAGTCATATTTTATTTGATTTTGTTACGAGAAAATATAATATCGATGGCGATAAAACGTCATCTAGATAGAGTTTGCCACGACTGTGAAAATGTTTAATGAAAAAAGATATTGTTTTAGGCTTAGAATTCTTTTATTAAAAAGGAAAACATTTACATTGTTTCTTGATACATATATATATATTTCTGTAAATGGAGTCTATACAAAATCAATTAAAACCCGGCACAAGAGTAGAGTTCTATTTTCCTGTTATTGCCAGCAGAGCATATTATGCAAAATAGACGAGCTAATCCATTTTATCATATCGTTTTATAAGTAACGTCATTCCATCCATTATGTAGGTTTAATCATGAACATATAAAATGGAAGACAAAAATCGAGAAGATCAACCAGTTTTGCTCTTTTGCGCTTAGCTGTTTCCTGATTCTAACCTGTTTTATTAATATCGAGTCAATTTAAAAAAATGCATTTTATCAGACCATGAAGAACTGTATAACTGATATCATAATCCTGTTTTAGCCATAAAGTCTGTTCCTAGTTTAAGTATCCAACATCAAATATACAAAGACTATTTTAGTACATGTTGGGCTAGAAAATCAATTTGATTAGGACGCTCAATAAAAGCAAACTTCCAAAAGAATGTCATCGAGATAAATTTAACTGTAGAGATTAAGTTTATTACATAGAACCCGTAAGGAACTCGGCCTAGCTAGAAATACTAAAAACTGGATAATAAATTAGCCGTAACACCTGTCCCCGTACAACGGTATGTACTAAATTATTCTCTTATAACTCAAAAATCTGGTTTTTTAAATCACCAAGATATAACCAGTCGAATAAACATAAATGATAAAGCTAGCTGGTTGGACAAAACTACACACCAAATGCCCTCTAACCAATAGAAATTCGTAAATTTGAATTTTGAATTGCGAACGTGGGCTCGCGTGTGGGTGTTTGTTCTCCCATACCAACTGTGTAAACGATTTTCTGTCTCGATTTGATTATCAAATTTTATTTGTCATAACAACATCGAGGAGGTAACGAATACGGTCTTCAAACTCGAGAATTCTATAGCATATGCTTTGATATAAATTTACAAAGGAATTTTACTATATTTTTATTCATAAAGCAAGTTTTGACTTCTACCCAATTATGTGGCAAAATTAAGTTGTTGCATGCAAATCTTATTCCGCTCAAATCTTTATTATAGTCTCATTATTACTTTGTAAAATACCGATTTAAGACTGGCGGGCGGACACTTGGTCTAAAAACATAAATCATGTTCATTTTCCAAACGAAATATTCTCTATACTTGAACAGCTCATCTGAAAATTAAATGATAAATTTTAATTAAACACTTACAATACAGTAATCTTTATTAACATCTCAGGTAGAAATGCGAGCTTCGATGTCGAGTAAATTAAACCGAGCAATATTCACTGATCCGTGAATACGCGTCAATTAATAATTTTCAATGTCAGAAGAGTTGGGGCGTTCGAATGCCACATGGCGTGGTAGATCCCATTAAGCTGAAATGAAAGAGAATGAAACAGAGCCTACTTTATTAAATTTTTAGCTGCTCTTCTTAGCTACATGTACTTACAAAGTCTGACACTATGCCACTAATGCCACTATTGCATCGCCCCGCGTTTAAAGACACACATGCGTTACGCGGCTCAACTACCGATGATTTTCTGTCTCTATCAGTCTTGCAGTAATTGTAGTGCCCTCTCTGTCTACACGCACGATCTGATGTCGGTCGCACGTCGCAGTTCGGTCATCATATCCCTCGGCTCCTATAGCTATCGCATAGGAGCTAGATTGGCGCGTCGCGTATTCAAAATAGGAACGTTAGTAATGGAGTGGTGTACGGTGGGGTGGATGTGTGCGTGCGAGAGAGCCAGCGACCCTCCCCCGCGCCTCCGCCCCCGCTCGCGATGCCAGCCGAGCGAGTGGCGCGCGTTTACACAATCCGTTGGTTCGGAGCGCGGGCGACACTCGCGTTGGATGCGTGGCTTCTTCTTGTGACGACGATCGACGCGCGAACACGTATCGTCAATTGTTTTTTTTACAACATCTTGAAACTCATACGAGTTCAGCGCTCCCTAAGCGGTTTTGGAACTTCTTATAAGAATTCAAGTTCCATTATTATCATAAAAAAGCTAACAACAATTAATGATTTTGAGCTTCAAATATTTTAGTGCGGCTGCCATAGTGATTGGAATATTGAAGAAAAGCAACGATTTCATTTTTAAAATCGAATTTAAAATCTGAAGTTTTCTTTTTTCTGGAAAATATGAAAATGCAGTAGCATACCAAAGAACTGTAAATGCTGTGATAGTAATGATTTACGAAGTGACGATTAGTGGTACAGTGTCATTGGAACATCAGGCGCAAGAAGTAGTGCCAACGACAAAAAAATAAAAATAATTTTTAGATTTTTTCAACGGCAACACAATCGGTGAGTTTCTTTTTTACTCATTTTATTTATTTTTTTCATAGTTGTTTAAGGTGTCTATTAACTTAGCCGACGGATAAGCGCGTACACATTTATAAACTTTCAATAAAAGTCAAAAGTTACGTTAAAAAGTGACACAATAAAAAGACGTTCACTTTAATCGTCACCGCACGCAGCCTTTTTTTGTATGTAAACTTTTTGCTGCCCAAAGTTTAACAAACAAAAAATGGACCGATGTTTTTGTAAATGAATTACATAGACCGTAAAAAAAAACAGTTATAATATAGTTAAACTGTTAGCTTTGAAACATTTTTATTAACAGGTTAGTTAGAATAAAACGCGTATTTTACATTTAATTTTGTTTTTCTTTTTAGTTGTTGAAGTAAAAGTTTTGTAACAAAAAAAAATCTGTCTGAAAATATTCTATTAAAATAAACACTTTCTCATTTATTTCACATTTACTGGTTTTATTTAAATAAGTTGGCAAAAAGCAAAAAAAAAAGAAACGGTTGGCACTTATCAATCCCTTAGCAACAGTCAATGTTCATGATAAAAACAGTCACATGTTTTTATCACACAACGACGATTGAACATACCTACTGGTCCCTTATCGAGTTCAAATAAAGGACATAAAATATAAGTTAAATAAATATTTTTCAATTTTTTTTTTTTAAATAAGGAAGAGTTTTAAATTTTGTCAGATTAACTGCACTGTTGCTAAGCTGCAATAATGTTACCATACTATCTAGCTACGTTATCTTGCACAGCAAAAAAACGAAAACATTTGAGTACTTTATCAAATTATCGCGTGGTTTTACGTAATCTACTGCCCCTTGTAATCTCCTTCACCTTTCAACTTAGCGTCGTGTTTTTACCAAAAGGTGATTTTTCATGTTCTTGTACTTACATAAATTCTATACATAGACACTATATTGCTGATATAATGCTAATTTTAAAAGATTACACGTCAGATATAGACAGTGTTTTGTTAGTACAATACATTGTCGGGCCATATCTGTGTTGCTATGGTGGATTGATGTAAATAACTAAAAACTTTAATTAGTTTCATACATTTTAACCGTTCTGATATAATAATTTGTACACTTTTTTTAAATTGTATTTTTTCTATTTGTGACTTTGTGAGTCATATTTTCTAACCGGAAAAGTTATTTTCTCTATTAAAAATATTTCATCAGTAAAATGTGCTGACAGTACTTATTACATTTTGTTTCCACCTATTATTAACGGTCATCAACAGTGAAGCTAACGTTGTCATGATAGATAATTACTATTTATTACTTGTAACCGTTAAGGAAAGTTATTAAAAATAGGTACTTCAAATAAAACAAGCATAGGGCTCAAAGAAAACTAAAATGTTGAAAATATGAATAACTAAAAATACCTAGTATTTTTTTGTCTAAAAGAACAGGTCTGTTATTTTGGTAAAAAATACCAGTTTTTTTTTCGATAGACAAAAATATTTTTGTATAAATAAAAAATAGTTGAATACTAAAGATTTTTTTTTTAATTTGTTAAAATTTTAAATAAATTAATACTGAAAAGTAGCAAATCCAAAACCAACAGGTCTAGTTGGATAAGTGCGCTCATACATTTATCAAAAGTAAAAAGATAACGAACTTCAACACTTTCACCAACCAAAAACGGATAATGACTAATGCAATATATAAACATCAGTTTTGGTTCCAGTAAGAATTTCGAAACGTTAACGCTAACGTTACGTTATCGTAAACGTTCCTTTTTTAAAAATACATGCATTTAATATTGCTACAAAATATGCAATCGTACGCCCACTTGAACGTATGTTTTTAACTCAAAATAATTTGGGTGTGTTGCAAGAAACGTAGCGGTTATTATAAGATTGTAAACGCGGAATTATTAATTTACTTTGACCATGGGGCAACCTTTTTTATTTACAAATTCAGCCTTAAGGCTTCTCGTGACTTAGTCTTGGACCTTATCTCGAGGCGTTTTTTAAAGACAATCGATTATAGTTTTTATTTTGAATTCAGGAGAACGGTAAATGATTGATGCTTGCACGCTAATAGGCTCCGTACGGTAACGGACTCGTAAATACGGCTTTGTTAGCCTTTTGAACACAACTGAAACGTTCCGTTTTTGCTAACTTTTACAATTGTTAATTAGACGATTTATCTTAAAGTTGCAGGTTATAATTGGTGTACTTACGTTAAATCGAATCAAATTTAAATGATTACCAAGTATAGTCGTCCGTATGAAGATATAAATCAGATGGTCGTTGCTTGTTATTAATAAGTGTACGCCTGAGGCGACAGGCAGGATCGTTAGTCACAAAGTGCGGCCCAGGTTCGATTCCCGGCTGCTAATTATTATTTATGAGCGAGTCTTATCTTTAGCCAGCGGCCGCTAGGAAGTGTTGCGGAATGTTGCAGTTTCTTCGATTGACTTGAGATTAATTACTTAATGCTGCATTAAAAAAAAAAAACAAAAAGGACGCGCAAAATATATGGTTTTAAATTTCATTCGTTCTAAAAGATAGTTTTTTATTCGTTTTTTTTTTCGTGTACTGATTTTTTTTTATACAAGGCTAGATCAGGACAATGTGTGTGTAAAACATTACCCACGGTCATCCACCTCATGTTTTATTACTTGTAGGTAATGTAGATATTAAAATTAAGGTACGGTTACAATCTCGCGAGATAGATAATATTCTATTCTATTCCTTATTGTTACACGCACAATTTATACGAACAGTTAAAAAAATACAGCTGATGTATACATAGGTAAGCTTAATCTAAAACTGGGTTTTCTAACAGCAACCACACAATGGAGAATGAAATATCCATTTGAAGAACTTTAAATATACAACAACGAAAATAAATAATAATAAAATAAAAATTAAACACATAAATTAAATTTAACTTAAAACTAACAATATGTAATACTAAACAGATATGTGCACAACACCCTATAGGTACATAATCTGTTCCCTTGCGCCTCAAGGAGTTGTCAGCAACAGCAGGTATGAAGGCTTGAAGGAACAGGGTGGGTTTTTAGTCAGTAAGAGTCTGACACTATGTCCCACTCCGCTCCAGAGCGGGGGTTGTCATTAGATGATTTTCCCACCATAAAAAACCCTATACATAATAATCTAACGGTTGGTATTACAATTTTACAGTGTCATACAGATACACAACAGCACAACCTCGGCAAAAACGCTGAAAATTACATTTAACTTCACAATTAAAATCAATAACCAAAAAAATGGAAAAGTATAAAATGAAATGAATTTAATTATTAGTGCAGCACAATAATAATTATCGTTAATCCCTCATTGCGAGTCTCACACCTCGCTGGCTGAATAACGCATTTCCTCAGTCACTTCGTAAATTAAATAAATTATCAACTGGCAACATCAATTTCATTTACCAACAACTTTATTTGGTGTAAATAGTTTGGCGAGCAGCCATTTCTTGGCAATTAAAAGTAATTCACTTCATTTTGTCCATTAGTAAGTTTGTTTGTGTATTCGTATGTTTATTTATAATTGTGCTCATTGTAATTACTTTCGTGCTAAGTTGTGTATAAGTCATTAATTTGTCACTTTTATGTAGCGTTCAGGAATGATTTTATCTTTGGATTTAAGACTCATGATTCAGCTATTTTCTTTATGGTACTTATTACATGTGTACGTTTTATATCTACTTACTTGTAGAAGGACTTTGTAGTGCCCTTATGTAAGTCCTTTTTTTTGTAGGTTGGTAGTAACTATAGAAATATCAATTTCTTTTTTTGCTTCTTTTATTTTTTATTCATGTTATTTAATTATTATGTTTGTGCCTTGTGTATACTGTATTAAATAAGTTGCTTTTCTTTCTTTCAAATAAAATCGTATTCAAATATTTATTTTAAACACAATCTCTTGTATATAAATTTGAATTTCAGTGCAACCCATATCAGGAAAAGCTTAAGGATAAGGAAATAATAAGTTAGTCATTTTATAAGACCTTAATTTGAAATCCGGTTTTTATAATAAACAGAGTTCACTCCTGACATCTACAAGCCAATTTTGTATTGAAGAAAAAATCTTTTGACATTCAAATGAACTTTTCTGAAAAAGGTGCGATGCAATTTTATGTTTTTTTTTTTTTGTTAACTATCAAAAAACAATAAATATATTTTCTTGATTGGTCTGTTACACATTAACATGTAACAAATTAAACAAAATCAATCTTTTAAGTTTTGAAGCACAAAAATACGTCATAAGTATCTACCTTTTTTATGCTTTATTAATTGTAAATTTTGAAGCATTCTTTTATGTGCGCCTAAATTTGTGACCAAACTTCAAAAATAAGTTCCTGTATTTACAGTAAAAACTCAACATTGTTTTTCGCCCACATACACCTACATAAATAATCGTCCAATAATGACAGTTCGAGTTCATATGGTCGCAATGTGTTTATTTTACGAGTTACATTACTTCGACTCCAAATACCAAATAATATGCAACATGTGTTACATATTATTTTGATTCTTGTGCCGAGTCAAAATCCTTGACGAAAAAAACTGCCGCCATTTTTGGACGCCATATTTTTTTTTCATTTAACAATCTGTCAGAACAAAAATCTACTTTATGACGTATCGATTAAACAAAAATGGTATTTTTGAGACATAACTCTTAGGATAATTGTAATAAAAAATATAAAAACAGTCATTCATAGACATATTGTATAAAATATTGCTTGTCATAACGACCAGAATAATCGATTTGTATTTTAAACGATGTAAACTTGAACTGCAGATTATATCTATGGTTTTTTTTAATCCACACTACTCACCACCCACGTCAATTCTTAAAGCAATAGCTACACTGACAGAGGTCAATGTTTTGATTCAAATAAATCTTTTTCACATAAATGATACTATGAATTAATGTTGCTGCCTGAATAAAACTTCACAATAAATAATTCAAACTATTTCCGTCCATTTCCACTACACATCATGACAGTAAAATTATTATATTACCTAACAAAAAACCCAATTATATTTATGTGGCTCGGTGATTTCTGGGTGAGCATGCGATGTTATATTATATCTAATAAGGCAATCAATCACAATATCAATCACTCAGATTTCAATCAGAAATTCTCGATTCATAAATAAGATAAGTGGTATAAAATAATCTTATTTCAAATTTCTCTTACAATCGAATGCTCAAACACCAGTTAGCATTTTTTCTTTATTCATCATCATCATCATTTCAGCCGACAGACGTCCACTGTTGGACATAGGCCTCCCCTAAGTGTCGCCACAATGATCGATCCTGCGCGTCTCGCATCCATCGGTTTCCCGCAACCTTATTATTAATATTAATTAATGTTTTTTTCTTAGCATACCTGTAGTTACCATTTTTTTTTTAATTAGTTTTGATCAAATTAATCGGGGTCTAAGAGATTTTTTTAATAAAAAAAAAATACCCATTTAAATCACATATATAAGGCGAAAGTTTGAAAGCGCGTATATTTGTATCTTTGTTATTTAAGGTATATCTACCATTTACACCTATGTATACCTGACAGGTTTGCCTGTACAGGTGAGTTGTACCGCACAACTATGCAGGTTTCCACACAAGCTTACCTGACAGGTACAACTGGGTAGGAAAACCTGTCAGGTACACCCTAACTTGTATGGCTACTCTAATTTACGCTCTAATGGATAAATGTATTTCGATTAAACTTGTTAGATGGATGCACTATATTCTGGAATAGCACATAATATACTTTTTAACCTAAGAGTTATACTATGTTCCCTTGGGATAATTTTCTACTATCACGTGGTCGAAGTCACTGATAGCAGTGCCAGTGCGCTAGTAGCAGTCAGTGCGCTAGTAGCAGTCAGTACACTGGTAGCAGTCGGTACACTAGTAGGAGTCCATACACAGGTAGCAGTCAATACAATAATAATTATAATTAAGCTACTTATCTTAATGATGGCTTATTATGGATCGCGTTAACGAAAGACGTGGATTCAGGCCTTAACTGTTGCGTGTTTCCGTGATTTATTAAATTGATGCACGAATGTTTACGACGGAAAATATTGCATTTAATTATGTGATAATTTAATTCTTAACAATATAATTATATCTAGTATGATTTGAATCATACAATCGTAAATTTTAATTTATTTTATCAAATCGTTGATTTTAATGTACGAGTATTTATATACATATGGATACTTTATTGCACATCAAGATTACGATTTAAAAAGAAAAACTTTTACGAAATAAAAAAACACAATTAGCTGTCTAGTTTTTTTTTTTCACGTAGGCCTACATGTGTGATTCTACAACGTCAGTAGCTAGTGTATTTTTTTTATAGGTTCGCGCTTGACCGCTATCTCTTCTGAAAGAAATTTCAAAGTTATAGTCTTAATTTTGATATTAATGTTTTTGAATTTCAATTGTGTATGAAATATATGTAAGACCTATCATTCAAATCACACAAAAACTATACAAGCGCATGCATGTATGTAGGTATGTAATGTGTGCGTCTAAGTCTGATACCCTCAAGCTTCACCATGGGCGAGAGATGTCATGTTCTCATTTTCCCACCTTAAAAAAATATTAATTCTTTCTAACAGATTTATTTAGGTACCTCTATTATGTAAAATAAAATCTTTCGTCGACCATATCTTGAATATATTACTAGTAGATGAGCTGAAAACGAACAAAAAACATAAATTAAACTCATAAACTACGATTTATTTTTAATAAAATTTAAATTTAAAACTTTAGTAGTTTTATTCTTCACTGAACATAAATAAGTAGTATTAGCATATAGAATGTTTTTTTTTTAATAGAAAATCGTAAATCTGGAAAGGTACCGACCTAAATAATGTTACATTTTTGTTGAAATTTTAAAATTACTAACATTTTTAGTTATTAAGTCTTTTATTATTATAATAAGTAAAAAAATGGTTATAGTTTTTAGTTACCTAATTGTAGATGAATAATTTAAATTATATATCTTTAATAGAAACCACATATTTAGCACAAAAAAAATACTAATAAAATAATATAAATTAATAAAAAAACCTAAGTTATAAGTAAGATAAGGTCGCATTGGTATAGTAGAGACTCTTTGATCAGAACCTTTTAAATGGTTTCGAACTCATGGCACAGTAAATTAAAAAAAAAAACAGAATTCTATTTTCAAAATAAATAAGGTTGTCAGACAGATTTTTTGACGGCTGTGAGACTGTAAGGCGCGAATGTTTTTTTTTTTTAATAATGTCATCAGAAATAAATCATTCGTCCAAAGACGTATAAAATCCTTTTTTATTATAGGTATTATTCTAGATAGGTACTTTATTATAAACTTAAGTAAACAAATAATTTATTTTATGCATGTACAGCCACTTAAATAAACTATCATGACTATTCCGTTTAGGAGTTGAGCAAAACCCGTTCTAATGCATGTGCATTGAAACCACACCTTAGGAATTTATACAAAGATTAATTAGCGTTAGTATAGACGTATATAAATAAGTTGGTGCGTATTTCCCTGACCATATACCACAAAGCACGTGTTTTAAATTAATTTTATAGAAAAAATATGTCATAATGATAAAATAAACCATAAACTTTTTTAGTTATCGGAAACTAAAATACTTGTAAAGTTAGTAAGTTTGAGTTTAGTATTACCTAAAACGCAAACCCACTTTAGTATCGACACTAAAGTGGACTCAAGTGGACTATTCACGAATGATTTCTAAAAAGTGTGATTGGCTGTCGAGCCAATCACATCGAAACGTACTGGCCACTTAAAAAAAAGTATCCATAAAGAATAAAACATTCTTAATTCGAATTTCCAAGAACGTAGTTGATCGCGAAATTGCTATAAATCTACAACAGTATTGCAATTGCGTTCAACGCCGTCAAATGACCACAAAATATCGGTTTATGATGACCAATAACGCTGTAATAATATGCTAGTCTATGATATTACGGCATGCGGGCGGTGGTTACTTGCTACTTTGCTACCGTCCACGGTAATTCTTGTTGGTCGTCAAGCGCTAGGTA
Organism: Mythimna lalbum; assembly: GCA_949319445.1. Lineage (NCBI taxonomy): Eukaryota > Metazoa > Arthropoda > Insecta > Lepidoptera > Noctuidae > Mythimna > Mythimna lalbum. Next base: position 17,737,066 of record OX439361.1, on the reverse strand, counting down.
TTTTGTCGTAGAGCATTTTTCATTATGTGTCTGACGTTTCCAAGGTCGTTCTGGTGACTGATATGCAAGTTGCTTTACTATACTGTACGGTGAATTTTTTTTCGGCACAAGATTTTTTCAAATTTAGAACGATAGAATGTTCTAATATTAAAATGGACTAAATGATTATAACTACTAGAGCCCGTAGAAATAAACATAAATAAAAATAATTACTTACAGTTTTTATTAAAATAATGATTTATAATAATTAACAAAAGTTTTATGATTAAATTATAGGTAATAACAACTAAAATTTATCTCCATAGTTGCTGTAATATTTCATTTTAATAAACAATTTATTTTTAATTTTAGAAAACCATTGCATTTTAACAGTTGTACTGAATGAACAGGAAATTATGTAATTATAAATAATAGAAGGTAACGCTGCAAATAATCGTGGAAAGAATTGAAAAACTAATGAAAGATTTCTAGTAAGTACTTAAAACTATAATTCTTGTAGCTAGTTATTTTCTATATGGATTTAATTATTATTTATTACGGGGCTTTTAATTTTCTATTTATATTTATCATTTATTTATTTATTTAAACTTCATACAGTATCAATATCAATTTATATTTTCGGTGTAAAATAAAAAATATATATATATTTATCTATCTAAGTACCTATATTTTAAATAGGTAGGTACCTACACTATTAGGTATCAATATAATTCTTAATTTTTTTCTAATAAACATTTTTTATGCCACTTCAAGACAACTAAAGCCATGCGTACACGAACAAAAAAAATATTTGCTCAACTAAACGCCAAATAACTCAGGAGTCGGGTCATTCACAAAGGCACATTCGCACGAAGTAAACAATTCGTTAAAAATGTTTGCCAAATTTTTTGAACACGCATTTATCATCGTAACACTGTTTAATACGCCAATATGCCAACGTTTGCCCAACATAATATGAAAACATGTTGCTTGCTGGTGACTCATGCGTGGTCATTGCCGAGAATAGAAATAAATGACATGAACGCACACTACAACTAAAATGAGGAATTATTAGTTTATCACGTATTTTTTTTAACTAGAAAAAATGTAAAAAAAATACTTAAATAAAACTTTCTAGGATCCTTTTTGAGGTGGGGAATAATCAGATATCTTTCCCGCTTAGTTGAAGGAAGAAGTGTCAGACTTTTACTAATTAACCCTTCAGATACCGTCAATTAGAGACACAATAGTAAGACAATAGATGCGCGGCCACCGGTGGTCGCTTGGGGATTCATGAATTAAAACCTACAGTACTCCTTCAGTTGCTTTTTGCGTTCCAGGGTTACACTTTTTGTTTTGTTATTTTTTCTATTATATTCCTTGCAACGTTTTTATTTCTTTACTCACGAGCTAAGTATTGCCCTGTGCGATAATAACGCCCATTGTATACTTACAATTTTTAATAATGTTTGTCCTGTATATTTTGTTTATGTGGTGTCAATAAAGAATATAATAAATATTACAAGTACGATTAGTTCAGTAAAGAAAAATGTCAAACATCGAAATAAACTTTTTTGTTAAATTCATTAAACCAAAAGTATGTACTTGCTTGATGATTCAACTGTCAAAGTGTCAATCTAAACCAATTTAATTTCAAAATAACTTTATTCATATGACACTCGTTATGGTTAGTAATAATAGCGTGATAATAACAGGAAATATCGTTTGAAAACTTATTTAAAACGGCACGAACTGACCGAATGATTGTACAAGAGTGAACGAGATTTAGGGTTGCCATTTCTAAAATCTGGCAACGACAAAAACCATTGAAACAACGTAAATATCCCGAATTGTTTAGTTCAAACCAGGACTTATAGTTATAGTAGTGCATAAATCAACGTTTTATTTACTTTCAAACAAAATTCAACAAAATATAGCGATTTTACAACCTTTATTTGTTACCAAAGTTGATGATAGTCAAAAGAGTCCTCTATCTTTGAGTAGAGCAAGAGGGAATGTCAATTTTTTTATAACCGGACAAATGATACTTCTATCGGACTCTTACCGAACGCCTTTTAAACTAGGATTAATTTGGGAAAACATAGACGGATGGCAACCCTAAAGAGATTGATATAAATGAGCAAAATTCGTGCTGACACACGCGATGGTCACTATTCTTAGGTAGAACAAATTAGGTCTAATAGTGGCAGCAGTTTATTTATAATCTACGCCAAAATTGAGCGGGAAAAAATGTAATTGAACTAAATAGGTAATATAGGTTACAATGTGAATATAATGTGTTAGATTATCTTAGTATTTATACGCTTTGTAAAGATTAAGTTAGGGCTGTACTACCTGCGGAATAATTTCGGTATATTTGACTCGATATATGAAATATTACAACAACGATTATTCTTGTGAAATTCGTTGCAGAATTCCTTCTCCAAATCAAAAGGGGGAAATTTTACCTTTTGGAAGTATTTTTTAATTATAACAGCATTTCTCGCTAGCCCTAGCAAATATCTTTAAATCCAGTAATTGACGTAAACTGGTAATAAATTGCAATTAGACTGACAAGAACAATGTTAGTATGGCAAGTTTGCCTAACTACTGGTTTCTATACAATTTAGGCAACACAATTACCGACTCCTACCAAATAATTGGGTACATTAATAAGATTCTTATCGTTTCATATAGTTACGTCATTATTTTAAAGCACGTGGCTTGAGATATGGCTTGAAAAACAACGAAAATTTAGAGTTTTTTTTTGTCAAGACCTTTTTTTCAAGGCTTATTTATTGATATTTCAAATGACTATAAAAATTTAATTAACAACACTTCCTTTCCAAATAATCTATAAACCTATAAAAACATCACAATCAATAGACAAGGACCTTGCCAAAAAAACGAAATCGATCAACCCATAGATACGGAATGCGACCGCAAAAAATACAAAAAAGTTTCTATCAAAAGTTCAAAATTAAAAATAATATGACCTCATTCCTAAGACTCTTCTGTTGTCTATGCCTATTTTTATTCGCCCACTTGTAAAAGGTTAGACGTTTGATTCTGACAGGCAATTAAACAGACAGGGAAATATCTCAAGTGCATTGTCGGAATAGTATTCTTTTTTTGAAATAATTTATTACCTTGAGAACTATCAAGGGCGTTGCACGACAGTTAACAAATGACATTTTCTATGTTTTTTTGACCTTTTCTGTTTAATAACATTATCCGTCAATGTTTAATAATTACGTTTTTGAACTTTAAGGCTTCCTTGAGCGTTGTGTCATCTCGGATTAGACACGAATAAGTACTTAATTAAAACAATGTAAGAATCATCAAATATAACTTTGTAAATCAATTACAATACAATTAATTGGTAAACCCAAAGGCAGATATTCAATTGAAAATATACTTGACTCTAAAGTTTAATTGGAAATAACAACCACCAACTAAATAAATATAATTAAATTTCAACGGATAAAAACGTGTCATTAGTGATCAAATATAACTTTATAATGACGACAATTGCACTTAATTAAATTTATTCATAGGAAAAGTAAACGCAATTATTGTGTCCGTTTATTCGGAGAAGCATTCAAGCTTATGTTGGCTGTCAAAACAAGTGTGACATAAAGTAACAAGCAATTCATTACTGTCTTCGATACACAATAGACAAGAAATTCATAGCCCACGGCTCTACAATAGGGTACAATCACATTAAGTACCTTTTTATTACAAATACAAAAGTTGTAACTATTGTGAAATAATTTCCTACTCGGGTTGCATCTTCGAGTGTTCCTTTTATAATCTGTGGTTTTATTGTAAACTTTTTCTGGCGTGTTCTTTTTTTAAATGTTATTGAGACATTTTTATTAAATGTGTTTTTGTTCTTTTTATGAATGCCGATTAGTAAGTTTTTTTTTCTTAACCCTAAACAGTCTTTATCGTTATTTTATTCTGCTTTGTTTTTCTGTTCCAATATTAATTTACAAGCAACAATGTTATCGTTGCCATATTGTGGCTCTTTCTACGAAGTCAACTTAGGCAACTTGATATTTTATTAAAGTTTTGAGATACAGTGTTGCCCTGTAAGTTCAAGGCAAACGGCATCACGTTTCAAGCCAAACCACTTTATACAGGTAGAATTTGTTGGTAAAACATACTTAGATAAAATATGTTTTTATTAAAGTTGGCATTTATTATAAATATCATTCCTAAGTCTATTCGATATAGCTTTTATAGGTATTAATAAAGTTTAATACACGTTATTTATGTCGTGTTTAATAGTAGCGTAACGTATTTTATTTTCTCACGATAAAATAAATTATTCTTTTGAACGGTAGCAAAATAAAAATGTTGCCAACATAAGTGTCAATTTGCAATCGAACATTAAATTCACTGACAACTTGGTATTTGTAAATATCGAAATGCTAAACTAAAAATATAGGTAGGTATAAACAACTGTTTTCGCATGCAACGCGATTACAGCGCGCGAACATCGCGACGAGTAAACCCTTGAAAAGTCGATGCAAATTTGCGCATAAATAAATAATATATGTGCGCCGCACATAGATATCAGCAAACGATAACTCCGTTTAGACAAAGATGGATGGTCAAATAAGATTTGTTGACACCTCCGCGCGATAACGTTTTTAATAAATCATCTGTCCTCGTATATTTATACGCGCGTAATTGGACGGCGGCATACGAGAATATTCAACTTGATTGTCTGTTTATGGCTGCGAGAGAAATCATCGAAATCACGTTTTATGGGCCTTAATAATATCAAACCCTATTTTATGGGTCATTCCTTGTAAATTTACACGTGCTCCGAAGGCTGCTACCGATAAATTTTCTACTGAATAATTCAATTTCTATGCAGCCAGTAATTGCTGGTGGACATAAAACGTCAAATAAAAATAAAATCTCATTAAAATGAATGGTTTATCCATACTTGAGGTTGACAATAATTAAATGGCGGCGCTAACTGTTCAACTGACGTTTTAAAGTGATCGAGTCACGATATCTGCTATTCCATTGAATAATGGAAAATAAAATTGTGTACCATTAAATTTGTTTCATTTATTTTCCGCTAAAAATGTATGCAGTAGATACTAGAACTAGATAGTCAGTGGATTGAACACGTTTTGTGATCTAGGTATCTATGGTTTGATTGCTAACTTTACATAATTTATAGACCTTAGCATTTACTGTGTTATTTAAAAATAGGATTTAAAGCCTTTTAAGTCGCTGCTTATTTTACTTAAAATTCAGTCAAGTGCTGTGGCACTTGGACTACTCAAGCTAAAAATATCTTGAAAACACTTGGCAATAATACTAATGATTTTTTATGTTGTTTCAGATTTATAACGGATATTATAAAAAGCTGAAGGACATTTAAAAGGTAATTACAATATTTTGGAAAATATTTTTCATTCGAATTTTAATTAATTTTAAAACTCAAAACTAGTTTTAAGTTTATTTTAAATTACTTTTGACCTTAAATCTCGTTAAATGACGTCACCATGAAAAGAAAAGAAAAAAAATGATGCGTAGAATATGGTGCCAATTTTCAGCACATATTGGACTGTTGGTCATAGCTCGGCGGTTACAACCGCTGCATTATATGCCGTGAGCGGCGTGTCGCAAGTTCGATCCTCAGCACACGCTAGTAGTTTTTGGGCCTTATCGAAGCTACATGTTGTTCCATACAATATGATAGTCAAATCAAGGCCAAAATAAAATGTTCCCGACACGGTCGCGGTTTAGATAACACATGTCTTCAACGTATCACCGAAGGGGCCTACATTTTTAAAATATAAAAGTAAATATAAAGTATCAAAAAGTAAATATGGCCATAAAGTAATTTATACAGTGGTACATTAGGCATCATTTAGCGTTTAACGTTTTTTTTTTCATTCACAGTCCGTTGCGCCTTTTTTTTCTAACACAACAATTTACACATGTTATCATAATCAATAAATAACCTTCGTGGAGAAAGTTTGATAAAAAAAATAAAATTGATTGATCGTAGTATAAAAACAAGGTCCTTATATTTATCGAATGCGATTAGATACAGTATCGGAAGAATTTCACCTTAGTTCGACACGACATTGTAAGGTTACATTGCTATGACATTAGTTGGAACTAGGTGTTTTTTGTTAGTTCGTTTTTGCTCTATCATTTGTATAAGGTATCAAAAAACAGTAGCGGTTCAGCAATGATGAATTGCCTGTAGTAAAATTGATTGTAATGTTGTTTTCGTTTCGTTGTTATTTTTTTATAACTAGCGCTCGCTATTTGGGCTTGATTCTTTTATGCTCGCCAACGCACATTACTCATATTTTACTCGTTAAAGTTTAAAATTAGCTAGGTATGTGTTTAAAAATATTAAAAAATAGAACCACAACAAAATGGCTGTAATAATTCATTCGTTAATACAATGTTTCACCCATTATCCCTATTTCTTTGTACAGCACAGCCGTCCTAAACTACCCTAACCCTTTAATGCCATACGGTGTCTTCAATACCCCGACTTTCACATCCTTCCTGTTTTAAATGTATTCATATCGCATAAAAAACCTAATGCGTATCATTTGACGGTGTCTAGACAAAAGCCCACTGTCTATTGTCGGGTTAAAAGGATTTTTTGTTGCTGTCTTCGAAATTGGATCGGAAGATGCAACTGATAGTTTGCTCAGCGTGAATGAATATTACTTTCGGTTTTTATTTTATGATTGTAAACGATATTTTTGGGTTTTTTGTTTAGGTTTTCGTTTTATTAAATGGGTCAGTATGTCTCTTTGCGTTGTTTTTATTCTAAATATAATTGTGGTAGTTGATTTGTAGAAATATCTTTTTTAATATTTGATTTGTTCGAATTAAATTTTATAAATTACACACATCTTATAGAGTCATAATACAGCTTACCAATTATATCTACTTGTAGCATCTTATTAAACTTACATGCTCATAATTGATTTTGATTTCGAGAAAGTTTAAATGCATTATGTTTGATTTGACGTGATACATTTACGTTTTTTTTTTGCCAAAAAAAAACCATTGTTATTGTAATTCCACTCAACAAGTTATGCAACACCTTATTTTCAGTAAACCAAAAATTTACGATCAAAAACGAAGACATAAAACATTATTGAATGAAACAGCATTGTTACTGGCTCGTTAACTTCTCACCGTAACCCTTTCAACATCGTCTTACAAACCACCACAAAGTGCGCCATTGTCCCATCCCTTATCTCTAACAATAAACTACCGTATATTTAAAAATCGAAGCTATTTTGAATAAAGAATCCTATTGTGCATATTATAAATATTATGCTAATGCGATAAAGAAATTTTTTGACTCTGGTCTTTGAGACCAGGTGTCGTTTTTAAAGGGTTGAATCGACCCTACGTGTTCAATCATTTATTAAGATTTTTGCTTTTGTCTACTGTCTTATTCCCATGCATAGTGTATAGAATTTACGTGAGAAAGGCTAGTGATATATTTTTCTCCTTATTCTAATGCTCACGGTTCCAAACATTTGAATGAGATTCAAGACGGTTCATTGGTCATTACTTTATGGATTAACGTTATTTCGGGAATTGATCCTATGATTTATGATGCTTGATTTTTTTATGTGCCAGGATTACTGGTGGTATTTAGATATTGGGTCATAAAAATATCTACACATGTTTTGATTTTTAATCTAGATTTTATAGCTATACTTTGGCTATTGATATCTATTCCTTTTTTGAATTTCCTCTGAGTCATAAGTTTAGTTCGTATTTGATAGTCTTAAAAATAATAATACATATCTGTTTCATATTAAAAAAATAATAATAGCTACTATTAAAACAAGCCTTTTTTGAAAAACGAATACCTTAAGCCGTAATAGGAGTTGTGACGATTTCCGCAGTCAGCGAGGCGATGCCGTATAAAAAACGAGTTGAAATGGAAAATTAAACAATTATCTGTTAACCGTCGTCTCTGTGGTGAATCTGTGTAATTTCAGTAATCAGATATTGCGGTAATTGTTATTACAACTGTCATTTGTTAACTTTGTTTGTTGTTTAGTTTTGTTCTTATTTTAAACAGACTTTTAACTGGCTTTATACGATTAGTAAAAGAGGACTAAGAAATTATTCCACTTTAGTATTTTTAGTAAAAGTGGTATAAACAATTATTCCACTTTTACTGGTCGGTGATTTGGGGAATTTGAAATATTGTGTTTATGTATATACCTATCAGTCTCATGATTTAAACAATAATCAAAAGTTTCTATAGGTTCATGTGCAGACTGTGCGTTGTAATGTCAGTAAATTTTATGAAAAGATATTAAAGTTAGCTGGCATTATTATATTACATACACTTACAGTGAAAATACTATTATTGCTCTCTAACGTTATTAACAATAAGTCCTATCCTTTATTGTATTTAATTAAGGACACAGCGGGACATCAAACTACCATATTTACATACTGTTTTAACACAAATATTTATTAAAAAAGGGCATTATTAATTATGCCCATATGTCGCGTAGATAGATTCCTAAATTCGTTTAAAGGGTGCTCTGTTTACTAAATCACTGTGTAGTTCTTTTTTTATGTAATACTAGCTTTGAACGCGTTCATAAAATATAGCTAATATTACTCAGGAATAAAGCAGCTTTATATCGGTGTAAAAATTTTAGCAATTAGACCAGTACTTCCAGAGAGACAAACAAAAAAACAGACTTATAATATTAGTGTAGATTTTTTTGGTGATTTTAAGTATACTAACCAAGCGTTCTAAAACAAATAATTGTATTTTGAGTTAAAAAAAATAATCTGAAAATAATGCTTGATCAATACAATAAAAGACGGTCTTCAAAAAGAAAGATGATGTTTTTCTCTTCGTAATATCTTTATGGACATAATGTACCTGGCACTTAATTTTATCAATTTGATTGACACATATATTAACAGTCCTTAGTTAGCACCTCTAAAAAAATATTTCACATAAATTAAACAAATGAATAAACGCATTATAAAATTCACGAGAAATACTTGTCGATCGGTAATTGGTGCTGTTTCCTCCACCGTTCAATTCCATGTGTTTAATTATATAATTGGTTTTAAAAAGAAAAGCTTAAATTACAGTTTTACGTCGACGAGTCGCGGTTACCACAGTTTTGCACTTATCTTTCGTGCACGCTATTTCGAATACTTCGAGCTGCAGTATTTGTTTTTAATATTTGAATTTCGAACATTTTGACTTTTTATGACTTTATTGTTAAAAGAGTATTATTAATAGTACCCTATTTAAATATAGAATGTTTTTTTTTACACTATTGTTAATTGTGTTTTTTTCTAATAATAGAAAAGTACCTACATTATGATTTTAACTAAACCAGTGTCAGGCAGACATAATAATCAGTACAATTCTATCATTCTAGTAATAACCTAACAGTTATTGTTATTTTTATAATCATAATAACAGCTATCAAAGCAGAAAAAATAACAGTGATCTAATTTAATAACCTATGTATAATAATTATTACTTCAATTTATTGTTTCTGAGTTTATTTTTGCCGTTTTCATAGCATTTTGTGTTAACAGCAGTCACTAGGAAGGATGTGGTGGCTATTATTGTTTTATGTTTGTAGGCTTATTAGAAGAACAATATATAGAGAGATTAAATGCATCGATGATTAATACCAATGTTTTGTTATAAAAAACTTTATGCAATGTAAATTTTGCTTGTAGTTAAAAAATTAAAACCTTTATAATATAATAAAGTTATAGGTAGTTTTAAAATATTTTTTCGAACGCAGTTCTATGATATTTAATTCCAAAATCAAAAATTCAAATTCTCGAACACCTCGCCGTTCGTTTAAAATTTGAACTTGGAACTCTTTCAAGAGTACACAAAACGTATGTTAATAGCCCGCCTTACACATATGGCCGACGAACACAGCTGTTCCTATACCATTCTTATGCAAAACAGCATTTCGTTTTATCCGTTGTACTAGAAATCACCAGTAGTCCATACATTCTGTACCTACTTACAAAAGTCACGTGGTATGTCAAACTATTTTTGTCGACGATTTAGGAATGCACGTGTTCAACTGGCTGTACGTATGTTCAATGACCTTTGCCAGTAAAAAAAAAATCTTGAAAAAAAAAATTAAGTTAAAATGGAATCGATGAATGCTGTTCACCTTGAATTTAAGCGCGCCTAAGTTTATTCAAGTCCATAATTGTATTTTTAAGTTTACGACAACTTTAATTATAAGTTAGGTATCATAAATGCACTTTATTTAGAGGCTCCAATAAAATTATTTCATACTTGGTTCTGTAAGTGCTATAAAAATGAGATAAGATAAAGGCTTTTTGGTTGGTATTGTATGCCTAAATAAAACTAAATTACTTAATGGACATTTGAAATAAAGGAAGGTTATTTTTGGAATAAGTATTAAAAATATAGTATTAATCCTTACTAATATTATAAAAGCAAAATTGAGTTTGTTTTTTTGTTTGTTACGTCTTCACGCCTAAATGGCAAAACCGATTTTGATGAATTTTGGTACAGAGATAGTTGGGACCCTGGAGACGGACATAGGCTAATAAACGCGGGCGAAGCCGAGAGTAAAAGCTAGTTTGATTATAATTTAGGTGTCTTCAAGGTTAGAGTGAATAGGCTCTTAATAATCTAGTGCCCTTTACCATCAATGATTGCGTCACTGCTTTTATCAAGTAGGATCGCAGTCAATCACTAAATTAAGTATATAATTTAAAAAATAAGGAAGTGAATCTTATTCTTTTTGAGTTACTAAATTCATTAAACCTATTAAATAGTAAGGATTTCATATTATATAATATTAAAATTCTCAGCTAAATTTTATTGATATCGCGCCTATTTCTACATAGGTAGATTAGAGCTGTGTAGATACCGGCACTTCAGGTACAAAACTGCTGGATTTTATCGAAGGAATCAATGTGCAAATAACAAACAAAGTCACTGAAGGTCATTGAAAAAACCCCATCAAAACACAATAATTATGAAGATCATTGTCCTTAAGTCTTAATCAGAAAAAAAAATCGGCCAAGTGCGAGACTCGCGCGCGAAGGGATCCGTATCATTCGTTGCAAAAAACGGCAAAAAAAAAACCACGAACCCCAATTAAATAATAATTCGGTTAGTTCAGTTTTTAGTATTTTTTGTTATAGCGACAACAGTAATAATAATCTTTAAAAATTTCAACTGTCTAGTTATTTATTTAATGCTATATGCATATTATAGCATTTTCTATCAGTCAACCTTTGAGTGATGCAGAAAAAAATAGTGGTACTCATAGGTGCAATAAAAGAGAGAGAGAAGAAGGCGAATACAAGAATAGATATACTAATAGACCATAGAAGATACACTAAAAAACCCATAAAACGGTGCATGAGATACAATCTGTGGCATGTTGGTCAGATGGACAGCGGAGTGACAACAGAGGGGTACCGTTTTTTTCTTTTGGGTGCGGAACTCTAAAAGACTAAAACATAAAAAATCATTTTAGAAAATTGTTTTTAAACATTAGCAAAATATGTAGGTAAGCATTAGAATTTCGATAATGAAGACAGCCCGTCGCCGTAAACTATGAGAAGTCGTAAATTATTTACGACCACCATAAAACTCGATGTTTCTTCACACAAGTGTTTGTTAAATTTAACTACATGAGACTTGCGTCATATCTAATTAATAAATGTATTTAAAATAATGGCATTTCAAAGGATTACATGGCGGTAGGGCTATGTTGCTATTAGTCTTTTATGTACACAAATTATTTTACTAGCTAAGTATTGAATATTTTAAGTATCTGCAAATGCTTACCTACACGTAAAACAACTACCTATGTTCAAATGTACCTATGTTCTTTCTTTAAGGTAAGAAAATCATCCAATGACTTTTCTCGCTTTTGGGTGGAGTGTGCATCAGACTTTTACTGACTAAAATTACACCTGTGGTCTTTAAGTTACCTTTTGAGTTGTAGCACAACGGGTGTCCCTTTCATAGGTACTTTTTTTCATGGCCTTCAGGTATCGGCCCTGAATATATCCTGTAGGAATAAAAAACTAAATACCTACTTTCTTAAATTGTCACTGGTTGAATTCAAAAACCGAGCGAATTCAAAATAAAAACGGGTTATGGGGCTCTTTGAACCGGGACTGCGGTCCCCAGTAGTATTTTGGGACCACAAGGAAAAGGCATTAAAGTACAGTTACCAAAAATAAAACTGCATTTATTTAATTTGTGGTCCCAAATTACTTTACCTTTTTATAAGTGAAATTTGGTTCTGCGGTCGCCGACTAAAGAGCCCCACGACCCACAAAAACCATAATGGCTAGCTTGATGGAAGACAGTCTTTATACCTATAGGCATATATAAAATCATGTGGTATCAATTTATGTTCCTAAAAATAGAAATGATTGTAAACAATCGAACCACAGACAATTCTAAAATTTACAAACTATAGAACATACTACTACAGAGGTTATCTATGTTCTTTCCGTGTTGCCAGCTAAGTTCATTGGCTGCACCATAAGGAAAAAAATACGAAAACTGTAGTTTGACCAGTATTTGTTGCGCAATTATCATGTGTGAGTATTTTTAGCTTTAACTAGGTGCTAGTCTCGAGTCGAAATTGGTTGGGTCTTAAAAAAACTTTAGTGTAAAATTATACAAAATAACTATTTGCTGTTGCCAAACAAAAACCGTTTATCTTTTACGACCTGTGTGGTCTATGTTTAAATTGTATATTTTAAATGCGGCTTGTTTAATCATAAAATTTAAAGCAATTGCTTCAAAACAAAAAATCTTGGTCAATATACCTATTAAAATTAAAATACAAAGAAGCAAATAGATGCAACGACACATTATCATCTTAATTAGACTTAAATTATTTCATTTTTACTTAAAAATACTTCAAATTGTAATATAAAAATTTTAGCCCATTAATTAGTAACGATGAAGTGAATTTCTGAAGATTTAAATATGAGTCTAAATTTATTTGAAACTGCAAATTAATTCACTGCCAACTGATTTTTTTCATTTTTTTTCTCGAAATTTGAATGAATATCACACTATAAATCTTATTTATGGTTTTTATTTATTTGAAATGCGAACAATAAACTGATTGACGTCAGAGGACGGGTTTAACAACATTTTATTCGTCTTCATTTAAATTGAAATGAGTAGAAACTGATCAATTTTTATTAAAATGAAATCGATTCAGTCCAAAATATTTTCAGTGTTCTACGAGTGACGACGAAATTTTATTTGACATGTGTAAGATAATATTTTATTTTGCCACTGTGTTACGTTAAATTGTTCTTTTTAAATTTTATTGTTGTACAAAAATGTACGAATTTTAAACAGAAATGTCTCTGTATCGCGCAGAATTTATTTAAAGTTTTATACACGTGTCCTGTGACATAAAATGTCTGCTTCATGTGTTATGTCATTTAATTTCGTGGCTTCCTCAATAAAATTTTATAGGCGTTAATTAAAGGGGCTAAGGGGACCACAAGAATGTGATAAGCGAACGTTTCTCACTTTTGTTTTACAAAATGCCTTTTTCTTTAAGTAAGAATGTTTTTTTGCAAAAATGATCCTTGTTACACCTGACGGATGTAAGATGCTACACATAAAATGCTTTAATGGTAGCAATTGAAGAAAACGCTTGATTTTTTGCGAAGATATAATTGTTTTTGCAACTAGTTAAAAGGATTGGTTTTTTAATGTTCAAGTGCATGGTATGCGTTTATCAGATTAGTTGTTATGTTTGTAGAGGTAATTTTTTGTCTACATTGTCGTAAAACTTTTATAACACAATTTTATGTTATGATTATTTGAAAGTATAGTTCGTTTTTGCATAAAAAGTATTTAAAAAAATTACGTCGTCATTAGCAATAAGCTATAATCCTTTCAATCAAGTTTTATTATCACATCGCAAGTAAGGTCAACCCAATCGTTTCGATTCGATCAAAATTATTCGTATTTAAAAATATATCTCGATTCAATTATGTCAAAGATTTTAATTAACAGTTTGTATCGTTTAATTTAATTGGCGATCGGTATCTTATATCGTCGGTATTATTTAAAATTCTTTAAGTTTAACCATTAAACAAAATACGTGACTTAAGTATTTTGAAAAATTATATGTAATTGTAGGTATACAGGGTGATGCAATTATTAGATAGCTCTTTTTTGCTTTGAAATACATATGTTAATAGGTGTAATTATGGTAAAAGAACCATCCGTGATATTTGTTAATTAATGATTATAATTCTTGCGGACTTTAAACACTTCACAATTTAGATTTGCAACATGTTTAATTTTTTACATCGTCTGTTTTACCGGAATGAGTTCCAATGGAAATAAACATTATAGAGTAACTCTAAGTATTTATTACTTCCTGAAAAATTGTTCCTCCAACAAAATATTACACAAAATGAAAATTATTTAATCACGTCACGGGGAATTTCTGAAAAGGAAACTTTTGGTTCTAAAACACAAAGGCAACTGGAGGATGCAGGTGTGGTTCTAGTCAGTAAAAATCTGACACGCCCTCTCTCTCCAGTCAAAGAAGTCATTGGAAGATTTCACTCCTTAAAAAAAGCAGTGATAAGACTAACTGTGCGCACACGGACTTCAAAAAAACGCCGCTTCTAGCTTCATTTTGAGGTGGACTTTTTTTGTGGCTAATGTGCGGCAGTGCCGCCACAAAAAAAAACGCTTCAAGCCGCTTTAAGCTTCTCCGGCCACTGGCTGTCGCGCGCTTCAACTGTTTTTTGCGGCGGCTTTCATGCTTTTTTTTTGTGGCCGCTTCTAGCTTTTTTTGTGGCGGCGTTTTTTTGGAGCCCGTGTGCGGGGACAGTTAGTGTTTATCTCCAAAGGTTGTCTATTAAGTTCGTGTTTACTATCTATAAACGTGAACTTAATCTTGTCTGTGTGTCTGTTTGTTTGTGAAAACAACAGATAGTAAGCGACGGTACGTAGGTGGTTCGTGCAGAGATTAGTGTTATTTTAGACATTAATCCTAGGAGGGAAAAACGGTACTTGTCCGACGATTATTTTATTTTTCTGTATCATTAAAACTATGCGGATAAAACTATTTAATTTCAATGTTAGTTTAGTTATTGTTAGAAATAAAACTAAAGTGATTTTAGTTTTTATTAGTTACTAGCGACCCGCCCCGGCTTCGCTCCGGTGCAATGTTATAAATATAAACCTTCCTCTTGAATCATTCTATCCATTAAAAAAAACCGCATCAAAATCCGTTGCGTAGTTTTAAAGATTTAAGCGTACATAGGGATATAGGGACAGAAAAAGCGACTTTGTTTTATACTATGTAGTGATTACACTAATATTATAAAAGTAAACGTTTGTATATATGTGCGTATAATATGTTTGTTACATTTTCACTCTCCAACGACTGAGCGGATTTGAACAAAATTTGGCACACATAATATGCCCATATTACTCGTAATACCTATATAGGTTATTAAAAAAAAAGAAAACTTGTTTATCATATGAAAATACCACAATATTTGTAGTTAGAAGCTTTAATCGCTTCTCCTAAAAAAAGTATGTCTTTAAATTAATACAGTTTGAATCAGAAATTAAGCGTTTATTTCAAATTTTAATACCTAAACCATTTACAGGCATGAATTGTCAAAAAGTCAGTCAGTCAGAAAAATGATGCTAATTGCATATTCCAAAGCATAGACCTTTATGGAGAAGAATGTGTAACATACTCCATGAATGCTCTTTTAAATCATGTCATAATTATTACTAATATCTCGCTAACATATTTCGTGTCCCTTCTATAGATCTTAGATATCTTCTATCTTCTTCTAAGAACAACGTAAATAAAGTAAAAAAAAAAACATTATTTTTTTTTGCGGGCAGAATACACAAACTAGGTCTATTTTGCCCATAAGAATTTTGTACTCAAGGCTAGAGTGAATAGGCTCTTAATAAACTAGTGCGCCTCACCATCAACGATTGTATCACTGCTTACCATCAGTTTGAATCAAGCATTATTTTATATCAATAAAAAAAAAACAATACAGATAAACAAATATTAATGCTGCTCTATAATATTTTTCTTTTAGAAAAAAAAAATATTATCGTATAATTAATAACAAAGGAGTATGCCCATTGAAACTAGGGCAGCACCTAAACTACGTCATGCCGTGATGTAATATAAAGTACCCAAGTGCTGTTGACAGCTCATAAATAATATTAGGTCATTGTACTTTATTAACTTAATTAACTACTGCTAGAAACGCAGCTCAAATATATCCTTGACAAACTATTTTAGCTTTGGGTTGAAAAATATGGTCTTTGTGATAAGAGTAACGATTCTTACACGATTTAAAGCAAGAAATATGGATTATATATTTTAGAACACGTTTTTTTTTTGTTCATAGTTGTAAAACCAGGGATTTGAACTTTGTGTTCATTAAAAGGTGATATTAAAAAATGGATTTAATTATATGGATCACGATAAAGTTCACTTGATATCTTAAATGACAGTCACTCAAAGACCCTAACAAGAACTCATTAATAAAATAAGCTGGTTCTTATGCGATTATTTCAAAACGTCATACAAATAACAACATGAAACAAAAAATAATCCACGATCCTTCATGCCCATTGAGCATTAACCCTCAGTAAAATAATGTTAAGAATTATTAAAATATGGTGGCTATACCTACCCCTGTGATCAGTCATTGCGCAGGCGTGGCTATCGGTCTAATCGCCCCCGCTGTACAACGGACGCCATCTTGGATTTTACCATTAATTCATGAATCCCCAAGCGACACCCGGTGGCCGCGCAACTATTGTCTTACTATTGTGTCTCTAATTGACGGTATCTGAAGGGTTAAAAAAAAATCCTTTTTCATTTGCAGTGAGCGCTAGCGCATTCTGCCTTGTTTGGATTGATGGATCACTTGCATGAATTATTTAATTCAACTTTAAATATTATTCATATGGTAGTTTTATTGTGGTTTTATGCTGTTGAGCATTTTTTTATTGTAAGAGCTAGTGCATTTTCTCACAATTATTGAAGTTATAGTTGATTGTCGTTTGAAAGACAATGTTTATAATTTCTCATAAGCAAAAGTAGTCGATCAGCTTCCTTGCGATATTATAACTGTAGTTAACTAAATAGAGGTTAACTAGCTCTTCATCTTTATAAAATATGTTTCATATTTAATAAACTAAACCAAAACAGTAATTAATCCAAGTGAACTAAAGCGCAATTTCCTTCAGTTCTGGAAGTCCTAGATTTTGATCTTGTAATCAGATTACTTTTTACTTGACGGTCGGCTTTCCAAAGGTTCGTTTTCGACTTTTTTCTCGCTTTATTTTTCACGATACGCCACGATAAAACCTGTATATAAATGTGGAGCGTGCAAGAGCCTATCACGAGGCGGCATCGCCACTTTGTCAGTTACCGTGTTTTCACGTGCAACAATAAGTACTTTTTGTAAGAACGCTGTGAGGTCAAAAATGTGGACGAAACGAAATTACGATGTTGTGTAACCAATTTTGTAAAAAAGTGTACTTTTGAACGCTCTTTTTTGTCTGCTTTTGTAAAGTAAAAACATAATGGTACATTATTGTATAAATTGTAACAGTTATAAACAGGCAATTATTTACGTAGATATACTTATTTATAAAACTATAAAGAGACCTTGATATAAAATTAATAGGACATGAACACGTGAAACTAATTATATTAATTTAAACAGCAATTAATTTAATGGAACACGTGTATGGTGAGTTTGTTTATTCACAAAACTTGAACATTTTAATGGTATCAATGTGTTCACAAAGAAGAAACATTCAAATTATAAAAACAGATATTTACTAAATATTTATCTCAGCATAAAATTTAAACGTTTAACGTTAACGAAAGGTTAAGCTAGCCGTCAAGTTAAAACTGGATAATTGTTTACTAATTGATTATAATTAGAAACAGACGTTGTTATTTTATTTATAATAATTATTATAAATAAATAACTTGTTTACTCGTTGTATTTCCAGAACGCTGATGCATGTTTTTCTTGTATAGGGATAAGAAGTGGGCAGACATTTCAATTTAAATTGTTTGTATCTTGACGGGCTTTAGAGAAACAATGTAATAAAAATATAGTTAAAAAAACGAGGTGATTTAAGGTCAAAAGTAAAATAAAACTAAAACCTCCATGCTCGCTACAAAATCATATCGATTAACCAAAAACTTCTTACATTTCAGATGTGTCGGAAACACGAGATCAACAAAAAGGGGAAAAAAGAAAAAAAAACGTGAATACCTCCGCGGCCAACCTGTTGTGTGCTCGGGGACATTTGGTGAGCGCTCCATATTATTCTTTATCCTTTTCTGTTCCACTTTTTTTTTGGTAAAAAATGTAAAAAAACGAGAAAAAAATGTAAATAATACGATCCTTTGAAAACGAGATACGAGTGGGTTAAAGATTGTAGTGCACTGAGAGATATAGGGGATGTTTTGGATTAGGATTACTTTAAACGGCTCGCGTACTGTGTACTGTATGAGATTATTTACTTTTATTGTCAGTTCAGCCTTGAAACCTATTAAATGGAACAAAAAAAAAATCAAAAAAAAATGTTAACAAAATTTTTTAAAGATGCTTAATTGTAGTTTTATCTTATAGTTAGATTTTGTAAAACAATATTTATATCAACACACGTAAAACAATTAATCAATGAACGTAGGTACTCATATTCATCATACTACACTAAATCATCGCTAGAGTTTCACATTGCACTATCTAAATGATAGTGCAATCTCGTTATCTGCTAATTAAATGATAATAGATAACAGATATCAGAAGAAGCGGTAAGCAAAGTCACTTTGTTTTAGTAAGTTTTTGATGTACATTATTTTTAAATTCAGAGAAATATTAATCATATAAACAAATTAAAAAAAAAAGTGATTAATTCTTAGCAGAGGCAAAAATGTCTTCGTATGAATGAAGTCATTTTTGCCCATCATCTTCGTATTTTTTTTCTAATAAAACTTTAAAAATAGTTTGCTAAGTGCTAACACAAAGTTTTCTGAGTAAACTATCAAATTATAAATAAAAATGAAGTTCTTTGAACTAATCCACAAGCGTTAGTCACAATCATTATGATAAAAAACTAAATCGAAGAAAAGTAATGACTTTAATAGTCTTGCTATTGTTGTGTCTCAGTCTTTACGACGTATCTGAACGGACGGGACCACTCCGGTTGAAGTTAAGTGCAGGTATCGTAGAACTTTTTATTTTTATTTTTTTCGAGTGCCCTCGGAAATAGTTATAACCTATTTATTTTACTTTCGAAATTGGGGATAGGATAAAAGTTAATTTGCCTCAGCTCGTGAAGGGTTAATGTTTTTTTTTTTTGGATATTTATTACACGGAATTAATACTTACTTTTGTGTTTTTTTGAAGACAGTTGTTATGGTGGGTGTAGTAATGAATGTTTATGGTAGTTTTTTTACTTTAATAAATCTTTTGTTGAGACGTTTTTATGCGCAATATTTTGTTAGGCTCAAAACAAGTTAAAAAAATATATGAAATGAGTCATTTATATCCTTTTCGTACATCACAAGGCTCATCTTACAACAATTAATGAATCATTCTGTCTTTATGGCCATTAAAATGTTCAAGACCCCGGATTCGCGCAACAAAATTATGTTCCATCTTTAAAAATTTGATCCAACCCTGTGTCACTTGCAATTTTATACACATTAACATTTCATAATAAAAATAAAATGCGTATTTTCCTTGAAACAACCTCAATCATTGTTAATTTGATTACTTTTTGTCACAAATGTGCGGACGGACAGACAATCACGGACTTGTTGATATGTTTTAAATTATATAGTGCTGTTATAGCATGGCTATTTTGCTATCCATTCATTGCTGTCGATTCATAGGACTTTGTGTCTTATTTTTTGTAAAATTGAGTAGGTTTTCGTTTGAACTGTTGACTGGGCAATGAATATTTCAAAGAAATACCATGTGAATGTTGTACCTGCTGTGAATTAAGAACTGAGGAAGGCTGTATGCAACACTGTTGCACTTTTATAAATTTGTTTCGTGATTACCTCATTACAAATTCGAAAAAAAAAACAAGCTTTCATGTTTGCTGTAGTTGTAGTTGTTTATATTTAAAAAGTCTGCTCCGGTTTTCTCTTCTGATTATAATTTAGGTGTCTTCAAGGCTAGAGTGAATAAGCTCCTAATAAACTAGTGCGCCTCACCATCAACGATTGCATCATTGCTTACCATCAGGTGGGATCATAAACAAGCACTAGTAACGAAATTGATATTACTTTTGAAATAGGTAATAAAATATTAGGACAAACAAAATTCTAATAAAGAATAAATGTGTAAAGGAAAATCGCATAAAGAAGTTATACCTATAAAAATTGATGACGCATGATACTTTTACAAATATGAATGGTTTGGTAGCTGTTTTTTCTAGGTCGATATTTTTATTTCTTTCACAATATATATTTTTTGCCCGATACATAAACAATGTCTTGTTTCTGTCTCGGGTAAATGTTTGGTTTTATATCAAGATCAAAACCAGATTATATTTTTATTACAAAAAAAAAGTTTTTTAATAAAGGAGACTGCCCAGTTAATTTCATGTTAAAGTTTACTAAAAAAATCACGATTTTCACACTACGTACTTTTATCTAACATAGGAACATCATAACACCTGCTTTCGAGAAACCGGTTGAGATAGAGGTAAAAAATAATCTTTTTTCATTTTAAACACAACAACTTTTTAAAATGCCCGACCGTGGGACCTCGCTATGTTTACAGTTTGTGTTTATATTCCAACATTTGGTGATGACAAAATGTTTAAAAACTCGGTGTACCGAAAAATAATGTTTCACTGTGGATATGTTTAAAGAATCGAATTTGGATCATGTGTTGTTATTTTGTAGAAAAAAAACGTGTTTAAACGATGGAAGTGTATTTAGTTACACATACTATAACTAGTGCGTTAGGTTTTAAGATTACATTTCGTGGTATCTTCAAGATTAGAGTGAATAGGTTCTTAATAAACTAGCGCGCTCTATCAACATTTGCGTCACTGCTTCCTATGAGGTGTGATCGCAGTCAAGCACTAGTTTATTTCTCAATAAAAAAGATATAAAGGATTAAGTCCGATTTCTCAATAGCCATATCATTAAATTGTCTAAGTGTTAATTTAATTTATTGCCATATTCTCACTCTTAATGTGCCGGTTTATGTTACATAGAATGCAAATAGAGGTCAGTATCTTTTGCGTAAATTGTTTCTAGCAGTCTTTATATGGGTTGCATTGACGGCCCTTACTGACCTGCCAGATATCTACAAGTAATGGTGCCTATTTAGATATAAGTTGATAAAAATATACCTATAATTATCGCTCAACTGCCTCCCCCATTTGTTTATCTATGTGCCGCTCTGCGGTCCCATTAGCCGCATGTTTCAGATAAAATGTCTATTTGGAAACTTCCAAACCTTCCAAGGGAGGTAGGTAATTAATTTATTTTTAATTTAACTATAAAATATTCCGTTGGACGAGAATCATTCAGTTTTTATAGCAACCGGTTCGGATGGCATCGGCCACGCCTTCGTCCGCCATATTCAAATTTTCAAATATCGAATACTTTTTCCGTTTTTGCCGGCCGGTCCAACCAGTTCTTTTTTTACTTCCATCAGTCTCGAGCAACATGTGGAAGATCTGAGACACTATCAAATCGATCGTCCTGCGCACCGAATTTTGTATACTCATGAACGTTTCGGCAAACGCAAAAAAAATGATAAAGGACATGGCCTAACAAAGACTTAGGTCATGCGGGTCGCGGCGGGCGTTGCACGCCTGTAAAAAATAACGCAAAATCATCGCCAGTGCAAAAACACTATCTGTGACTCATATTTTTATACCTTTACGGAACGACTAATAAAGGAAATTTGTTGTCGGCCACTAACAAGTATGTCGGTCGTTTGAAATACAATGATTAGCTGTCATTTGTCAGTTTTCGTGTCTCGTGCGTCGACCGCACACTGAATGTGACACTGAGGCCATTAACATTGACTGAAAACTAAATAAATTGTGTAATTTGCACCTTTACGTAAATAATTTCGGTTGAAGTGATGAGGTGGTATTAGCATGTGCGATTTAAGGTCGGCGCATTAGGGGAAAAGATAATGATACATTTTCAATTAGCAGTAATTTATAAATAGGTTCTTTTTATGAATATCTTCAGAAAAAGTTACTTAAAAACAAATTAAATGTATTTTAAAAGGCATTGCGTAGGCATCTAAGATCTTTAGGTATGAAATACATAGTATAATAGTGCGGTAATCAACTACAATGGGTGATCGCAAAAAGTGGAGCTCGCAAAAAGTAGCGCCGTCAAATATCGACTAGGATAAACAGTCACAAGTTGACCGTGGCAAGGTCGCGGGGATACTGAACTTCGAACAAAAAAATATTCCACATTTGAATATTGCATTCGGCTCGGCTGATTGATGGGATATCTTTTTTTTTTTCTTTTCACGGCACGCGATTGATTCGCATTGTTTTTTTTTTTTCGGATACCGAACCCCATTCACGCTGCATTCTCCTTTAAAAATTCCTTTTTTAAAAATTATATTCAATTGTTATTTATTCTTAAATCTTTTTTGTTGCAGATAAATGCGGGTGTAACGACTCTTAAATTGTGAGTTATTTTTAAGGTTTGCTTTTAAGAAAAATGAATAAATTATCTGGCCACACGCCAGATCCCTTGTGAGAAAGACAAGGCAATTTTGAAATTTGCTTTTTTTATATGTGGAGAAAGAAATTCCACTTTATACGACGCCCCCGATATCCGTTATGCATATCGGCCTTATACGGGCCCTAGAAGAGTGTCGGCCGTCTCATTGTCTTTCTGTCCGTCATGAGTGAGTCACGCCATTGTTGGGTTACACAATAGATGTCTTTGTGCATTGTGCCCCGAGAGACCCTGATGTTACGTATTTTGTAATAATTAGTCGACTTCTATTTGACGCACAAATGATAATTACTCATGCGCCTACTTTCTAGATTTTAATAACGACCTAGTTGCGTCAATAGTTATTGATCGACCGCGGAATAAGTTTTTGTGTGATACGTAACGCAATATCTTACACGGCACGCGTTTGGGGGGTCGCCCTTGCGTTGTGAAGGGCAAAAAATGCAGTAAGGGTGCATCCAGTACAATGGGTATGCGAAAACTAAATCGCGTTCGCTCCTAACAATAAAATCCAATGATCTAAATTCGTAAATCGGTCAAACGATTTCGACCCCTATGTCGCCGAAATACGAAACACATTTTCATTATTCGATTATTCGAAACCTATCCCCTTCGGAGTAGGCAACTTGTAGGCGGGAAAAGTGGTCGTTCGTTCAGATATGTCAAAACAAATTAGCGGTATACTTGTGTATGTAGGAGCACTATTTTATCTCGCTTCTATCTCGTAGGTGCGAAAAGGACGAAATATTTATGAATATTGAATATAATTTATCACCAGTTTTCCCCTTTAGGCGTTTATCGATGTGTGGGCTATGAATAGAGTTTAAGAGGTGCTTTTTTTGTGAATTATAACGAGTTGTGTTAAATTTTAGAATTCACGTATACATGTAAAATGAGTCGAAAGTATTTTAATTGGTGATATTAATGTGATATGGCGAGGTATCTCAAATACTGAAACAATACAAAAAATCTTAATAGAAGTCAAATAATTTTGCTTCGCTGCGTAGCAAAAATTTTGTCATCGATAGAAAGCTGCTTTATTCCTGAGTGACATAAGCTATATTTTATGTACGCGGGCGAACCCGCGGGTTAAAGGTATTCCTTACTAATATTATAAAAGCGAAAGTGAGTTTGTTTGTTTGTTACGTCTTCCTAAATGGCAAAACTGATTTTGATGAATTTTGGTACAGAGATAGTTGGGACCCTGGAGACGGACATAGGCTTTTATTTATTTATTTTAAGTGAGAAAAGGGGGAGAAATAGTAAATATATTAATAAACGCGGGCGAAGCCGCAGATAAAAGCTAGTTTAATATAAAAACGAACGTAATTCCATTGTTATTGCAGCACCAACCATGAATAACACATAATTTCACGTATTACGTCCAAAGAATTCTTAAAAAGAAAATTATTCGGTCGAGCAGCACATTTGTTATAATTCCCACAAGAACAGTTATATAAATTGCTCCAAATCTTCAACTTAATGAAACTTCCACCACAAATCATCGCGTCACGCACCCCTAAAAATCGACTAACGCATTCGGTATATCGAATAATTTATCGAATAATCGAATTAAAAACGTAATAATCGTTATCGAGTGCAATTACATAGATAAACGTTTAAAATTGTAAATGTCCGACTATAATTACGTTAGCTGTGATATAATTTGCGGCATAAATGGAATAAATTTTACGTTAGCGAACCTGTATTGTTTTACAAGAAGATTGGTTGAAATGTGTTGATTTTATTTAAATAATATTAGAATAAATAGGCTTCAAATCCATCGCATCGTCACATTTTTTATCTTAGAACGCATAAAAAATAATGTACAAAATATTCGAAAAAAAAAAACCGCAAAGTTCAAATAAAAAGTGACCAAAAAATTTAACGAAATTGCTCACTAGTAATTCAAATAACGAATGATGAGTAGAGTGGGTGGCGACGTTCGTTGATGGGGTAAAAATTACCCCCGAGGGGTAACCACCCTATGTACGAGTAGTGATGTGTGTTTATGTGTGGAGGAGGGTATGATAATAGCGTATTTCCTGCCTGCCCCACACAGTTCTCGTAATGTGAAATTTTGCATTGCACGCACTTTAAACAGTTTATTTGGTAGTTGGAAAATAATATTGAGTTCTTTTTCTGTCATCCTTTCGAATACCGTAATTGTTTTTTTTTTTTAATTTAGTCTCAAGCTAAGCAGAGCTTGTGTTATGGGTACTAGACAACCAATAAACATACTTATATATTTCTAAATACATACATATTATAGATAAATTACACCCAGACACAGAACAATGATTATGCTCATCACATAAACATATGTCCTGGGTGGGAATCGAACTCACGACCTCCGGCATAGCAGTCAGGGCCACTAACCACCAGACCAACAGGCCAGTAATTAGAGATACAATATAAAGACAATGAGAGAGCTAACGCCGGTGTTCACTTCGGATTTAATGCCTTTCGAATACCGTCAATTAGAAACACAATGTATAATGAATTAATAAGTGGTCTCACTGTCAGAAAAATCTACATAGTTTTACTTATATGATATAATCAGCAAATTTACTTTTTACAAGCCGTAATAAACATTATGACTTCACAGTTCACCAGCACATTGTACAAAAATATAATTCTGTAACATTTTTACATTTTTATTGGCTGCCATAAAAGTAACATATAACTTACAAATGGCCGTTAAAATGCAACCATTAAACGCCTCCCTGAAATAACCCGAAAACGAGTGTTTGCATTTTAGCGGCCCGAGCGAATGCATTTCATATGGCAGTTATACACTAAATGAGTTTTAAAATGTGAAATGTTTGTTTGTTTGCAGTAATTGTTATAGCTGGCATTTATTTTATGTAAAACGATGACTTTTTATGTCAACACTGTCAACAGATATTTTTAAATATAAAAAAAAAAACAAGAAAATACTGTCTCTATTAATCTTCACAACAATATTTTCTATCCATAAAAATGAAACAAGTGAATCCATTAGGAAAACATATTCAAATATGGAACGTAGGGAGGGACAAAACACTAAAATGCGCGTTCACAAGTAATTACACTAATGTAGTATACCCTTGTAAACTGTTTTAGGGTTAACAGCGTCTGAGTGTGGCCAACGCAATAAAATGGCTACCAACGACTTGCCAAGTGTGCAAATAAAATTATCGTCTGCTAAAATAAATAGGATAAAGAGTCCTTTAAAGCATTTGTCGACTTTCTGAATTTCACTCACGTAACGATGTAGTCTAAATGAAAAGAAAAACTATGCGTTATGACGTACGACTTCATACAATGTCTTCTAAAATAGTACCAACTTTAGGATGCAAAAATAAAAAAATCTTTTTTAATCACCCATAAAATTTAAATATGGAACGCGAGAGAAATGTCGCCGCCATAAACGCACGCATGCATGCATCGTCTTTTGGCATGGAACTACTTTTTACTAAACCGTTTCCGAGCACAATAAGGATCCATTCAAGGCAATAAACCTTATTCGGGCAATTATTTTCACAGAGTCACAACACTATCTATTCATTATGTCTGGTTTCTTGCGTTACACGTTTTGAATTATTTATTTGCGTTAATATCAATTCAGATGCGACAAAAGGCCTGTTAGTTGGTACGTTTGTGTTGGCAGCACCGTCGTTTGGTTCGCTCGACCAGATAGCCGAGAGCCATTCACATTCGTCCGTGTTAGTGATGCGAGTTAGACGTAGCAGAGGGTGATCCGGCTCGAGGGATCATTGTAGATTGGTTATTGTGTACGCAACGGGCGTCAAACGCGTATTTATTGGACATTCGCAGCGCTGCGTCAGGCGAAGAAGATACGGACTTAAACTGCCAACGGACACGCGAGCACTAAGTACTTTGTATCAAGTTTCGCCGGATTCCGCTCGCTACTTGAGTTATACTGTGTTGTCGTGTGTAGGGGCACTTATGTGCGTCGCGTGGAGTTACAATTGAGCCGTTCATACATATTTAGTCGGCATTAATTTCGTCGAATCGGATTAAATGCCGATAAAACGTAACTTTCACGTACGTTTTACGTAAACATTTACGTGGCGCGTGTGTTTTGTGCATTTACAGGTGGATTGTACGTAATCGGTGAGCTGGACATTTTTTGATAAATATTTTTCTTGTTTTTTTTTTTCATTTATTAGCTTAGTATTTTAAAGTTATTTTTTATAAAGTCTGAATTATTTTTGTGACTAAAATAACTCTCATTATAAAAGAGTAAGTTAGTTTAAGTCAAGAGTGAATAGATTGCTTCTAGGCAAGCGTGTTTCATCGTCGGCCACATCATCGCTTACCATCAGGTGAGATAGTGGTCAAACGTGAGCCTATACATTATTATATAAAAAAAAGTGTACTAGGTGTCCTCTAGGCAAACGTGCTCCATCGTCGGCCACATCATCCCTTACCATCAAACGTGAGCCTATCCAGACATAAAAAAAAAGTTTTTCTCGAAAGTAGAAAGAATGTTATTTGAAATATTTCGGTACTATCTTTCAAACAAAACAAAGATAACATTGTAGCTAGCATAAAATATCTTAGGCACGTTACGTATCTAGTTAAATATGCAATCTCTCTCACTTATCATTGAGATAATGTTTTCAGTGCCTGATAACACGTTTAAAATTATAGAAATAGAACGCAACATTTAAGTTATCAAAAAAACTATTAGAATAATACAGAAATGCCAACGGGCCATGCCGTCCTTGGCGGCGCTTGGGGTAGGCCTATGTCCAATAGTAGACGTCTTTCGGCTGATATGATGATGATGACGGTGAGAAATGCCATCATATTCAATAAAAAAGTAAGTGTTTAAAAAAATATATATCTTGTTGAATCTTTTTTTTTCCTTTTTATTAAGAATAAATTTCTTAATAATTGATTACAATCTAGCCGAACAGACTAATAAGTAATTTAAATCTAACGTATTTTTATACGGCTTTGTTTAAACAAAGAATAGGGTCCTTAAGCACTTCATAAGCAAGTCCATAGCACTTTCTTAGAGTCTGATATTGATAAAAACACTGTGTTCATGTGTTATTTGCATAGTCTTTAATGATGAATACTTTTGGGTTTTGATAAAATCAACCTGCATAAATTCAGAATCTGTCATGAAACCTTAAAAAAAACTAGTTAATATATAACTAGTAATTATATTTAAATTTTTCTGTAAGTCCATTATTGGACCACTAGACATACAGCGTTGCAGCGTTTTGCAAACATTATTGTGCGTACAGCTAAAGATTGGAATTCCCTGCCGGATTCTGTATTTCCTGATAGCTAGAACCTAGAGCGTTTAAGTCAAGACTGAATAGGTTACTTCTAGGCGAGTCTGTTCCATCGTCGGCCACATCATCGCTTACTGACAGTCTCATAGATATCCGTTGACAGTCTCAACTATCGTATAGTTGTCAAACGAGAGCCTATCTACACTGGCGCGATTGTTAAAATTTTTAACCGATAGAAAACTGTTTTATTCCTGAGTGACATAGGCTATACTTTATGCACCTACGCAGGCGAAGCCGCGGGCAAAAGTTATTAGTTAGGTTAGGTTAGGTGTAAAGAGGTAAATCTTGATTTTTGTTTGTTTGTAGGAGGTAATCTCTGGAAGTACTGGTCTGATTACTAAAATTTTTTCACCGATAGAAAGCTGCTTTATTCCTGAGTGACTTAGGCTATATTTTATGTACCTACGCAGGTGAAGTAACGAGCAAAAACTAGTCCATAACAAAAAAGAAAAGTTGAACTTCAACACTTCCACAGCAAATCCAAGTACATAAGCATTAGGTACATAAAGATCCGCGCATACAATCCATGATAACACTACGGGAGCATTCATAAAGGTGGAGGTACATCCTCTAAAGCCCTCTCATTTTACGGATTTGCAGTTGAAATTAGTTCGCAAATCTGGGGCTTACCCACCCCCTGTTACGGAGATGTAGATGAGACAAACGGATAAATAGAGCTATGCCCTGGCTTATTGTTTTGTTTTTATTGTAGGAAAAAATGGCGTGTCTTGGCTTGTAGTAGGGTTAGGGAAATAAATGGTGGAAAATATGTTTTGTAAGATGATGTTGACATATCTTGAGATGGATGGAAAAATATGATTAGGGTTTTTAGGGTATACTAGCTGATGCCATTGGCTTCGCTTGCGTGGTAGTAGAAAATTATCCCAAGGGTGATCCTTGGCCCAGAAGTATGTTTACTTCTGAGCCAAGGGTCTACTTCCGAAAGCGAGTCGAGGCTCGGCTCCGGTATGAAAGGCAATAAGGAACGGGGTGGGTTTTTTAGTAATTAAGAGTCTGACACTATCTCCTGCTCTGCTCAAAGGCGGGGATGTCAGTTTTGATAATTTTAACCCACCGAAAAAAACGATCATACTTTTGGGATGAAAAAAAGATTGTTATTCCAGGACATGGCTACCCGTGTACCAAGTTTCAATGACATCTGTTCAGCCGTTCAAGCGTGATGATGTAACAAACACACTCACAAACTTTCAGCTTATAATATTAGTGTGATTTACTTGGAAAGTAAACTAGACAACTGTCAACAGAAATGCATAACAATTACTAGTGTAGTGCAAGCCTTAACGTTTTTATTCGAAAACCCGTTTCGGTTAACGATAAACGGTTCTTTTTACAAAAGTCGGAAATTTTAACGGTTTGGTCAAAAACTAATTTACACTAATACTCAAACATAAGTCTGTCTGTGTTGCTAATTGTTTGCAGTATCAACATTTTTGTTTCAAATAAAGAATGTTTACATACATTTTAAGAGGAACTGTGTTTTCTAAGTATGGCACTATTAAGTCCTATTATGTATTTAGAACTAAAATGTTCTGTTACTTACTGGCTGTTTTGATAGTTATCTTTGTGTAGTAAATAGATTACTAAGTCTGTTGAAAAGATATTTTAACTTTGAAGGACCTTGATCTTTACTATCCTAATACTTTTAAATACATAGTTAGATGTTACTTTGTTATGTAATTTTGCAACAAATAAGACTGAAATGGTTACAGTAAATAAGTTTAAAAACAAAAATTTAATGACTTCGGGCTTCGAGGGCTTGCCAGAGTTTTTACTGACTAAAACCTTCTTTGCCTTCGTCGGATGGTTACCGGACGGCAAGCTACCCATTGCTCGCCGTCCGCAAGAACAAATAGAGCTGTGGGAATGTTTGTGACAGTTATCCTTAGTTGCTCTTTTTGTCCCACTGTTGGACATAAGCCTCTCCCAAGTGGCGCCACAACGACTGGTCTTAAGCGTCTCTCATTCAGCAATTGCCGCGATCCTCACCAGGTTACAAGTCCACCTTGGAAAAATAGACCTATCGAAGTAAATTATGAACTCCTGAAACTGACCAATGTATTCAAGACAAAGTACATTAAGAACCCCATCTGTACGGTAATTAGCGCTTGTACAAAAAGCTAATTAATAACAAAGCACCCCCAGCATGTGTCGAACGAAACATCACTGGCTAAAGGAATTATAACTTAATAATCACAATAAATAAGACAGTTTAAAGATATTATCTTAGACTCCACAACCAGAATACAAAGAACCCTTAATTCCAACAAAAAAGATCGCATTAAATGTCAATTTATACTGGATTCAGACCCACCCTTTGTTCTCCTAATTATAAAGTGGGGTGCAGACAGTTTGTGTTATGGCTCGTTAAAAAGGAAGTTTACAGTACATGTGTATGTCGCCTTAGGGTACCAGCCCAGTAGGCCGGGTTTTATGTGGGGTCCTTATAAGGCAGTGAAACTTAATTTCTGTTAACGGTTTAATTTATTTTGTGCTAAAAAAAATAACGTTTTTTTTTTTAAATACATACGTACATAAACATACAAAATCAACATTTTAATGTTCCCACTGCTGGGACTCGGGCCTCCTCTGTAAGAGAGGAAATGGGCCGTAGTCCACTACGCGGGCCCAGTGCGGGTTAGTGCAATGAATGTCACAAATGTCTTCAAATTTTTGGTGCTAGGACATCCCCATGATGATGCCTAACGATGTTTTCCTTCACCATTTTTAGAGCTGTGGTGATGAAATAAATCACACAAAGTAAAGCGCCTGGCTAGGTTTTAACCCGCGACCGACTTGCAACTCAGGATCGTTACCACTCTGCCACCATATTGCTCACACCACCTTTGCTTTTTTTAATAAGAATAAAAAAAATATAGGTAACATTGACATATTTTTATTTCAATCACATCTCTCACGACCTTAGCATACAAAGTATAAGAATACAATTAACATAGCTACAGAAAAAATACTCTTACAGCATTTGAAATCCCAACTATTATTTAACATTTTATCCAACCTCCCTAATCCAAAAAACTGGTCCAGCAAGTTCCCACAAAACTTCCTGCTTCGAAAAAAAAAAACAAGAAATACTAACCTTCAAATAAGATGAATTTCTTATGCAAACGACCGACTTCCCACGGGCTGAAAAATTTGCATACCTAAAGGGTTGGTATCCCTAAGAAATTGGCGCAAAATATGCAAATCTACAAATACCTTAAGTAATTATGCGGGATTTGACAGCTGCTGATTTTTTTATTCGAATTATTCGAATGCTAATTCAAGATGGCTACCGACTCAGGTGGGCAGCCTTGGGAGCCCGAATTCGGCAGTTTATTTGATACATTTTTGGACCTCATGGCGGCTTAAATTGAATTAAAATTATGTTCTCTTGTGATTTAAATTAAATTTAAAATGTTAATGTGTGAGATGATATAGGAGAATACGCAGTATTTTTATTTTAATCATTTCATATATGCAAATAATATTACGCCTTTTAGGTATTTCAAGACAGAACAGAACAAAGAAGACAAGACAAGTCAAGAAGAGAACAAATTTCAAGCAGTTTATATCAAGAACAGAAGAGAAGACTCCTGCAGACTATCTTCTAACTGGTGATTGCCACTAGCGAGGTATAGAGTTCCTACGTATATTGCCACTGTAGGAACTTCATACCGTGCTCTTGGGTACGCCAATCTTCTCCAATGCGCCGTTCTTCTCCAACACTTGAAGAATGAAGATATATTGCCGTTCAAGACTTTGAAACCCGAAGATCCTTGATTTTGAGAAGATATATTTTGTGTTTTAACTGCAAATTGATTTATTTATCACAACCACTTAAAACAAACTATAACAACAAAATTTGCTATGATGTAGCGCCATAGTCTAAATTGAGACAAAGCTCCTTAATATAGATAAAAAAAAAAACTGCAAATTGCCTGGCAGATTGTATATTCTTTGCTTTGAGGAACTCTGTATGTATATTATATTGTCAATTTTGTGTATTGTTTAAGATTTTTGTATGCTATATACATTGTACTGATCAAACATCCAGTCAGTGCACGAAATCGTCTCACTCGCTCTGAAACGCACGTGCTCTCGCGCTCATACTCTCGGCTGATCAATTTTTGTCTTCCACGTTTGATCACTACAATTTGTCTGACTACTAAAATATTGCTTTGTATAGTTACCTTAATAACATATTAAAAAATCAGACATGTAAACATAAGTACAGTTAATTTACTTTTTGTGAAGCTTTAAAGCGTTTTACACCGATAGAAAGCTGGTTTATTCCTAAGTGACATAGGCTATATTTTATGTATGTGGGCAAAACCTACTTATAAATCTGCATCCATAAACATTGTCCTCCACCCAATTTCCTGTACGTTTGTAAATAGTTAATAATTGTTATGTGTTATTTGTTTCCCCACATACAAATTTATTTTGATCAACATTTTAGGAAAACCTTTATGTAATCCAAAATTAGTTATGTAGCAGGACAAAGCATCGCCTGGACAATGTACTTACCTACATAATTTCGAATATACCAATCAATCGATATGCCTAGAATATGCCTAACTTTTTTACTATTATTTCTCATGCATATTTTTATCTCAGGACCCCGGGGTCCTGGACTTTTGGAAGGCGTAAACTTCTGAAGACAAATGCCTTGCCCATTGTATCTCTCGTGTGCTACGTACGCTGATCTGGGCGCGTCGGTTTCCATACATTTTAGATGGCAACTAGACTTGTAGAACTACTTTAGATCAACGCCACGCGACGCCACGTGGCGTCGTTCTTACAAATCGGGCGTCATCCACGTGTGTGTCGGTCTGATGCAGCTGTAGCCTGGCCCCTCATCTTAGGAATGTTACGCAAACTCCAGCGGCACAGACCCAGGTTTTATTGGAGGAAAGAAGGAGGAGGAACCCCACCATGATGAAGTCAACGTACAGATGCGGTGATGGGGCTATTATTATTCCTATGTATTTATTTTACCCCAGGGTCCTGGAACTTTTGAAGGTGTACGAGGCCGCACGTCGAAAAGGCAGGGAGACGACCCCCTAAAGCACAACGGAAAGTTCCTGAGCCTGAAGAAGTCGACGAGGTGGTCGCTACTTTAAAACTTTCGGTCCCATCGACCATCCGTCCATCCGCAATGTGCCCTGCCCACTGCCATTTAAGTTTGGCGGTTTGGGCTATATCGGCGATATTGGTTCTCCTGCGGATATCTTCATTCCCGATGCGATCACGCAAAGAAACTCCGAGCAAGCATTATTGGCAATGATAGTTCATTATACGGCGCGCTAATAAGTGTATCACCACTATACCCAGCTTTTTGGCTACAATAGTCCTGTCAGTGATGATAGACCGATCCCAGTACAACATGTACATGGTCATTTTTGAGAACTAGGTAGGGCACATACTTGTAATATTGTACTACAGAATCTACTATAGAAGGCGCCAGATAACCGTGGAATAAAGTACATTGACCTTTACCTAATATCTCTGCGTAAGTACCCGAAAAACAAACAATGCTTTTCATTACTAGATCATGTAAACTTTTACTCGGGGCTTCGCCCGCGTTTCTTTATATACTTTACTCTTTCTCCCTTAAAAAAAAAATAGCCTGTGTCCGCCTCTAGGGTCCCAACTATCTCTGTACCAAAATTCATCAAAATCGGTTTTGGCATTTAGGCGTTAAGACGTAACAAACAAACAAACAAACTCGCTTTCGTTTTTATAATATAAGTAAGGATATAAGTAAGGATTTCCGTTTTTGAAATTAAGAATGTCAACAAATATAGGAGGGTCAATGACCGTTATTCCTCGGTTATCTGGCAACTACCTTAGGTTATATTTCAAAGCAAGTTGCTGCTGAATAATCCTAGCCACTTGGTAGTGCCTGTGCAAATATTCGTCGTTAGCCAGCCAAGAATAACCAGAGATAATATGTCTAATGGACCGAACGGTGGCATGCCCGACACACGTCAACCGTCCCGTCCTTCATTATGTATGTCTCCAAGTCTCCGGTAAGGTATTCGTAAAGATAACTTCGTCCCTAATAGCACAGACAACTCAAAACCTTCAGTATCTCCAAAGAAGTTGCTGATAGCCAAATAAATATTGTTATTTTACTCGTAGCTTGTCTAGTTACTACTCTACTTAGATATACCTACAGGGTTATTTGTAAAACACTGACAGCCCTGAAGGACTGTATTACTAACGTCATATACTCACAACAACTTTTGAGTTTTTAAAAAACATAATTCAATTACTTAAAACTAACTTCAATGTTTAGTTTTCTATCTAACACATTTCAACCCTGTATTTTGCTATACCTACCTAAGTCTATATGACGCTACGCAAGCGCATTAAGCACCCCCGCTCCCTTCCGCTATTGTACTATCGCTTGCTTAACATAGATATATTTATAATAGTAACATTAGGCTTCATCATTATTTAGAACGTTCAATTTAAATATTTTTATTTTTGTATAAAAATCTGATAAACTAAAATATGTAAATTTTTATAAAGACAGAACAAAAGTTTTTGTTTATGACGTTAGTATAGTCTTTAAAAGTTGTCAGTGTTTTAAAAATTACCCTGGATCTGTAGTGTTTAAAAAAAAAAAGTGTTATTTCATTAGTGTGATCTTTTTTGCTGAAAAAAAAAAACCCTCTATCTGATAAAATACAATAAATCTGTGGTGTGTGTGTTTCAAGATTCACGATTGCATTTTATTCCAAATACCTAAGCCATTTAAAGGCACTTTAGAAATGTCAAGAAGTCAGTCAGCCAGAAAAAGAAATGATGCTAATTGCACATTCCAAAGCATAGATCTCTATGGAGAAGAATGTGCAAGAAACAATGTTTCTATTCCTTCCCACAATCTCTATGATATCGTCGGTCCATCGTTTTCTTTGGCTCGTATACCAATGGCAGCTAAAATAAAAATTAGTTTAGAATTATTTCATACCTAATGAAAACCATAATGAAAAAAAAAAACTTTTTACAAAAAAAATATAACCGACTTCAATGATAAAAAACACTGAAAAGTATCAAATAACTTTAATTTTGGAAGTACATGTGTTTCTATAATAGTTTAGTCTCTTCGTTATTTAACACCGACTTCCAAAATTACAGTTATTTGATACTTTTCAGTGTTTTTTATCATTGAAGTCGGTTATATTTTTTTTGTAAAAAGTTTTTTTTATTTTACACTTTTTAGTTATGCTACCACCACTAAAAAGTACCCCTCAGTCAAACTTAAATACCTTATAGTCAGAGCGCATCTCATAACGGTTCTAATAATCCCAAACACGGTTAGATTACATTAATTTACCTTTCGGCTACATCATCAGATCAGTTCGATATATCCTCTCCCCCTCTTCTTTCAAACAGTCATTAGACTAGATGCTGGAGAGGGAAAGGATATGTCGAACTGATCTGATGATGAAGCCGAAAGGTAAATCTTTCAATCAGTCATTAGACTAGATGCTGATAATCCCGGCTGTAGCATCAGGCCAGATTTATGTCAACATTGCAATGAACTTAAAATTTAGTCCTATTTAAAATGAGCCCAAACACGACTACGGTGCTGTAATTTCAAGGTTTGTACTTTTCCTGATGCTCCTGGCTTCAGCATCAGGTCTCTATGTACTTCGGTGTTCTTTATTAGCAGTACGTTTATCCACACATCGAGCCGTTTTCAATGAGCCTAAACTCGATATATCTGCTGTTTGTTGTCGAGGACTTAGGTACTCTGCAGACTATCCTGACTGCAGCATCAGGTCATGACTTGATGATCATGAGACCAAATGTGGCAAATGCCCTATCAAACATCAAAACAATTTACTAAAACAGTCCTTGCCTGTTCGAGTAACTTCTTACTGTTAAGGAGTTGTACCTTCCATCATCAGCCCAGCTACCTGAGATGGTGACGACCATACGCAAATACACAAGATACTTCATAAAATATGCGAAAATCAATAAGTGAGCCTATAAAATTTGAAGGTTGCCCTCGATTTCTCCAAGATCCCATCATCAGATCCTAATTTGGTGATAATGGGACCACCTCAGAACTATCTACTTTCGAACAAAAAAAAAAATTTGAAAATCCGTCCACATTTGGGGGAGTATTCGACGAACAAACATACAAAAAAAAAAAAACATACAAACAGCCGAACGTAGTACCTCCTCCTTTTTGGGAAGTCGGTAAAGATGGATGGATTGTGTGAGGAGTGATATGAAAAAAAGGAGTTAGTGATAGCGTGACGACACAAAATGAAAGAAAAAAACGTGTATCGCCGACCCCAAGTAATATGGTATATTGGCAGGCAGAAACAGAAGAGTTATAAAAGGAATAAAAATGAAGACGGATAGGTAATAAACTTCTTTTTAATTTTAACTTAATTTTCTATCTATCAGGTTTTTTGTCAGTAAAAAATCTAGATATTTCCACATGCTCTCCATCCTAGAGCCTGAGAAGTCATTTGATGTTCACCACCTCACAAAAAAAATGGTCATTTTAACACAGTTATCCATTTCAGTAGGTAACATGACATCTATATTAAATTTATCATTTATTGGGTCTTTCCTGTTAGCTACAATCTGGGTTCTTTAAGTCAAGAGTGAATAGATTACTTCTAGGCAAGCGTGTTCCATCGTTGACCACATCATCATTGTGAGATAGTGGTCAAGCCCAAGCATATCAATAATAAAATAAAATATCAGCAATTAGGTAATAAAAGATCTTAATACACTTAGTCGTAAATCCGCTCTTACCTCTAACAACTTACTGGTTTTCACACTAGTGCAGAAAAAGTTGTGAGCTCGCCTACGCCACAATTTATGACTTTTTTAATCAGACTAGGCGCTACACGAGTCACGCGTCAACTTTATTTATTTCTAGCTTCGTAAGTGTATTGAAAAACGTCGTTTGATACATGTGGAAAGTCACTGCAGCACTTGGTTCCATAACCCCCTCACCTGCTGCTCGGGCAAATTTCACGTCGAAAAGTTGTCTCCACTGGTATCAAAATGTATTAATGTACTATTGCCAAACAAACATTAACGTTATCAATAACAACAGTATTTTAGTTATTATTTAACTGTCAAGTCTCGCCATTATCACGTTATTGCCAAGTCTTATCTGTGACATAAAATAAATGTAATTATCGTAAATTCATGTAATTATAGATTCGGTGTCGATATTACACGAATGTATTAATAATTATTACATGTGAAGGAATAATAATGTATGTAATCGATGTTGGTGTCGTATTTTATTATGTCTTGTAAATGCCATCATTACTTCTGCATTCATTTATTTATGTACTTTATTGTACCTACACCAAGATTACAATTTAAATAATGAAACCTTATAATAAAAAACATACAATTGGAAACGTCGAAACGCTTGGTTCATGGGGTCCGAGTGCGCGTCTCCTTTTCAAGGATATTTCACGCCAACAGATCGACACTACGTGACCAGAGGGCTGGCTCGTTCTTCGCCCAAAGAATTAGTGTTGCTATTTATTTATTATTATTTATTTATTTATTTAATCTTCATGCAACAAAAAGTACAAAGGCGGACTTAATGCCTTAGGCATTCTCTACCAGTCAACCTAGGGAGGTGAAGAGATAATATGGTAGGCGCACAAAAGAGACTTTTGTTTAGGAAACAAGAGTAAAAAGAATACACATAGTTAAAATACACATACATATATATTTAATATAATATATATACTACATTTATATATTTATATAAAGTGAGGAAAGAAGTTTTGAACGTGGCAATGCTTCCAGTCTTCTGGGCACATTTCCGGATGACAGCGATGTGGAGGAGTACTTTGACGCCTGAGCGTACTTAGTCATTTTGTATTATATTTATGTAAATAGTTAGGTTTTAATATAAATAGTTTATTTAGTATTTAAGTTTTTTTATGTACATATTTGTATTAAATTTAATAATTGGAGGCCTTATCGCACTCGGTGATTACTTCCAAGCAACCTAGAATGGACAGAGATTGCCTACACTACAGATTAAGTTATAACCTAAGTCCTGCAGGCCTAGCCAAGTTATGACAATTTCGTTTCAAATCTCTTTCTACAGTCGGTACCGCCTCCGATTCCTTTGTTCTGACCATATGACTTAACGTTGAGATGATGACTTTCCCATACATTTTATGTTTTCTCCTAGCGGTAACGTTTGTAGATTATCAACTTGGCTAAGCCTTCAGGACACAAAATGGGGTTGCACTTAGTGCCAATATAAATAATTCGTAAGTACATACAGGGTGTAAAGGACAGCCCTCCGCAAACTTTAAAGGCTTGCTCAGTAGACGAAATTGAACACCCTTCCACAATTTTTTTTACAGGAAAAGAAAAAAAAAAACGGTTCTCCCTATAAACTGTCCAATCAAGCTTATAATTTTGTATGGTGAGTCTGAAAAAAAAGGAAGGAAATTTTAAGCACTTGCTTAAAATTTGCAGAGGGCTGTTCCCTTACACGTTGTATATTAAAATAGATACCTACATACATACAAAATATATTTAGGCAAAAAATAAGTGGATAAAACGAAAACAAGAAGATCATTTACTAATTTCACTATACACAACACAGACACATTTAGTGGTCAATTTCATTATTTCTATTAGTTGCTTGCTAGTGACTTCGCCCAAAAATAAGCCCAAGACAATAAAAGTGTTCTTTATGCTATTTCAGGACATGCCTAGCCGTGTACCAAATTTCATCGAAATCCGTTTAGGCGTGAAGAAGTTACAAACATACACACGAACTAACTTTAATCTATTATAATATTTGTGTGATACAAAATCTCATTTAACCCTTCAGATACCGTCAATTAGAGACACAATAGTAAGACAATAGATGCGCGGCCACCGGTGGTCGCTTGGGGATTCATGAATTAATAAGTAGGTAGTGACTAAATGTAAGTAAACGAAAGTAAGAACCAAAAATTCGAAGATATGTGACATTCTCAAACTCGCACTGGGCCCGCGTGGTGGATTACGGCCCATTCCCTCTCCTAGAGAGGACGCCTGAGTCCCAACAGTGGGAACATTAAAAAAGCTGATGCTGATGATGATGATGAAAGGTTTACACTATGTACACGTGCGCGACGTACGGCGTGTCGTTCTCCACACATTTTATATGGTGACTAGACTTGTAGAGCTACATTAGATCCACGCCACGTGACGCTTCGCGACGTCGTTTTACGTACAAATCAGGCGTGGTCCACGTATGCATCGGTCGGTTTAATGTAGTTCTAGCTTTTCTGGTTCTTTTTTAGGGTTCAGTACCTAAGTCAGCAAAAACGGAAACCTTATAAGATAGCTTTGTGGTCCGTCAGTCTGTCTTTTCAACTCAAATTCAAAAATATATTTTATTTCACATAGGCATAGGGATTTCGGCGGTCTCTCCACTCCAGTGCCTTTAGCTCTCGCCGGAACGCCCATACCGATCTGTTCCGACTTTCGGTACCTCGGGTCGCTTGTCCAAGGGGATGGTGAGGTAGACCGGGACGTAACACATCGGATCAACGCAGGATGGATGAAATGGCGACAGGTCACGGGAACAACTTGTGACCCACGGATGCCTCTCAAGTTGAAGGGTAAAATCTACAAGTCCGTGATAAGGCCTGTTGTATTGTATGGATCAGAATGTTGGGCTGTGAAAAAGACGGATGAAAAAAGATTGCATGTAGCGGAGATGAGAATGTTAAGATGGATGTGTGGTGTGACGAGAATGGATAAAGTGAGAAATGAGTATATTAGGGGAAGTTTGAAAGTGGCGCCGGTGACTGAAAAGTTGAAAGGGAATCGTTTGTCTTGGTATGGTCATGTAAAAAGGAGAGATGAAACGCATATTGCTAAAAGAGTTATGAATTTACATGTGGATGGATGGAGAGGGAGAGGGAGGCCAAAGAAAAGATGGATGGATTGTGTGAGAAGTGATATGAATGAAAAGGGAGTTAGTGATAGCGTGACGAGCGACAGGACAGAATGGAAGAAAAAAACATGTTGCGCCGACCCCAAATAAAACGGGATAAGGGCAGGAAGATGATGATGACATAGGCCTGCATGGGCACTTCTTGTGAAACGTTATAATCTAGTGCATAGTCCCAATTACGCGTTTCGTATACATAAGAAATGCCAAGAAACTTGATAACTCCATCTTCCAAGATTCAGGATCCTTTTTGGGGGACACAGGGATATTTTTTTAAAATTGATATAAACTAGTGCTTGACTGCGATCCCACCTGATGGTAAGCAGTAATGCAATCGTTGATGGTGAGGCGCACTAGTTTATTAAGAGCCTAACACTCTAACTTTGAAGACACCCCAATTGTAATCCGACAAGATCGCAGCAGGCAAATTGTTCCAGTCTTTTGATGTACGCGTTATAAACGATAAGACGAAATGCTTAGTCCTTACTGCAATTCCTGCGGACACTCACCAAAACGCAAAGTTGAACTCTGTCAACCCTGTGCCTGCTCAAGGCTTTGTAGGTTGGAATTAACCAATCTATATTAAGCTGAAGTCTGCTAACTCTTGAAGCAGTGAAGAAATCAAACTTCTAAGTCAACGTCATCTAAAGATAAGGTCGTTTATGCTCCATTTAGGCGTAAGTATATTTTGATATTATATACACACAGATAACTATAGCGTGGCAAAACTGTCAAAATGCCACGGGCCCCTGACCTGGTGGGGACCCAGATCCAAGAGGCCCTGAGCTCAAGAAGTAAATATACAAATTAAAGTAAATTATCAAGATTGATTAAACGCAACGCAACGCAAGGATCAGTTTTCCGTGGTTTTTCAAAATCATTTATTTCAAATAGACCAAATGTAGGCACCTTTGATTGAATAGTCATATATCGGTCAGTCCAAGAAAAGTGAAGCTAAATTGCAAAATTTTGCCAGCTTTATCACCTTATAGATACATCACTGGGAAGCCCACCTTCAGAGACGAAATACACGGGTATTAAATAACTTGACTTATTAATAATAAAGAATATTTTATGCCAGTAGATACTTTCAGTGATTTATACAAATAAAATTACAAAGTTATTCTTTCTCTGTCAATGCAGTTATGGAACTCTCTTCCGCCTAGCATTCGAGATTTGAAATCTATTTCACTCTTTTAATCTCAAGTAAAAGAGCACTACCTTTCTTCTCAAATGTGATAATTATATAGTTGTGTATATAATTTATTTTTGTACAGGGGTATTTATTAATATTTAAATTATGTGGTATTTTATATGTTTTTAATTTAATTTAAGGTTTCATAAACTCTTATTTTATTTCTACACGCTATTGTCTACATTTCTTCTGATCTCTCCTTTCGCAAGTCTGCTGGAAGAAATTTCTTTCTGAAATAAGCCGTACCTATGTTCAATTTTATATTGTTGTATCTTTTTTCGATGTAATGTGTGTGTATACACAAATGATAAAATAAATAAAATAAGTTTACAATTTGCCTGGGGCCCCAAAGACTTGCCACGGGCCTCAGATGGTGCTATTAGCACAAGTAAAGGTCAAAGTTTGAAAACCGTAGTTTTACATCGCAAAAAATACCTTTCAAGAGATACAGAAAAATCTTCGGGAATCGAACTCGTAAATTACTTATAGGTAAGTTCGTACGAGACAGACTTGACCGTTGTTTTTTGTATTGATGACTAGCTGCTCCCAGCGGCTTCGCCCGCGTGGTAGCAGTAAATTATCCCAAGGGAACATACTTCCGAGATAAAAAGTATCCTTTGTCCTATTCCAGGACATAGTCTATCCGTATACCAAGTTTCATCAAAATCGGTTTTGCCATTTAGGCGTGAAGACGTAACAAACAAACAAACAAACAAATTTTTTTTTTTATTAATATTAGTAAGGATAGGCTCTCTCACTAACCACTACACTGTATGTCTGTATGTAAGTACGTAAGTTTCTCATTACTTTTCAAAACTTTGTGAAGAGAACTGATGAAAATGATGCTGACTGAGATCATCAGATAAAAAGTGACATATAATAACACCTACCTGTCATTCAATAAAGATCATAACTTAGATAAAAAATCAATTGCAATAATAAAAAAGACTGACATTCTGACATCATTGAAATCTGCAGAGTACTTGAGTGAGAGGATCATTGATATAATTACATTAATGGTGTCTGTGCCATATCAACAGTTTTGGAGACGTAATTGGCATTTATACTTAAACTGGTTTTTTTTCCTTGGGTGGAGCGAGAGATAGTGTCACACTCTTACTGACTAAAAAACCCATCCAGTTCCTTCGTTGCCTTTCATACCGGGGCTTAAAGCTAGGAGTATTCTAGACTTCCTGGAAGCCTCCGGGCTATAAGAGTTATTCTAACAAGGTGGCGAGTCACAATAGATCTTTTAGGTCGCAGTGACTACATCCCCTACATCAGGCCAGTATCCTACTGGGCCTCTACAGTTGCTGACAATTCCTTGAGGCGCGCGGTTACAGTGCGCGCCGTCGACGACTTGGGCTCGGTCTGAACGGTTACTGGACGGTCGGACAGCAAGCTACCCATTACTCGCCGGCCACAAGCCCGGAATCCTGGCGACGGCGGGCGTGAACGCCTTTACCTGATGCGGTCGACCTCCTCCTCTGTTATCATTACTGCTTCGCAGATGGAGGCAGGCTTCAAAAAGATTGTAAGGATATTATGTTTATGCAAGTCTACACTTCTACGCTAAT
Source organism: Mythimna lalbum (assembly GCA_949319445.1). Classification (NCBI taxonomy): domain Eukaryota; kingdom Metazoa; phylum Arthropoda; class Insecta; order Lepidoptera; family Noctuidae; genus Mythimna; species Mythimna lalbum. Next base: position 17,694,173 of record OX439361.1, on the reverse strand, counting down.
ATTAACGGTAACTTCTACGGTAATCTCTGAATATACGGTCCAATTGAAATTTTTTTCATTTGTAAAAAGCCGTGTTGTTCCTGAGTGATATAGGCTATATTAATATGTAGGTACGCGGGCGAAGCCGCGGGCAAAAACTAGTTAGGTGTAAAGAGGTAAAGTTTTTTTTTTTTTTGTTTGTAGCAGGTAATCTCTGAATGTACTGATCCGATTGCCAAAATTTTTAACCGATAGTTAGTTGCTTTATACCTGACTGATATAGGCTATATTTTAAGTATGCAGGCGAAACCGCGGGCAAAATCTAGTAAGTAATATTATTATTATTTTCTTTAAATACCTACGTGTGCAGATAAGACTAGTTTCTATATTTCTTTATCGTCTTTTATTGTGTGCGCTGATAGTAAAAGGAGATTCATTTCAATTAATTCATGAATCCCCAAGCGACACCCGGTGGCCGCGCATCTATTGTCTTACTATTGTGTCTCTAATTGACGGTATCTGAAGGGTATACTAGCTAAAATCTTTAGAAATCATTTATAATACCTATCTGCTCTACTTATTAGCCTTAATGTATTTAAATTTACTTTTTATAATAGTACCAAATGGAGAAATGTTGATTTAGAATCACATTTTATGTTTTTCGTCTGTATCGAAACTATAATGTCTAGACAACTAGAAAACTATATACCAAAAATATTTTTATGTCTAACTGTCTATGAATTAAATAGGTGTCTAAATAAAGAAAGCTATGACGTCAACTTTGGTCGTTTTCTTCAATTATTTGTTTATTTAATTCTTTATTAATGCACGTATTAAGTACACAGGCGAAATTATTGCCTAAGGCATTTTCTACCCGTTAACTTTTGGGTGATGCATATACATAGGAGCAGTAGTGGCCGAGTGGTAATGACCCCGACTTACGAGTTGTAGGTCGCGGGTTCGAACCCAGGCAGGCGCATTACTTTGTGTAATTCATTTCATCACCACTGCTTTAAAAACGGTGAAGGAAACCATCTTGAGAAAGCATGTCACGATAGAGGCATGTCCTAGGACCAAAAATTCGAAGACATGTGACATTCACCAAACCGCATTGGGCCCGCGTGGTGGATTACGGCCCATTCCCTCTCCTAGAGAGGAGCCCTGAGTCCCAGCAGTGCGAACATTAAAAAGGCTGATGATGATAGAAATTATGTTAGATGCAATATTGAAAATTTTATTTTATTAACAGGCACTTGGTAAAATGGAGCTGAGAATTTAATTGTAGTGTTGACTACCTCAGCGAAGTTTGCTGAGAAGGCTGATTCGATTCATTATTGCTGTCAGATGCTACAAAAACATTAAAATGTGTACACCTACAGTGCGTTTCACTTAAGAAGTTCCATTGGCGTAAGGTTGGCTCCCCTGTTTGTCTACACAAAAAGAGGGGAAAAAAGGAAAAAGTTGCCTACTCTACCAAAATTGTTCCCCGAAATGCGAAACGAAATCGATTTTAACGGTAGTTGCAACACTTTTTGGAGAATTATGAGGGGAATGGGATTTTATTTAAAAAAAAAAGTTGGTCTAAAAGGAAGTCGTTAATAGAGAGGTACGATATTGTGGCGTAGCGTTTTCGGTATTTGAAAGAAATGCAGGACAATCGGAATGGAGCCCAGCGTCCTAAACTTTATACAAAAATAGTTAAAAAAAAGCAATTGTTAAAAGTAACGAAGTATCAGTTAATCTCCCTAATATTAGGTAATTTAATTGCTAAAAATATTGCAACACTGTTTTTCCGTATTGCCAACATTACGGCAAAGGAACCTCTTAAGTGAAACGCACTGTATATTATTATAATACCTAAACAAATGAACAATTCATACGAATACAAAGACATGGTTTAAAGGACTTAGTATCCAGCCTCAAACTATTTAAAAACAAACAGACTGGCCATACAGAAAATGTGGTCCAATAACCATAACCGTCACTAGAATTTCAACGTTCCATGTTCAAAAAACATAACCACAGTCAAAGAGAACACAAATAGCATACGCCATCTTATCTTTACTCAAGAATTCACTCTTTCGAACAATCTCATGTTCGATGAAAGTAGAAAAAAAGTTTTTTACTGTTTTTACTATTTTTTCCCATTACATTGTTGTGTTAGTTATTGGTTTTCATCACGAAATGTATTTGTGGCAGGAATGCGTATTATTACTGTGTGAACGACGATTGGTCAGGCCATGTTATGTGGTAATATTCGCTTTCTGGTTTTTTAAGGAAATTAAGTAAATGTTCGTGGAACGCCCCCTGTTGAATTTGTGGCGATTAGGTGATTATTTTCTTGACGTAATTATAGCTAATTTGTGTGGTAAATTCTTGGTAAAGTTAAGAAATTTTTGGGTAAAAGGTATGTTTGTCATTTGGGAACTTATTTAGGTACAAATGTTGGGATATCGTTTGTAATAAAAAAAAAACGTGATGAAAAACCTGGTCATTACTATTTTATTTTACTAAGTAGGTACAGAAGTACTAGCCCGGGTATGAATTTGAAAGTAAGAATATGTTACTTTCTTCTTTATTATTATACCTAGTCATAATCTGTGAAAATTATTATAGTCATATTCCCTTCACGTGCAGTGTGTACTAGCTGCTGTCAGCGGCTTCACCCGCTTGATAGTAGAAAATTATCCGAAGGAAACATAATCTTAGGATAAAAAGTATTCCATGTGATATTCTAGGACATGGTCTACCCTTGTACCAAGTTTCATCGAAATCCGTTCAGTAGTTTTTGCGTAAAAGAGCAACAAACATTCATACAATCTATACGTAAGTATAAACTTTAACGTTTATAATTTTAGTCGGATTATTGTCCTATCATACATAACGTAACATTTCCTCTTACTTTTATGATATGGGAAAAACGTCCACATCACAAACTACGCATTTAAAAAGCAATAAAAACCATTTTCTATTCAAAACGAGGTACCTCACTTAAAATCCACTAAAAATCCAGTCACCTTACGATCAACATTATTGTGTGTTAAAACCATAAAAATAAAAATTCTATCATATAATAGTAGAAAAACATTGTGAAGTTTTATTATAGCGTTTACAGGACCCTAAATACACGTGGTGACCAAAACTGGCCAGGTTCAACGGTCTCCACTCATTAGCTTTTGATCACACCCTCATAAACAACTTAACGTCATATGTCTCGCATGTGCTTCGAACGAAATTCAACTTTGGATGGGAGGTGGAAAGAAGGTTTTCGAATGGTAGAGTCGCCGAAGATTTTTTTATAACTTGGTCCATAACAGGTTTTCTACTTTTGGACTCTCGAAATGATAAAATTCCTCTTTTGAGCAACTATAGATTAGGAAATTCTCAACTATAAGTCAGAAATGTTTATAGGGACGGCTTTGAACAGGTTTTTTAGACAATTTAGTTTGAATGTTTAAATAGTTAGTATTCTTAAATCGTATGGCTCCGTGGAAGAATGTCGGCTGCGGTCCGATTTGCATTGAATTGATTTCAAATTAAATATTCTACAGTGAAAACAATTGAGTTTGGCAATTTACGATAGTCTTTGTTTGTTAATCATCGGGTTTAGAGAAACGTTTTGCGCGATGACTCATGGGGTAACTGACGGACGGCTACCGGAATAACAATTTGAGTTTTTTAAGTACAAAAATATTATGCTTATTCTTAACATCGCCATTTGTACAAATAAGTACCCAAAAAACATACCTAACTTAAATAATTTCAAATATCCGTATAAGTATTTGAACTTCTTCTTCGAAAGAGTTAAGGTCCAAGCGCCCGAGAAGTGCCATAAAATAGTGACTTTCTGAAGCCTACTCCTCGGTAACGGCCAGGTTAATAAGTTTGAAAAAAATATGTGTTTATTATAGATTCATGACCAACATTATTAACATTTGATTTTTTCGTGTGATAATACTTTTGTCTAAAAAAAATATTACATTCAACAATTCACATTCGCAACTTTCCTCTACTCCTTCAAAACGGCTTTGATCTTTAGAAACATTTTTACAAATTAAAATTGGTGGTTAAATATTCTTCAAAGTGAACATAGCATATGCAAATCAATCAATATTTCGGATTTTAAAGTCAGCGGGGCTCTGTCCGGGCGCAGCTGGCCACAAATAAATGCACAGATAGTTCTACTGTCGCTTAGGCGGGTACGAGATTTGTGACCATTTAATTTCGGTCTTATGTTCAAGGGACTATAAGCCTTAAGGTAGAATACACTGCGCACGCATGTGCCACGTAGGCTGATCTAGGCGTGTCGGTCTCAATACATTTTATATGGAAACTAGATTTGTAGAGCTACAATTGATCCACGCCACACGACGTCGTTCTACGTACAAATTCAGTGTGGTCTATGTGTGCGTCGGTCTAATGTAGTGTTGCTCTCGCAAACGGTAATAGGAACTAGAAACACTGTGGGTCCACCTTGACCAAGAGAAGTCATTCAATGATTCTTCTTCTTCTGAGTCGGCTTTTTTTTACGGTGGGCAATAATCATCCAATGACAAACCCCGCCCTTGGGTGGAGCGGGAGATAGTGTCAGACTCTTACTGACTAAAAACCCACTCCGTTCCTTCTAGCCTCTTCATACCGGGGATCGAGCTTCCTTTCGGATAACCCTGGCCCCAGTAAGCTTCGACCCAGCTCCTGTTGCTGACAACGCCTTGAGGCGCGCGGGAACAGTGCGCGCCGTCGACGTCTTGGGCTCGATCCGGACAATTACCGGACGGTCGGACAGCGACCTACCCATGGCTCGCCGTCCCCGAGCCGGGATCGGAATCCCGGCGGCGGCGGTTCTTCTGAGTCGGTACACTCTTGCCAGAGGAGTCGTGGTCATCACTGTAAATCACGATGAATGATCATCTTTGTAATGCGGCGCCATTCATCGTGGACTGCAGCTTTCCGGGGACATTCATAAATGGAGCTCTTAGTTGCGGCCTTGATCTGGTCTGTCCATCTCATTGGTGATCTACCACGAGGCCTGGTGCCCTCAACTTTGCCCTGCACTTCAAGACGCTCTATGGAGTCGTTACGACGCAATACGTTATGATACATATTACCCACGGAAAAAAAGGTATGGCTTCCGACTAAAGGCTCTCTGAATACTAACAACTGAAAGTCTATAACGAAGTTGTAACGCATTTTTAACCGACTTCGAAAAGGAGGAGGTTCTATGTTCGGCTGAATGTATGTTTTTTTTTTTTTGTATGTGTGTTCACCGATATTTCGGTCAATTGTGGACCGATTTTGTAAATTTTTTTTTGTTTGAAAGGTTATGCTTCCATGTTGGTCCCATAGAAATATTGTTATGATCTGATCATGAACTTCGAAGATATGGAACAGAACTCCTCATAGAATCATAGCAGAATTGTCGTAACAAGTAAAATTGCTTTGTTTATACGTGTAGTCGATGACTGACTGAAAGAAAAGGGGGAGGGGAAAGGGGGAGGGGGTAAATTCATGTAATATAACCGTATTTGGGATTATAAGAATCGTTATGAGATGCACTCTGGCTATAAGGTAATTTATGTTTAGCTGAAGGGTAGGTACCTTTTAGTGGTGCTACCATAACTAAAAAGTGAAAAATAAAAAACTTTTTACAAAAAAAATTAAACCGACTTCAAAAAGTACAAAATAACTTTAATTTCGGAAGTCAGTGTTAAATAACGAAGAGACAAGATTAGGTATCTATTATAGAAACACCGACTTCCGAAATTAAAGTTATTTTGTACTTTTTGAAGTCGGTTTAATTTTTTTTTGTAAAAAGTTTTTTATTTAGCTAGTACTAAAAACTCCTACAGATTTAAAACATGTATGTATCACAATCACTACATAGTATAAAACAAAGTCGCTTTTTCTGTCCGTATATCCCTATGTACGCTTAAATCTTTAAAACTACGCAACGGATTTTGATGCGGTTTTTTTTAATAGATATAGTGACTCAAGAGGAAGGTTCATATGTATTGTACTGTTTCCCGAGCGAAGCCGGGGCGGGTCGCTAGTAGATTATAATAGTCAAGTATATTTACACAATAATAAAGGAAATGACGAACCATAATAATATTCTAGTAATCTGAATGCGATGCATAGAACCACAGGATCGTCTGACGATTGAACAATGGATGCGCAATCACGAGAAGGACTGAGGAAAACCTAATGTAATATGTATTTAAAATAACTAAAAGGTATGCAGTATGGTAGAATATGTACACTTTACATTAAAATACACGTGAACAAATAAATTCTTACTAATATTATAAAAGCGAAAGTGAGTTTGTTACTTTGTTACGTCTTCACGCCTAAATGGCAAAACCGATTTTGATGAATTTTGGTACAGCGATAGTTGGGACCCTGGATACGGACATAGGCTTTTTTTTTTAAGTGAGAAAACTACTATTTTTTTAACTTCATGTAGCTCGCCGTCCTATAAGGACCTAAACCGGGTTTACGGCGCGTTATGTTCCACACGTGGCTCAAAGACATGTCAGTTACATTGATGAGATCCATGACGCAGGTCCTCACCAGACATGTCAAGTTCGGGAGGTTCCTGCACGGATTCGTGCGGAAGTAACGCCCGGGTGTCGCCACTGTGCGGAACGCTCGGAGGACAAGGTGGAGCACACAGTTGAGGTGTGCCCTGTATGGGCAGAGCATTACCGTGCCCTCGTGGGGGCGACCTCTCGCACCGGGCCTTGGTTCTGGCCATGGTCCGGAGCGAAGAGGAGTGGCAGGCGGTCGCCTCTTCTGCGAAACAGAAATACTACAAAGGAGGAGGTCGACCGCATCGAGCAACGGCGCTCTCACCGCCGCCGGGATTCCGATCCCGATTTCCGGCCACCGTAGACACGAGCTTGCGGCCGGCGAGCTATGGATAGCTCGCTGTTCGACCGTTCGGTAACTGTCCGGACCAAGCCCAAGTTGTCGACGGCGCGCACTGTTCCCGCGCGCCTCAAAGAGTTGTCAGCAACAGCAGGGGCTGACCCAGCTGAGTCGAAGCCTACTGGGGCCAGGGTTAGTTTCGAAAGATAGCTCGAGGCCCGGTATGAAGGCTTGAAGGAACGATGTGGGTTTTTAATTCATGAATCCCCAAGCGACCACCGGTGGCCGCGCATCTATTGTCTTACTATTGTGTCTCTAATTGACGGTATCTGAAGGGTTAAAGAGCGGGAGTTGTCATTAAATGATTTTCCCACCATAAAAAAAGACCCATTAGGGCCGATGCCTGCAAAAGTAGATCCTTGCATCTACTTTTTTGAAAGTACCACAGCAGCCCTGAACCGCAAAGGGCAAGTGGGTAACTGAAGAAACATGGATGAGTCTGACTCTACTCACTCCAATGAGTTCCTCTCACCCCGAAGAAAAAAAGGAATCTTAGAGACAAAAACAATCCAATTACAGTAAAAGACTTTTGACTTTATTGAGCACTGGTTTATCACTGCACACTATCACTTTAACTCATAACGTCTCAGCTTCCGTTTCTTCAACAGTCTTGAATGGTAATACACTGGCACTGGCCGCACTTTAGTGGTTCTTCCATCTTCCGAAGAAGGAGTGCTCTAGGAGACAAGGTTCAATTGAAACGCGCCACCCACTTGCATTCGCGATGCAAGTGAGAAGAGCGTAGGCTACGTGTTGGCGTCAACGCATTGTCAGGGAACAAGCTTGTTAGTCAAATGTAAATTCTGAAGGACAGAGATTTAATTATTGTCACAATGAAAGCTTAGATTGACTCTAATAAAGACACGATGTTTCGTAACTCAAAGATCATGCTGGATCTACCACTCCAAACATACAATCATACTCGACGGGCAGTCAGAATGGCTCTAAGTAAAACAAAAATATTCGATAACGTCTGTAACTCGAGGTGATCGTCATTTGTAACAACATAAAAAATTCAACTCTGGTACAACATAGCGTGTGTACCAACGCTCGTATGTACACAGTAAAACACTATGTTTGTCCAGCAATTTAGCTGAGTTAGCACCAACACGCTACAAGTTAAAATATCGTTCAAATGAGCAGAGAAAATTGAATCTTGTCTCCTAGACTATACAACACTGACTTGGATATTGCGAACGAAAAGAAACCATTTCTTTGGCTGTCTTCCTGCAGCATGCTGGGATCATCTCACACATGGGCTGGTGTATGCAGTCGGGGATGGCGTCGTAGGGAATGCAACTGTCACACACACGCGCCAAACAGGTCGGAATCATGATACAAGGCGGCACATGCCGGCACACCATCTTAGTCTTTGGCCGAACCTGTGTAGCCACCTCCTCTTTCGCAGTCAAAACTATATAGTTCCTTGTACAGACTGGCACTTCAGTACATTTAGGCTTATGTGGACATTCACCAGATGATATATTCTTACACTGATTCTTCAGTTCCATTAAGCACAAAGGGACATTTTCACACATGGGTACATGCACGCAAGAGTTCTGAAGCTTTGGATCAATTTTTGATTGACAGCAAGTTCTCACGACTTCACAGGGTGGGTTATGGGGGCAGATGCTTTGAACAATTTTCTCCTGTTTTGGTTTTTTAGCTTTGATTTGTTTCACTTCGATGGGTTGTCGTACTATTTCATAGCTATTATCAGAAGTGAGCGATTGTTTTTTTGTTTCATTTGGGAATGAGGACTGTCTATACTGACAGCTATCAGGAACAGCAATCTCTTGCCTTCTTATCTCATTTGGTGTCAACCAGTACTTATAGTTGTCTATATCTGTTGCCTGGTGTTTATGCCTATAATCAGAGTGCGATTCGTCATCAGTAGTCTGTTGTCTTCGCACTTCAAGTGGTGGAGTATGATAATGTATGCCATAGTTTGTGGCCATTAATTGTTTTAATAATTGAGGAATTTGATACTGACAACTTTCATTCTTTGTCTTGTTATATCTTGACTTAGTTTTCGTGGGCTGAGTTAAATATTGGCAGCATGCATCAATATTCTGGCTTTTTGGATTCTCATGATAACAATGTTGGGCTTCCGGATCTTTCTTTTTTGATCGTTTTGATTGCGTTTCTTCGCCACTAAACTTTTTTTCAGTCGAACCCGTTAGTGAATACATATCCGTAGTTGTACACTGTTCTTCTTGAGGAGCTGGAGGAATGGTGAGGCATCCGTTTATCAAAATACATGGAGGGTTATGAATGCACAGTATTTCACCATTATATTTATTAGACAATGATTCGCCGACTTTGTCATGATTGATTTGACATGGTCGAGTTTTTTCTTTTGGATGAGGGGTCTGACCGACTTTCGCGTCTTTTGTTGCAGGACACTTACATATAACTTTCTCTGTTTTCTTGTTTTTGTCTTTTACACTGTCGGAAGAAGTTGAAGCTGACTTAGTTTCATCATTTCTACCCCGAGCTGGTGGGCTGTCATCTTTACGGGTACGTTTTGTTGGATAGTCACAATTAGGACAGCAGCAGTTTTCAGAAGATTCATATTGGGATCTACACGTACACGGCTTGAATGGTAGTGTGTTGGTGGTTGTCTCAATTTTCTTATTTTGGGGTTGCATCTTCATATTTATTTTATTCACGATATATTCCCAAAAACCAGAGCACGCAGTACCTATCTCGATTCCACTGGCGTTTAAACTTGAACTCATTGGTGCACAACCTGCATTCCTTTGGTGTTGTTGGCTTTGATCAGGGGATTCTGGACTCAACTTTGTGGGATACTGTTGCTCTAGATGTTTCAAAGCCTGTCCTTCATAACGCTCAAAATATTCTTTACCTAAATCAGACTCGACGATATTGTGTTTAGGTTTATTACGCTTTCCTCTTTTCCTCTTAAAATACTTATGAGTTTCGACTTCCTCGGAAGATGATGTCAAACTACAGATGTTTTCGAAATTCATGTTTCCAACCGCTTTGCAGGTCGTTAACGGTTCTCGAGTAATTTTTGTGCGTTGAAATGGAGGCGACTTAGTATGAATGTTTCTTTCAACGGCATAAACAGGTTGGGCAGCATAATATTGCTGTCTTCTATTAAATTTCCTCGTTTTGTGATCACGGTTGACGCGAGTGGTCTGACAACCGTTGTCTACGTTTTCAGCTGGGTTTTCCTTTATAATTGACATTTGTTTAACATTACTGTTGGATCGCCCGAAAATGTTAGAAAGACAAGGTATAACTTTGTGTCTAATAACTGAACGTTTTGATTTTATTGTTTCAATTTGGTCTCCGCCGTCTAATACTTTGTATTTTTTATTTTTGTAGCTTTTTTGTAGTTTTATACCTATGGTTGATCCGTTTGGACTGATAGATGTGGTTACTGACCCCCACGTTTCTTTAGAGCTGTCTTCAGTGATTGGGTGTGTTTGAGTGTTGCATTTCTGAAACATCGAATCGCGATTCTTGCGATTTGGATAAAGTGTTCTCATTGGAGGCTTGTGTCGAGTCATTTTTTGCGTGAACAGTGAGGAGTTGGTTCCTTCGAAGTCTGAGCTATCTGAATGAAATTCCGTTACTTCAGGATTATAGGTCTTTAGGTAATCGTCTAGCACATTTTTCTTTTTTTTTATTTCTTGTCGAGGCATTGATACGTCGGTTTACTCTCCACGACAAGAATTTTAATAACTTTTTCACATTTTTTTTTTGAAATTTTTACATTACAATTTTGTCAAATTGGAGTTTGATTGAGAACTTGTCATTATTATTTTTCTGCTAAATCATTCGTTGACAATTCCAGCTAAGAAGTTTTTTACATAACCAAAGAGTTTGTATTGCTAACATTCAAAGTAGACTAGAATAAAAACCTTACAAATCTACTTAAAACAACAAACACAACTATCAAAAACTTCTCGTCACAATACCGACCAGATTTTAATCACATAACTGAAACATTCACCATCCAACGATCTCAAAGGGATTCCTCACATTGTTTCCATAAAAAAAAACCGGTATTTTTTGTGTGGAACAACCCGCAGGGGCTAAAACAAAGAACTCGATGTTGTATGGTATTAAATGGTATACTAACGAAGGTGATACGTCATAGTTCATAGTTACGTTGCACGAAACAACTGTTTTATAGTGTGCTTATATAGTTTTGATACTTGTTGCTAGGCGAGTTAGTTTATTAACGCATCAAAAGATTAAAAAGACATTAAATTAAAGCAAGATTGATATTGTAATTTATATTTTTGTCTACACTATCGCTAGGTATTTTTTTATTAGACATACATACAGCTATCATTCCAGACCATTATCATTTTGAAGATAAGGGGCTATGCATCTCCCGTAGTGTAGGGGATGTAGTCACTGCGGCCTAAAAGATCTATTGTGACTCGCCACCTTGTTAGAGTAACTCTTTTAGCCCAGAGGCTTCCAGGAAGTCTAAAATACTCCTAGCTTTAAGAGTTTTAATCTCCTCCGGCTGCCTCCTAGCTGTATGTATGTCTAATAAATAAATACCTACCTAAAATAAATGAACAACAGTTGTTTAACACCGAACTAAGACGTGACAAAAGTTTTGACTAAACAGTTTTTTTAAGCGTATTTTTTTTGTTAAAAGAACTTAATAGTAGTTTTTTTTTTTAATTATTGAAGCTGTTTTGGTATAGAAATTTTAATTAAGCGTCAAAATTTCTAGTTTAGGTTATAATAACCACCCAGTCTATGTGGTCATTATTTTGCTGAACCAAGAGGAAATTAATGTATTTTCTATTTATGTCTGCTTGTGGTTTATTGACCGTATGTTATAATTTTACCTCAACCATAAATTTTTCATGGACTATGTGGTCATTATTTTGCTGAGGCGATAAGTTCTATAGTTATAATTTTGAAAAGACCATGATACTTTTTTTTGGTGGGCAAAAATCATTCAATGACAATACCCGCTTTTGGGTGGAGCGGGAGATAGTGTCAGACTCTTACTGACTAAAAATCCACCCCGTTCCTTCTAGCCTTCATACCGGGGCTCGAGTTCTTTAACCTTTTTTTTCTACTAATTAAATTTGGGGTTTTTTATCCACATACGCCCGATACATCAGCCCCATCGTAACCTCTTAGTACGCACATATTTGTAGTACAGCACTTCCGATTCTGCAAAATTTATTGATTCTGTATTTAACCCTTCAGATACCGTCAATTAGAGACACAATAGTAAGACAATAGATGCGCGGCCACCGGTGGTCGTTTGGGGATTCATGAATTAAGAGCAAGTTGCTGATGGATACCTAATCCTAGCCAACGGGTTGTGCCTATGTAAGTACAATACGTTAGCTAGACGAAAACCACAAAATATAATAATAATTTAATCTGTATACAAAAAAAAAACTAAAATGTGTTTAAATTGATAGACAGAAATACAGACTTGGTACTTACTCTAGAATAAACTTAAAACCAAGACTTGCTACTAAACAATCAACACTACACAGTCGCACTATAAAGTGACGTCACACAAAATAAAAGAATTCGAATAAAGAATCAAGCTGGCTCGAATGTCGGGCCACGTAGGTACCCCGTAATGAATCGAAAGGGTTAGCCGTATAATAGGGGTGTGCCCTACGTAATCATAGGTGATCTAACGACGGTTGCTTCATTGTTTATTAGGCGACTGCGACCGGTTGCCGGGATCAAATTTGAATAAAGTGGCATTATAAGTTGATGTGGAGTTTTTGTTTCTAAATGGAATGTTAGAGAAATGATTTGCGATAAATTATTTGGTTGGAGTGTTGTTTTTTAATAGGTAGTGTGATAATAGATGATGACTAGTGCCAAAACTTCCTCAGAAATTAAAAAAAATAGGAGAAATTATATAATTAATCTGTTAATCTAAGATCTAGGGTGATTTTATATCTGATTAAACTCGCAATGCCTTACATTTTGTGTGGCATTATCTGATAGATTGGTGAAAGTCATACCAGAGTCTTCACAGAATTTAATTTATTGTCAAATTGTTTCTGAAATTATGTATTCTGATAGTAGGTAATTGGTAAGCCTCAAAATAAAAAAAAAAATTGCCGATATGGTGAGTGGACCCCCATAATACAAAGTAAGGCCCAGTTCCAACAATGGGGACATTATAGGCTTATTATACCTATGATAACAGTTTCTATTAGATTCTTATAATCATTTCAGCAGAAAGATATCTACTGTTTAACATGGGCCTCCCCCAAATGTCGCCACAATGACCAGCCCTGTGCGTCTTGCACCCATCAAATTCCAGCGACCCTCGCCAGATCATAGGCCTTACAACATTGCTTCTTTTAGTACGAGGTCGTCACTATAGTTTTTAATAACGCTTATAAATCCGTTGACAGCAATCGTCGTACAACAGTCGCTACTACAAGTTACATGATACATTTTTTCATTTTTCTTTTTAGTGATTATATTAAAAATGGATGACTATTTGTGAGGCAGTTTATAAGATGAAACAATTACTGTAGACCTACTTTGCAGTTAATCATGATTAGTTTTATTTTCTATCATGGGTTTAAAGTAGATTATGATTGTATTTGAATTCTTTGGTAATAAATTTTTCAAAATAATAATAAAAAATTAATAACTTGTGTTATGAGTACGTTTTTTTTTTTTTTTTCTCGACGGGGAAAATCATCTTTGACAAAACCCGCTCTTGGGTGGAGCGGGAGACAGTGTCAGACTCTCAGACTCTTACTGACTAAAAACCCCGCGCCGTTCCTTCTAGCCTTCATACCGGGGCACGAGCTCCCTTTCGGACAACCCTGTCCCCAGTAGGCTTCGACCCAGCTGGGCCCCTCCTGCTGCTGACAACTCTCAACTTGAGGCGCGCGGGAACAGTGCGCGCCGTCGACGTCTTAGACTCGGTCCATTACCGGACCATCGGACAGCGAGCTACCCATAGCTCGCCGTCCGCGAGCCTGCGTCTACGGTGGCCGGAAATCGGGATCGGAATCCCGGCGACGGCGGCGAGGGCGCCGTTGCCTGATGCGGTCGGCCTCCTCCTTTGCAAGCATTACTGCTTCGCAGAAGGAGGCGACCGCCTGCCATTCCTCCTCGCTCCGGACCATGGCCTCGACCAGGGCCCGGCGCGAGAGGTCTCCGCCGCCGATCGCCCCCACGAGGGCACGGCGATGCTCCGCCCAGGCAGGGCACACCTCGACGGTGTGCTCCACCGTGTCCTCCGGGCGTTGCGCACAGTGGCGACACCCGGGCGTCTCTTCCGCCTGAATCCGATGCAGGAACTTCCCGAACTTGCCATGTCCGGTGAGGACCTGCGTCATGCGGAAGGTAAGGACGCCGTGAGGTCTTTCCAGCCACGCCTCAAAGAGGGGACTTACCGCCATAATCGTGGCGTGCCCAGTGTTATGAGTACTAAACAACTGATAAACATACATAGATATTTCTAAATACATACATAGGTATTATAGATAAATTACACCCAGACACAGAACAAATGATTGTGCTCGTCACCCAAATATTTGTTCTGGGTGGGAATCGAACCCACGACCTTCGGCATAGCAGTCAGAGCCACTAACCACTAGACCAACAGGGCAGTCAGTAAATAAAATCAATGATTGGTTTTGTTGGAGGTATGTTTGTGGCAACACATTCTTTTTTATTCTAAGTCATGCTATTGAGCTGACAGGAAGTAGATACGTAAAACTAACTTGAAATATAGGCTGTTATCCTTTAGCTTAACCCACCGTAGTATAGAACTTTCATTGAACAAGGAGCCAGCTTACATTGGTTTTATAGCCCTGATGTGTAACCTACTGTACTAAGTCCATTGGTGATCCCATAAACCTAACTGTGTTTGAATTCATACAAGGAAGGAAAATTATTTGTAAACGAGCGGTTTTAAATGGGTACCTAATAGGATACAATAGCTCTACAATTAATTTTTACTGTGTCAGTCAGTACCTGCCTATGAATAAACAGGAATATAAAAAAAACAAGGCAATCAATGTTATGATTATTGTAAACTAGCTTTTGCCCGCGGATTCACCCGCGTACATAATCCGAGGATAAAAAGTATCCTATGTGTTATTCTGCAATATGGTCTACTCGTGCACCAAGTTTCATCAAGATCCGTTCAGTAGTTTTTGCGTGAAAGAGTAACAAACATCCATACATCCATCCATACATACAAACTTTCGCATTTATAATATTAGTAGGATTTTGCAAAGATAAAACGAAAGTATAAAAAACGAAATCATTATTTTTTTATTGTTGTTTGCCCCGTGCAAGTCTCAAATTTATATGTTTAAATCTTGACGTGTGCCTAAATAAAGGTAATACCCATTATGTTTTTTTCTACCAAGCATCAATAGTACTTATTAAGTCCATGCATCTTCATGGAAACAAAAATGTCAAACCAAATCCTAGACCCAAAGATTTTATATCCTTTTTTACCTCGAATGGTTTTCTACCCTTAAGAAATTTCACAAGTTGCCACTCTAAAAAAAAATCAGTTGATCGGACTGAAAGTACAGAAAAGTGATTCCATTCTGATCAACCAGTTGATGGGTTTAGTTGATCGGATAGGAAGTGCAGAAGGTGATCCGATCGAGTTCCATTCTGATCAACCAGTTGATCGGTTTAGTTGATCGGATAGGAAGTGCAGAAGGTGATCCGATCGAGTTCCATTCTGATCAACCAGTTGATCGGTTTAGTTGATCGGATAAGAAGTGCAGAAGGTGATCCGATCGAGTTCCATTCTGATCAACCAGTTGATCGGTTTAGTTGATCGGATAGGAAGTGCAGAAGGTGATCCGATCGAGTTCCATTCTGATCAACCAGTTGATCGGTTTAGTTGATCGGATAGGAAGTGCAGAAGGTGATCCGATCGAGTTCCATTCTGATCAACCAGTTGATCGGTTTAGTTGATCGGATAGGAAGTACTGCTAGTAGGATATATAAAATCTTTGCCTAGAACTTAATTTGAAAACTTATTATGTTATTAGGGGAGGGTCTGTATGTATGCTTTTGCGGTTGCACAACGACATGCTTTGCTTTTGCTTTGCTTGGTAGTATAGATGCAGGCCTACCTTATCACCTCCCTCAGAGGCGATAAGGTGGCGGGGTCTTGAGGGAGAGCGCTACAGTCGTGAAGATCCTCAAGGCAAGTCAGGCGGATCCACCTTCTCGAGGTTGCCACCCCGTTTTTGGTCTAATTCCATCAGAATTAGACGTAACCGAAACCGCCTGGCGAATCCCAATCCAAGGTGTCATTCGTACCGAGCCGAGGGATGCGTGGCCAAGGGGGAGCTTGGTTCTTATCGGTGTCTCCCCAGCGAGATGGCAATCCTGGGGTAGTAAATTTTGCCTTACCCGGGCAAGCGGGGCTCTGCCGGGGTGGACTATTTATTTCCCTAGCTACTCGTGGGAACTGTATGGATTCACAGTTTTATACAAAAACATCTCAGGACGATGATGAACGTCCGGAACCCTCGAGTAGTCTTATTGGGTCAATACCTGATCTGACTACTCTCTTACTCGGTTCTGAGGGAGACTCCCAAGTCACCTTAGACACCGAACTCAACCCTCCTGAGCTGGAGTCGGCAAACGATGGCACGAGGCCTACTGAGATGGACTCGGAAGTGCCGTTGGGAACTGACTTTAGCCCCAGGAAACGACGGTTGCCAGGAGCCGCGCGTAAGCGCCTGCGGCGCCTCAAGGCTGGCGGTATGGACTCCATTGAGGCCTACAAGCTGGTCACGGAGCAGTGGGCGAGTGCGCGTGCTCCTTTGACTGATCTGGTGGCCGATACGTCATCGGGGAAGAGGCCGGTAAAACGATTTCGATCCGAGGACGAGTCGCCGAAAGATCATGCCAAAAAGACAACGCGTGTGGACGAAAAGTCAGGGCCAATTCCAATGATCCCTGACGAGACGTCCGCAGCTCAGGTCGGACCACCGCCTGGGACAAGCGTTGTGTCTTTTAAGGACGCCCTAACCAACGTCCGAGTGGGAATCCGTAATAGAGAGCCCATGTCGAACGTGCAATTGGGGCTCCTTTCTAAGGACATATTGAGGGCGATTCTTAACGCCCCTATGCCCAAAGCCCCCGAATTCAAAATTCGAATCGAGGGTTGCACTTTCAAGCCAGGATGGCTGCAAGTCGTAATCAAAAACGACTACAGCCTGAAATGGCTTGAAGAAAAAGTGGGGACACTAAAGCCGTGGCCAGAGGCGGAACTCTCGCTCATTAACGAGAAGGACCTGCCAAAAGCCAAGGTTGGGATCCTCCACTTTAAGACAGAAGATGTCATCAAAACTCCAAGAGATGCCCTTAATCTCTTGGAAAAACAAAACGACCTGCAGACTGGATTGTGGAAGGTGCTGAGCGTCAAGAAAGAAGGGGACGGAATCACGACCGCCCTTTCTATCGATGATGCCTCCATAGAAGCCTTGCGCAAACTAGACTGCAGGCCGCAATTAGGCTTTCGTAAAGTCCTAATACGCATTCGCGGCGATAATACGCCAGCGAAGGCTGAGCAGGTGGCAGGGACTAGCCAATCTGGCGCAAGGTTTTCGCCATCTGCTCAACACGCTCCTAAGGCGGGGCCGAGCGACCGGGTCTCTGGTAAAACGGCAAAGCGGCAAAACGCTAAGCCGAAACCCGGAGGCCAGGGCGTCAGGAACCGCCCCCTCGGGGCACCACCGACGAAAGGGGCTAACCGTCCCAATCGATCGGTAGCGGCGAGCCGACCGGCCAAACCTCAGGGCTGCCCTAAAGCCTCGAAGCCAAGCAGGTCGAATAACGCCGCTTAACCCACCCACACAAACACATAACACTAACACAACACAAACACACCATAACACAGACACACATAAACACACAAGTGGTGCAGATAAACCTGCATCACGCCAGAGCAGCCACGGCTGTTCTGGAAAAACTCTTCACACAAAAGAACCTTCACATCGCTCTTATCCAGGAACCGTGGCTGGCTAATACTAACACGGTGTCTGGACTGGGCTCTGCAGGTAAGGTCGCTCATCATATCGGTGGAGTCAAACCAAGAGCGTGTATACTTTTCAATAATAATATTGATTTCTTATGCATACCAGGCCTGTGCAGCGATGACCTGATTGCAGCTTATGTCAATGTCAAGAGCGGAAATGGACGCCTCATCGTGTGCTCGGCATACCTGGACGGGACGAAAACCGACCCATCCGAGGAGCTTGCAAAGGTAGTAGAGTACGCCTATGCCAACAATGCCGAGCTTCTCATTGGGTGTGACGCCAACGCCCACCATACCAACTGGGGCAGCACTGACATCAACGATAGAGGTGAGTTGCTTCATGATTTTGTACTAACTAACCGCCTCCAAATAGTTAATGAGGGATGTAAACCGACCTTTGTAACTAAATCGAGGAAGGAAGTTCTTGATGTAACTCTCGCTACTATTCACACTGCCAGGCTGATAACCAATTGGCATGTCAGTGATGAACCATCTATGTCTGATCATCGACTTATTGAATTCGCTTTGAATACATCCAACATTTGCGGAACTATCACTTTTAGGGATGCGAAAACCACGGACTGGGACTTGTACAGACGAGAGCTCCAGGAGAGACTCCTAGACGTCCCTAAAACCATACGCTCCCCTGAAACATTGGACTATGCTGTCACTCAAGTTACTGAAGCCATTACAGCCTCTTACCAAGAGAGCTGTCCTCTAAGAACTGTGAGGGACAGAAAAGTGACATGGTGGAACAAAAGGCTCGATGTTTTAAGGGAGGAATCACGTAGGTTGTTCAATAAGGCTAAATCGACTGACGACTGGGATCGGTATCGGAAAGCTTTAACTACCTATAATAAAGAAATCCGAAAGGCGAAAAGACTTTCATGGAGGAAGTTCTGCGAGGAGATTACTAAAGTCCCTCAAGGAGCCAGAATCCACAAAGTCTTATCCAAATCGCCTACGAATCAACTGGGACTCTTAAAGAAACCAGACGGTGCCTTCACTGCATCAGCGGAGGAAACCCTGAAACTTTTGGCGTCAACACACTTCCCTGGCTCGGTGATGGCACAAGACATCATCGTACCATATTCACCTCATATCCGCCTCTCCAGGCCTACAAATGAAGACTGGAGAAGAGCGGCGAGGTACTTTAGACCAAACAAGGTAGAATGGGCTATAGACTCATTCAAGCCGATTAAGTCTGCAGGTGATGACGATATCTTCCCAGCTCTCCTGCAGCAAGGGAAGACTATACTCATCCCTATCTTAATCAAAATCTTCAGAGCAAGCTTTGCCTGGGGATATATACCTGAGAAATGGACTACAGTTAAAGTCTGTTTTATCCCAAAGGCTGGTAAGAAAGACTACTCTCAACCAAAGTCCTTCAGACCAATAAGCCTTACCTCCTTCCTACTCAAGAGTATGGAAAAGGTTATAGACGAATGCATCAGGGATGGACCATTAAGGGCTAACCCTCTGCATCCGAAGCAACATGCTTACCAAAAAGGAAAATCCACAGAAACTGCTCTGTTAGAACTAACAGACAGGATCGAAAGGGCTTTGGAAGATAAACAGATAGCCCTATGTGCTTTCCTTGATATTGAAGGAGCTTTCGACAACGTCACCATAGACGCCCTTTCCAAGGGAATGAAGGCGAAAGGGATTGACGAGACAACTACTCGTTGGATCGAATTCATGCTCCTCAACAGAACTATCAGTGTTACCTTACACGGAACTACAAAAAGCTTCAAAACAACTAAAGGGTGCCCACAAGGAGGCGTTCTATCGCCACTTCTATGGCTACTCGTTGTTGACCAATTGCTGGTTGAAGCCTTTAAAAGAGACTTAGATGTACACAGTTATGCTGACGATGTGGTGGCTTGTGTTATCGGCCCCTGTCACAGCACGGTATCATCTATACTGCAAAGATCTCTGAACGTTATAAACACATGGTGCACAGAGAACAATTTATCGGTTAACCCGAGTAAAACAACAATAGTCCCCTTTACTAGGAAGCGAAAGTTGGACAAACTTGTAACGCCCACTGTAAAGGGGACTCGCATACCATTCTCCAATGAGGTCAAGTACCTGGGCGTAACTATCGACCAGAGACTGACCTGGAACACTCACATTAATAATGTGATTCAAAAGGCTAAAATAGCTTTAGGAATATGCTGTCGCTTAGCAGGGACGAAATGGGGCCTAAACCCTAAAATCGCCCTGTGGTTGTACACCGCCATAGTCAGGCCGATAATAACGTATGCCTGCGTAGTATGGTGGAGGAAAACATCCCAAGTGACAGTCATTAACAAACTTAATGGTTTGCAGAGACTTGCATGCATTATATCAACAGGCGCCATGTCTACAACCCCAGGAGCTGCTCTAAATGCCCTGCTTAACCTTCCGCCACTTCATCTATTAATTGCGAAGGAGGCGAAAGCGGGCATGTATAGAATAAACAGCACTGGCAAAGTAAACTGGCGCTCTCAAGCACTGAGATCGCTACACGAATCAGTGCTTGAACACGATCAGCTAGCTATGACAACAGACGTCATGCTTCCACAGTGTAGCTTCACAAGAAATTACACAGTGGAACTGCCGAGCAGAGAGGATTGGGCAAGCAACCTCATTACTTGCAAGGCTGGAAGCCTGATCTGGTTTACAGACGGATCCAAAATGGGTGAGAATGTAGGATGTGGAATATTTGGCATTAGCCCGAAATTCAGCAAAAGCTTGAATCTGGGTAAATATGCCACCATATTCCAAGCGGAGGTATACGCCATTATAGAATGTGCGGAAGCCAACCGTCAACGAAACTACATAAATCAATTAATTCTGATTTACTCAGATAGCCAGGCAGCTCTTAACGCCTTGAACTCGAATACAATAAATTCGAAACTGGTAAAAGACTGCGTTAACAAACTAAATGACCTGGGGCAAAGGAATAAAGTTATTCTGAGATGGGTACCGGGTCATTCTGGAATTACTGGCAATGAAAAAGCCGACGAACTTGCAAGGACTGGGGCTCAGGGTCATCAGATAGGACCAGAACCTTTCTGTGGTATCTCAAAGAACCAGGCCATGCAGACCCTTAAGGGCAACCTATTTGGCGATTCAAAAAAGCACTGGTTGTTACAACCAGGACTGCTACACGCCAAATCTCTAATAGAAGGCTACTCACAAAAACGAACTGCCGAGCTTCTTGAGCTTAGCAGGACGAACATTTGTGCGATAGCCCGCGCCTTAACCGGGCACTGCAAATTAAACAGGCACCAATTTCACATGAAACTGAGTGACACTGATGTTTGCAGGTACTGTAATCAGGAGAGGGAGACGCCTAAGCACCTGTTGTGTGAATGTGGGCCCCTTATCCACAAACGGAGTATCCATCTGGGTCGACACATTATTCGCCCGGAGGAGATTAAAACTCTCAAAGCTAGGAGTATTCTAGACTTCCTGGAAGCCTCCCGGCTAAAAGAGTTACTCTAACAAGGTGGCGAGTCACAATAGATCTTTTAGGTCGCAGTGACTACATCTCCTACACTATGGGAGATGCATAGCCCCTTTTCTTCAAAAATAATAAATAATATTATGTTATTATGCACCTACCAAAATAATATGATTTATAAATCTCATTTTGCTATCCAATTTACGGAAAAAAGGTAGTTTATTTTGCAAATACTAAAACAAGAGAATTAAAAACACGTAACTAATTAAAACTATGTAGCTTTATGCATATACCTCCTCCTACCTAAAATATGCCTTCATAGAAATTCCTCCGCATCGCTGTCGATTGGAAGGAAATGAAACTACAAGACTGGCGGTATTACCACGTTGTATGGCTCTCACTGAGATAAAAGGAGCTTGGTCTCGCAAAATAAATAATTGCATAATTTTATTTTCGTTCCACGGTCCCGGGATGTCACCTCACTATCTGTAACTAACCCTCCACAACTTACTACAAGTTACAAACGCACGTGTGTTTAAAAATAAATATTGAAAAAACCGCGCCAGTTTCATACAATACATGTTTTTGTCTATACTCCCCCGCAAAGAAGTCCGTTGATCTATCAAATAAATACTCTGACAGCCCTTGATTTTCTTTAAAAATACCCAATGACTTGGCAATTTGAACTTTATCGTAATAAAAATAGAGTTTAAATGAGGTGATGTTGGCGTGGAATTGAATTTATACAACGTGCTAAAATTTTATAAAAATAGTTAGGCATAGGTTTTTTTTTTTTTAATTAGATGGTTGTTTTAAGTCTTATTTGGTCCGAGTCATATTCATAAATTATCGTTCAGAATGATGATTTTTTTAAATTATTATTTGTTAAAAAATTACACTACAAAATTTTTCGTACATTTTAACAAATAAATTGACGTTTTTCAATAAAAAATAACAAATGCATTTTGAATTTGAAGTTAAAACCTAAATAATGAAGCTATCATGTGTATGTTTTCTGTAAAAATATTAATGTCTTTAATAAATTCGTTTTATGATTCGATCGGCTTTTAGAATGTTGTTGACATCATATCGGTTACTTACTTATAGGTATTAATAATATATACTGTCGGGCATATAATACTCGTACATATATCAGGCCACTAATATATTCATAGGCTATTAGCCAAGACACACCTCCAAAATGAAGTTGTCTTAATAACCTATTTGACGCCAAATATAACCGTGATCAATCACCCACAGAAACAAGCTTATCTTAAAAAGCGATCCAATGATAATGAAATTTTAAATTGTAATCTCATTCCTAAATTGAAATTTTTGTTGTTCCGAGTTTCAAATTTCATTTTAAAAAACTAACGCTTGAAAACTTTTGCTGACGTTTAAATGTGGAGTTCGACATTCAAGCGATGGAACGTCAATCGCAAATTTAATTTGATTGGTCGAATCCCCACGAGTATAGCCGAGGATCCCCGAAACGGGGGAAATCATGGAAAATAAAAATTTTATTGCATCATACGTATGGCGTGCCATTTTTCGTTGAGCTGTGGCACCCTAAGCTTTTTGTAAGGTTTGTATGGGGATGCTAGTGATTTAGGGTTGTAGGTAGTGTGGTTAGTAGCGTAGGGGATGTGTGGGGTAACCAATCGTGAGTCGATGTCCCGATTGATTGGCAAAGGGCGATTTGGCAAAGCTCTCTGGTGTGGGGGCGAGCTCGGATGTTTTTCGCCACATGTGGGAGGTACCAGCAGTTGTGTGTAGGTAAATATTTTTATTGCATGTTAACTTGTTAGTGTTGTGTGACGCGAAAAACTACTGTTTGGATTCTGCGATAGAGTAAAAATTTTGTATGACTGAGTAAAGATATGTTTTTTTCACACTGTACGTGCAATATGATATACCAGTGTGTTAGTAGATATGTCAATCGGTTAAGTGATAAATGATATTTATTTTGCAAAAACGTTTATACTCGTAAATTTTTCATCAATTTAAACTATATAAATGAGGCTGGTGTTTCCTAGCTCTACTCTCAAAAGAAACATCGAAACTAACTCTTTGAATTACTACAGTCTTTTTTACCACATCGCTCATTTGCCAAAAAGTCATACTTTTTACAGGAAACCATTTATAAGTTCAAATAAATATATCCTTTTATTCACGTTGATTAAAGCTTTTTAATTAAAAAAAAAATATGATTAATATTTTGTTTTAAATTGAGTTATAAATTATGTCATATTTTTTAATCCGATGCAGTAAAATGATATAATAAGTAATCTCAATTTTTCATGTAGGTCATTCTTATCATCTTTTTTTTCAACAAAACCTAAAACCAATTAAGTAGCAAAAAAAAAGGAAAAAAAAATTAACACAACGTACAAAATAAAAATCATCGAAGTGCTTCAATTTTTTTTTTATTTATCATTTAAAGCATAAATTTGTCGTTAAAAAAATATAAAAATTTAAATATAAAAACTATTATTGCTGTTTATTATTACTGTTAATTTGACTTACCGTCATATTTAGTGGATAAATTAACATAGATTACTAACTAAGATGTTAAAAGATTTGTATAAATTAGGAAAATATTTAAAATTATCTATTAATAAAACTATAACGGTTAGGTACCTTTGCCAGCCACCGCACAACTGGTATTTACCGAGATAATTAATTAGATAATTAATATTAAAATATACATACATATATTTTTTTGCTACACAACCTCTTAGAACTGTGTATGTGCTTTTACAATAATTAATAATTATCACATAAAAGTTATCCAAATCAAGTAACAGTAAATATACACCATACACTCATAATTGTGTATTTTCTTTATATGTCAAAAATCGCAAAATTTTTGTTAATAAGCAATTTTTATTCTACAAAATTCCTACACAATCACCTCTATTTAAATCTCTAAAGGGCCTAATACACTACGCGTTATATTCAGCACACGATATTCAGACTCATCTTATTTTTCATTCCGAGTAAGACAGTCTGACCCTCATTACACTACGCGACACGAACACGACGAGCCATTGACTAAAACTGTCTGAATATTGAATGGTGTAAAAGGCACCTTAATAAAAAAAAGTCGTAAAAGCAATTTAAAAAATGCAGAGAAAACTTAACCGTATAAAGCCAATAGATTGATATCGAGTCGTAAATATTAATTTAATGTTTTTACGGTTATAAAGTAAAGTAGCCGGTACTAAGGGCCTTGACAAAACAATATGGCCGCTCATATGAGGCTCCCGTTACGCTATAAAACCTTATTTGACCATAAAACTATACAGCTTTCTATGAGGATTTTGATTTGTATTAACACCTGTTCTTGGGAATTTTGTTGTTAATAAAACATATAACATGATTTAATTCATGAATCCCCAAGCGACCATCGGTGGCCGCGCATCTATTGTCTTACTATTGTGTCTCTAATTGATGGTATCTGAAGGGTTAAAAAGGTGTCCATGAAGTTTCTTGCACATTTTTCTCCGTATAGATCTACGCTTTGGAATGTGCAATTAGCATTTTTTTGGCTGACTGACTTCTGGACAATTCAAAAGTGACTGTCAAATGGTTTGTTTGAAATAAATGTCTTAATTAATTAATCAAGGAATTTATTTCAAATAAACCATTAACTTTAACTCAAATAAACCATTAACTTTAACTACTTTTTTCTTTTAACTTTTCTAAAAAAAAAAAACTAATAAGTTAAAACTAAGTTTAACTAAATTAAAACTTTTTAACGAGTATATCACCAATGTCTTAATAGCCATGAGTCTTGAACAACGCCTTAGAAAGTTCTCATTAGATAGTTAGTTAGAAGTTTTTTTTTTAGGTTAGTGATCGTCTAATGACTTTTCTCGCAAAAACATTTTAAAGCTATGTTACTATGTTCCTTTTTTGCTCTATAAGTTCCAGGATAACGAAACTTGGTAAATGATAAATGATCTTTATTTTGTAAATAGGTTTTCAAAAAACACTTTTACACGTCAAATTTGTTTTCAGTCAGTTTTAACGACATGAGGCCGGTGTTTCTTAGCTGACTACCCTGAGAAGAAACACCGAAACAAACTCAGGGGTCAAAGTTTATTTTAAAGTCCACACAGTAAAGAACATGTGACCATGCAGACCAGTGACTCAGATGGTCTTTTGAGGAAAAAACCACACAGATTTGCTGAAAGTCGATGGCTAGAACCTTGTTCCCAATACCATTTGTCTCTCTCTTGTTTTTGGATTGAATTGTATGAATAATAATGATTACACGATAGTATTATAATACCTAAGACTGTATATCACTGGTACCTGATCCACTCAGTACCTTTTTACGAAATTCTCGTGTGACCAAAATGCAATGAAGATCAAAAATTTTAATATTTTCACTGGAACTGATTTAAAGAAAAAAATACCAAAACACATTGTCGATTAAATTTATTGTATCAGCCGCTACCTGAATTTATCTGTTGTACAAAATTTACATAACCCTTCCAAGTTACAAGTTAGCTTGTAATACATAGAAAGTCGCGAGATATTCGAAGAAGAAATCTAATTTAAAATTAAAATGTACTGTTTTGCATAAATATACGTGTAATCAATCGATGTTCGATGTATTGTGTTACAATTCTCACGTTTGCAGAGCTTACGTATCTACTGCCGTGGTGTATGCTAATTGTGTGAATCGAAGTATATTCAAATTTGGTTTTCACTCGAGTGTAGAGAGGGTTGATAGTTTTTGCTGATTAGAATTTATTTTGTTGTGCCTGCTACTGTGGATCTTTTGAGGTGAGGAGATTTCTTGTGAAAAGTCAATAAAACATGTCAGACCTTTTTGTTAAAGTAAGTATCGATTAAATTTCGTTGATCTTTTTAACAATTTCAACTAACTTTTGTGTGTTGAAAGGTTTTATTTTACCAAAACTACTTGTCTTTGGTTTGATTTTTATTATTATTATTATTTACCTCTAAGGGGAATAGTAGGCATCTTTCGACTATAATTGCCTAGTCCTTGTTTTCTTTCTAGATTTTTTTTATAATATCTTTCGTAGTGTTCGTTTGCGAAAAAAACCTTCTATTTTGTTTTTTTTTTTTTTTTTTTTTGCTCTCTAAATACTTTCCAGCTTTTGGTGGTCTTTTAATAGTTTGCAAGTGTTATTGACAAAAGTGTGGTGTCTTTTCCACAAATGCCATTCATGAAGTCAGAGTTGAAGTCTTCCGTAATGATATTAAAATACTGGTGTAATACGAGTACATTCTAATATTTTTGTAGTCATCATATCAACATTATATTAGCCGAAAGATTTCCACTGTTGGATATAGGCCTCCCCCAAGCGTCGCCATAACGACGAGTCCTGTGCGTCACGCATCATGTAGTATTTGCAAAAGTATCGAGTCAGCAACAGAGTCTTGGTAAACTAAGCTGAGATCAACTCTACAATAAAATTCTCAGCTTCATTCACCGAAATCACGCCGGTTGTAATGATTCTATACATTGCCTAGTTGTGCAGACACTTGAGATACAAAACTACACCAATTTTACATAACAATATCCAGTAGAAAACAATTTACGAATAATTAAAACAGTCACTGTATTTCACTCAAATAAATCCTACAAAAAAAAAACTCTGAAATACATAATCGATCTACCATAAATAACTAAAATCTCTAATGTTCTTCATTCAATCATAACTCTAGACCATAGACAATTTGTTTTTGACATTATAAACCCACTCATACGTTTTGTTCATTCTAAATAATTATTTATAGCCGTGTTAAAATTAATTCGTTGTTTTTATAACTAGAATGATGATAATTAATAAATCAAACTAGGCATTTTGTAAAAGTCATTGGTTGAGATATTGAATAAAAAATATGAAATTCCAATTGTCTTACTCATTAAGTTGTTGGGTATAAAATATACTCATTGGCGATACTTTGGTATTTTTTGTGACTGGTTTATTAAAATTTATATTTCTTAAGAGTACTAATATTTATGGGTAGCTCGCCGTCCGAACCGAGCCCAAGTCGTCGATGGCGCTTTTGTATAGCAGCAAAACTGTGGGGGCCCAGCAGGGCCGAAGCCTAGATCTTAATATGGCTATGTGTTATGCGAAAGAGAAGTTTTACACACCCTCGCGCTCCGCCCCAGAGCGGGAGAAGATTTGGATAATTTCCCAATAAAAAGTACTCATCATCTTCCTGCCCTTGTCCCAGTTTTACTTGGGGTCGGCGCAACACGTGTTTTTCTTCCATTTTGTCCTGTCACCCGTCACGCTATCACTAACTACCTTTTCTTTCAAATCACTTCTCACACAAACCGTCCATCTTTTTTTGGCCTCCCTCTCTCTCCATCCATCTAAATGTATTACAACAAAAAAACAAAAAAAGTACTAATACTTCTTAAAAGTAATATATGGAAAGGTGGTCTGATAGATATTGCTGTCAGCGATAAGACCGCTATTGTACGAAAAATTTAGCTTTTTCTATTGTGTAAAAGCTTTGTTACTATTTTAGCGTATCTATCTATTCTAGTCTATGGCCCTATTTTGACATTCAATTATTTTGCTTACTCACCATCACTAGCATCAGCCTACAGCAGTTCATTGGTCAACATAAGTCACATAAGTATATTTATAATAATAATATATATTCCACAACTATCACACAATGCCGTCTAGTCCCAAGCTAAGCAGAGCTTGTGTTATGGGTACTAGACAACTGATAAACATACTTACATTTTTCTAAATACATACATATAATAGATAAATTACACCCAGACACAGAGCAAATGATTATGCTCATCACACAAACATTAGTCCTGGGTGGGAATCGAACACACGACCTCCGGCATAGCAGTCAGGGTCACTAACCACTAGACCAACAGACCAGTCATTTATATCGATTTTTTCCAATTTACAATTCAGTTTCTACCAACCACCCTAGTAAGTTGCTCCACCTAGCCCCAAGGGAGATTATTTTTTTTTGCGGTGGGTTTAATCATTAAATTAATACACGTATTCTGGGTGGAGTGAGATGGAGTGTCTGATTAAAGCCCACTTTTTTTTTATTGTTGATAGGTTCGTGCTTGACCGCTATCTCACCTGATGGAGAGCGACGATGCGGTCGACGAAGGAACGCGCCTACCTAGAAGAAACCTATTTTCTGTATTTCTTTAGTTACTCCCGCACGGAGTAACTAAAGAAATACAGAAATCCAGAGCCACAGTAACTCTTCCGTGGAATTCCGTGGGTGTCCCATCTTACGTTTATCTATATACTAGCTTTTACCCGCGGCTTCGCCCGCGTTTATTAATATACTTTACTCTTTCTCCCCCTTTTCTCACTTTTTGTTTTTTTTTTTTTTTAATTAGCCTATATCCGTCTCCAGGGTCCCAACTATCTCTGCACCAAAATTCATCAAAATCAGTTTTGCCATTTAGGCCTGAAGTCAAACAAACAAACAAAATCACTTTCGCTTTTATAATATTAATAATTAGTGAGGATTTGTAGCTTCTACTCAAGATAACGTGTATCCAAAAGACTATTGTTTCTACGGCTAATATGACCAGCTTATTAGACATTATAATAACAATAATTAACAATTCTCACACAACGTAATCTAGTCCCAAACTAAGCAGAGCTTATATGAGTATTAGACAACTGATAAACATGTTTATACATTTCTAAATACTTATATACATGTAATAGATAAATTACACACAGACATAGAACAAATGATTGCGCTCACATATTTGCCCTGAGTGGGAATCGAACCCTCTAGGATAGCAGTCCGGGCCACTGACCACTAGACCAACCAACCACAACCAGTCTAAATCACGTTCACTTTGTTAATCTATATAAGACATTACTCCTCATATTTCGTATAACGTATTCTTCTCTAATAACAACAGAATTTCAAGTCATTCAATATTATATTTTAAAAAAACTTTCCAAACGAGCCTCCCAGCCAAAAGCAATGTTTTCCAATAACAATAAATTGTTTTAAAAAAATTATGCTGGTGCGTATAAATAAATTAAATGTTCTAAACATGAGGTTTCTTCATCGGCTGTAGTAAATCTTGTCAAGCTATAAGGCCAAGTAAAGATGTAAGCGGGTAAATATCGCTATGAGAATCTTTTAAGAAACTATACTAAGACTTTTTGTTAGGTTTTTAGGCCGTGAGACTTAAATGTCAGGGACCTATCCAGAGTAATGCCCAGATATTGAGGCTGAAAGCAGTGCTCTATGTCAACTCCTCGCCACCTTATGCTTAAAGTCCTTTTTGACTGACGGTTACGAAGGTGAAACACAGGACTGGATTTTGGAAGGATTTGGTCGTAGAGCATTTTCATCATAGAATTTGCCAAGTGCTTCCAAGACTTCGAAAGTAGGTGTAACATCACTAATACCATTACTATTAGTGATGTTCAATTCCGCTATAAACTGTAGACGCGCTATGGACTATTGAATATATTTTTATAGCGCGCTATCTTTATAACACGTTATAATAAAAATCGGCAATCAACTGAACGCGGAGGATTTATCATTTTATTCGGCAACGCGCTAAACGGACACAATAAACGCTATATTGCTATCCCGCTTTTGCGCCGGTGTTGACGTTTTGTTGAGCGAGTCGTTATATTATAGCGCGAAGGCAAAATCAATATAACAAACGCTATACGCTATGAACAAATAGCGTGTTATATTTTAGCGCTATACGTTATTATTAGTCACCACTAATTATTATAGGATGGTGCGGGTGACAGCTGTCAGATTCATATAATGTAGCTACCTATCCCCTTCTCTCATCTTAAAGATTCATATTTTCGTCCTGTTATCATACTACGTATGCTATCTAAAAAATACCTGGAGTAGAAAATTATACATAGTACGCATAGTACATACCTTTTTTCGATAGCGTCAGACTTTTACTGACTACAAATCCAGTCCTGTTCCTCCGTTGACTTTCTTACCGGGGCTGAATCTTCCTTTCAGAAGCAGATCCTTGGCCCCAGCAGGGTTCGACCCTGCTGGGTCCCTACGGTTTTCTGACAACTCCTTGAGGCGTGCATTGTAGATATCTACTGACATGGCTCTAGAAGGAAAAAAACAACCAACGTAATAAAAGACTAGTTTTTAATAATGTTTTTTTTTTGTACCTATATGTGGTGTACAATAAAGTATATATAATAATAATAAGACTCAAAAAGCTAACAAATCTTGAAGTAAACGACGCAATTTATTCACAGAAAAGGCCATATTTGAATAAGAGTTTCTTTAGGTAAAACGAGCTGTTATCCGCAACTCTACGACTAAGGCGCGTATTTTGCGTATAAAAGTTTATTTAATAATATATTTAATGAAATAAATAGCCATTCCTTCTATAATAATTTTACTGAATATCTAATTCCAAGTTAATGATATCCATCTCAACGCAAGCTCTAAACCTTTGCCGTCTTTTCAAAATGCTCTCATTCAAAAGATACTCACTGTACTGATTACATTTTATAGTCATCTTTGAGTTAAATAACTGGAACTATTCAGCGATAACAGTTCTTATCTGCCCGCTAACTAACCCGTTTACAACGCGACCGGTCCCAACAGCCAATAATTTTAAGCTCAATGTTCACTAAATTTGAAAAAGTTGATGGCTAGTGAAACTGGCTAGAACCGGTTCGAACCGGTTAACCTGTATTGTAATAGCTTATACGTTTATAAGGCAAGTAATAGATGGTAATCAGGCCTGTCTTAGCGTTATTACAGGGATTTAATGAACCATGTTACAAATTTTCTAAAATGCTTGTTGTTGGTAAAGTAATTTTGTATTTACATAATTTTATGGGAGGAACATGTGCTGAGAAACACCACCGTACATGAGTTTTGGTGTGTTATTTGTTTGACACCTTATTTTCTTAGTAGATCATTGTTCTTCTTACTTCCGTGGTCTTATTATTAAGGGTCGGCTCTCCTCACTTTCCAGTGCCAAGTAACTCTATCTTGGGTCATCAAAATTGGAAATTATTGGTAAATCATACGAAGGTGTGTACAATAATCGTTTTTTTTTTTCTACAGTAACAGAACCACAGATACTTTCTATTAGATGCAAAACTTTTAATAGTTTTAATAAGATACCTATCATCGAACGACAAAGTAATTTATTACTTATCATAATAAATTGCGACTATAGTTAACTATAAATAACGAACAAAAAATTCCGTTACAATATTTTAAAACTGGTTACAATATTTTTAACACTTTAATAAACCAAAAAAATAATCATGGAGCAATTACTCAAAAGACCGTAGAAAACTTTATCCCAACGCAGATGTATTAAAGTCAAACAATTATAACAATGCGTTTGCTAATATGCAAATTGGAATATATGCAACACAAAACACTCTCCGAACATAATGACAAACCAATAAAAATCCCGTAAAAAAAAAGAGCAGATGTGCTTGAAACAAAAAAATGAAACGTTTTTTTCTAGAATGACAATTATTTTTTTTTTATTTTAAGAAAAAATCGTAACCCTATACAGCATTTTTTCTTAACGAACCTAGAGTATCTAGAAAAAAATCGTAGGGTCATATTAACAAACGCGTATGCAAATGAGGACCGGTGAATTCGTGCACGAAATATGGTATTAAAAACAACTGCATTGAAAGGGTTAAAACTTAGGGGTCCGAATGGGTGCGGTATGCGGATGAGTTTTTTTGCTCTTTTAATAAATAAAAAACTATACTGATTTTAACAACGTAATAATAGTTCTTGCATTGTATTATTATTTCTAAGCTGTTTAAGAGATACCACTTTTAATGTTTACCATTCCATTTCACTTTTAAAGTGTAAAAATTCAACCTATTTTTAACCGACTTTTAAAAAAGGAAAAGGTTCTCAATTTGGATGTTTGTATTTTTTTTGTTTAAGTATGTTTGTTCGCGCATAAGTTCGTCGCTTGCCAAACGATTTGAAAAAAATAATTTTTAAGGGCATGCTTCCCATATGGTCCCATAGTCACCAAGTTGGGATCTGACGATGGAATCTTGGCGAAATCGAGGGAACTCCTCAAATTCAATTCAATTTTGTAGTGAAGTCGGTTATTTTTTTTAAAGGATTTTTAGTTCATGTAAACATACATGGGCACTTATAAATCGTCAGAAACTAGTGTATGGTTTCATTTGGGCGTTCCGGCAAGAAACTTCATGGTTACTCTGGTTCTCAAGTCAATTATTTTATTTTAGTATCCCATTTCAATTTTCTTTTCACCTAGGAATCATAGAAATCATTGCTAAAAAAACATCCGAGAATTGAACGTGACCTAAAAAAATATCTACTGATAATCGTACAGACAACACACATCTATTACAGAGTAAGCACCCGTCAAAGATCAGTGCATAATAATGCACCCACTGGCGTGTGGGAAGGGGAAACAAAGATCAAAGATAAAGTCCATAATGTCGGTGACGATTTTCTAATACTGCTGGTATTTTTTACAAAGGATTATTTCAACATGCTGGTTCATTTGTAGCTGCTGATGGAACCAACGATGCTTGTAAGCAATCATGACTGAGGTTCAATGAAATAACCACTGATTTAGATCCTGATGAATCTGGTACCCTGGTAGTTGAAGCTGTCAGACTGGAAGCTAGTATGCAGACTTATTAACCCGCATACTAGTTTCCTAGTTGCTTGCTTTTCTAACGTAATTATTAATTAATATTTGTAAGCAATAAGGACTGAAGATCGACAAAATCTATATATAAAAGGAGGAATTGACTGACCAACATATCAATTCAAAGCTGAAACTACTAAGACTAGAAGCGTCAAATTGCACAGAGCTTCTTTTTATGACGCAGATGAGTATTAAGAAAGGATTTTTCAAAATTAACCCCCATAAGGAATGAAACGGTAGTACAAAATTTTTATGGAGAAACCTACTTTTAAGGCGCTGGTAAACTTTCCATAAAAAATCAGTGTCTAAATCAGTGCTTACTACACTGATTTAAACACTGATGAATTTGGAATCCTAGTAGTTGAAGATGGGAAGCTGATATGCATACATACTTACAATGCTTATTTCATTGATTATTCTAACTTTATTAAGTCAGAATAATCAATGAAATAAGCGCTGATTTAGAAATTGATGAATCCAGGTCCCTGATAGTTCAATCTGTTACACTGGAAGTTAGTATGCAGACAGATAAGGTTAGAATCTTACTTAATGCTTGTAAGCAATCACGATTATAGTTCAATGGAATGAGCACTGATTTAGACCCTGATGAATCTGGGGCTCTATCAGTTAAATCTGTTTACTCTGGAAGTTAGTATTTAGACTGATGTTAGAATCGTGATTAAAATTGTATTAACTTGGTCACCAGCACCCCTAGCCACGTTACAACCGTTTCGCTTGCGTTGGATGCTTTGAGTTGACCTTGCCACCAATTCTTTTATTCTGACCACGTGCTATTAAATAACTATTGCAGATCAGCAACTTAGCTAGGGGTGCTGGAGCCTTATCATTGCGAGATTAACATCGTGCAATATAATAATAATAATAATAATAATAAAGAGATAATAATAATATAATAATAATAAAATCTTTATTAAACCCTTTACACAATATTTTTACATATTTTTGCAACAAGTAAATCTTAAATTAATAACTATGCTAGTATCCAGCAAATAACTATGTGTAAAATTAACTATATATATTAGGACTTATGAAACTTATACTTTAAACCGACAGTTATGTAAAATTAGCGACTTTCCTGAACTAGGTTTATAAAAACCTGTGTTTCAGGTCACCACTCGACGAGACTTATCATTTAAGGTGCATGTATGTTTACAGACTTAAGAATAACAACTTACTAACTTAACCCTACACTCATACTAAAACTTCCAAAAGTTTCTCTGTGTCTGTGTAATTTAATTTTAGAAGGTACTCTGATATCAGTGTACTACATTTGAAGTGATTTACGCTATATAAATCTAATAATTTGTTCAGCTTGTTGTACAAAAAAGGTCCTAAAAATACGTAAAATCTTTTAGCAAAAGCGTGTCTAGTCTGTTGTTTTACGCATACCATATCTTTCCTCCTCCTGGTTGAAGATTCTGGGCGATAGGGAAGCTCAGAGTGCTTATGAAGTATGATGTGCATTATAAAAAGTTGCCGTACTGTTAGTATTTTGCATGCTGTGTATAACTCGTGTGTGGGAAACCTGAAAGGCCGGAAGGTTGCAACCTTTAGAATTGCTCTTTGAGCACGTTCCAGAGGAAGTAAAATAGTCTTTGCTGCACCACCCCATGAAGTAATACAGTAGGTAAGAACAGATTGACACAAAGCCAAATATACCTGTTTTATTAATTTATAGTCGGCTATGTGACGTAGGTTTTTAAAAATATATATTAATTTACGCACTCTTGTGCACAGTAGCTCAATGTGTTTACGGAAATTTAGATTTGTGTCAATTGTAACACCTAGGTATTTTATGTGATCAGCTTTAACTAAACTAGGGCAAGTACAAGCAATGTCAGCATGCTTGCAATTGTGTGCAAATATGTTTAGGTTAGTAAGCGGTAAGTTAATGTTTCTCATTGAGAATAAAAGATATTTAGTTTTATCTATATTTAGAGTTAGAAGATTTTGCTGTAACCAATTTGACACAATATTAAATCCATTTTGAGCATGTTCATGTGCCTCACCTTTAGACTCAGCAGAAAACAACAGGGCCGTGTCATCCGCATATGATATTATTAGGCCATTACGAAGGACTAAACTACATAGGTCATTAATATAAATTAAAAATAATGTCGGTCCCAAAATACTACCTTGTGGTATTCCGAAATCACTGTTTTCCATCTCAGAACTTGAGTACTGCCCTATTTTAACACATTGCTGACGGTCTCTAAGATAATCGGAAAGTAATAGAAGTTGCTCTCCTCTTATCCCGAGTGTCTCAAGCTTATGCATTAATATAGAGCAAGAAATTGTGTCGAAGGCTTTGGCGAGGTCCAGAAAGATCCCAATGGTATGCATCCCTCCGCAGATCGCAATAGAAAAAGAGTGATGGATCTATAATCGGACTATAAGTACCTCATCCCGAAATTGCACAGGTGTGAATTACATTATGAGCCTTTTCGTGTGTATAGTCTTTCTATACGTGATGACCATCACAATCTTTTGCATGATTATGGAGCAGTTCACGTAAAAACAGACTAATGCGGAAAGCGATTTTGTTTTAACAATAGAAATGAACTATCTAAATATGATTATTTCATGAATCCCCAAGCGACCACCGGTGGCCGCGCATCTATTGTCTTACTATTGTGTCTCTAATTGTCGGTATCTGAAGGGTTATAAAAAAAATAACAATCTCTACGGTCTAATAGTGTTTAACCCCGTAATCCTGTTTTGTCGTAAACTTTGGCTAGTTTTGTAAAAAAGGCAGTAAGACTTACTAATAAAATACATTTTAGTTAAAGTTAAATATAGTAGAAACAATTATATCTCACAAGTGTTGATATTTACACCATTATTAGTTCACTAAGCTGTCTTATATATGGTTAATATCGCTATATTTATAACGCAAAATGATGCCGTGCATAGGTCCTATAATTTAAAATACCATGTAAGCAGAAAAAGTGATCAACTTTAAGTAAGAAGAAAACATTGTAATCATTTTTACTTACATGAAAGATTGAAGGAAGATAACATAATACTGGTGAAGAATATATAAATCAATGAAAAAAGAAATTATAAAAGCAGACAGACTGTTCTAATTAGTGAAGTTCTTCAAAAGGATGAAGACTTATAAGAACATATTATTCTGCTTTCAATCCTTATTCATGTTATAGACATGATTGTGAAAGTCACATAATTAGAACTAAACATTGCTACGGATTTCGATGTATTTTTTATGACTGATTACATGACATTTCCGTAGGATACTATTAAAACCACGGACAATTTCTAGTGACTTATAATAACTACTAGACAGCGTTGACTAGTGACGAATCGTTGGGCAACATTTCATCATGCCAAGTGAATCACTCTTCAACGTAAGGCTATAATTTACTTCTAATAACAGTCAGTGGAACTCCACTGAATGCGATTCGGTATAAGGAAAAAGCTTTAAACTAGATTTCTCTTCTGGGTTTGGCTGAAATTCTTGGTGACGATGCTGAATCATGATATAATGTTATGGATTTTAAGATAGAGGAAAATCTAGAATTCGGCAAGTATTAACTTTTATTTTGTTATTTATAGGCTCGCGTTTGACCACTGTATCATCTGATGGTAAGCGATGATGTGGTCGACGATGAAGCACGCCTAGAAGATTCACTCTTGAGACCCCTAGGATCTATAAAGCAACACACTCTGGTAGAGAATTCCACTCTTTAGCAGTACATACAATAAATATATTCTCAATCAACTATGCGGCATCGGTTCCGACTCACTGGAACCAACCTACCACTGGCCTGGCACGCAGCAAGACCCATCGATCTCCTATCTCCGGAGGGGAGTGATGTAGCGACATCTGTGACGCCACATAAGAACTACGAAGAAAATACGAAATCCTGCATCGCGCAATCAAAGTTCTCCGCGCGATTTGATCGTATACGACAGCCCGACATCAACTATCGGGCAGTCGCCCACCAAACTATAACACCTGTCTGGTCGGAGGATCCTCCCTTTTCAACGGAGGTTTGCGGGACTTTACTCTCTGTTCCGCATACCTCCAAAAACATAGTACAGACATACAGTAGACAAAATGAAGGTAGACTAAGAAGCAGATGAGTAGATGACAAAAAAGAGATTGAGGATCAGATGAGATTTTCATAGCCCAGGACAAGATGACATCAAAGAGCCAAGCTTGTGAGTCTACCAAGCAGTGAGAGATACAAAGCAGAATTAATAGCTAATGAGAATTTACTAAAGGACATCAGAAACAGACTGCTGACAAATTTAAATGGTCAAAGAGTTGAAGCCATAGCAAAGTACATAAAGTTTGCCTGGTAGGAAAGGATTGCTAAGAAAATGATTCTTCTGCAGTATTACAACGTTATAGGTGTTGTAAACACGTCCGTTCAGATTGATATCTATGAGATAGGCGTCGTAAAAGATAACTAAGGGAGCATAAACAGCAAAGTCCATACAACATTATATTGCAGTATCCATTCCAACTGGTCTTGGAGATTTTTACAGTTATTTTACGAGCGATTTCATATCCTACTCGTAGCTACCTAATAGATAATTTACTGTATTCTGTTACTGAATGCTAAATCATGCTCATATTAAGCCATTGTGTAAACGCTCAGCCACAAGGAAAAGCGTTGACTCATAAAATCGGTATGTGACATAGAGTTAAGAATCGCACAGACTGGAAACATCAAATCAATCAATTTTTATTTACCTAATACGTTTTAAGGATAGTCCACCGGCTCCACCCAAGAGCGGGGTTTGTCATAGGATGATTTTTGCCCACTGTAAAAGGAGCAAGTAAATCCCAAGTATTGTCACCCGACTGCAGAAAGGGTTTTTTTTGTCGACGGGGAAAATCATCTTTGACAAAACCCGCTCTTGGGTGGAGCGGGAGATAGTGTCAGACTCTTACTGACTAAAAACCCCGCGCCGTTCCTTCTAGCTTTCATACCGGGGCACGAGCTCCCTTTCGGACAACCCTGTCTCCAGTAGGCTTCGACCCAGTTGGGCCCCTCCTACTGCTGACAACTCCTTGAGGCGCGCGGGAACAGTGCGCGCCGTCGAAGTCTTGGACTCGGTCCATTACCGGACGATCGGACAGCGAGCTACCCATGGCTCGCCGTCCGCGAGCCCGCGTCTACGGTGGGACTGCAGAGAGGGTTATGTTTGGTCCTCAGGATACTCTTTTATGCTAAAAAGTTAACATTTTTACTAGTCGAGTGGAGTGGGACGTCTTTTTCTCGTGGGGTGAAAAGGTGTGTCAGATTTTTATTGACTAAAACTAACCTGTGTCCTTCAGTAGCTCTTTGCGTTTCAGGGCTAGTGTAACTGTTATGAACATTCTCGTAGTGATACATTTTGTTGGTATGGAGAGTTTTGATAATGCCATCTCTATCGCCAATACATCTTTATGCTCTCTGGTATGCAAGTTATTCAATTCTCTTATATACTGTGAAATGGCTAAAGCCTACCCGGTGAAATTTTATCTTTATTACCTAGTAACATTTGTATTCTCTCGCATTGACTAACCTTTCATGTCGATATGGTGTCATTCCGTCATTAAGATCTTCAATATGATTATATAGAATCGAAAACCATTAACTCTCTTCATGGATAGTCCGGTAATAAGAGGTACAGTTACCGACACATCTTTTTAGTCGAAGAAGTAAACAATAGAGGTGTTTGAATGTTTTGTCAAAGGCCCAATGGCCGATGCCTTTTCGATTGAAGGCTGTAAAATAGTAGACGTAACGTGTATTCAGTTATTGGAAACTATTGAATAAGATTAGATCTGCATGTAGTAAAACTTAAAAAATGTATCATTTGAATGATAAGCCTCGAAATGAATATAGAAAATTAATGACAGTAGGAAATGGACTACAAGTACCTATGTTACTCTGTGTTGCAGTGTGTTACTCAGTTTTACTCAATGTTGCTGTGTATTGCTCAGTTTTTCAGTGTTACTTCGTGTTGCTCTGTCCCAAGTAGCAGCAGATGAGGAAAGCAGGAGGAGCAGCAGACGAGGAAAGGTTTTAAAACAGTTTTCCAGCAACTACACAGTTGTAAAGTGGTTTTCGGTTTGACACATACCTTTCATGTCGATATTGTGTCATTACATCATTAAAATCTTTAATAAGATTATATAGAATCGAAAAACATTAACTCTCTTCATGGATAGTCCGGTAACAAGAGGTACAGTTACCGACACATCTTTTTAGTCGAAGAAATAAACAACAGAGGTGTTTGAATGTCTGTCAAAGGCCCAATGGCCGATGCCTTTTTGATTGAAGAAACAAAGAAAAACGATTATTTATACCTCACACATACCTACATTTACAGAAAAATTAGGATGCATTAAAGAAAATACCATACAATTTAGTGTAAAAAAAGATAACTTTAAAATATGTGTAAGGTCAAAATGGCGCCTAACTCAGGATTTGCTGAGATATCTATAGAGATAAATAACGCAGCGGTGGTATTCTGTAGTAAATAGTAGACGTAGCATATATTTAGTTATTGAAAACCACTGAATTAGATTAGATGTACAGATTTTCTGTCAGGTATACAATATCTGCATCTAGTTTAACTTAAAAAAAATTATCATTTTAATCATAAGCTTAGAAATGAATCTTCTTGGTCCAACCGTCTTTCCAATTTAGCTGTGGTCCGGTCTCCTTAGACGTTTGCGCCAGAGAGCTCTGTTCTGGCTTGTCTGTGCACTCGAACTAGCTTGCTGGATTTCTTTATACATATTTGACCACCGGGTGGCGGGTTGGGGATACTTAGGGCCTTCTTGACTGGGTGATCGTTATTTCGTCTAAGGATATGGCCGAAGCTTCGAAATGAATATAGAAAATTAATGACAGTAGGAAATGGACTAACAGTGCCTATGTTACTATGTGTTGCTGTGCGTTACTCAGTTTTGCTCAATGTTGCTGTGTATTGCTCAGTTTTGCTCTGTGTTACTCCGTGTTGCTCTGTGTTACGCTTAGTCCCTGTTACATCCGCAAGCCTACGCTTACGGTGCTACACCGACCATCTGAAACGGGTAATTTAAGTCAATGAAACATACAATTATTCGCCATATACCTTACCTACATTTGCACTGTTTTATTAAACCATTTATTAATGTTACAAATTAACATGATTCTCAAGCTCTTGTTTTTTAAATAAGATAATGAGTGTGAGATGAGCATAAAATTAACAACAAAGTTACATTGGAGTCAGAAGATTAATTAGGTAGTTGTTTGTAATTACTTGAAGAGTTATGTTATGCCATTAATTCTTGTTAGTTTTTAGGTTTTTCCAAAATTATTAAAACTTATAAAAAACTTTATCCTGAATGATCAACTGACGGCATAGTGAAACTTAGAGGGTATGTTCTTTATATGATGTACGGATCCAATAAGAAAGGACACAAATAAAAAAACAAAGTAAAGGGGGGTGAAAAAAGGGGGCAAAGTTTGAATGGGATAGTACAACGTGATTTCTTGGACCAATCTACTTTTAATTTTGCGTAAACATTCTTTAACAGAATTAATGGAAGACGAATAATCATCCCCTAACAGGGTTGAAAAGGGGTAAAAAGTTATCAATATATATCTATAAAAGGAGAAACTGACCGCCTGACTTAACGACGTACCGTCGAAACTACTCAGTTGTTTAATTATTAAAACATGTGCGATTCCTGCAAAATGGAGCTGAGAATTAGATTGTAGTATGACCCATAGTGATTATTGCCAAGAAGGCTGACTACGATACATTTGTTGCCAATTATGGCAAAAATATTAGAATGTGTAATATTCACTTTTTAATTGCACTTAATTCATAAATCCCCAAGCGACCACCGGTGGCCGCGCATCTATTGTCTTACTATTGTGTCTCTAATTGACGGTATCTGAAGGGTTAAAGTAACTATTCTATATAAAGACACGACTCAAAATACTTAGTGACTAAGCTAAAAACATAAAAAAAAACGATTAAAACTAACACTCACGATCAAGAGCGTAATATAAAAAGGAAAGAAAAAAAAAACAAAATTCAAAATAATTTATTTCAAATAGACCAAATGTAGGCACTTTTGAATCGTCAAATGTCGGTCGGACCAAGAAAAGTGAAGCTAAATTGCACGTTCCAAAGCGTAGATCTCTATGGAGAAGAACGTGTAAGAAACTCCATGGACACTCTTTTAAATATGTGTTACATATAATGTTTGGTTACATATTTCTTGTTGCTTCTATTATGTGAACTCAATGTAGATAATAAAATCAAAGCAAAACATACTGTTTCACTAAACTAACTAAAATATAGGATCCATAAACTAAAATTTACGAACGATCTCTATTAAGATTATCACCGGTTTCTCAATGAGAACATCTACAAAATTTAATGCCCTACTTAAGTGTAACTTAAAAACTTGATTTATAGGATTCTGGACCCACCCACGGCTATAATGGCGCCATTATTGCACCAGACTATACATAAACGTCAAATTAGTTAGGATTCGTATATTTAGGAATCAATTTATTTGGACTTAATTAATGAATCCGTAAGTTGCTAACTATTAGAATATTTTATTAGATTCCGTTTTATTGTATACATATTTTTCGTATATTCCGTTTTTTCGATCAGTTTTATCAATGAACGAGAAATGGAAGGAACAGTGGGATGTCTTGCCCAGCAGTAGGACATATAGGGATGTAGATTTCGTGGTCAGATCATAGCAATTGATCACTTCATGATATGGCCAACTAAAACTGGCCAGATCATTTCAAACGTAACATTTTGAAAAAAAAAAAACCGGTGAAGGTAAATATCGTGAGGAAACCGACATGTTCCAGACCCAAAAAAATCGAAGACATGTTACATCCACCAACCCGCACTGGACCTGCGTGGTGGATTACGGTCCATTCCTTCTCCTAAAGAAGAGGCCTGTGTCCCAACAGTGGCAATAATGATATGAATATGCTATGCAATCCTCGTTTGACCTACCACCTTCTTTAGACCTTTTATATCATGGAACACCAATGTTACGGTCTTCCCATCCATATTTTTTAGGTGTCTTCAGGAAGATACCTAAATAGTGTCTTCAAGGCTAGAGTGTAATTCTAAATAATCTGGTGCGCTTCTCCAGGGCCATGCCAGGAGTTTAATTTAAAAATATATTTTTTTAAAGAGGACTGGTACTTGTAGTTTATTTTTCTTTAATCAAAATTATGTGGTCTTTTACCTCAAGTAGATCATCAATGTTGTCCATACATAATTCTACGAACAGAAAGTTATCAAACACAGATTGCGCTTCTTCTATCTATATACATAAAAAGGCGAAATTGACAAACTGACATATCAACACAGCCGAAAAAACTGGCACTAGGATCGTGAAATTTTGCACAAGGTTTCCTTTTATGATGGTAGCGTAGCGTTTAGGACTTCCCAAAATTCACCCCCTAAGGGGATGAAACAGGGTACAAAGTTTGTATGAAGAAACCTATTATCACGCAGGCAAAGCCACTGGCAGAAGCTAGTAAACTCATAATTCAAATTAAAACAGCAAAATTAGTTTTATGGTCGACTCTAACGAATTCATTTTTATGTCAAAATCAATTTGATGGACGTTTTATGTCCTCTTAATAAATAAACTAACGGTATCAAGGAACTAATTGACGGTGTACAGTTTTAAAATCAATAAAACTATATTTTCGTTAAAGTCATTGGATCTTGAAATAAATTATATTGTAGACTAGCTCTGATCCGCGGTTTTGGTTACTGCTCCGCTCCCGTGGGTTGTAGCGTGATATCAATTACGTATGTATATCCTATATCCTTTTTCTATAAATGTATTAGATCCTACTAAGTGAAGGAGTTGGCCAGCTCCTTGAGAATTCCATAAATTGAGTTTCAGTTTTGAGTTTAATTAACTATTCGTATCATAGTGTACTTTGGCACATAAAATATTATTGACTTATTATTGTAGATGGATGGAGAGGGAGAGGAAGGCTGAAGAAAAGATGGATAGATTGTGAGGAGTGATATGAAAGAAAAGGGAGTTAGTGATAGTTTGCCGGGTGACAGAACAGAATGGAAGAAAAAAAACGTGTTGCGCCGACCCCAAGTAATAAGGGATAAGGGCAGGAAGAAGAAGAAGTGTACTTTGGCACATAAAATATTATTGACGAGCTTTTACTCACAGTTTTGCCCGTATTCAGAAAATATAGCCTATGTCGCTCAGAAATAAAATAGCTTTCTATTCGCGAAAAAAAATTTGCGATTGGACCAGTACTTTCAGAGATTACTTCATACTAA
Organism: Mythimna lalbum; assembly: GCA_949319445.1. Lineage (NCBI taxonomy): Eukaryota > Metazoa > Arthropoda > Insecta > Lepidoptera > Noctuidae > Mythimna > Mythimna lalbum. The sequence goes on along the minus strand of OX439361.1, from coordinate 17,650,778 downwards.
CAAAAAAACAAAACAAAAAGTTTATCTATAATATTAGATAGTGTAGGTTCATCTGAGGACTTTGTAAATGGTTTAAATCCTATCTACTAATATTATAAACGTGAAAGTTGATAGAATAATAATAATATAATAATAATATTCCACAACTATCACACAACGCCGTCTAGTACCAAGCTAAGCAGAGCTTGTGTTATGGGTACTAGACAACTGATAAACATACTTATATATTTCTAAATATATGCATATTATGGATAAATTACACCCAGACACAGAACAAATGATCATGCTCATCACATAAACATTTGTCCTGGGTGGGAATCGAACCCACGACCTCCGGCATAGCAGTCAGGGCCACTAACCACTAGACCAACAGGCCAGTCATATAGTATGTCATAGTATGGAGAAGTTATAGTATGGATGTTTGTTACTCTTTCACGCAAAAACTACGGAATGGATTTCGATGAAATTTGGTATACAAGTAGACCATGTCCTGGACACTTGTTACCCCGGGAGTACGTTCGCTTGTGATAATTTTCTACTATCAGGCGGGTGAATTCGCTGTCAGCAGCTAGTAGGTATTTGATCATTTCAATGTTACAATTACTATGCGATTATTTCCATTTCATAAAGGCAGTGATAGATTTTTTTTCATTTCACATTTTTCGAAAAGTCTTAATTTTTTTAATCAAAAATTTCTAGACAACAATAATTCGACATCTTTGTCCAACATCACTAGATCCAATTACACCCCTTTCGTCAAAGTAGGTTAAAAGAGCCCGCATTTAAACGGTTCTAAAGCGCGGTACACACTGCGAGTGCATTGTTTTAATTATTTTTTGAATTTCTAAGAACAATAGACTGATTGTTCGGGCGCCCCGCGAAGTATTATAAAAAGTCTTTTATGCAAATCAATTTTGTACGAATTATTATTTGATTTTTTTGTTTTATTCATGCGGGCGATGCACGTGTGGACTTGCCTTTCGAAATAGTGATTTTTTTTTTAATTTAACGGTTTTTTTTTTGTTGTTTGTTCGGTATTTATTATTGAAATGAGATTTATTAATGATTTTTGGAAAAGCTTAGCTGGTGTCAGTATGTATTTACCCTAGGCATCCTTATGATGTTCTATTTGATCTTTAATTTGCATTAAACCAATTCAGTTTACCTTGGGCTTGAATCCGAAAGGACTACATAGCAATCCCTACTAATATTATAAATGCGAAAGTAACTCTGTCTGTCTGTTACGCTTTCACGCAAAAACTACTGAACGGATTTAGATCAAATTTGGTAGGTAGGTAGAAGAGACACTGGAATAACACATAGGCTACCTATAATTCCACTGCTGAGCACGGGTCTCTGCCCGCGCGATATAAACTGTAGTCCACGCGGGCGAAGCCGCGGGCGGAGAGCTAGTTCAAAATATCTAAGTCCATACGTGAATCAAAAGTAGTGGTCGAAACAAATTATTGAATAGGTACTAAATTAAAAATTCCGTGTCCAAAAGTCTATTATAAATTGAGATTTCTTTATTATTTTTACCAATGAAAAGGAAAATAATACAAAAAATCATCAATCAAAAATTAGAAAAACACAAAAAGCAACTGTTTCCGCCCGGGATCGAACCGGGGGCCTTGTGCGTGTGAAGCACACGTGATAACCGCTACACTACGGAAACTTGAGAAAGGGTATCGAAATACCAGTTCACTTCGTAAACACGACTATTACATATTATCACAAATTGATAAGAGGGTCGTAATTTACTTATAAGTGGGTTGTAAATATGAAATATACGATTAGTTATCATTTATCAAACGCAATAGGGGGCATCGGGACTGTCATAAAGTTGCGCTATTTATAGAACAGTTTGTGAAGAGCCGAGAAGCATTTGATAAAATCAATACCTACTAAACTTAGGCGTCGTTCACACCAAACGTATTGTCCGCCGCTAACCGACAAACCGACAAGACGCTATCGCTATAGCGTAGAATGCGACTCGTGTGTACAAAAGAATAGGATTGCTACGCGTCAAAAAAAAAAAAAAAAGTACATTTTTAAATTTAAACTGTATAAAATCGTTATTTTGTGTGTTCGAAATTTAAACTTCATTAATTAAAAAGTTATCGGGGTTGATGAAATCGTTATTCTAATCAAACCCGATGACATTTTTTTTTAATTTTTTTTTAATTCATTTTAAAAGTAATTTATACATTTTTTTTTACAAAAATGTTGTAATAACGATTTTGTACAGTTTAATTTAAAGTGTTTTTTTTTTTATTAGGAAAAAACAACTAAAAATTTCCATCACTGGGGGGTCCAATCCAAAATCAGGTACTGGATCCATGGTATTGTACATCGATGTCGGTGACTGGCCTCTAAATAAAAAAAAAAGCGATAAACTGCGTAACGCGCGCTCACACTCAGCGGCCGAAAAAACGTTTGGTCTGAACAACGCCTTATTGTTGGACTAGAAATGGGGTCAGTCATAATTTACGAGACTTTGTAGGTAATTGTACTAGTAATTTCTAATTAGGTTGCTAGAATTCTAGGAATCAAATTGTTCTTTGTGATATTAGAATTAGGTTCATAGTTGGTATTTTCCTTTGTAGTTGATCGAAAGAGTTGCCGCGGCCTTGGAACGAAAAAGGTTACTGAAAAGGAACGAAAAACGAAAAAGGTTACCCACCTGTGTTCCAGGTGGGTTTGTCAGTAAAATTCTGACAAGCCACCAAAAAAAAGTTGGTACCTATTTTATTATTGTTGAGCTTTTTCTTCTTTATAGTTTATAGCTTCCATCAGGTAAGATAGCGGTCAAGCGTAAACCAATCAATAATAATAATTTAAAAAAAAAAGGTTTCACCCGCTTCTTCGCTCGCGTACATAAAATATAGCCTATGTCACTCAGGAATAAAGCAGCTTTCTATCGGTAAAAAAAAAATTTACAATCGGACCAGTACTTCCAGAGATTACCTCTTACAAACAAAGATTTTGCCTCTTAAGATAAGATTTCTTAAAGAAAGGCGCAATACGACAATGGTGAAGCAGTATTGTTTTGTAAAAAAAAAACGGATAAAATATGAAAATTTATCTAAAAGGGTTGTAGCGACATCTATGACCCCACATAAGAACTACGAAAAAAATACGGAATCCTGCATCTCGCAATCAAAGTTCTCCGCGCGATTTAATAATATAGGGCAGTTGCCCACCAGACCATAACACCTGTCTGGTCGGAGGATCCTCCCTTTTCAATGAAGGTTTGCGGGACTTTACTCTCTGTTCCGCATACCTCTAAAGGGTTGTCGCCCATGCTTAACCCGGGAATCGAACCCGTATCAACCACTTGCAACCATTCCAACCGGTCTCATTTAAAAGAATTCTTATTCAAATCGTAAAAGACGGCTTATTTGAAAATCTGACGAGTTCTTATCACTGATTCAATCATAAGAATATTAATTAATGTGTTTAATTATATTACTTTCAGAATGTGATCAAAACAATGTCAGTCAACTCTCAAACCGGTTGGTTTGTAATCTGATTAAAAATCAAGATTATTTTATTACTTACCTTTTCAATGGCAGCTAAAAGAATAACGCTCTAATTGCATCACTTTGTAAGCTCTTTCATTAAAATTTTTGATCGTGTTTTATTTACGATCTTGCGGACAGTGAGCAATAGGTAGATTACTGTCCAGCCGTCTGTCGTCGACGCGCGCCTCAAAGTTATGTCAGCGGCAGGTCTAGCAGCCTGCAGGGCGACGGGACATTCCTGGAGCCATAACCGTGGTCCTAGAACGCAACAAGCTGAAGGATACAGGTGTGGTTTAGGGGCGCTTTCAATTTAGCGTTTCATATCGCACCGCTACCGCACGTTTACCGTGCCGCAGCTGGCCGGTTGCAGTGCGTTAGCAATCCGACAACAAGTGCCTAAATTGAAAACGTATCTGGATGCCGTGCGTTTATATGCCAGTGATGCGCTATTCAACACTGAATTGAACACGTGGTGCTTGTGACGTGGTCGTCCTGTTGTTGACCGTTTGCCGTACGGTTGCCGCACCGCGCGCTTTGTATGATAAATGCGATCGTCCGTACGCAGTACGATTAACGCACCGCGTCCGCACCGCAGCAGGCCGTCAAAGAATGCTTAAATTGAAAGCGCTCTTAGTCAGTAAAAGTCTGACACGCCCTCGCGCTGATGTTCCGTATGTAGCATTAAGGTGGTGCATCTCGACACAAATCACTGTTTTTCATATAACCGCTCATAAGTGATTATGACGTTATTACACATTTTTCATTCATTATTTTGGAAAAACAGTATCTTGTGGATATTATCTAGGCTTCAATTGAAATCAATTTGTAAATTTGTGTAAAACTGATCCAATAAAGATCTCTGAAAATCTGGTAAGTATTTTGCATGAACTTCGACACTTCATAATTTACTCAAAAATTTAAAAAATCAAAAAGTCTTTCAATTTATTTTTCAAAAACTTATAAAGGTTTTAAAAATCACCTATTTCCTGGAACAAATTTTGTAAAATTTTCGATTAAAAATCACGGAATTACCGGATGCTAACAGAGTTTTCAGGCGTTATCTCTTTTTTTTGCGTTGCCATTCCAGCAAACATCGAGTTGGATTGCGTTAGATGAAGCAACTGTGTTTCCAAAATATCGAATGAAAAATATGTAATAATATGGCGTTATTACATATTTTATCAGGTAAGAGCGGAGCGGTTGTATGAAAAACAGTGAAAATGCATGTCGAGTATAAACCAAGACCACACAGTAACAAAGTGACATGTCTATAAACTTGATAAAATATTTTAAACCGACAAAATAATAATAATAATTTTAATGAAAAACACTAAAACAGCAACATTAGTTGTTAATAAAATGCCAAGATTATTTATTTATTATTTTATGACATTTCTGTCGACAGACTGTCATCAGAGGTTAATGGTACCTTTCTAGAGCAGGGTGAAGAAGAAAGTTGCTGTCCCATACTAAGGTATGGTAAGAAAGCTATCGCCTATAATATTAAATTACGTTACTAGGGGATAAAGCCCCTGTTTTATCCCCTAGTAACATAATTTAACACCCATAATTTAAAGACACTTCTTTAAGGCGATTATCACACAGCCACGCATCACGCTGCATGTTGCGTGTCAACGCACCTACGCGCGTACTTGCGGGTGAGCAGATCTGCATCATTGTGCGGATTTGCGTACTAACGCGCGTATTTGCGTTTTGTAGATTCACGCAGGCTCACTCATTTCATCCAAAATCAGGCACAACACTGCAAGACGCAGTATGCCACACCTACCTTGCGTCTCGCTCCGCATCCACGCGCGTGTGTGCATGTTTTTTCGCTTGTACGCGCGTGAGCTGAATAAACGCTCATAGATGTACCTCTACTGTTACTGTGTGGTCTTGGTTTGTGTGTTGGAATGTGCGTGTTTTTTATACAAACGGAGATACTTAGCAGCAACGTTAAAACACGCATTCACTCGCGACGCTGCGTGGTGCGTAGCAGTGTGATAATCGCCTAAGTCGCAGGTGGCTTGTTGAATTCTGAACAAACCGAACGTAGTGAGGGATTTATATAACTAACTTCTGAGCACTGCGAGGGTATTGCATAACATATAAAAGGCTATAATCGACCAAGTGGTGTAGAAATATTTTTTTTATTTACTTGATTTAATTAAATTTTGACGTGTAATCTTGTTTACAATTGTAGTGACATCTATGTAGCCACATATGAACTAAACTACAAAATCCTGCATCACGCAATTATAGTTCTTCGTGTAATTTGAATATGCACACTTGCACAGCGGCCCAAGATCATCTCTCGGGCAGTTGCCCAGATGAGACAAACATCCATCTCGTCGGAGGATTCTCCCTCTTCGTCGGAGGTTTGTAGGACTTTAAACTCTGTTCTGCATATCTCCAAACAACTATTGTTCAAGTTATTTTAAATATTTATAATTTTAATTGTTAATAATTAAATTTTAATGTAATGATGCCTCATAATTTTACAAAGCATATCTTTGTACGGCGCAAACTGAAGATGTCCGTAGTACATAACGCACATAACAACTTTGCACAATATTCTAACTAGTAAATGCTTTCTATTCTGACTAAAGTCATTGAAATGGAATGTTGGAAGAGATTTCTTTAGAAATATGCATCATCTTTGTACTTATTTTTCTGGTTTCTTTTTCTTATTATTATATGTCATCAGTAAAATGGCATAAAAATCAGCCTGGTGATGTTCTCACTGCTGGGACTCAGGCCTCCTCTCAAGGAGACAGCTGTAATCCACCACCCAGTGCGGATTGGTGGATGTCACATGTCTTTAAATTTTTCATTTTAGGCCATGCCGGTTTCTTCACGATGTTTTCCAACACCATTCTGAGAACAGTGGTAATGAAATAAAATACACATAATAATGCGCCTGGCTGGGTTTGAACCCACGACTTAGTAGTCATAAGTCGAAGCCATTAACACTGAGCCAAAAATCTAGTCCTATCGTCGTTAGAAGTTAATCAATATTCGTCCCTCTTAAGGAGTTTTGCTAGCTAATTTAATCTAACTTGGTATACCTAACCCATCTCTATTACGGTGTAGGCAAAATCCTAAGGTAATCGAATGTCAATCAAAGCGTTCATTCGCAAAATGATTGACGTATCCCATTCATTCGTTCAACTGTCCATGATTGACACGGTGGGCAGTACTGCCATACACCGTGGTTTTTGAAAAAAGAATCGTTCTATTGATTGAGTGAAGGAGTGAAGTGTGCGGTATGGTTTGAGGAAAAGTGTCAGTGTCATTTTCAGAAAAAATCGTGAGTGAATGATATAACTGGTTTCTTTTGAACGATTTTTTTTCTTTTTTTTTTGTGGTTTCAGATAAGGGGCATATACAAAAATAAGCGTGGCAGTATTTTCCGACATGATAAATTATTTTTAATAAAAAAAGAACACTTATCAAGTAGGTAGCCTGGATTTATTCATGGTCATGATACCAATCAAGCTCACGCAGACTTAAATATACTTGAAAATAAATCACAGGGTCAACAACGTATCTTCTTTTATTATTATTTTTTTTAAAGATTGCCCCACGCTAGGAATTACTCCTATATCGTGAGTCTGTTCACCAACATGTACCTAAACTCACATACCACAAGACACTCAGACTCAGAACTACTATCTGTAAGCCATAAAAATATTTGTTCCGAGCGGCAATCGAACCCACGACACGTAGCGCACTTTACTATAATCACGACGATCTCAACGTCAACTTTATAGCATTTGACGCTTTCTTCGCCATAGCTGACGCCTCGATCTATGTGCTTTGAATTTAAACTATTATTGACTACAAGATCAGATAGTTTTTGATACCACACGTAAGGTGAAACGTGTGTAAATAAATTTTAAATGGTGGGACGACAACTGGTTCACATACCTGCCCCCCTACCATGATGTGATAATGCCATCGTGAGCTGTACTAGACGCACAACGCTATTCATAAAGGTTACCGCACACGAACCATACGTGTCAAAAACACCGCCTCGAGAAGTTAGAAGTAGCCACAAAGGTGGCTGAAGCGCGCGACAGCTACTTGAAGCTGGTGGCTGTTACTTAATTTTAACCCATGTTAGTACTGCGTTACTGAGAGTTCATTATGACACTCCATAATGGACTCTGACAAAGATGGTTGTTATAAATAATAATAATATTCAACAACTATCACAAAACGCCATCTAGTATCAAGCTGAGCAGAGCTTGTGTTATGAGTACTAGACAACTAATAAACATATATATATTTAAATGCATACATATTATAGATAAATTACACCCAGACACAGAACAAATGATCATGCTCATCACACAAGCATTTGTCCTGGGTGGGAATAGAACCCACCACCTCCAGCATAGTATTTAGAGCCACTAACCACTAGACCAACGGGCCAGTCAAAAATACGCGTATAGGCGGCATTCAGTGGCCGTTGCCGCAAAAGAGCAGCGGCAATTTGTAGAGTGCGGCGGGTCCATAATGTCATCATCATCATCATCATCCTATCCTTGTCTCGTATTACTTGGGGTCGATGCAACACGTTTTTTTCTACCATTCTACTCTGTTAGCAGTCACGCAGTCATTGACTCCCTTTTCTTTCACAATCCATCCACCTTTTCTTTGGCGTGCATCCATCCACATGTGACATCGTGGTCATTTCTGTCTAATCACTTTAAAAAAAAATTCGCTTGAATTCTGCGGCGTGGCGCCAAACCAATCCCTTTGAAGTTTTCGTTTCGAGTGTAAGCAAAAATGAACTTAGCGGTGGTTTGGCAGAAGTGTCTTTGGTAGTACATATAGTAATAACTCTTTTAGTAACAGAGTTTCATCCCAGCTCTTTACAAGACTACACAAGATAAACTATTCCCCATAACTCCGACCGATGCCATGTAAAATATATGGAAACTACAGGAAATACGTCAGTGGCGATATTTTGTTGTTCTGATTAGTGGCCCGTGTACAACGACCCTATATCACAACGGATTCGTGATGGCAAAACACACGTCATAGTAGGGGGAATAAATCTAATCGTGATTGTCTAAAATGTCAACGATTTTATGGCTGTTTGAGACACTCGATGGTATGTAGCGACGCCTCGTAGTACGTGATTTGAATCTATGAGTACATAGAAACACTAGCTTCTGTCACTGGCTTCACCTGAATGATAGTAAAAAAATGTCCAGAGAAAACCAACTCACGGGATTAATTCATGAATCCCCAAGCGACCACCGGTGGCCGCGCATCTATTGTCTTACTATTGTGTCTCTAATTGACGGTATCTGAAGGGTTAAAAGTATCCTATGTACTATTCCAGGATATGGTCTGCTCGTATGATACATTCATCTATTAATACTATAGTAAAGCATAGTCCAGAACCTTTCAGCCCCAACGGCTATCTGTTCTGCGAGCAATGTGCCCTGCCCATTGCCACTTAAGTTTGGCGATTCTTCGTGCTATCTCGGCAACCTTGGTTTTTCCTCTGCGGATATCAGGTCATCGGCCCACCTTATAGGAGGCTACAAGGTGGGCTAATGGTGGTAAGGGTTGCGGGAATCCGATGGATGCGAGACGCACAGGACCGTTCATTGTGGCGGCACTTGGAGGAGGCCTATGTCCAGCAGTGGACGTCTTTCGGCTGAAATGATGATGATAGGATAGTCGGCCTTGTAATGTTTCCACTGTTCTGTTATTTATATTCCTATGGTTGGGACTCAGGCCTCCTCTCTAGGAGGGGGGATTAATACTATAACATGGAGACTAGACTCTTTAAAAAAAAGAATGGGCCGTATATCCAGTGCTGGTTTTGTGAACCTCACATGTCTTCGAATTTTTGATTCTAGGACATGCCGGTTTCCTCACGATGTTTTCCTTCACCCTTTTGAGAGCAGTGGATTTCTGGATAATAATACAAAACCAAATAGGCTCAGTAGACATAAAAATCTTTCGGTTAAAACTACTTTTTTTATTTGTAGAATAATTATTTCTTGAATAGATAAACTAATGACATGTTTAATGGTGAGAGTGTTCTGAATTGTGGAGAGGAATGGCGCTCAGTTACTGCTAAGCAAAAGATATATGAAAAAAACCGGGGAAGTGCGAGCCGGACTCACGCACTGGGGGTTCCGTATATAGTTACTAATGAAAACAGTCTCCAATTCCCGAGTTGAGTTGATTTTTCCCGCAAAATAAGTTTTTTTTTGTTACGTAACTATAAATTTATAGTTTTCAGATTTTTTCTTATATTTACGCTATGAGACCTTGCTTCATTCCAAATTTCACTATTCTAGGTCCACGGGAATTGTGTCCTATGAATTTTGTTTCCCTTGAGAGGGTTGAAATACATGTTTTTGCGACATAATTAGCTGTATCTGTTTTTTTTTAGTTAACTCAATAGTTGGATTTTATTAACAGCTTCAAGGGACCGTAGACCTGAGTATATGGTTTAAATTTCAACTCGATACCTCTACGGGCTCCCAAGATAAAGGGTCTTGACAGACAGACAGACGGACGGACAACAAAGTGATCCTATAAGGCTTCCGTTTTCGTCTTTTGAGGTACGGAATGGAACCCTAAAGAGCACGATAAAGCCGGCTTGACACCAATGGTTCTACGCAGAACTCGTTTAGCCGCAAAAATTCTTAAAATTATTATTAAATAGCCATTAAACATTTCCACAATCCACGGAAACTATTAAAAAGTTGTAGACATTTACGATCCACCTAAACGCGGGTGTTCGGAACATCTCATGTTTTCTGATATTGTAGGATTTTTACTGTCGTGTCGTACATTTCACTAATTTATTTGACATTCTGACTTGATTAGGAAGCTGTAGGTAAATGTTCCAAATTCCATATTTAATTTTTCATTCGTAACTAGCTTTTGCCAGCGGTTTTGTCTGCGTGAAAGTAGAAAATGATTCCAAAAAACTTATGTGCTAGGTATTCCAAGATATGTTCTATCCATATGCCAAATGTCATCCAAATCCCTTCTGCAGTTTCAGAGTGAACGAGTAACAAACATCCACAAACTCGCATAGAAACATTCGCCTTTACAATATTAGTGCGAAGATTCGAGCAGTCGAAACCATGTGACTTCCATCCACAAAAAAGATGAAAGAGGTTAGAATGGCCTTGTGGGTGGGGCAGGCGTAACTCAAAATATGATCATGCTCATAATTGACCCAACCAATAGCAAACTTGAGATCTAAGTGTGCGTGGTATTAGTTTATTGCCTGTAGTGGAGTTAAAGGGTGGGACACAAGCGGTGAAACTCGTTATTGTACAAATCGGAAAGTATTTCCTTTCTTTTCTTTCATCTTTCTGTGATTTCATCAATCTACAACGGACCAGCTTGCTAGATCTTTGCTTGAATTGTGGCCTTCTTTACATCCTCTGAAACCTGAGAGATAGGTGTCCCAGCAGTAAGCCTCTTATATCCAAGGTTGCTGATCATTCAGAAGGTATTGCTAGGGATACAGTTTAACTGGTTTTGAAGAACTATTTAGTGTTTGAAGCTTCAAAAATTTTTTTTTTCTTATTTAGGTACGGTTATAGTTAGATTTAAATTAGGCTAGATTATAATCAATTATTAAGAAATTTATTTTTAATAACAAGGAAAAAACAAAGCAAAGCAATGCATCCCCTGTTGGACAAAGGTCACCCCAAGTGTCGCCACAATGAACGATCCTGTGCGTCTCACGTCTATCGGTTTCCCGCAACCTTCACCAGTTCATCGGTCCACCTTGTTGTAGGCCTTCCAACGCTGCGTCAACCGGTACGCGGTCGACACCCTAGTACCTTTCGGTCCCAATGGCCATCCGTTCTGCGAGCAATGTCCCTGCCCATTGCCACTTAAATTTGGCAATTCTTTGTGCTACAACCTTAGCACTCCTGCGAACATCATTTCATCATTCATTTTTGATTCGATCCCGAAAATTTCAAAATTAAAATCTGATTCGATCTGAAAATTGGAGAGAATTAAACAAAAATTGTTTAATTCTCTCCAAGTAGTTACCTACCTAGTTACCATCCATGTTATGTTTGCTTTGAACGAAAAATCGTTTTTAATATAAATAAATGACTAAACTCATAAACTGTAATCTGAATCTGTTTATAGATGAAATACTCGCTAAAAGATTCTAATAAACAACTAATAAAAACTATCTAGTCAACATTGCCGCATAATTTACTATCCACCAAAATTCCATAAACACGTATTTTCGTCTCATTAAAACTCAATCATCCACTTTAGGTTGACCTTACCTACTTCATAGATCACAAACATTTTTTTCCTTTTAAAGGGTTTTTAGGATTAATACAGGGGTCGAAAGATTTTGGTAGTAAAACCGATTTGGTCTCGGTTCTAAAGTTATTGTCCAACTTTAGAGCCGTGGTAAGTAGTAAAAGATTTAAATAGAAAATAGATTTTAGAACGGTTTTATGATCGTGTAGCCTTACAGACGTCGCAGCGTATTTGGTTATGTTAAGTAGGTGAAAGTACTCTGTAATAAAGTTTATTGTGTACTAAATGGCAGAATGTGAATGCAACGCATACGTTTTACTGTGTGGTAATCCTGTTTTACATGTACTTAAGGTTTTACGGATCTGAAATATTCTGATTCTTGATTCTAGTTTACTGTAATGATTTACAAGCCAGAAAAGGAGTTTTTTAAATCAGGATAAGCCACAAAAAATCATTTCATAAAAATATTCCAAACAGATCCAATCTCACGAATATCGATCGAGCGCCATTTTGACATTTACACAAAAATGCACGCTAACGTTATAACGTACCGATAGCGTCAACGATAACAGTCGGTAAGTAATTCAAAAGAAATTCCAAATTCGATTTGTAAATAACCGACTTTCGAATTCGCATCATAAATCGTCTTACCTAAAACGGACCGATTTCCATTCGATTTTACTCAGCTGATGCATTCGATTATGGAATTCGGTATCGTAAATCGTGGATGTGCCTCGGGTATCGAGTACTTGGATAATTTCCGAAGCAATTCGCTTGACAGGTGCCGCGAGCCATAGCATTACTGTGTTGCATGTCTTTATTCTGCCTTGTTTCGCAGTGTTGACTATGATACTCGAATCGACTTTTTGCTGCGAAAGGAAGCATTATTTGTAAGACTTTATTGAGTTTTGTTCCTTTAATGTGCGTCGTTTAAATGCAGTTCGATGTGTTTATTTGTAAATGTTCGAATATAGCTTTTGTGACCGTATTTTAAACATTGTTTGCACCTTTCTGCGGTGGACCGATACGTTGCGAAAATTTACGGGCTTAGCATTTGTTATGGGTCTATTTACTTTATTATAGAAGATATCACTTGTGTAAAGTAATAGTCTCCAATATGCAATTAAAGAGAGAGAACCAAAGTCGTTATAACGTTATATGAGTAACGGTCACGAATTATGATTTTTTGTCATAAGTAGTGGTAATGCTGTCGCATATTTTGATGTATGAAATGACCAAGTGTGTCATACTTCCTAGCTACTTCAGTCGATATTATCTTGTGACACCTCACATCCATCCTAATATTCTCATCTTCGCCACATGCAATCTTTTGGGCACGCCACAATTTTGGCGGTAAGTTCCATCTTTGAGGAGCGGCTGGAAAGGCTTCAAGGCGTCCTCACCTTCCGCATGACGCAGGTTCTTACCAGGCATGGTAAGTTTGGGAGGTACGTGCATTGGTTTCGTGCGGAAGTAACGCCCAGGTGTCGCCACGGTATGGACCGCCCGGAAGACACGGTGGAGCACACGGCAGAAGTGTGCTGCGCTTGGGCAGAGCATCGCCGTGTCCTTGTGGAGGCGATCGGCGGCGGCGATCTCTTGCGCCGAGTCTTAGTACAGGCTATGGTCCAGGGTGAGAAGGCGCGGCAGGCAGTCGCCTCCTTCCGCGAAGCAGTAATGCTAATAAAGGAGGAGGCCGACCGCATGAGTCTATGGCGCTCATACCCAAGCCGTCGCCGGGATTCCGATTCCTGGAAATCGGAATCGAAACCACCGTATGTGCGGGCTTGCGGATGGTGAGCAATGGGTAGCCCGCTGTTCAACCGTCCGGACCGAGCTCAAGTCGTCGACTTCTATCTTTTTTACAGCCCAATATTCTGATCCATATAGCATGTCAGGTCTTATCATGGACTTGTAGATTTTATTCTTCTACTTGAGGGGCTTCCGTGGGTCACAAGTTGTTACAGTGAGTCGGCGCCATTTGATGATTTCCCATCTAAAAAGAAACTATAATACAGCATATGGTAACTTAAATCTTTCAAACAAACCACATAAGGCACAATCCTATACTTATGCCAGTTCTGCCCTAATTTCCGACCTCAAAATCAATGTTCCCTATGACACCTTGATAACCGTACTGCGCGCACGATCGCGTCGTGTTCGGGTGCAATCGGACGCGCTCGTGACGGCTCGTGTCATTACGCGCCTGTTCGGTCAGCTTCGTGCGCACCCGTTTCGGCGTTACGATTGTACACGTAGATTAGGGTTAGCAAATAGTACATTTTGATACAAGTGCAGAAAGTTTGTCATAGTGAATGAGGCAAAATTCTTGTGTTATGGAGCCGAGGGCTAGTGACAAATTTGCATGTGTATTGACGACGTTTTTCAATACACTTAAAATTCGTGATGGTTGACGTGCGCTTCGTGGGGGCCAACGCTCGTCCAGCCTGGTACGACAAATATAATAAAATTGTGGCATATAGGTAGGACCTATTGATTTAAAAGTGTCTTTGGGAGTTTCCTGCACTTTTTTTTTAAAACCAAATAGCTCCATTTTTTTGTCAATTCTAAATTACTTATAAATGGTATATTTTATGGACTGTCCTGTGGGTTTAGTGGTTATTGGCCCTGACTGCTATACCGAAGGTTGTGGGTTCGATTCCCACCCAGGACAAATGTTTGTGTGATGAGCATAATCATTTGTTCTGTGTCTGGGTGTAAGTTATCTATAATATGTATGTATTTAGATATATATAAGTATGTTTATCAGCTGTCTAGTACTCATAACACAGCTCTGCTTAGCTTGAGACTAGACGGCGTTGTGTGAAAGTTGTGGAATATTATTATTTTAATTTTATATTTAAAATTATGCTTTGAGTTTGAGTTTATTTTTGCTTATTTTTTCCCATAGGTCAATTTTGCTGGACCCTTCTGACCACTTCTCTCAACTTTAGATTTCAGCACCAAAAACCCCGATACGACAACCCTACATCGACCATCACATTCATTGACCATAACTGTCAAAATCGTGCACACAATTATTAACATTGTTGCAAACATATAGGGGAGATAATTGCTTGCATATTTATAGTTGTTATTGTGACATTAGTTCGTGGGTGTTTGTCTTATGTTTGTCTGCAATCGTTTTGATAAATTGCCGTACATAATGATATGTAAGACACGAACGGTGTGACCTTTTGGCTTGGATTGGCTCCATTATCGGCCTTCTATAATTGGCAGTAGGTAACAATTAATTGTGACAAGCCCCTTTTCTGATATGTTTATTAGGGATCTAATTATTATCTGCAGGATTGTTCGAAGAGTTACCGCAGCCATTTAACCCTTTAACCGCCCGCGTTGGATTAGTCCGATGAGTGTTTTCGCGTCCTATTTGCTAAGGCAGTGTGTTTGCGACTGGGTATTCTATCTCGGTTAGCTGTTTAATCCCCATAGATGACAGAAAAGCTGACGAGATGGAGTATTTGGTCGTGAATATGCGACCCTAGTGGAATAAACGCTAGAATGTTTGTCGGATATATCCGACGTAGGCGGTTAATAGGTTAATGAACTGTGGAGATGAACCCCGCTTAGGCGGAGCATTGCTGTATTTTCGTGGCGGCGGTGACCTCTTTAATCGGACCCTGCTTCAGGCCTAGGTTTGACGCGAGAGGCAATGGGATGTGGTATACCTCGTTCTGCGTAGCAGGAATGCTGGTGAAGGAGATGACCGTAAATGTGAGAGAACGAACACCCTCCCACCTCAGCCGCCACTACAACATATGCCCCGGTCGTCGGGAGTCACAGGGCGTTCCTCGGCCACCGTAACCTCTTGTGGATGTCGAGCAATGGGAAGCTCACCATCCGTCAGCCTGGTAAAGATTGCGGTCAACATACCATAGTGTCTCAAGACGAAAGTCTGTGACCAGTGAGTCGTAGTGGTGACATATTGGGGAAGCTTATGTCCAGCAGTGGACGTGCAGATGTTTATGATGATGAGGAAATAAACCAAGGACCTCTCACTTAATAGCTACTCTGGTGTTGGTTTAATACTCTTTGGATTTTGTCATATTTAGTTTATTTTAAGTCGTAAAAGACACCTGTCTCTATAAACTTAGAAAAATCGCATAATCAGCGTAGGTAGTGAGAAGACATAAAAAACTATATTATATAAAAATGATTTACATGAAAATACAGTTTTATGTCGTTTCTTTATTCATTCACCATTTAGTAAGGTCGGGGTGGACTATAAAATTAAATATTATTAGACGTTTTATGTTTGGCTTAAAGTAGCCGGTCACAGAGATTTTATAGTATTAGACTTGTTACTTTTCCTGATTTATTACACACGATATAAGATGGGATTAGTTTTTATGACTTTGGATTTTGCTGCAGAACTGTTTTTTTAGCTTTCCTTTTAGTACAAATGTGGGTTTTATTCGGTCTAATACAGGGAGTATTCGTCATCATCATTTTAGCCGATATACGTCCACGGTTGGACATAGGCCTCCCCCAAGTGTCGCCACAATGATTGATCCTGTGCTTCCCGCGAGGAGTATACTCCCGTCCAGGGAGTATTAGACTGACTTAAATCCACATGTGTTGACTTACAAAAAACTAAAACTGCTACGGCTGCTATTCTCTTAGCTGGACCAGAACCAAAGACGAGAGTTTTTACTAGCGCCAATCGCATCCACGAAGACACGGCAGTGCTTTGCCCAAATGTGGCAAACCTGAACCATATGCTTCACCATGTCTTTCGGGCGGTGTGTACAATGGTTACATACTGACGTTTCTTCTTGCCAAATCTAAATAGGAATCTTCTAAAACAACCGTGTCCGGTAAAGACTTACATTAGATAGAATGACTGGACGCTGTAGCCCATCCCTAACCACTCCTTAAAGAAAGAACCTATCGTAGAGATTTTGTGATTTCCATTTGGGTACCGCCCCAGCCCAAATTTGTCTATTGTTGGACATAAGCCTCCCCAGGTGTCCCCACAACGAACGCTCTTATACGTCTCGCATCCATTTGATTCCCGCGACTCTCTGAAAGCCTTCCAACTGGTTATTTAGAATACTGACATTTATTAACACACACATTACACACACATTAGAGAAAAAGCTAGTCAAATGTTGATTACCAAACAGTCATCAATATCATCCTCGTTTTAGCCGACGTCCATTGGTAGACATAGATCTCCCGAAGTGTCGCTACAATGAACGCTGCTGTACGTCTCGCATCTCATCTTCTTAGGTCATGCATACGGCTTATTGGATGCCTTCCAACTTCCTAGGTAGAATACTGACATCTGGCTGCATCCTGCTAGACTGAACATCGACCCCGACACAGTAGAGCAAGGGCTCATCATCATCATCATCATCATCATTTCAGCCGAAAGACGTCCACTGTTGGACATAGGCCTCCCCCAAGTGCCGCCACAATGAACGGTCCTGTGCGTCTCGGATCCATCGGATTCCCGCAACCCTTACCAGGTCATTGGCCCACCTTGTAGAAGGCCTAGGAGCAAAGGCAATTAAAGGTTATTTTTTTAAAACCAAACCAACTGAAAACCAGCGCTGGGTAATACTGAGGTGGTTACACTTTCGGTACGGGTACGCTCGACACATTCGGTACTTTTGTTCTTTTTACTTTGTGCTTGTAATCGTGGTGCTACATCTGTTCCGAATAAAAGTATTTACTATTCTATTCTTGCTAGTCAAATCAAATGTTGACTGTACCAAAATTGCCTACCAAACGTTAGTATACTCTTATCAGCCAGTTCGATCTCCCCAAATCAACCGATTTCATCACACAATACAGCTGGGTTCGTTTCATAAGGTAATCTAATTTATATCATGATGTACTTGAACGCGATACACGGTGGACGCTAATGTGTAAACATTTGTGGATCAGTATGTTCGTCACTGCGTGTAATGTTCTGTGGGGCACAAGGAAGTGGTTGTGCTGGATAGGGCTCTTTTCTTAGATGGGTTATCGTCAAATAACTTCTGCCATTCTGGTTGGAGGGAGACGGCGTGTCTGATTTTTACTGACTAAACCCACACTTGTATTTTCAGTGGCTTTTAGCGTTCTAAAGCTGTGGTAACTATTTCGAAAAATCCCGCAGTTCTTTAAGGTTTGAAAGTTAAATTGAGTGAATCGTCATCTTCTGCTCTACTGCCCTTGTATCGTGTTATTTTTGGTAGATTCAACACATTTCCTACCTCCATTCTGCCTTGTTAGCCGTCACGCTTTCACTCCTGTTTCTTTCATTTAATTCATTCATATTGCACCGCACCTAAAATCCTTTTCTTTGGCTTTCCTCTCCCTCTCCGCACATTATTTTACTCATATCAAACGTTTCCGTTCAACTTTGCAGTCACTAGCTCTACTTTTAAACTTCCCATAAATACTCACTTCACTCTTTAATCATACCACACGCTCATCACAACATTCTCATTTACGTTACATTAAAACTTTTTTCATTCGTCTTTTTTATAGCCCCACATTTTTATCAATTACCACCACATACCACGTCTTATTACAAACTTGTAGATTGTACACTTTAATTTAGCAAAAACCAGTGTATATTAGGAAATCATCATCTTCCTGCCCCTGTCCTGTTTTATTTGGGGTCTTCGCAACACTTTTTTTTCTTCCATTTTGTCCCGTCACTCGTCAAGCTATCACTAACTTTCTTTCATATCACTTCTCACACAATCCATCCATCTTTTCTTTGGCCGGATCTCCCCCTCCATCCATCCACATGTATATTAGGAAATATGAACAAATAACAAGAGTTACATCCAGTAGCTCTACAACAGGGTCCTAGTAGAGGCAGCGACCCGCGATAGAGTCATTTCCTGATTTTGATGTCGCAATACAATGTTCCACGTTAGTATATCGAAACTTTTGACATCTTTATAACGTTTATAAAATTAATGTGTTCGCAGGTAATATTATTATTTTTTATTATGGCAATATATGTGGGAATAAAGCTCTTTTGAAATGGACGGATTTATTATTTTTGGTCAAGAAAAAATGATTTGTGCTTTATCTTTGACACCATCTAGCCAGTTTACATAACATTGCTCTAGTGCTTGAATGGCTAACCAGCCATTAGCAAAATTGACTCATTTATTTCAAAGTATAGCAACTAATCTTTACAGTGTTTATTTTTATAAGTATTATTCAGATATATATAAACAAATACTACATGTTTCTATTGTGTGAAAGATTTTAATGAGCTTCTGATAATATCCACAAATTTCTTAAAAATATGTCTCCTGTAAAATTTGTTCACTGGCCACTGAAGCGCTAGGGCGACGATAAGTACTTAAATGACGATCATGCTATGGTAGGCTCCATATAGTGACTCCATTGAACGCCTTTTTATACAAGTAATGGTGAACGGGACGAGACCGCATGATAGAAAGACCAGAGACCAAAGCGGCTGTTGGTGGACTGAGACTGCTGGAGTGGCGGACGGTCCAGCGGTGTATCCTGACAGCTTCCGGAGACCTACCTTCACAATTACCATGACCTCTTTGGCAAGAGTGAAACGACCAAGAAGAGAGGACACCAAATAAAGCAAGAAAGGTCATTGAACCATCTACATTTATAGCCATTTTTGATTTCAAAAACCGAAATATGCCTAAAGTCTTCGAATATGTAATCTATTCTGAATCTTAAAAAGTAGTAAAAACGGATCTTAATTTATTGTTCAGGGATTAATGAGGATATATTGGGGAAGGGTACACTTAATTGAAAATTTAGCGGGCGCTTACTATAACCAAAAAAGTAAGGTAAATCATTACTAATCATCATAGCATCCAACATATCAGCTATCATGGCATCCTGACGGTATTCGCGCAGGGGTTCAATTGTCAGTACCTGAACCATTGCTGTATGGTTCACTCACAAAGCAATCGGAATCTGTAAATACAAATTACGTGTCTGAATATTTTGTGTATGTGACCTTTGTAATTGTATATGTTTTTGCGTATATTTTTTTTGTATGTGCTATGATTCTATGAAGGTCGAAATAAACGCATTTATTATTATTATTACTCTTTTTATATGTTAATTTATCTCAGGACCCTGAGGTGCTGGCCCATTGGAAGGCGTACGAGGAGCCTAAATCAACTCGCAGAGGCCCTTTTAGACGCTTTTAATGGAATGTTGTACATTCCTGTGTTCTGTGGTTGTACCGACCGGTGATTATTCCTGTACACGCCATACAAGTGTATCCAAGGACCACCCCCGGCTGGTGGGAAACTATTGCAATATGAATATACTTATTATTATTAATAATATATTAAATGAGTATGTATTTATGTATGTTGATATGTTTATGTATTATTTCATTTAAAATTATGCACTCAACCTTATCCTGTACTGTGATCTCTCTCTATTTTATTTTTTTATTGTTGTTACCTATTTTTATATTTTCTTGTAAAAATTTCCAAAGTAAAAATATAAAAATGTTTTATTTGCGCCTTTTCGGGAAAATAAAATGTTTTTTATTCTTTTCTTCTTTCTTTCTTTTTTCTTTCTATCACTCAATGGTTTGCTGAAAGAAAACTCAACTTTGAGTTAAGCTCGCCTATGTACTTACATGAACTCTGATATCCACATATTTTGTAAATTATAATATTATTTTATATTATTAAAGAACAAAACAAATAAAGACATCTGTTTAATTAGGCTGATACACCTATTAGTGTTAAAACCGTTATTGTTTTATGAGAAAAATATGTAGATAAAATCTAAATTGGTGTAAAATTAAATCAGACGTGATGTATTGATCACATATGCTATGTTTATTTAAGCAATTTGTTCGCAAAATTATTTTATAATTTTCTTTAAAAATATTTATATTTTTTTTAATGTATATTGTTTAATGCTTGACTACGATCTCACCAGTTGGTGAACAGTGATGCAATCGTTGATGGTGAAGCGCACTAATTTATTAAAAGACTAGTTTAGTATTCACTCAAGTCTTGAAGACAGTAAACTATAACCGGCTGCAGGCAAATTGTAGGCAGGTATACTTGTAAGTATAGGTATAAGTAGATAATAAAACACTCCGATCGAAAAAAAATTAGTCCGTCTTTAAGATTGTTCAAAAATAAGGAACACGTATTTTTTTATTTGTAAATTAAACCTAAAATGACAAAGATAAAGCTTTTTATGTCAACAAAAAACCGACTTCACTAAAAAATTTAGTTGAATTTGAGGAGTTCCTTCGATTTCGCCAAGATTCCATCATCAGATCCCAACTTTGTGTCTATGGGACCATTTGGAAAGTATAACCTTTCGAAAAAAAAATTTTTTTTAATCGGTTGGCAAGCGACGAAGTTATGCGCGAACAAACATAAAAAAAAAAACATACAAACATCCGAATTGAGAACCTCCTCCTTTTTTAGAAGTCGGTTAAAAATACATAGTCACCGGGTCATCCAGGCGACTGAGGGGTTGTTTTGCACTTGCACCCAGCTGTTTGTTGGCGCCTAATATCCACTATGACCAGCTGTGACCTGTGTTGTACTTAGTGTCGGTGGTGTCCAACTTGTAACCTTTTAAAATATTTTTGGGGAGAAAATATAACATGGTGTAAAAACTATTGGAATCCATTCCGTTACTGATTCTGAACAAACGTATATTCAGGTTTCGCATAAACTAAATATTATGTTTTATATTTTTTAACTTTAAACCTATTTTACAAGCTTTTATTTAGTTTCACCTGTCCCGATGTTTGTCTGTCATCAAATCTTGCAAATTAAATTTGACTCACTTCCCGGTTACCGATTGAGCTGAAATGTTGCATGCATGTGTAAATCAAATGATATATTATGATAAGGAGTTGATCTGATGATGGAACCGGAAGGTGGCTATAGGAACTTGGTAGTTAAACGACACAACCCCATTGAGTTTGAGTCGTATGATTCATCTTGATTAGTATTAATTATAGTGGTATACTGAGCTATAAAAGCTTGCTATGAAATAGTACATTGTTAAACTAGGGGTAAAAGTTACAAACGAGGTCGCTAATTCGAGGGACTAAATAAGTAACTTTAACCCCGAGGTAAGCATTGTGCTTTTCATTACGAATACAAGAAGATAGACCTATTTTTTTTTTTAATTATTTGGCAGCTGTTAGTTGAAAGTAAAACTCCCTAGGGATGAAAAGTGTGATACTTTTCAACCCGCTCCTCAGGCAACTTTAGACCTACTTTCAGAGTATGAGTACTGAAATAGTACATTGTTACACTAGGGGTGAAAGTTACTTATTTGCCGAGCGCAGCGAGGTCGCTAATTCGAGGGACTAAATAAGTAACTTTAACCCCGAGGTAAGCATTGTGCTTTTCATTACGAATATAAGAAGATAGACCTAGTTTTTTTTTTTTTTAATAATTTAGCAGCTGTTAGTTGAAAGTAAAACTACCTAGGGATGAAAAGTTTGATACTTTTCAACCCGCTCCTTAGGCAACTTCAGACTTACTTTCAGAGTATGAGTAATGAAAAAAATATTTTCATTAAAAGCTTGTTTATCTGAAACATCACCATATACTGTGCGTTAGCAACAGAGCAAACGAGGATGTGGCCGGTAGGAGTGATGCCTAATTTCGTCTAATTTCATCCTATAAATGTGACAAAGTTATTGTTGCAGTTGACAGAGTGATAGCACACCACGTCAATTAAGTGATATTGTGTAATATACACGCACTTGTCAATGTTGATACCTGGTCTACATTATGAGAGGTACAATACCGCGAGTATACTGCTCTCTGTGTTAGGGATGATATTTTTGCAGATAGAAGTATTTTGGTTAACTATGAGAGAAATATGAGTTAGGTAGCCAGCCGAAAGACATCCATTGCTGAACATAGGTCACCCACAAGCGTCACCACAACGACTGGGCGTATCGCATTCATTGGATCTCCGCGACTATTACAAGGTCAACGGTCCACCTAGCAGCCTTTTTTATGGTGGACAAAAATCATCCAATGACAACCCCCACTCTTGGGCGGGGGAGGCCTATGTCCAACATAGACATTCTGAAGAACATTTAACCAGATTTTTTTTGTGCAAACATATTTCTATAGATCAAAACCGTTTGAAAGAAAATAGGGAAAATAAGCGAAACAATATCATGTTGTTAATTTTGAATTTATTTTTTTGGCAAAATTATCAGTCATACTAAAAATTCATATGTTGGTAATCTACACTAATATTATAAAGAGGTAAAGTTTTTTTTTTGTTGCTTTGTTTATAAGAGAAAGTGAAAATGTTTTCACTGATAGAAAGCTGCTTTATTCCTTAGTGACATAGACTATATATTTTATGTATGAGGGCGAAGCCGCGGGCAAAAGCTTGTGTTATATAATATATTATTGATCTATTTTTGTTTTCAAATCTGTTAACCCAACCGTTACCAAGGTGCAGTAGGCTTCAGAGAAACACTGTTTCATGGCACAAAATGAAAACAAGGGCTTTAATTAGCCAACGGCAATTAAGATAAACTTACTTCATGTCATTAAAACCAGTATTTCTACTACATTGTTCCCAAAAAACTGTCCAAAAAACAAACAGCACTTATAAATTGGTCCAAAGCAATTGATAAGGTACTCTAATGTCCAAAACGTAACGCTCTGTGTCCGTGGGACGCGGTGCGTGACGTCATTGTATCACCCTTTATTCGGGACTATTTTGGTTTAGTGTAAAATCAACATGGATGTAGGAAGGATAGGAATTTAAGGAAATAATTGTTATTACATGGAACAATGAGTGTGGTTAATGTCATCACCGTAAGTTTATCATAACTCGTGTGGGTTATAACTCTTGTGGGCATAACCCTTACTTCTCGAATTTACTCTATTCAAGATTATCATCATCATCATCTTTTCAGCCAAAAAACGTTCATATTGGACATAGGCTTTCCTCAAGCGTCACCACTACGACTGATCCTGTGCATCTAACATCTTGTGGGAGGCCTTCCAACGCTGTGTCTTCTGGTATGTGGTCGCCACTCCAGAACTTTTGTCCTCATTGACTATCTGTTCTGCGTTCAATGTGTTCTGTCCATTGGCCACTTAAGTTTGGCGATTAAGCGAACTATAAGTACTTCATTTCTGATGTGGTCAAGCAAGGAAAATCCAAGCATAGCCCTTTCCCTTGCCCTTCAAGTTTTTAGGCTTCTTTTGACCTTTTCCATTCAAAATTATCTGTTCACAATATTATAGAGACCATATAGGTATTGAGAATCAATAATTGCAGGACAACACTTGTTTTATGTATGTACTTACATCATCATTATCATTTTCTTGCACATGTCTTATGTTAATTGGGATCGTTCACAATCACGCTATCTCTGACTCCCATTTCTTTAATATCACTCACTCAATCCACCCATTTTTTTATAACCTCCCTCTCCATCTCCATCTATCCATATGTATATCTCTTTTAGTTATACGTTTCATCCATCCATTTGTTAACTTATGATGCTTACAATTATTTGGTGACAACAATATCAAACGCTCTACCTGGTTTCTTAATTTTTTTTGTAGTTATTTCGTACGGTGTTCAAAATCCTTTCAATGTATGTTTTTGTAGTGTAATTCTTGAATTTGCAGTGCAATTTTTCTGGGCATATTCAAAGTCAAAAGTCAAAATATTTTATTTCACATAGGCCTACATGGGCACTTATAAAACGTCAGAAGCTAATGCACGGTTCCAAATTGGTCGTTTCCTATGGAGAAGAACCGGCAAGAAACTCCATGGTTACTCTTTTTAAAAAAAGTGGTGGGTGTTACAATATGATAGTATGTAAGAACAGTGTATATCAATACTGTACACAAAAGCAAAAAATAAAAAAGTAATTTAAATAGGAAGTAATCTAAAGGTTTGTAAGGTATACAGTGTTCTCACATTCACATTACAAAACGAAAAAGAGGCTATATAAAAAAAAAAAGCAATAGAAATATAGATAATTGCAACTATCAATAAATTGTTAACAAAATAAATTATCAACGAGTTTAAGGTAGTTGAAGTCTCAAAAATTAAAAAAAAAAGTACTTATTGCAAAAGCAATGTCCAATAGAAAAAAAAAATACAAATAAAAAATGTATATATATATTAAAACAGAGGTGGAGCAGTTAACAGACACAATATTGGTGAGTTACTAGGGAGCCACATGTGCAGAGGTAGTCATTGCCAAACAAGCGTGTCTTCGACATAGTCTTTAACCTTGTAATATGCTTTTTTGGTTAAGACACGCTTAATATGCGTTTTGAATTTTCCCTCACTAAGTTCAGTTACCGCCTTTGGTAGCTTGTTGTAAAAACGTATGCTGTTTACTAGGAATGACTTGCTGGTCTTAGCTAATCTCCATTTGGGTAATACAATTTCGTGTTTACTACGTGTATTTTTGTTGTGGAAATCGCTTCTAATTTTAAAGAGTCCTAAGTTTTTACGAACATACAAAATGCATTCAAAGATATAAAGAGAAGGCAGAGTCAGAATATCGATTTCTTTGCCAGTAGACACCGATACGGAGTTTTCCAGGTTGGCCATGGCAACTCGTGTCCAGGCGAAAGCTCTCCGATGGCTCCATAAAATGAATGAATGCCCTGTTACCTGCTCACATAGGGACCTAATGACAGCATCAGGCGACGGCATTGCCGTGGCCGAATTCTGGGGCGGACTGGGAATTTAACTGGATTTGCCATCGATACGCTACGAGCTAGAATCTTTAGTTTATAGGTAGTTTCAATTGTCAAGTGTTTTTATTTCTTTAAAATTGTTCAATAAATTAAACTTTTTTGATACCACCTCCAAACCTTCACCAATTTAGTACTCATAGTACTTCCTCATTTCCCTCTACGAGTGCAGTTTATTCCATTTCTTTCCTGCGCACACGCAGGCTATTGTCCGCCGTAACTTCTCAAAGTGTTATATACACCAAGATCGTATCAGTTAACTGTGATAACATGAAACAGCTTACTTGGTTAGCATCTAATTATAATATAGTTAACCTTTCGTTAACTATCGGCCGGTAATGGCTTTCATTAAAAAGTACGGTTTAAAACTTTAACTATAAACCTCCATTAGTGTGAGGAATTAATTAGATAACGGTATACTTGATTGAAGATTTTTTGGTGTGAAATAAGGTTAGATGAATAATGATTCTTGTTTGAAAAGAGTACCTACTTATTTGTGTTGTTCAACCCAGCTGAGCCCCTGCTGTTGCTGACAGCTCCTTGAGGCGCGCGAGAACAGTGCGCGCCATCGACCACTTGGGCTCGGTCTGGACAGTTACCGGACGGTCGGACAGGAGCCTACGGTAACAATACAAGAAGATGAGTATTTTTAAAACGGTAGTTTTAAATTCATTTGTTATTCGTAATTGGATGTTTTTACCGTCAAACAATTAATTTGTGTACAATAAGTACGTTTGTCACGTCTGTTTTACAGTTTCCCATTTCTTTGTTCCGTTAAAATTTTATATTCCACTTTGTACGGTATTGACTATAGGTGGCATATAAAAAAGACGGATTGGTGTTCAAAATACTAGTCAATTTTCCTTAACCGTTTCTATTTCGACTTTTAGGGCCCATAGTCACAAAATATACAGGTACAGAAGTCAATCTACATACAAAGCGCGTTCAAGCAACGCACACATAGACACCGCTCACGGACACGATATCTCGGTAGCGTCTTGGCCCACTCATCGAACAGTTCCGGCTCAAACGCTCATTAGTGTGCGTCCACCGAGCGTAGGTATAAAAAGTGAAGTACATACATGAGATTTTCTTCTGTATCTATCCATTTTGTGCCATTGTCGTCTTTACAGGTCATTAGAATCCAATTACTATGAAATAAAATTAACAGAATTCATTGCCTTTCACAATGCCAGTAAGTGAGATTGTATTGTCCCCGGGTTATTGCAAACACCGTAAGTTTATAATAAATCGCGTGTAACTACAAATTCTTTCTTAAAAGATATGAATACATTGTTAAATATTATACTTGGGTGGGATGCAATGTATTTGAAATTATCTATTTATATTAATGGTACATTTGTGAGAGTTTAATCATGATTAAAATTTTAACCTCTCGAATACCGTAATTAGAGAATTCTGTCTCTAGAAAGACAATGAGAGAGCAAACGCCGGCGTTCGCTTGGGGTTTAATGAATTAAAGTGAACATGGAATAGAACGCGTCATTGACCAGAAAAGATTGTAGACCTTATATCATGAAATTGAAAAAGAAATCCGCAATTAACACCTAGACAATGGAAGAGTAAAAATCATAAACTACCGTCTTATCTGAGTCCATAATTTGCCAACTTAATGAACCGACAGTTCCAACTGATCCACTTATTGTGAGCGACAAGATTGATGCTCGTATGCACAAAAACACGATAAGCGCTTTATTAGCTACGGACGAAAACTTCTCAACGGATACAATTGTACGAAAGAACACGAGGTTTTGCTGTAGCAAATATACAACGTGTAACGTTAAATGCGCAAAACCTGAAAACTAGTTTGATCGGAATAACGAGCAGAATCAATTAAACCACTTTTTAATACAGGTTACATTTTCCAAAAAATCCTTCATTAAAAATTTTGCCCTTTCTATTTATTAATAAGTCAAGCCATCATGTGCACAAACCCGCCCAAATAGGTAAACAAACCCAAATGGTTGTAGTTTTTTTTCTCTCAAAGAAATTGGTCAATAGAAAAATCATTTGGGGTGTCTGAGGTTTTGCGCATTTAATGTAACACGTTGTATACTACAAACTTTTGCCCCTAGCTACACCCGCGTACCTTCATAATAATATGTAGCCTATGTCACTCAAGAATAAAGCAGATTTCTATCGGTGAAAAAATTTTAACAATCGGACCAGTACTTTCAGAAATTACCTCCCACAAAAAAAAACTACCTCTTTATACTAAGTAATAATTATGACAATTGATTTATCTGAAAAAAAAGTCCACTGAATACACAAAATATCGAATGGTTGAGCAGAGGCATTCAAAGGTCTATACTCCAAGTGAAAATGTAAATATCCTGACCATTTCTCCTGTAAAACATCACTGGAATATCATCTCACACCGAAAACGTTGACTAAGATAGAAGTAACCAGTATTGTGACGTATAGAGGAGTGATATGAAAGAAAAGAGAGTTAGTGTGACAGGTGACAGGACAGAATGGAAGAAAAAAACGTGTTGCACCGACCCCAAATAATATGGGATAAGGGCAGAATCAATCTAGTAATAAACTGTAAAAATAAACCATAAGCAAAATTTGTTTCGCGTACTGGAAGACGCAATGTTACGCGAAACTAGCGTAAACTAACGCCATTACATTCCCGTGTTTATCTGGTGAGGAGCACCAGGGGAACACAAGAATATCTAGTGGATGCAACTGATGCAAGTCACAAGGAACTGGCCATTGTACCGACGCTTGGGGGTGGCCTAGGATCACTTTCGTCTGAAATGATGATGAAGCCAAAACTGAGGCTTACGATGAGCCAAACTCATTCAAATGAAGAGTAAATTCAAGCTAAAAAATATTAATAACTAATTAATCTATAAATTAAAATCTATTCGAAAGAGGACACACACCCGATAAAGAACTCGAATAATTAATCTCAAATTATGTAAACATAATTAGATGAACCAAACTAGAAAATGTAAATGAGTAGAAACATGTAACGGTTGTGTGTTACGAAATTGGTGTGGTCACCGTTGAGGGAACAGCAGATAAAGTTATTGTAACAAGGTACGTTTGAGCGAGCAGACAGGCGTTAGTGACGGCGGATAGAATATTTTTGTAGATAGATATAAAGAATAAACGAAAACGGAATAAAAAAAAAATAGAAAATATTTGTGCCTCGCGATTCAGCAACCGTTCTCCTAAGACCGATTCGCTATTGGACTGTTTTCAAACCTATATAATTTATATGAAAATTTTATAGGTTTTCTGTTGTTACATTATTTTTCTATTTCCAGTATGTGATAGATAGGTTATTGGGTTCGGCCGATAGTATAGATATGTGCATTTTTTGTAATATTGTTTGTCTTAAGATTGACGGCGAATTCTCCTTCGTAGTATGGAAAGGTCTGTAGTTAAAAGAGCTATAGGTTTATTATCGTCGTGTCGGTGAAACACTTAGTAGCTGAAAAGGGCTGTCGTCGAAAGTGACGCATATGAAAGGTTCTGTCGGCGAAATGTCCGTAGGTGAAAGACCCTGCTGGGGAAACGGAAATAAATGAATCATCCTTTTGACGAACAGTCCAATGGCGAATCGGTCTTAGGAGAACGGTTGCTGAATCGTGACTCGCAGAGGACGAGCAACAATAAATTAAAAAAAAAAAACTGATAACTAAACTATAAATAAATAATTAATATAACATTAAAAAGAAAACCAAAAAAAGAACTGGCCAAAAGACTCCTATCTCAGCACATGCTGTGATATTTAAACAAAAAAGTAAAATAACGCAGCTCTGGTATTCTGATTCTATATACAGACACGCGAGACGATTTTTTAAGAATCGCAAAACTTAAGTGGTGATGGCCAGGGGCATATTGCTTGCAGAACAGATTGTCAATTGGGTTGAATGGTTCTAGACTGGCAGAATATGTTGGAAGGCTACAAGATGATGAGGACCGATGATCCAGTGAGAGTCGCGGGAATCCGATGGATGCGAGGCATATAGAAGCGGTCAGCCGTCAATTTTATGTTTTTATTTTTTCTTCATGACTCCAATTGTGTTTATTTTATCTTGGTCTACAATAAATATATATAAATACATAAACTATGCGCAGATAAAAAAAAAAGTAAAGTGGAATTCCCTCATAGACTCTGTGTTTCCTGATGTACAACCTGGAGATCTTTAAGTCCAGAATAAATAAGTTACTTTTGGGGAACGTGCTCCATCATCAACCACATCGTCGCTTTCCATCAGGTAAGATACTGGTCAAGCGCGAGTCGTACATAAAAATATCTGTCCAATAAACACAGTAATGGTAACCTGTATAAAAATACACCCGTTTATCCAGCCATGTTATCTCTATTAACTCCGCTATCCGCTCCCAATCAGACCACACAGTCCATAATTAAATAAACGCACAGAAGCGATGATTTTTATCTCTTAACAACTACCCATATAAGTGCATAATCATTCTTTGTGTGATTTCGAGCCTCATTCTTACGCACACATGTGATTATGAACCATTTGAGTTTAATTTTTTGAAACAGCCCCCTAAGGTGTGGCAGGAATTTTGTTGTTGGACAACGTGGTTATCCAATTGACACATGTTGTTATTTTTTTAAATAGCCACTATTGGATAGACCAAGGACCTGGTGAATTCGAGCCACCGTAGACGCGGGCTTGCGTGCGACGGCGAACCCGCTGAACTTGCTGTCTGATCGTTCGGTCTGTCCGGACCGAGCCCAAGTCATCGACGGCGCGCACTAATCTCGCGCGCCTCAAGGAGTTGTCAGCAACAACAGGGCCAAGCCGAGTCGAAGCCTACTGGGGCCAGGGTTATCCGAAAGGGAGCTCGAGCCCCGGTATGAAGGCTAGAAGAAACGGGGTGGGTTTTTAGTCACACTTGATTTTTAGTCAGTAAAAGTCTGAAACGCCTTTCTCGTTGCACTCTAGAGCGTGAGAGAGCACTTTATAATTACTCATCTTAAAAAAAAGTCCAATAGTAAATTGAAAAATTAAGTCAATAAATCTTTGAAAATTATGTTTCAAAACAACTCCAACTTCCGATAATCATGGATGCATAGCAATTAACTACACTTCCGTGCATTAATATCAACCGCACTTTATTTTATCCCAGAATTAATAGACTTACGTTCAATAGACAGTAATTGGTGCAAACAAACAGCTATTACACTTTTCTTAGAACAGAGTCGACGTTGATTTAGTATTCTCGCGAAAATGACCATGTTAGTCTACCACTATAGTTTTTTCCCGAGTAATATTATGAGTTATTGTCCAAAGCGGGTTCGAGTCCCGGGAAGTGAAACGGTAACAAAATACCGGATGTGTCGTGGGCGGTCACTGTGCGCATTGTCATACAAAAAGCTTTTGCTTTATTAGTGTGACTATGATTTTTTATTGGTGTTCGGATATGATAAAAATGCTAGTGAAAAATTCTGTGCTCATTTTTCTGCTAGCATTTGTATTATCCGTGTTTCTGTAATTAAGATACTAGTATATTTTTGGCATAAAATGTTTTTTTTTTTGGTAAATAAATTAGTTTCGAGAAATCATGTGTAAGGTCACAATGAAAAACTATTACAAGCTGTTGTATTTTTTTTTTTGATAAATAATAACTTATAATATGGCTACAGGCTATACTAACCTACCCCAGGAATGTGTTTTAAAGGTCAAATCTTGCAAGTGAATTTTAAAACAGTTGCACCCAACCGATTTAGCTGAAATTTCGCAGACATATTCAATTTGTATGACAATGCATACTTAGCAAAGTAACGTCATTCTAAATCCAATATGGCGGTTTCCTGAAGATGGCGGACTAGTATTTTCTGCTCTGACTATCTTTTGCCCCCAGCTTCGCTCGCGTACTTAAAATATAGCCTATGTCACTCAGAAATAAAGCAGATTTAATTTAGCTATTGATGAAAAAATTATACTTTGTCCGATTACCTCCTACAGACAAAAAAAAATGCCTCTTTATAATATTAGTGTAGATTACATTAAAAAAAGTTTAGTAAAATCGTTGTGACACATATTTGCGTAAATTAGGCACAATAAATATTGCCCAGTCATTTAAGTCGTGTTCTGGCGATAAGCCAGAGGTAACTTTCTACGAAGAAAGTCCGACCACTTATTTGCAAGGCACTAAAAGGTAATGCAAGGCCTAATTGGAAAAAGAAACTCCTTCACGCAAATGACTTTTGTTTTGCTGCAATAAATTTATTAAGGAGAGGGAGACCAAAGAAAAAAAACCTTTTTATAAAATAAAGAACTGACTCCACTAAAAAATTGAATTGAATTTGAGGTGTTCCTTCGATTTTGCCAAGATTTCATCATCAGATTCAAACTTGGTGACTATAAAACCATTTGGCATTTGGGACCCTTTCCACCAAAAAAATAATTTTTCAAATCGGTTGGCAAGCGACGAAGTTATGCGCGAACAAACATAAAAAAAAATACAAACATCCGAATTGAGAACCTCTTCCTTTTTTAGAAGTCGGTTAGAAATGGATGGATTGTGTGAGGAGTGATGTAAAAGAAAAGGAAGTTAGTGGTAGTGGGACGGGTTACAGAACAGGTTGGAAGAAAAAAAACATAATATGGGATAAGTGCAAGAAGAAGAAAAAGAAGAAGGAACAAAACTGTCGGCCACATCATCGCTTCCCATCAGGTGAGATAGTGATCACGTATTCCTGAGGACTTATTTCTTGAAATGATCAAATACCAGACAGTTTAGTGTAGGCTACAGGATTATTCAAAAGAGTTACCTTGGTACGTAAAGGACTACTGAAGGAATGTTTACTGAAGGGTTTACTCTTTTGCTCCACCTTTTTTTTTATTTAGCCTATACTTTCCGACTGCTAGGTAAATTCCTCCCCCAACTCCTCCCAGTTATTCTTCTCATGAGCCACCTCGAACCAGCTCTTGCGATAGATGTCCAGGTCATCCTGCCTCCTCCTCATAGGTCGACCTCAGCGGCGTCGTCCATTGCATTGGAGAGTAATCGTAATTCCCACAAAAAAGTCAGAATTTTGTATAAATTACGATTATTCTGAATACATTCTAACATTCGTGACCCATTCTCTTTTTATTACAATTACATAGTCACACTAGACAGTTCCACACAAGCGCTATTGTCTTGATAATGCTATTAACAAAATTATTGTTTACCTCTTGTATAGCTGTCTACCCACTTATTACAGAGGTTTCGACGCTGCCCCCTTCCGGTACAATCTGTTATGCTGTTTTTAATTAACTTTTTTATTGTCAATGTAATTTTTAGTGGGACACTTTTACATTATTGTTTAGTGGTTACTCATTCGGAAATTATTTTTCCGGTAGCTTTGATAGGTGGGTTGATTTTTGTGGCTTGAAGTGTAGTGATCTTCGAATCTAAAGTATAACAATAATAATATTTATTTTAGTATAGAGCAGTGGTGGCCGAGTGGTAATGGACTTACGAGTTGTATGCCGGGGGTTCGAACCTAGCCAGGTGCATTACTTTGTGTAATTTATTTCATCACCACTGCTCTCAAAACGGTGAAGGAAAACATCGTGAGGAAACCTAGAACCAAAAATTCGAAGACACGTGACATCCACCAACCCGCACTGTGCCCGCGTGGTGGATTACTGCCCATTTCCTCTCCTAGAGTCCTCTCTAGCCTGAGTCCTAGCAGTGGGAACATTGGAAAGGCTGATGATGATGATGATGATGAACAAGCTTATAACTTTATGATTTTTCATGATACAGTTATGAAATTTTGTACATCGATTCTTTACATAAAAATAATAGGCACGTGTTTCGGGTAAACTAATCCTTACTTATATTATAAAAGCGAAACTGAGTTTGTTTGTTTGTTACGTCTTCACGCCTAAATGGCAAAACCGGTTTTAATGAAACTTAGTACACAGATAGACCATGTCCTGGAATAGGACATAGGATACTTTTTATCCCGGAAGTATTTTCCCGTGGGATAATTTTTTGCTATGCAAAGCCGCTGGGAGCCGCTAGTGTTGTATACGTGTGTGACAGTTATTTAGGAAATCTTCACATCTACGATCTTTCCAATTAGTGACTGGAAAAACCAGACAAATATTAAATTTAAATATGCCTATGACCGTACGATAAGTTGTGTTGAATGCTAAATTATTTAAAGCATTCATATTGTAGTTAAGAGCCTAAAGAAAGTCTGTTAGTATATTTACATATTCTATATCTATATGAATAGCGTTTTAACAGGTTTTCAATATGAGTAGTCATTCGTTTGAATTAAAATTACTATATTCCGTTAGTTCATCTAAATATTGAATGAAGAGAATCTCACCACCACCACCACCACCACCACCACCACATCACCACACCTCACCAGTTTCGAGGAGAGGGTTCTAAACTGGGGGTTAATAAAGAGACAAGAAGGAAGCAGATTTGATGCACAGATTATTATTTTTTTGTGGTGGGAAAAATCATTCAATGACAATCCCGCTTTTGGGCGGAGCGGGAGATAGTGTCAGATTCTTACTGATTAAAAACCCACCCCGTTCCTTCTAGCCTTCATACCGAGGCTCGATTTCCCTTTCGGATAACCCTGGCCTCAGTAGGTGTGAAAAGATGAAACTTTTTTTTTAAGAGACCTACCTACCTGTGAAAAACCATAATAATCTACACTACTCGTAATACAATAAAGAGGTAAAGTTTGTTTTTTTGTTAGTATGAGGTAATCTCTGAAAGTACCTACTGGTCCGATTGCTAAAATATTTTCACCGAAAGAAAGCTGCTTTATACCTTAGTGACATAGGCTTTTTATCGGGCAAAACCGCGGGCAAAAGCTAGTATAATATATTCTGACAATAAATTTTGATAAAAAGTCAAACTAATAACAAATACCAAATAATATTAAATGCATTTCTGACGAAATCGATAGATGAGTCCCGTGATGAGTCCTATCAATCTTATTTTAAAAACTGCTACAGATATTACATTAATTTTTCTACACATGTAGGAATATGTTTTCAGTATTGTAACTTAAAAACTATACTCCATCGTCACACATAGCTAAGTCAATTCCGATCACAGATTTCGTCTTGGTCAAGTTCGAACACCAGCCACATTTGCTGGTCACAAACTTTAAGCCATGTGACTTTCACCTTACTGCAGTTTGAGATAAGGTGTGTTATATGTTTTATGGGTGTCTATAATAAATTTGTAAAGTACATACAAGGGTTCAACAAACTTTAGAATGACGATTAAGAATTCTTTGCGCGTAGGTAGTGGCCGAAATGATAGGCCGGCCCTGGAGACTACAATAGTCTATAAATATTGAAAAAAAAAAGATAATCTATTGCAGTCGTTTGATATTCTAACACCAGAGTTACTTTGTATGCTTTCCTCTTCACTCCTGTAGTATGACAACACGATGTTTAGATTTGGGATTTTAGTAAAAAGAGAGGAAGAAATGGAATCTCAAAATTTATATGTTTAGAAATTTTATAAGTCATCGATGCCATACATCAAAGGGAGAGTGAGGCCAAAGAAAAGATGGATGGATTGTGTGAGAGTGATATGAAAGAAAAGGGAGTTAGTGATAGCGTGACGAGTGACAGGACAGAATGGAAGAAAAAAACGTGTTGCACCGATTCCAAATAAAACAGGACAAGGGCAGGAAGATGATGATGATGATGATCGGTAGCCGTAGGACTTTTTATAGCTGATTTTCCATTTTGCATCGCCTTTATGAATGGATCATGTTTCTCTATGATTCTTAAGCAATATGTACCCCTAAATAGTTTTAAATCTACCATCCATCCCATTACTAAAATTTCTTATTCTACAATCACAAAATACATACCTAAAATGGTTATAATTTCTATAATTCTTTGTCAAAAGTCCATTTATTTTGGAGTGTTCATCAGTCATAAAAATCACGTTATTGTTAAGTTTTATATACCTATAGGACATCAAACTTTAAACTATATGAGTCCAGTATTTCCAACCTAACTAACCTGGAAAGAAACACTGAAACAAACTCAGAGGTCAAAGTCTCTTTTAAAGTCAACATAATATATTATAATAATCAAATCATGCAAAAACCATGCAGATTTTTATCTGAGATAGTTTTGAGAAAAGAACTACACAGTTCTGATTGGATCTGTACAGTCAGTGCAAGCATTTGTCTATTTTCGTAGTACCGGTTATCTTAAGAGCCTTACAATGATCATGATCTTACCATATAATTCCGGTGATTGAGAGGATATCCCTCTCTAACACCGGAATGATGAACATTTTAAAACGTCTCTTGGCATCAAATTGCTAGTATCTGTCTTGCCAAGATCATCGGATCTCCACTCAAAAACTGCCGAACACTCTCTTTATCATCTCAAAAATCTCAATCAACATTAAAAATATGGTGTTTCTACTCCTCAGAAATAGTAAGGAGCGATGACGTGGAATCATGTATATGAAATACAAAATGATTTGAATAAGTATGAAATAATTTGAATAGCTATGCAACGTTGCTACCTACTTCGTTTAGTAGATCTTTAATTGGTAAGATTGCTACTTATAGGGAAGACAATAGGATCAGCTTATGTGTAGAACAATGTTGTAAGCAACGATGATCTTTAGGATTTTGAGCTAAGTGCGTCAATCGAATGCGGTTTTTGGGGACTATTGTCTTCAGCGATCGTAAAATAATTGGCGTTAATCGTTGGCTTGTAATTAAAATTCGGATTTAAGTCAAGAGTGAATAGGTTACTTCTAGGCAAGCGTGCTTCATCATCACTTACCATCAGATGAGATAGTGGTCAAACGCGAGCCTATCAATAATAAATAATAAAAAAATATATACATCTCGTCATACATACCAGATACCAGTGTCTCGTAATGACCAGTTGCAAAATGTTGTGGCTCACAATGGGTCACAATAAAAGGCTTAAAGTCACCCAAAAGGAAGAAGAAGCTTGGAGTGTCCTTGCGTGATTGAATTAGATCAGAAATGAAGACATACGCAAGAGAACCAAGGTTGCGGCATAGCCCCAAAAATCAATATATTTATGTGGCAATGGGCACAATGCTCGCAGGTCGATGGGATCGAAAAGTTTGATGTGTAGGTGGAGTGGCGACTACACATTGGAAAAAACGTTGGAAAGCCTTCCACAAGGTGGACTGGTCACTTGGTGGGAGCTATGAAAATCCATGGAATCCGAAACGCACAGAATTTGGTCGCTGAGGAGATACTTAGGGTAGGCCTAGTTCCAGCAGTAGACGACTTTCGGATGAAATGAATCATTTACTTGGCTACTGTAGCTTGTTACAATCAACGATAGTGAAGTTTTCTACCTTTTAAAAAAATAACACCATCCAAAAAATTTCGACCCTGTCATTATATTTACATTTTTAATATAAGTTATGAACCGCGGATGGCAGAATAGAATGATTATTGTTATATTAAGTTTGATCTTCAATACGTTGATGTACAGAACTCAGACTAGAATAATAGGTACTTGAAATCAAACCTTCTTTTAATGACCAGCAATCGCCAGCTATTTCAACTTAACAACCCTGACAACTGCTCCCATCTAAATAGATTACAAAGATTAGATAAATTATCAAGCCTTCTTCAGTCTCTCTGCAATCTAGAATTCTAGGTCCATTTAAAATTACAACCTCCAGTCCGCAAATCCAAGTTTACACCCTCTATACGACCTTAATAGCCACACAACTGATAACCAATCATATAAGGCGAGTACTAGATTACGCCCTGCACTACTTCCCCCCATGTACTTTACACTGCGAGATATTGTTGTATCTAAACGACGTACGTTATCTAAGAAAATCTATCTGAATTATTTATAAATTCAATCTTAGATTACAACGGTTTTACTATAAAGTTGGGATCGAGCGGCTAACGGGAAGGTGGGGTCACAGCTTGATAGCTCTCATACCTACGCGGAACGTACACCGATGGCCACAATTTGAGTTTTAGTACCAAAACAAATTGCCTTTTATACTATTTAGGGTTTTAATAGCCTTTTAATAAAAGCTCTTTTGGATTGTGTTATGTTGTAAACGATTGTGTTTAATGGTTTTTCGATTTTTGCCTTTGCAAATTAGATGTGTTTTAAACGCATAAGTTGTTGGGACTTGCTTCAAATGTTTAGGTTTTTTTGGACACTAATTGAGCGTATCTTTGACTTTGAATATTTAATAGCCGTATCAATTTTATAGGATGTTAATAAATTGTAATGGGTTTTAATCCAGAAATATTTGTAGTGAAGAAGATGAACGTGTCAATATTTATGTTAGATGTGTAAAGGTATGGGTATAAAGGTATACACACTAGGGTTTTTTTTTCTTATGGCGGAGAAAATCATCCAATGACAACCCCCGCTCCTGAGCGGAGCGGGAGATAGTGTCAGACTCTTACTGACTAAAAACCCACCCCGTTCCTTCTAGCCTTCATACCGGGGCCCGAGTAACCCTGGCCCCAGTAGGCTTCGACCCAGCTGGGCCCATCCTGTTGCTGACAACTCATTGAGGCGCGCGGGAACAGAGCGCGCCGTCGACGTCTGGTCTCGGTCCGGACAGTTACTTGACGGTCGGACAGCGAGCAACCCATGGATCGCCGTCCGCGAGCCCGCGAAGGTATGGGTATAAAGGTATACACGTTAGGCCTGACAGGTTTGCCTATACAGTTGTGTTTTACAGGTTAACCGAAGCGTATGTTGCAGAACAATGCAGGTTTCCATACGAGTTTTTTGAGTTATACCCTAGCTTGTATGGCTACCTTAAAAGAGAGGTGAGATTTGAGGGTGACATTTCGATAATTAAAGTCGTAGAAAATATAAGAATTTCAATGTAATGAATACTCAGAAAATATACAATACTATTTGTTAGATGGGTTTGGATTGTTTGAGAACTGAGGAGTGATATGAAAGAAAGGAGAGTTAGTGATAGCGTGAAAGAATAAAGAGGAAAAAAAAATAAGTTGCATCGGCCCCAAAAAATACGAGATAAGGGCAGTAAGATGGTAATGATGGTAATTTTAAAGCCTCTGTTTATTAACAGGATTAAATTACAAATTATCATGAAATTATTGATTGAATATCTCATCATTTGGTCATCTACTAATTTGTTCATCACCATCATCATTTCAGCCGAAGTCCACTGTTGGTCATAAGCTTCCCCCAAGTGTCGCCACAATTAACGGTCCCGGGCGTCTCGCATCCATAAAAGTCCCGAAACCCTAATTTGTTCGTTGATGACAAAATCAGTGGAGATATTGAATTAGAAATTTCCAATAAAATTCATATTTTCTTTGACTTTCACTTCACTATTGCATATCACAGCAGTTACAGCATATCTTTAAAGCATTCCCCTTCTAACAAAAATCACAAATCACAAAAATGCGTATCACATTTACAATCACTATTCCATAAAATTGTCATTAAGAGAAAAGTATCCAAAACGATACACGATAGAAAATGTTGTAAAGTTTCTAATTTATGGACCATTTAGCATCAGTCTTATCCCATAAATTGTAAATATCTGTCATAGGAGAGGTGTGATTTGCACCATTATAGGTTGCTGGTACAGCTTGAGTAGCATTTTCTCAGCTATTGATTATCGCCATCAGATAAGAACTGATAGGTTTATCTGATAGATAAAGGTCCTCTACTGAACATAGGCTTTCAGCTACGGTATCAGATAATTTAAAATAATATCCTGTTTGCAATGTTGTCCCTTGTTACCTCATTGCAGAGTTTCCTGAGGCTCTCGCTAAAGTGACTTTCTATAAGCAATAAGGATAATTGAAAAGTCAAAATGTAAGGGATTAAGTATATTTTTTCATCGTCAGCCTTTTTAATGTTCCCACTGCTGGGACTCGGGCCTCCTCTCTAGGAGAGGGAATGGGCCGTAATCCACCACGCAGGCCCAGTGCGGGTTGGTGAATGTTACATTTCTTCGAATTTTTGGTTCTGGGACATGCCGGTTTCCTCACGATGTTTTCCTTCACCGTTTTGAGAGCAGTGATAATAAAGTAAATTACACAAAGTAACCCGTGAACTACAGCTCGTAAGTCGGAGCCATTATCACTCGGCCACCACTGCTCTCCGTATAGTAGTATATTTTATATTATAGATAAATTACACCAAGGCACAGAACAAATGATAATGCTCATGACACAAACATTTGTCTTGGGTCGAAGTCGAACCCACTACCTCCGGCATAGCAGTCAGTGTCACTAAACACTAGACCAGCCAGTAAAAAAATTAATCATCATCATAACACCCAAAACACGTCTACCGTTGGATATAGGCCTCCCCGAGTATCACCATAAGGACCGGTCTAGTAGTCTCGCATCCATTTGATTTCCGCGACCATCACCAAGATATCGGGTCTACTTTGTGGGAGGACTTCCAACGCTGGCAACGCTGGCTTATATTATATTATATTATAAAATGAATTATTTAAAAATTATGGGATCTGTATTCCATTTTTTTACCGACTTCCCAAAAAGGAGGAGGTACTACGTTCAGCTGTTTGTATGTTTTTTTTTTGTTTGTTTGTTCATCGAATACTCTGCCAAATGTGGACGGATTTTAAACATTCTTTTTTTGTTTGAAAGTAGATAGTTTTGGGGTGGTTCCATTGTCACCAAATTAGGATCTGATGATGGGATCTTGGAGATATTGAGGGCAACCCTCAAATTTTATAGATTTACTTATTGTTTTTTGCATATTTTATGAAGTATCTTGTGTATTCGCGTATGGTCGTCACCATTGAAGTCGGTTATATATTTTTTTTAATATATTATTGTATGCTGTTCTTTGAGAAGATATTGTTAATGAGGCTTTTAAACATAAAACAATTATGAAACCTGTAAGAAGGCTACAAATAGGCACCTTGTTATTCTTTTAAACCTGGATGTGTGAGCGCCATCGTCAAAGGGGCTTACCCACACGATACTCACATACTAAGCTGGCATACAGTTTAAATGCAGCACCATTCAGCGGTTTCAAATCGCCCTGTTTATGCCAACACGCTGCTTTGAGCTTTCTATGTGAACATACAGAGAGATAGGATGGAGAACTATTTTAGTTCTAAAATATACTTTTTCATTAATCATACTCTGAAAGTAGGTCTGAAGTTGCCTGAGGAGCGGGCTGTATAGTATCACACTTTTCATCCCTAGGGAGTTTTACTTTCAACTAACAGCTGTCAAATTATTAAAAAAAAAAAAAACTAGTTCTATCTTCTTGTATTCGTAATGAAAAGCACAATGCTTACCTCGGGGTTAAAGTTACTTATTCCGTCCCGAGAAGGAGTTGGCAGCCGAGCGTAGCGAGGTCGCTAATTCGAGGGACTAAATAAGTAACTTTCACCCCTAGTGTAACAATGTACTATTCCTACCCGCACAGACTTTTTCCAAGTAATTTAAATGATAAATGATCTTTATTTTGTTAATTTACCTACAATCTATACTAATATTATAAAGAGGTAAAGTTTGTCTTTTTGTTTGTAGGAGGTAATTTCTGGAAGTACTGCTCTGATTGCTAAATTTTTTTCTCCGATAGAAAGCTGCTTTATTCTAGAGTGACATAGGTTATTATTTTAAGTACGCGGCCGAAGCCGCGGGCAAAAGCTAGTAATATTATGAAGAGAGTATGTTTTTTTTAGTAGTAGGTGTTTTTATTTTATTTATTATATAGAAAGCTGCTTTATTCTTAAGTAACATTGTGGTAATTTCTAACTAATAACGTCAAAAAAAGAAATCGCTTGTGTCCTGCGGCGCGGCGCCAAATCAAACCCTTTAAAGTTTTCGGTTAAAGTGCAAGCAAAATTGAACTTAACGGTGGTCAGGCAGAAGTGTCTTCGATGGTACATAAAATATAGCTTATGTAGTTATATTTTATATACGCGAGCGAAGCCATGGGCAGAAGTTGTTTATATAATAAAAATCTGTCATTTGACGATTTCCCACCTCAAAAAAAAGGGGACACGGCAAGTCACTCGATGACCAAACCACTTACTTTCTTTTTATTAATATAAATGTTTAAGAATAAATTATACGACTTCTATTTTATTTTTGGGACACTCAACTCCGTTTATTATAATTTAAGAATTTATTTTTAGACTCTTAAACCAATTTTAAAACCACCAAAATGAACGTCACGAAATGATCAAAAGGTAATTTATTTCTTGAGCCGAGTACAGACAGCTGTAATGTAACATGTAACGTAATATGAAATGAATATTCAAGCTAGAAATACATAAGACCGACGTACACGTGTAACACGCCTGATTTGTACGTAGAACCGCATCGCGTGGCGTGGATCAAGTGTAGCTCTCTCTCTACAAGTCTTGTTTCCATATAAAATGTATGGAGAGCGACGCGCCCAAATCGGTGTGTTTCACACGTGTGCGCAGTGTAATTCTAGCATAATAAGTGTAGAAAAACCGCGTGCACGAACCGAACTGGTTAAGCTCACATGGTTGAAATGCTCTGTTCACGCGTGCAAGATGTCTACACATGATACAATGCGACAATGTGAACGCTTTTCATTGCGTGTTACATTGCATGTTACAATACAGTAGTCTGTACTCGGCCTATGAGGCTATGACCACTTTGCTGCCTAATTTGGGGTCCCGTGCGTCCACACCATAGAATAACTCGCCGCTAACTGTTTTGTAAAATAAGTGGTTTTAACTAGTAATTCGTATGCTCACCGGGCCGAGCTGGTGATGTTAAAACTAATTTTATATCGCTTGCCTACCCACTGGCATCTTTGACGCCGCTTCGAAAGTGACACGAATAATAATCCGATAATTGGCGGCTTGGTCGAGATTTTCGTAGCTAGAGATTTTAGTGTTTGTTGGTTGAATACAAATGCGTGTGTTTGGGATCGTCGTTTATTTATATATTTAAAAATTATTAATAATAACCTTTTCCTGGAGCCCTTTTATAGATGGGAGAATCATCTAATGATATCTTTTATTTTCAGGCCTGTCATTCTTGGGCGTCTAATTTATTTTATCCTTAATTATATATACATAAGAAACTTAAATATACGCTAAACCTAACTACACACAATATATACACCAAAAGCTACTCCTGATTCTGACTAAAATATGGCGTCATAAAACTCCTCCGCATCGCTGTCGACTGGAAGAATGCCCAAAAAGCTGGCGGCATTGCCTTGTTGCATGGCAATGTTCGTTCTTCTGCATAGAGATGTACGCTTTGGAACGTGCAATTTAGCTTCATTTTTCTTGGACTGACCGAAATTTGACAATTCAAAAGTGCCTGCAA
This sequence comes from Mythimna lalbum, assembly GCA_949319445.1. Lineage (NCBI taxonomy): Eukaryota > Metazoa > Arthropoda > Insecta > Lepidoptera > Noctuidae > Mythimna > Mythimna lalbum. The sequence continues at coordinate 17,607,921 of OX439361.1, read as the reverse complement.
ATGGTCTATTTGAAATAAATGCTTTGGTTTTGATTTTGGACGCTCTGACCGAGGTAAAAACCAGCCCTTGGGTCGCGCGAAGTGTCAACTAAGCGTTTAGATAGTTATTTAAAAAGCGTATGAGGAAGACGATGCTACAAAATATTCTCAATCGAGTCGCATCTCATCGAGTTTGGGAAGCAGCAAAGCTACATTTCTACACTAATATAATAAAGAGGTAAAGTTTTTTTTTTATTTGTAGGAAGTAATCTCTGGTCTAACTGGTCCGATCGCTAAAATTTGTCACCGATAGAAAGCAGCTTTATTCTTGAGTGTCATAGGCTATATTTTATGCATGTGCACGAAGCTGCGTGCAAAAGCTAGTGCCAAATAAATCTGCAAATAAATTGATCATTTCTATTACAATTTCACTGCCGTCCTCTCTAGCTAGCTCATTAGTAACCACTTGACCAGTTTCTTCGCGTTGATTTCCGCCAAGCGACAGTCGCGTGACAGCTAGACAGGTGACCTCCACGACCCTGGGCAGACCGTGCTGTGCGAATCTTGCTGATCATCCATCTTGTGTGGGTAGCTGAATCTTTCGACTATGACATCAAGATAAAGATAGGATGTTAGCGCTGTTTAGCAAATTATTTTGTAAGTGATTTTGGAAACTTTATTTTTAATTTTCGAGAAAGATTTCACAAAATTTTAACACCTCCTGAATTGTATTTTGAAGGTTTTGAAAAACTAATAATGACAGTTTTTAAGAACCTATCTATCACATTTTATAATTCAGTTTGATTCGTATTTTAAGTTTATTAACACAAGGAATAGGATTCACCCATACAATCTTTAAAATGGTTTTAAAGGGACAGTTTTAAAAAACGCACAATATGCACCAAAGGGATAAAATTTTGCAAATAAACGGATTTGTTTCTTTCCATCGTTTTAAAAGTAAAATTTTCTAAATCTCCTTATAGACATCACAAAAGAACGACTCGTGAAAAATTTTTGATTCCTAAACCCAGCAGTTTCGGTTCCGTAGGGGCCCTTACTGAAGCCAAAGATTAGCTTCTGAAAGGAAAACTCGGTTCTGGTATGAATGGCAACGTAGGAACAGGAGTGGGTTTTTAGTCAGTAAAAGTCTGACAAAAGAGAGCTAGAGATGTCATTGGAAGATTTTCCCATCTAAAAAAAGTAGTCAGTCTGTCAGTATGTTTTGAAGTGATTTTGTTATTTTTATTTATCATTTTGTATCCTGTCATTGCTGCAGGATTTTTTGTTTCTCAGACGATTCCAAAATACGGAATTGTTTTAAAGAATCTCCGCGCCTGAAACTCAAAAGGTAACAGAAGAAATGGTGGGCATCTTTCAGTAAAAGTCTGACATTCACTTTCCCTCTACTCAGAACGATAAAATTTAGTTGATGATTTACCACGTAAAAAAAAAGATGTTCCTAAAAATAAACGGGCGGCCAAACTCCAGACTATGACCTACTGTGTGTTCATAACAAACTTCCCGGTTTTGTTTGGAAACTAAAACTAACGCGTTAAAACTGCAACTACTCTGCAATTGAAACGGGGAACATGTCCCGGATTGTCGGGACAAGTCAAGGCCAAGGTCACGTAATTTGTTCAAGGTCATCCGGTCAGTTATTTTGTCTTTTTGTAGGTGGGAAAATCATACAATGACACCTCTGCGTCCTTAGGCAGAGCGGGAGATAGTGTCAGACTTTTACTGACTAAAAATCCTTCATTGCCTTTCCTACCGGGGCCGAATCTTCCTCTCAGAAGCAGACCCTTGGCTGAGCCCACGGATATCGATGGATATCTATGGCTGAGCCCTACGGTTTGCTGACCACTCTTTGAGTTGCGCGTGACACAATAGGCGCCGGTCCTGTCAGGGATAGATTTGTAGGGCGATGGGTTATCTGTAGGGTGACACGTTATCTGTAGGTTTTTTTTTCAATACTTTGATTTAATGCTGATTCCCGTTAATAGGAATGGTCTTTAGAAACGGAGAGGGCGAGGTATTCTGCTTGTCCATTTTTTATGCGTCTTGCGATGAGATAACGATTAGAGCTTATTTTAAAAAAGTTGTTGCTCCGCACTAACTAAAAAAAAATTCAATGTGTGTATTTTTGTAGTCATAGTCATAGTCATAGTAGTTTATTGGTAAGGGATTCTTACAAGTCTAATACATAATGTTACATTAAACTTTGTCAACAAAATGATTACATATAATGTCAAGTGATAAATAATGTCAAACATATAACATAAACTCCAACATAAAAAAAAAAATAGAAGTCAAATCGAACATTAAAATAAAAAAATCATAACAAAAGTCAATAATAAATAATCAGTCCAAACTAATATTCAATCGTCAAAGTTAAATTAAACTACATCATAAATTCGTCAAAAGAATAAAAAGCTTGCTCGATAAGCCATTTTTTCAAACGAGCTTTGAAGCTCCCTATAGCCTGTATGTGACCTATTACAAAAAAGTAATTTCTTTTTTTAGTTTTTCAACCTGTATTGTGCAACATATCACACGGAAGGCCTTCAAGTGACGGCCTTAAATTTTTTTTCATAACTTTTAATTAAATAGCTTATGAAAACTGATGAAAATTTACTTTTTCTCCAAAACAACTGAATCAAAAATTTTACACCAAACAAAAAGTGGATACTTTACTAACATAGAACTTATTTAAATGATATTTCTATTCATCTTAATAATACGAACAAATTACAGTAATAATAATAATAAATCATTTCTTTCTTCCTTCCTGTCTCAGGTTACAATTTCAGTTGATTATTTCTAAATTAATACTTACTTTGATAATTCTAAGAAAGCTAGAATTAAGTGAGAAAGTACTCATTAATGTTCTATTGCTATTTGTCAAGTTTAAAACCTACAATTTAGTACTCAAATAGCGGAAACATAAACCAACAGCCACCATGACAACTGTTGATTGATATAAAATAATTCAGCTTTAATAATAACTAGCTTAATAATAACTAGTTTATTACTAAAACTAATTTCGCTAAAGTAATTTGCATCATAAACATAACTGTAAATAGAATCCAATTTACTTTGATTAACATTCAAAATTCTTGTTCTGCCTTAATGTGCGAACATTAAATAAAATCATGTTTGTTTAAAAAAAAATACCAGTGATCATTTTCCTCTATAGGCAAGTTACCTATTACAACTTTTTTTTTTCCTTAAGACAAACGTGATAATTATTCATCTCATCACTCGATTACTAAAGCTACTGGTATTTTTGAACGTAATCTATTTAATCACTGCTTAATCCATTCGCGAGAAATACTATCGGCCTAATACCTGGCCACCGTATTCAGATTCAGATTCAGATTCAGATTCAGATTTATTTATTGTAGGCGCGGGCTTGCGGACGGCGAGCAATGGGTGCTCGATGTCCAACCGTCCGGTAACTATCCGAATCGAGCCCTAGTCGTCGACAGCGCGCACTGTTCCTCAAGAAGCCTGCACTCAACAAGCTGTCAACAGCAGCAGGGGCGTCGTCAACGTCTACTGGAGCCTTGGTATGAAAGGCAAGAAGGAACGGGGTGGGTTTTTTAGTCAGTAAGAGTCTGACACTATCTCCCGCTCCGCGCAAGGGTGGGGGATGTCATTGGGATTATTTTGACCCATCAAAAAAAAACCCATGGCCCCAGTAGGCTTCGACCCTGCCCCTACGGTTTGAGGCGCGGTCACTCGATTAATTAAATATTTCAATGTCAAGCAATTTCCTATACTCAAAAACACTACTACAATAGAAAATCAAGAAAGATTTGCGCCAATTGCTCTTACAGATACAATTACAATCAACGATTGCTCAACTGTTTCAACGTTTACAGATTGTCACGCAACGCCATGCTCACGAGGAACTTTGTTTAATTAAAAAAATACAATACAAGATACTAATTGTTTTGTTGAAACTTGATAACTCTTTGATTGTGCAATTGCTGTTTTTTTTTAAACATAGTTTTTATTTAACACTACTTTTTCTTGCACTACTACTTTGCATTGCGCAAAGGTTGACTGGACGAAAATGCCTAAGAATCCGTCCACACAGACTTGTTTAGAGAGGAGAGCAGATTTTCATCACGTTGAAAACAGAGTTTTTAGCATTCTTTGGTAAGGTTTATTTTTGCATGAGCACTGCTTTTGTCATTAAGAATGCTTGAACGCGCTTGGTGTGAACTAACAAGAGGAGCTGATCGGCTCCGACTGTGTACTTTTTCTAGTTCGCGCAGCCGTTCGGTTCCGATTGCATGCTCTTTCTCGCTCGCGCAGCCGGTCGTCATTTTCATAGCACTAAGGCTGCGAGCGCATCCGTCCGGCTGAGAACGCGTCCGACCGGCTACGAGCGCATCTGACTCGCTCCTAGTGCATCGGCTTTCAGATCGCTTCCAGCCGGTCTGTGTGAACGGACCCTAAGGCATTAAGTTCGCCTCAGCACTTTTGTGTGCATAAAGTGTTAAATAAATAAATAAATATAGTTGAGGATAAGCTATCTCGTATCTATCTGAGCGGTTAGCATAATGATCAAAGAGCTGAAAGTGTAGTAAACAGGAACCTGGTAAAATAAACTTATACAGTCGAACAATCAAGTCATTATACAGCCCTATCGCAAAGTTTGTATGACTCTCCTTTCGGCATAGTTACAGTTGTTTGCGTTGCATTCATAATGTGCTTATCAAGACATTTTAATTTTTCACCGTTACTTCTTTGTATTATTCCGACTATACAGGGCTATTTATAAAACACTAGCAACCTTTTAGGTGCTAGGCTAGTTAAGAACATCATAAACAACAACTTTTTTTCTATGACTTTTAAAAATGTATCATATTTTGGTTCATATTTTGCTTGCGTCGCGTCGTACGTGGTCTTGTTACGAAATTTGGCAGTGCGGATCTTTCCATGATGGTGTATCAATATTCTAATGTCGAGTACACGAAAATACTTATAGCAAGGTTCAGTTGAAAACCAGCGTCAGGCAACTGCTACGTAGTGGCCTGGCATCATGCTGAACTGGACCTATTTGGCACAGCCGTTAGACATACAATGTATTCTAGGTTTAAGTTTGTTTACCATAATTATATTGTTATCTCATTGTGTATACCTGTGTGCCAAATAAACGTGTTTTATTTATTTCTTTTTTTTCTTTCAAAACGGTGCGAATGCTTGCTAGGTGTAACAACAATGTTTCTGAAGCCTGCTTACTATTGAACAATTTATAGGCATATTGATTGTCAGGAAGGAAGAATTACTCATTATGATTAATAAACAACAACTAAACCGAGGAAGGAAGGACAAATGAAATAATACAAGTAACAATAATAGTCATATAATGACTAATGTGCGTTAGGTTGGCCGTGACTACATATTTTATTCATAACATGATAACTTATCAATACCTTAGTTAGGTCCTCGTCATATTTGTTATATTTTAAGTTCTTTTATACAGTTTTGATACAAAATTTCATTGTGGTGATACTTGGGGAAGGCTCATATCCAACAGTGGACGTCTTTTGGTTAAAATGATGATGATGATAGAGTCTGTCTAAGAAGTCAAATGACTTGGGTAATTGTTGAGGCAAAATGAAATCTAATGTAGTCAACACTGGTTCAATAATCAAGGTTGATTAAGAGATCTTGATCATAGTTTACTAATAGAAGAACCTTATAAAAAGTATCGAGTATAAGTATTTTTTAAATGATTACATATTATACAAAATTCCTAAGTCATTTGAATTTTTAGACAAACTATACTAGACAACATTTTATCAGCTTGTAATTCTTGCATTTTTATTGTAATAAGCAACTTATTTTAATGACACTTCAGTCTATTTGAAATATCTGTTACTTATTTAGGCCCCTTATCCACAAACGGAGTATATCTGGGCCGACACATTATTCGCCCGGAGGAAAACTCTTAAAGCTAGGAGTATTCTAGACTTCCTGGAAGCCTCCGCGCTAAAAGAGTTACTCTAACAAGGTGGCGAGTCACAATAGATCTTTTAGGTCACAGTGACTACATTCCCTATACTACGGGAGATGCATAGCCCCTCAAAAATAATAAAATACTCATTTATTGTGCACACCTACCACTGTGAATTTTTGAACCTAAAGGTTGGCTGGTAGAGAATGCCTTGTTGCATTAAGTCCGTCTATGTACTGAATGAAGTTTTAAATAAATAAATAATTTACAAGCTGCTGCCATTTTACTAGAGATTATTTACTAGGAACCGCATTCTTACGGACGGTCGGACGGACGGAAGGATGGACGGTCAACAATGAGCTCGTTTAATCTTTTTGAGGTACAGAATCCTAAAAAAGGCCTTAAACAGTTCACTTTAGGCCATCAAATGGATCGCGTAGCTCGTGGTAGCGCCTCAAAACAGCCCCCTAGCCAAATTACAACCGTTTCGCTTGCGTCGAACGTTTCGAGTTGACCTTGCCGCCAATTCTTTTGTTCTGACCACGTGACTGAGCGTTGAGACGACGTCATTCCTCAGTCAGTCAGCTTTCTACTAGCGTTAACTATTGCAGATCAGCAACTTGGCTAGTGGTACTGGATTCAAGGAGAGCGTTACGTGCGATTATAAAATTCGCAGAACCGTACGGCAACGACGTGGTGCTGCTATTGATGCCGTCTTGCCCAGCAATAGTTATTAGAAACACAATACTTTACTAATTAATGAGCTGATTGTATTCAATACATTACAAATAAATAATGATCGTCATCTCTTCTTTTCCACGTACAGGTAACAACTCTTCGTTAAAATGGTTTTCTTTTTTTCTATTTGTATTTCTTTGTTTGTGAACAGTTTTTGATTGACCATTGTCTGTTGTATCAGTTTGATATGGTGCTTAAGTACTTGTGGAAGATTTAGGGAGGATCATTAGTGTTCTAACGGTTTTAACAATTAATTGCTGATGAGAGATTCATTTCTCGTATATTTCTGTTAGCTGACCTGGTTTGAGTGGCATATTAGACAAAGTTGTGCATCTATATATTTATATTAAACCTTAAACCTTTAACTGTTGATCTGAGTGACAGATTGGATACAGATGTAATTTAATTATTACTTACTTTTAATTATTAATTTAATTATTATTACTATTTCCAATTTATATCTGATTCTTGAGTGTTTATGCCTTTATTAGTTGTATCGCTGTATCAAATGACATTCACTTAAAAAAAATCTTATAATTTTTTAATTTAGCCATTACTGGTTCCACTGCACTGTCGTGCAAAGGTCTCCCCAAATCTTTCTGGTATTGATTTCCTGAGTTATCTCGAACCAGCCCTTGCAGTAAGCTTCCAGGTCAACTCAGCTCCTCTTCATAATTCGGCCACGGTTTCTTATCATCTTTACCATCACAACCAACATCATTTCAGCCGAAACAATCCATTGTGCGACATAAGCAAGTCCTCCAAGTGTCACAACAACCAGTTCCTTCATCGAATTCGCTTGAGCGATGACCTTTTCTGGCTTGCCAACACTGCATCTTCCGGTAACAGTCACCCCTCCAGAACCCATCGACCGTCTATACTCCGAGCAATAGCCCGCCCTCTGCCAAGTGGCAAACATAAGTAAGTTTGGCTATTCTTTGGGCTATATTGTTAACCTTGTTTCTGTTGCAGATATCTTCATTCCTGATCCGATCATGCGCAAAACTCTCAGCATTGCCATCTTCATTGTCTTTTTGATGACTTCAAACATTCCGAGAAGGCCCATCGCAACACCGTTTTAACTCTTTTAACCATATGTCATAACTGGCAACACATTGACTTTGGTCTTGAGACACTTTAGTATGTGGGATGAGAAGATACTGTACGACAACTTCCTGAATGCTGTCATATCGAGTTGAAATCTACTTTTGATATCTTTCTAGAAATTAGATCTATCTGACTGGACCGCTCGTTCCAGATAAATGCAATCGAAAGACGTCCACTGTTGGACAAAAGCCTCCCCGAAGTGTCTAAAATAACTACCGGTCCTGTGCGTTTCGCACCCATCGGATTCCCGTGAACCTCACCTATCATAGGTGCGCCTTGTGAGGGAGGTCTTCCAACGCTGCGTCTTCGTCAATCCAGAAACTTTCGTCCCCATCGAACGTCTGTTCTGCGAACAATTCAGAGTATATTCTCCGATATTTATATAGACAGATACTATTCCCATTTCACTGCTAATAAAATAAATTAACGTTGAAATAGCTTAATAGATCAATTAAACTCACAATAGTACCTTAGCTTCCTCCATGTTGGAAAGTCTCGTGTGTTTCAATCGGCATTCATTTGGCGCGCAATTTGTTACTCCGACGTCGGCTTCGTTTATTAATCGACTCTTGCGCAGGTTTCGTTGCTTCCGCCATTGACGTGGTAAATAGTAACTTGGGAACCGCTGCTACTTTTATTTATAACTATAGTTATTAGCTATGCTAGTTAGGTTCTTCTGGTACAAGTTACCTATTGAAATGTCCGGCTTCAATGTGTCCTTGTCGAGGTACATTTTCATACAACCGTTTTCGATATAATACTTATGTGATTATGATGTTATTACCAACACATCTTTCTCTAGAAATGTTGGATACACAGAGCTATCTTGTGGACATTATCAAGGCTTCTTTAGAAATCAAAACAAAAATTTGTGTAAAGCTAATCTAGTTAAGACTTCTGATCTGATGAATCTGCAATTTTACGTGAACTTTGGCCTTTCATAATGTGTCTTGCACATTTAATCAAGTTTCTGATTTACGATTTTTTTTCTGAAGTCCTTTTAAAAGTTGCACGTTTTTCCTGGAACAAGTTTTGTGGAACATTCGTGTAAATCACGGAATTACCGAATGCCAACAGTTTTCAGGTGTTATCTTTCTTTTTTTGCATTGCTTTTTCATCAAACATCGCGTTAGATAAATCAACAGGCTTTTAACCCACGCTCGATGTTGTCAGTACGCGAATGGAAAAGGACCGTCTTCAGCATGCAGCGTGTACTAATACACCTTCAATTGTAACTACCCTGTTAGTTTTGCGGTCGCAAATTTGACAGCTGGATTTAATTCCCAGTTCGAAAAAAGATGAGTTGTAGTCTCTCTCTCTATCTTTCTCACGGTCTTTTCGTGTCGGGTTGCTATTCTATCAAGCTGCAATACTAAAGAAAAAGATACCGACTCTTTACTACACACGCCACAATATCTGCATCGATGGATAGGTTCTGCTAGAATTGCCAGCATGATGTAAATTTGATTAGAAGGACTAAGTTGGTATATGGTTTCACATATTTCAAAAGTTGAATAACCTTTTTAGCAAACTACAAAAAGATTAAGTGTCTAGGAATTGAAGTAAGTAGTGTTCTGAAGATTTGTTTGTGCTTACATCCAAGAGAAAAGAGGTTTTCATGTGTATGCGAAAAAAGAAAACAGGAAAACAAATTCCGTCTACTTGTGTAACATTAAATAAAATCTACATCTACAGCTACACTTTGTTTTTTTGTTTGTAGGGAGGTAATCTCTGGAAGTACAGGTCCGATTGCTTAATTTTTTTCACCGATAGAAAGCTGTTTTTTTCCTAAGTGACATAGGCCATTTCATACGCGGGCAAAGCCGCAGGCAAAAGCTAGTCGTAAATAAACAGAGACATAAGAGAAAGAAAGAACCTAATACTCGACAAAAAAATTAAGGGTAATTTAATTTTTGAAATAAATTTTTAATTTCAGAATTGTAGGGCACTACAACACGGCACTTTTTTTATAATCACCTAGAAAGTGGCACTATGCGCTGTGTGTTAGGAGCTAAATTGTGGAAAATCCTCTCTTGGTGTTCGCCTACGTCATAAAAGGACATCTTGTGCAAAATTTCACGCTCCTAGTCCCAGTAGTTTCAACTGTGCGTTGATATGTCAGTCAGTCAGTTTCTCCTTTTATATACCAATATAGATTAGAGTAAATAACTTGACGACACTTCCTCAATGCTATCGGAAAGTAATCAATTCGTCGGTGGTTACAATCGGCATTCATTCGGAGCACAATTTGTTGCCGCGACAGGTACGCGTATTAATCGACGCACGCGCTGCTTCCGCTATAGGGGCGGCGCACAGTCGCTTGAACTGCATCTGTGGAAAAATAAAGAAAAGTTAATTGCATCTCATTATTGGGTTTACGAAGGTGATGACCAATTAAATTGCTCTTAAGTAACCTAAGGATGGGCTAAAGAATTATATTTTTAAGGATTATCCAAATTTTAAATGTTAATTAATACAATTAAATATAGTGCATCTAGGAATAAAACCTATAAATTGATGCAATTCTTTGATTAGTCTCCGTTACTATCGTTCTTTTCGTAATCATTTTAACCAAGCAAAAGTGTTTTACGTATGGCACACCATCTCGTTCTGTCGAGGAGTAATCTGATAATTTTACACATAAAAAAAGCGTGCACATTTTCCGGGCAATAGGGTAGTTTCCAGGGTCAAAATAACTACATTTTATTTAGTCCGTATTTTAGATTAAAAGAAATATTGGACACGTATTTTTTCTTTTTTCTTTTTCACGTGTAAACCCGTGCTGCATTTTTTCGCACGGGGTGACGTCACACGTAACTTTAATGGGCTATATCTTTGTTATGTTTTGTTTTAATTTACAAATAAAAAAATACATGTCCTTTATTTTTGAATAATCTAAAAGACGGAGTAATTAATTTTTTTACGGCAACTAGCCTATTATGATGAAGATTTTTATCTCAAATATTTTTATTAAAATAGATGAAAGGATATATGTACGTTTTCCTTCTTTACCCCTTAGTGTGCGGTCCCCTTACCTGCGCTCAGGCACTTAGTTTATTCCGACAATATAGGTTATTGAATACACTGTTGTCGACGTCACCGTTGCCATAGAAAACAGTGCTCAATAGCGTAAGGGAAATTGTTTTCACACGACGAAGCGTACTTGGTTGTATGTGCTGCGGTTAAAGCTAGAAAAATGGGTAATTCATGGTCTTACTACTTATTGGTATACTAGACTAAAGATTCTTTAAGAAGAAAAACGAATAACGTATGAAGTGCCAGCGTTAGGGGGGGGGGGCATGATGGGGTGTTGACCCAGGGCGACAAATTCAGGCGAGCGCCAAGGTCTGGAGTTGAAGTCTCCTGCCTCCCCAGGTGCAAACCCTCAAAACTGTGCATGTGCATTTTTTTTAGATGGATTTTTTGAGGGCTTGTGGTCGAGGAGTGACTCTGACGATATCGTTACGCTTACGCTTACGATTGATGCGATACTTTCTCTTGGGCGCCACAATATTTTCGTCCGGGGTGTCAGTGGCCCTTAGTCACTGAACGTATCTATTTGATATTGCAAACTATGCCTTTTTTAACCCCTATAGTTTTTTTGTGAGAACGCAGCGGTGCTCTGCCCAGGCGGGGCACACCTCTATCGTATGCTCCACCGGATCCTCCAGGCAGTCCAAAAAATAGTGTCATCCGTGCATTTTTTCCGCATGAATTCGGTGCAGGAACCTCATTAACTTATCAAGTCTGGTGAGAACCTACGCCATGTGGAAGGTCAGGACGCCATGTTGTCATTCCAGCCACTCCTCAAGGAGACTTACCGCCTTTATTGTAGCGTGCTAATTAGGCAATCAAGTAGATTTGAATTCCAGAATATTTCAAAATTGTCCAATGTTCCTATTTTTACTGTAACATACACGTAATGTTCTGTAGAAACTGGTAGCACGATTGTGTTAGTAGTACACAGTAAAATATCTTAGGAAAGGAGCTTCTTCTCTCATAAAATATGAATAAGATTTGAAAGTCCGAGCATGTGCAAAGAGCTAAAGACAAATTACTATGCGAAATGTATGACCTGCCTACTAGATTTATATAAACATTATATTACTAGGTTTTCAATTATATTATTGACAGTTTTTTTTTTCGTTGGCAACGGCGGTGTCGCTGCCGCCACCGTGATTCCAATAATAATAAGACCGTCCGGTAACTGCCTACTGGGGCCAGGGTTATCCGAAAGGAAGCTCGAGCCCCGTATGAAAGCTTGAAGAAACGGGGTGGGTTAAGGCGCGAAGATATCATTGGATGATTTTCCCACCTTTTTTATGGTGGGGAAAATCATCCAACGACAACCCCCGTTCTTGGGCGGAGCGGGAGATAGCGGCAGATTCTTACTGACTAAAACCACATCTAGGTTCCTTCTTTGCCTTACATTGCAGGACTCCGGGTTCGGAAGCCGACTGAGTCGCGCGTGAAACACAATGTGCCGAACACAGTGTACCCATAGCTGATCGTGCGCAAGCCCACACCTAATGTGGCTAGTAGGCGGAAACGGGGATCACTGCGGCTAGGGCGTGAGGATGTATGTGCCCTCATGAGTGCAGCCGCCTTCTGTGCTAGTATTACTGCTTCATAGTAGGAAGCGAACGCCTGCGACTCCTCCTCGTCTCCAAACAGGGTCTGGCTGTTGTAGGAGGTAATCTCATATCAACCCAGTCTCATAGAACAGCGGCTTTCAGAGGCAGTTTCCGATACGCCGTATCTAAGGTGTGGAATAACATTCCACCTCCTTTAAGAGTACTGGGATCTCTCCAAACGTTCAGAACGCGTTTACGGCAATACCTGATAGATGCGCAAAGGAAATTGGATATGGTCACTCTTAACGTCTCATTTATATAAACTGTCTAATCTTAACCTTTCATTTATATGAACTGTCTACAGTGGTTTTAACACATTTTGACATTCGTAGGACATGTGTTGAATTGGATGCGCAAAGATATAAAAACAGCTTATGTATATCTACGGCTGATGGGTGACGAAGGTTCCTTGGGCACCGCTGTCTACTCATCTCGTTCTGTCTGCAGGCTGGAGGTGCGCGCATCATCTGCGACACCTGGTCTGTGTTCCCGCGTGCTTAGGAGACCTGTAAGAAACGAAGGACACGTTACTTTGTAGATTAAATAATAATAAATTTGCTTTATTTACATATTTTCATGTCGACTTACCCTATGTGTCTGGCCTACTTGCATCCGGTACTTGCATTCCGTGCCGCCGTCGTCACTCATTCTGGTGACACGGCAGTCATTGTGAGACAAAACTATTTAAAAAAATTAAAAAAAATTAAATACACATACCCTTTACACTTTGATTCAATCAAATAGTTATCACTATTAACAAACAACACTCACCTTTCTGCAACACTAAAATTCACTTAACTGATAGATAACATTAAGATACTAATGTATTATGTCATTGCGATGTTTTTTTATTTCCAAAGTACCCGAAGTTACGAACAAGTTTTCATTTTATTCTTATTATATTTCGCGCTGTTGGCAATTCGTCCGTCGCGCTTAGCTGCCCTAGGCATAGTGAATTGGCGTACCGTTGCTCTGTGCAAGCTGACGACGGTGTGTTGAGATTGAGTCGCTTCGAAACCTGTTTTTATTTGCACGTGGAATTATGCACGATTAGATAGTCTTATTATTTTTATTTATTTATTTTTCTCAAATTTACGCTGAACATCTATTTATTTATTATTTACCACCCATAAACATAAACATATATAATATGTAAATTATTTACCATACAACCAACACTAATAACTGATTACCTAAATATAAACCAATTTTTCAACCGTACACTCGAATTAAGGTTCAGTTGAAAACCAGCGTCAGGCAACTAGTAGTTGTCTGGCATTTTTGCTGAACTGGACCTATTTGGCGCCACCGCGAGACACACATTGTTAGTTGTCTCTTTCTTTCATAAAATATTAGTGTCTACATGTTGTTACTGCATTGTGTGTATCTACGAGTGTGTATGCCAAATAAATAGTTTTCTTTCTTTCTTTCTTTTCTAATCTCTGAAACTACTTCACCTATTTGGAAAATTATTTTATTAATATGAGGATGCACTATCCCTATATCAATTCTTGAACTTTTATCACCACATAGTATAAAACAAAGTCGCTTTTTCTGTCCCTATATCCCTATGTACGCTTAAATATTTAAAACTACGCAACGGATTTTGATGCGGCTTTTTTTTTTAGATAGAGTGATTCAAGAGGAAGGTTTATATGTAAAATAACATTAAAATACTGTTACCCGAGCGAAGCCGGGGCGGGTCGCCCCAATCAATCAATCATAATTTAAAAATATTCATTCTAACTCAAAAGTTATTATTTCACATAGGCCTACATGGACACTTATAAAACGTCAGAAGCTGGGGCACGGTTCAAAATTGGTCGTTTCTTATGGAGAAGAATCGGCAAGAAACTCCATGGTTACTCTTCATTCATACGATCACTGTAGTTATGAATGGCGGTCGACAGAAAATCTTCTCCCAAAACTTTACAACCACGTAGGCGAACCGGAAGCATAATTATCTTACCACAGATAGACACATGATTACATCTCTCAATTTAGCCACCACAGTTTGATCAAGAAGTCATACAATAAACTGTTTGTTCACAAAACAAGACGTGTTTGGAGTCATCAAGTAATGTTTTAAGTAAGTTTAACATACGCACATGAAATTTTACACTTAGTAAACGGTTTTAGTTCATCGTGGGCGTACTCAAATATGTAGGAGCGGCCGAGCCATGAACGGCTAATGAGTAGTGCCTTGTGAATGGTTTGAGGCGAGAGATTCGTCATTATGTACTCATCAGGTTTTGAGGTTACATTTTTTAGCTGTAGCTTTCTCGGAGCTAGCAATAGTAATATATATTTTACGTCTAGATATCTATATACGAGTATATGTCGTGGACACATCTTAGAATTGATCACTTCATGATATGGCCAACTTAAAAAAAATTGTATGGTGGGCAAAAATCTTCCAATTGCAACCCCAGCTCTTGCGCGGAGCAGAAGATAGTGTTAGACTCTTACTGACTAAAAACCCACCCCGTTCCTTCTAGTCTATTTAGGTGGGTATCTACCGCTCGTTCAAGAGCGGTGGATGTCATTAGATGATTTTTCGACCGAAAAAAGGTATATACAGTATTAATTTTACTCTTTACGTTTTGATTTCTTTAGAAACCTACATAATATCCACAAAAAATCTATGTATTCAAAATATCTGGAGAAAAATGTGTACCTAATAACATCATAATCACGTAAAAGCGGTAGTATGAAAATGTACCTCAGGTTTGTCGCTCTTAACATTTACATATACATTCGAGACATTTCGCAATCCAACAATTTTTATTACTCAGCCACCAATCCTCATAACCCTTAAATGCACTATAAACATACAATAAACTCGTAAACAGTGCGTAAAACAAAACGGACGTAGGACCACGCCTCTCTTTCACCAAACGGGTGGCGAGTTCGAACAATAAGCAGTTACTGTCAGCAATGACCATCGTACACTAAACGGGCAGTGTGGATAATTTATTTATATTTTGTTCTTTAATGAAATATATTGGATAATTATTGCTTTGTGCGCTCGTGTATTTTGGACGTTAAGAAGGCTGTAAAACTAAATGGTAGTGCTACCTGTTGGGGCATAATTTCTTCTTATACTTGACGGGGAGGTGTGTGGTGTGTGGAGGTTTTTTCTTCACTACATAGTATAAAACAAAGTCGCTTTTTCTGTCCCTATATCCCTATGTACGCTTAAATCTTTAAAACTACGCAACGGATTTTGATGCGGTTTTTTTAATAGATAGAGTGATCCAAAAGGAAGGTTTATATGTATACATCATATAAACCTTCCTCTTAAATCATCCATTAAATAGTGGAGAAACACCCGAGCGAAGCCGGAGCGGGTCACTAGTAAATGATAATTTATTAAATAACTTCTCTCGCTCCGGAACAGTGAATCTATGTTGTTAAATGAAAGAATACCAGGATCTTTTAAGACGGTGAAAAGGTAAAATCTAACTCATTCTCGAATAAGATGGCGATTAAGCGATTTTACCTTTTCACTATCGGTTTAACACAAAATACACTTAGGCGCCGAAATACTCCTCCGCATCGCTGTCATCCGGAAATTTGTCCAGTAGACTGGCAGCATTGTCACGTTGAATGGCAATGCTAATTCTCTGGGCAAAGAATGAGCCAACCCTCTGGTCACGCAGTGTCGGTCAGTCGATGTGAAATTTCTTGAAAAGGAGACGCGCACTCGGACCCCATGACCCAAGCATTTCGGCCCCAAACGGTTCAAAACTGTAACGCATTAGGTTACAGTATTGGCGTTTTTTTTTTTTCGGTGGACAATAATCTCTTGGGTGGAGCGGGAGATAGTTTCAGACTCTTACTGTCTAAAAACCCTACCCATATATTCTAACCTTTATACCGAGGCTCAAGCGCCCTTTCGGATTACCCTGGCCCCAGTACGCTTCGACCCAGCTGGGCCCCTCCTGTTGCTGACAACTCCTTGAGGCGTGCGGGAACAGTGCGCGCCGTCAACGTCTTGGGCTCGGTTCGGACAGTTACCGGACAGTCGGACAGCGAGCTACCCATGGCTCGCCGTCCGCAAGCCCGTGATTAAACTATGCTATGCTATTGATTAAAATAAACATGAAATCGTTCATTATAGTCATAATAAAAAGCATAAAATGTAATGAATATTCCACAAAAACCATTTAATTTTATACAAGACAGACGTAAAGCCAGTGCTTAGGTAGTCAAGCCGTTAAAATTCTTAACTATTATGCCGTTGACTCTTTGACCCGCACTTATGCCAAGCGTGATGTCAATTAAACTTAGAGTAATAACTGTTTCTGCATTTCCAGGGATTATAAATTCTCTTTTATGTGTAGAGGCAATAAATGAAAATTAATTAATTTACGTAAATACTGTAAAGTGGAGAACTTCAAAGATGGGCCATTAATGTTAACGAGGTAGTAACTGGCTGTTGCTAGCTGTGACCAGTCAGGGTACAGGGGCCTAAAACTAGTACTATACTGCGATACGTGTGCCATACACGCCGATCTTGGCGCGTCGGTCTCCATACGTTTTATATGGAAACTAGACTTGTAGAGCTGCACTTGGCCGACGCCCCGCGACCTCGTTCTAAGTACAAATCAGGTGTGTCAGCATGACGGTTCCTCTCATGGTGAAATGGCGTCAGCGACTATCGCAACCCAGTGCTGGACACGCCACGATTATAGCGGTAAGTCCCCTCTTTGAGACGTGGCTGGAAAGACCTCACGGCGTCCTTACCTTCCGCATGATGCAGGTCCTCGGGAAATTCCTGCACCGGATTCTAGCGGAAGAGACGGCCGGTTGTCGCCATTCTGTAGAACGCCTGGAAAACACGGTGGAGCATACAGTCGAGGTGTTGGTGCTTGGGCGGAGCATTGCCGTGCCCTCGTGGGGGCTATCGGCGGCGAAGACCTCTCGCACCGGGCTTTGGTTGAGGCCAT
Organism: Mythimna lalbum; assembly: GCA_949319445.1. Taxonomy (NCBI): domain Eukaryota; kingdom Metazoa; phylum Arthropoda; class Insecta; order Lepidoptera; family Noctuidae; genus Mythimna; species Mythimna lalbum. The sequence continues at coordinate 17,590,540 of OX439361.1, read as the reverse complement.
GGTCCAGAGCGAAGAGGCAGGCGCTCCACCCAAGAGCGGAGGTTGTCATTAGATGATTTTTGCCCACCGTGAAAAAAAAAGCATGACGGTTCCGATTTTAAATGCTTGTGCGATAAACAGACGAGATGCCACCTTCCATTTTGCGTCATTTGCTCTGTTTCTCTGTTCCTGTAGAGATCTAATGACAGCATCGGTGGACGCCATTGCCGTGGGCGAGTAATGGATCGGACAATGAATTTAACTAAAAAATAGTTTGCCATCGACACACTTAGAAGAAGATCTTAAAACTTCAACTCTTATTTAAAACTAGTTTTTGCCCGCAGCTTCGTCCGCGTACATAAAAGATAGCCTATAGCACTCAGGAACAAAGTAGCTTTCTATCGTGTGGCGAAAAAATTTTAGCAATTGGAACAGTACTTCCAGAGGTTACCTACAAACAAAAAAACCAAACTTTATCTCTATATTAAAACTTGCGAACCGCCCCGGCTTCGCTCGGGTGCAATATTATACAAATAAACCTTCCTCTTGAATCACTATCTATCTATTAAAAAAACCGCATCAAAATCCGTTGCGTAGTTTTAAAGATTTAAGCGTACATAGGGATAAAGGGACAGAAAAAGTGACTTTGTTTTATACTATGTAATGATTAGTGTAGATGTTCATTTTAGAGCATAAAATTGATTATTCGATCTACGAGTAGATTCTGTCAAAATAATCAACATAAAACAACACCACCAAACAACACCTACAAACACCAACAAGACATATACAATTTTCATGACTAACTGAAACCAGACACTACCTTTTAACTCGCTGATTAATCCTAGCATTAACCTTCGTAAATTATGTGAGATAATAAATACGATCATTAGGTGAATAGACCGGCGTAATTATGAGGAGACATTATCATGATACACGCCTTTCGAATGACTGGTGGTGCCGGCCACAGGGAAATATAAGTTGACTTGTCTTCGTCTAGGTTCTGGTCCAAGTGAGGAGTGGTGGCCGAGTGGTAACGGCCCCGGCGTACGAGTTGTAGCTCGCGAGTTCAAACCCAGCCAGGCGCATTACTTTGTGTAATTTATTTCATCACCACTTCTCTCAAAACGGTGAAGGAAAACATCGTGAGGAAACCGGCATGTTCTAGAACCAAAAATTCAAAATCATGTGACATTTACCAACTCGCACTGTGCCCGCGTGGTGGATTACGGCCCATTTCCTCTCCTAGAGAGGAGGCCTGAGTCCCAGCTGTGGGAACATTAAAAAGGCATTGATGATGATGATTGTCTTAGTCTTTGTTTTGGTTCAAGTGAATAGCGCCGGCGTGGAGGGTACGCTCTTTGTACTTTTGTGTGCATAAAGCATTAAATAAATAAATAGTTACCGTGGTCCTAGAACACACAAAACTACTGAAAAAACGCAGGTGGGTTATATACAATAAAAATATGACAGTCCCTCTCGTTCCTCCCAGACCGGTAGAAGTCATCTGATGATTTAAAAAAATATTGAGTAAAAGAGAAAAATATAATTATAAAACTTCATTTAATTTTATAATAAAATCAATTTTAGTATGTTAAAATTGTAAGAAATAGGAACAACAATAAAATAAGTAAGGGCAACTACTTTTAGAACTTCAGAAGCGAGATGCTCTATTCAAAATCGCTTCAGCTTATAACTTACCACAAAACATACCGGATTCATCTATAATAACCAAATAATGTTTGCCAATAGGCGTACAAGTACATTATGTATGTAGTAAATATAATATAACATTAATCATGAAACATTATTGTAGGGTATTCTTATCTTCCGGTCGTTTGTTGAGACGCTAAAGCTGATGTCTGCTAGGGCTGTAAGATTGTTCAAAAGTCTCCGCAATCCTGGAACGTGAAAGGTGACTGAAGAAGCAAGTGTGTCTTTTAGTTGGTAAACGTCTGACACTCCAACTCATTCCATCTACAAATGATGGAGTCTCTGGAACCCTGGAAAGTAAAAGGCAACTGAAGAAACACGGCTGGGTTTTAGTCAGTAATAGGGTTCCGTACCTCAAAAGGAAAAAGTGAAACCTATACAAGATCATGTTGTTGTCCGTCTGTCTGTCTATCAAGGCCCTATATCTCGGGAATGCGTGGTGGTATCGAGTTGAAATTAAAACCATATACTCAGGTCTGCGGTTCCTTGAGGCATTTTTTAATTTTTTTTTTCTGTAATGATTTGTACGTCTATTTAGGCGGAATAAACATGTTTTCTTTCTTTCTTTCTTTTTCTTTTCTATTAAAAAAATCAAACACCTATGTTAACGAAAAAAAAATATTAGGTGAGTATTGCGAGCAAAGGTTCAGCCCGAAAGGTTCTGGAATGGCGACATTGTATCGGAAGACGTAGCATTGGAAGGACTCCCACAAGGTGGACCTAGTAAGGGTTGCAGGAATACGATTGATGCGAAATGCACAGGACCATTCATTGTGGCGACATCAGGGGGAGGCCAGTGTCCAAAAGTAGGCGTCTTTCGGTTGATATGATGATGATGATGAGGTGAGTATCTGAACACTCAACTCAAGAGAATCAAAATCCTTAGGGTATTTCCCGTTGCCCAAAAATCCTGAAATTTGGACACAAACATTTTAACTCAACTAAACAATACACCCAGACCAGAACAACTATTTCACACGCCACAATTATGGCGAGGCGTGGCTGGAAAGACCTCACGGCGCCCTTATCTTCCGCATAACGCAGACCCTTACCGGACATGGAATGTTCGGGAAGTTCCTGCACCGGATTCAAGCGGAATGGTGTACAATAAAGTATATAGTAAATAAATAATAAATAATGGCCGTCCGGTAACTGTCCGGACCGAGCCCAAGACGTCGACGGCGCGCACTGTACCCGCGCACCTCAAGGAGTTGTCAGCAACAGCAGGGCGAAGCATACTGGGGCCAGGGTTATCCGACAAGGCGCTCGAGCCCCGGTATGAAGGCTAGAAGGAACGGGGTGGGTTTTTAGCCAGTAAAAGTCTGACAATATCTCCCGCTCCACCCAAGAGCGGGGATTGTCATAGACCAGAACAACTATCCGCAGGCTATACAAACATTCGTTCTGCACGGGAATTCAACCTGCAACACGCTGGGAAGCAGTCAATCGCTCAACCACAGCACCAACTGCGCCATCTAATAAAATACAGTTATTTTATAATATAAAAATGAATCGCAAAATGTGTTGGTAAGCGCATAACTCAACAACGCCTGGACCGATTTCGCTAATTCTTTTTTTGTTGTGATTGTTATTGTGAGGAAAAGGTTCTTATGGAAAAAAAAATAGGGTAGTGTAGGGTAGAGTAGAGTAGGGTAGAGTAGGGTATAGTAGGGTATAGTAGGGTATAGTAGGGTAGAGTAGGGTAGAATAGGGTAGAGTAGGGTAGAGTAGGGTAAAGTAGGGTAGAGTAGGGTAGAGTTGGGTATAGTAGGATGGAGTAGGGAAGAGCGGGAGCGAAGCCGCGCGGGCAAAAGCTAGTAATATAATAATTTCACAACCATTAGCCCTACAGCGATTGTCACTTGTCTTTGAAACTGTCTATAAATTCACACTTTGACAGCATAACTAATTAACTTCTTCAGGGATGGTCAAACATATAATTATATTTTTTAACTACGTTTATCTATTGGCTTTGGACCCGTCATGTGTAATAAATTGGCTAAAACTGCGTAGACGCGCGGTGTGTAGTGTCAAAATTGGCCTGGGGCGCGGGGTTCGGAAGGCACCTGTTTGGGTAGTCCAAATGTGCTTAGGAGTTGATCGGACGTATGAAGAGTGAAGAAGAGTAATTTAGTAGATAGATAGATAAAAAAATTATTCGTTGCAACACAAAATGCACACAAAATCACAACTACATAAATTACAAAGAACCAAGCACTTACACCGAAACAATAAACCAAAATAAAAAAAAACAAATAACAAATTTTTTAAGGAAACGTAAAACAAAATCAGCCTCACCACCATAGAAAATTAAAAACTTAATTGGACAGTTTGTATGGAGAAGTCAATTTTTTTTCGTTTCCTGAAAAAAAAAAACTTGTGGAAGGTTGTTTAGTTTTGTCTACTGAGCAAGCCCTTAGAGTTTGTGGAGGGTTGTCCCTTACACCCTGTATTTTTTAAATTCAAAATACCTCCTTATCTCTTTTTTCTTATTACGAAAGGTGTCCAATTTGTTCCTACTTAAATCGAAAGCAGACGAAAAGTACTTACAAAGTGTTATTCCGTGGTGTTATCCATCAAACCGCGACCGTTGAAGCGTGGGCGTGTTGCTGTCGCTCGAAACGTACATAATTATAATTACTGAGACTGCATCTATACTATTATGAAATGGTAATGAATAAAGAATAATTAATAATCTCAGAAAGTAGAAATATTGATTGATCTAATGGGAATAGAACTTGCGGTCTTTGTGACAAAAGCTTGACCCAAGGTTTATTGAACTTGATGTAGATGTATCGGGAGTATTCGGGAGTCGCAGGACAATACCCAGTTACTGTAGGCATGGACTTAGGTACTGACGGAGAGTATAGTGTAGCTCGTCGTTTCATAAGGCCCAGGTGCGTCTTAGAGATGTTAGTATAATTGATGCACCTCTTACTAAAGCCGATACTCGCCAAAGCAAAGGGATAGAATAGAAAAGAATAGAATAGACTAGAATAGAATAGAATAGAATAGAATAGAATAGAATAGAATAGAATAGAATAGAATAGAATAGAATAGAATAGAATAGAATAGAATAGAATAGAATAGAATAGAATAGAATAGAATAGAATAGAATAGAATAGAATAGAATAGAATAGAATAGAATAGAATAGAATAGAATAGAAGAGAATAGAATAGAATAGAATAGAATAGAATAGAATAGAATAGAATAGAATAGAATAGAATCGAATATAATAGAATAGAATAGAATAGAATAGAATAGAATAGAATAGAATAGAATAGAAGAAACTCTATTGTACACCAAAAGTAACGTAGCCTGTACATAAACTAGCTAGCTAGTTCGAAAGAGTTACCACGGCCCTGAAATGCAAAGGGTAACTGAAGGAATAGGGGTGAGTTTTACTCAGTAAAAGTCTGACACTCCTTCGCACCTTGACTTCTCACAAAAGGACACCCACTGCTGGGTAGAAGCCTCTCTTTTTGTGATAATATTCGCACTCCTATGCCAATCGCAATAACAACAATGCCAGCTGCCAATGTTGCTGTTGGAGGACCTGACAGACTTAATGGACTATATCAATAATAACCTTTTTATTTAAATAACCGAGTTTACTAAAAAAATTAATTGAATTTGAGGAGTTACCTCGATTTCGCCAAGATTCCATTATCAGATCTCAACTTGGTGACTATGGGACCATTTGGGAAGTATACACTTTCCAAAAAAAAAGAAGTTTTATAATCAGTTGGCAAGGTATGGTTTTCCAAAAAAAAGGATGTTTCAAATCGGTTGGCAAGCGACGAAGTTATACGCAAACATAAACATAAAAAAAAATTACAAACATCCGAATTGAGAACCTCCTCCTTTTTTAGAAGACGGTTGAAAATAAATTAATACACACTTATTAAAAAGACAACAGCAGTAATACTTAAAAAAAGCTAAACCAACTGCCGAACCAGCAACCGCGACCAGTGATGCAGCACCGACGAATCCCGCACATCGACTAAGGTTTGAAGACCTATGTACTGACATTTCATTTTATACAGACGAAGTGACCCCCTCGAAGCACTAAAGGTAATCTAGCATTTTACTTTGTGCAGTAACAGCCACTTACCTCAACATATAACCTTTTCCGACACTCATGTAATGGGGTGTTAAAATTTTAATGCCTGAGGCGTACGTTGTACGGCCTATCAAACTTCATTAGTACTGTGCTAATTTGTGTTTCTCGCAGTAAAACCTTTACATTCGATCTTCTAAGTGCTCCTTTCGACAATTTGTCCACTTTATCACTGAACTATGGATTACACCTAACGCAATAATCATAAAATGAACTGACTAGATTAAAATTTTGATACTCAACATTTATTGCACAAAACGATAGTAAGATAGCCTCTGAAGTACCTGTATTCTACATATTTTAATGTAAACGCACGACCAGAAGCAAATTATAGCGTAATAACCGCATCGATATTAGCTCCTCACTATAAAAACATTGTAAAAAGTATGAATGTCAAGCGTAAGGGTTTAACTACGGCATTTGACATTAACAGCTAACTATTAATAACAGTTATGTTAACAAAATACGATGATAATATAAAGTAAAAAAAAACATTGAAGAAATTCGTTGCGATGATATTTATGAGCACAGAAAATCATAAGTCAGTACCGCTGTGGAGCTCATTGATAAAAATTGTTCTTTTATCTCTGTTTTAATTAGGGTCAATAGGTATCGGTAGGAATAAATTCAGTTTTTAAATACACCTGTTCCGATAAATTTGTGAGTAACTACACAATAGCGCAAGCAGGTGTAGTCTTACGTCCGCACCTTGAGTTTTTTTAACAAAAAAGTCCGTTAAAACGACGTTTTTTCGGTTCGATTTTCGTAATTTGAATTTGGAACCGTGAAGATGGCCGACTAGATGACGTATTTATTAATTCGTTTGGACGGCGTCGAGCCGCCCGGCCGTTTCTTGTTGGTAATCGGAATCGATTAAAGAAATCGTTTTTATTATAATCGATGGTGATTGTGAGAGCTCTTGATATGAGATGCGCTGATTAATTTACTATTATGAAATCAATTTTCAACGGATCGAGAGTGTAGGATTAAAAATCGTAATCCTTTATGTTTTGATATTAAATTTTTTATGCCTATCTGGACAGATGTTAATGTTAATAGGTGCTATCAAGTACAGTCTAACACAAGGGTTGCGTTAGGCAGGACAAGTAGGGAGATACACGAATACAAATTGGACAATAGAAATAACTATGTGGACAAATGGGCTAAAGATGATGAGGCCGACTAAGGAACAGATCAGACCAGTAAACTTATAGCTATACTATCATACCTTTAGGTATATGGCGTAGCTAACGAAGCCAACTTGTAGAGGACCCTTAGACACTTTTTTTATGGTGGGAAAAATCATTCAATGACAACCCCCGCTCTTGGGCGGAGCGGTAGATAGTGTCAGACTCTTACTGTCTAAAAATCCACACTGTTCCTTCTAGCCCTCATACCGGGGCTCGAGCTCCGGTTTCGGATAACCCTGGCACCAGTAGGTTTAGATCCGGCTGGGCCCCTGGAAGTATTAGGTACGTTATTATTATTATTCCATTTATTTAATATATGTATATCTATTCATATTTATTACATTTTTAAATATTTCTTTAAAAAGGACATCAAAAAAATATAAAAAATAGTAACCCACCGGCATCAGGAATAGGGTCCAAGCTACCGGGCGGTGGTCAGGGCTCCTGAGAGAGGAATCCCCTAACAATGTGTCGTTGCCCAGTGGTATGTACTGCTTTCTGGATCAGGCTCTTGATTTATTATTATTATTATCTGGACAGAAGGGATCAGTGTAGCATTATCTGTAAGCTGCTTCTCAACCTACACAAGTTACTGTATTCGAGTTAGAAATCAGGTAAGTTATATAGTCTATGGTGTCTGTAGGCGAGGGATTGAGTTCAAGCCTCTGGTTATTTACAACTTCATGTTCAATTCATGAAGATTGATACAAATTAGGGTGATATAAGGCTGGTATTGCAGTCGACGCTGCGGTTTGTGGATAATCCACCGTATCATCGATGAGGTGTGTCGGTTTCGCAAACGCACCTGGTCTTCGAACGTCAGTTTGATTAAACTCTGGGTTGGGTGCTAGATCTTATCTGTCCATTTCTTTTAAGTCATCGTTTACTATCGTTTTTTGATGATACAATTCTAAAAAAAATTACACTTATTATTCCTATAGCTACTGATCTAATAGAATAGTTACTTTTATCATAAATATTTTCATTCTTCTTGTTTTCGTGTCGATGCTCTCAAACTATACATTTTCTGACTAATATTTGGCAACCCGTACGGCTCTATTGTTGGCCTCGTATAGATCCTGAAAACTGCAAGTGGTAATGCAGGATGGGCAGCATAGCAGGTGGCGCATGTCCTGTGGAGAGGCTCCACACTGGCACTGTGCTAGAGATGGGTCGAGGAAGCCCCATATGTCTCAAACTCATATTTTCATTAAAAACAAATATATATACATGTATTATGGAAGAGAAAACCCAATACTTTTTTCATTATGCACAGGCTCACGTTTGGCCATCACTTAATATAATACTTTTGCGCATTATAAAACTATACCTATACAAGGTGTAAGAGACAGCCCTCCACAAACTTTAAAGGCTTGCTAGGTAGACGAAACTGTACAACCTTCCACAAGATTTCTTTTCAGGAAACGAAAAAAAAATCAGCCTTACCATACAAAATGATAAGCTTGATTGGACAATTTGTATGGCGAGGTTGGTTTTATTTGGGCTCTTCGAGGCGTGGCTGGAAAGACCTCAAGTCGTCCTTACCTACCGCATGACGCAGGTCCTCACCGGACATGGCACGTTCGGGAGGTACCTGTTTCAAATAAAGTCGGAAGAGACGCCCGGGTGTCGCCACTGTGCGCAACGCCCGGAGGACACGGTGGAGCACACCGTCGAGGTGTGCCCTGCCTGGGCGGAGCATCGCCGTGCCCTCGTGGGGGCGATCGGTGGCGGAGACCTCTCGCGCCGGGCCCTGGTCGAGGCTATGGTCCGGAGCGAGGAGGAATGGCAGGCGGTCGTCTTCTTCTGCGAAGCAGTAATGCTAGTAAAGGAGGAGGTCGACCGCATCAGGCTACGGCGCCCTCGCCGCCGCCGACGGGATTCCAATCCCGATTTCCGGCAAACGCAGACGCGGGCTCGCGGACGGCGAGCCATGTGTAGCTCGCTGTCCGATCGTCCGGTAATGGACCGAGTCCAAGACGTCGACGGCGCGCACTGTTCCCGCGCGCCTCAAGGAGTTGTCAGCAGCAGGAGGGCCCAGCTGGGTCGAAGCCTACTGAGGACAGGGTCGTCCGAAAGGGAGCTCGTGCCCCTGTATGAAGGCTAGAAGGAACGGGAAGGGGCTTTTAGTCAGTAAGAGTCTAACACTGTCTCCCGCTCCACCCAAGAGCGGGTTTTGTCATACGATGATTTTCCCCATCGCAAAAAAAAAAGTTTGATTTGGTTTAAAAATAAAACTGTACCTACATATTAAGTTCTGCAGTCCTCTTAATTTCTAACGATTATGTATCCATTACTAAGAAAGTTATGTACTAAGCGACATTGTTTTCCGACAAGATGAACATTACACAATATTCGATTCCCTGTAATCGTATATCCGTGTAAGTTTTCTCTATAATCGTAGGCTAACCATGTATTGTATGTTCCACTAATATATCGCCGTCTAAGATTCATTACAATTGACGATACAACACAAGTGTATAATGTTTCTGAATTTATCATTGTTTCATCGTCGGCTTGTTGAAACTAGCTTTTGTCTGTGACTTCGCTCGGTAACAAACAACAGAATTTCACAAAATTTCAGCTTTTTTAAGTTCTTGAACCCTTAAGTTTTGCCTGGGTGTAAAAAGTCAGATGGGTGATGGTTACAACCTCCCCTAGCCAAGTTACAACCGTTTCGCTTGCGTCGAACGCTTCGAGTTGACCTTGCCGCCAATTCTTTTGTTCTGACCACGTGACTGAGCGTTAAGTGACGTTATTACCGTACATTTGAAGCAACTTGGCTAGGGGTACTAGTTCTATTTTACGTCACGATTTTCTTTTTGCACAGACTCTAAAATAGTTACTCCTAACCAATGATATTTTACTGAAAATAATTGCTATGAGCGCGCACTCGTGAAGACTCGAAGAATCCTAATTGAGATCCTTGCCTTTAGTCTGCGTCACGTATCGGATCTAGTCATACGCTGCACGCTGCTATGAAATTAAATAAAAAAAAATGTGTTTAGAAAGTGTAACAATTATGATACCAAAGTACATAAAACACAGGGGATCTCACACCACAATGTATAAATTTTAACGAATGAGGAGACGATCCTCGTGGGGGCGATCGGCGGCGGAGACCTCTCGCGCCGGGCCTTGTTTGAGGCCATGGTCCGGAGCGTGGAGGAGTCGCAGGCGGTCGCCTCCTTCTGCGAAGCAGTAATGCTAACAAAGAATTAGGCCGACCGCATCAGGCAACGGCGCCCCCGCCGCCGCCGCCGGGATTCCGATCCCGATTTCCGGCCACCGTAGACGCGGGCTCGCGGTCGGCGAGCCATGGTAGCTCGCTGTCCGACCGTCCGGTAACTGTCCAGACCGAGCCCAAGACGTCGAAGGAGCGCACTGTTACCACGCGCCTCAAGGGGTTGTCATTGAATGATTTTTGCCCATCGTAAAAAAAAAAATGAGGAGATGATATTCTCTTTTCATCCAGACTCTTAGATAGTTTTTGTTGAAAGAGTAACAAATATCCATGCACACATAGCCTACTTATATATATTCACTAGCTTTGCCCGCGCGGCTTCGCTCCCGCTCTTCCCTACTCCACCCTACTATACCCAACTCTACCCTACTCTACCCTACCCTACTCTACCCTACCCTACTCTACCCTACTCTACCCTACTCTACCCTACTCTACCGTACTCTACCCTACACTACCCTAATTTTTTTTTCCATAAGAACCTTCTCCTCACAATAACAATCACAACAAAAAAAAATCAGCCAAATCGGTCAAGCCGTTTTCATTCCAAGTCGTGACAACGGAAAACGGGGGTCATTTTTATATATATAGAAGATCATTAGTTAGGGCTTTATCTTCGAGTTCTGTTACTTTGTATAACGAAACTTGTCATGGTTTTTGTTTTAGTAAACTTACTAGCTATTGTTTGCGTATTCATTTCATAATAAATTTATTTTATTTCAGAAAATAGATACTTCCTTATTGGTTCGCCACAACTGCTAAGAAATAATAACATTTCAAGTCATGTCTTTATATCTCCAACATTTTATGCTGACATGTCAATTTGTTTTCAGTTTTTCAGTGGGATTTCATTAAATTGACGGGCCTATTTTGGTTTAGTGGTTAGAGGCCCTGACTGCTATATCGGAGATCGTGGGTTTGATTCTCACCAAAGACAAATGTTTGTGTGATAAGCACGATCATTTGCTTTGTATCTACACCCATTATCTTAAATATGATTGTGTGTATTTATAATATGTGTATTTATAATTTATCTATAATATGTGTGTATTTAGAAATATGTAAGTATGTTTTTCAGTTATCTAGTACTCATAGCACAAGCTCTGTTTAATTAGGGACTAGATCCCGTTGTGTGAAAATAGTGGAATATTATATTATTTTTATTAAATATCTTTTCCCACTCTGGTAGGAGCTCATGAAAGTGTCAGACTTTTACTGACTAAGAACCTGTGTTTCTTTAGTTTCCCTTGTGAGCCAGGACCACGGTAAACTTTTTGAACACTACCGAAACTCTGGCAGACATTGGTACCCAGGCAGTCTTGGCACTCTGTTACAAGCAAAACAAATCATTAGAAATTTCATAGGTAATTATAACGATATTATTATATTATTATTGAATTTAAATTATAATTGAAAGCACCCGTGTTGTCCAATTAAAAATAATTTTCAACAAATTAATTAATTAACATATACGAGTACCTAATGTAGGGGTTTTTTTTGACAAATTCTCGCTTACTTTCTCATGTATCTTTAAAAAGAATAAAAGGAAATTTAATTCGATTCTCTAAGAGCGCGTGGGGTGGGGGGATTTGCCCTTCCTCATGGCAATGCCCTTTTTTTCTCGTTGCGAAAAATCATCTTATGACAACCCCCGCTCTTGGATGGAGTGGGAGATAGTGGTCTTACTGACTAAAACCCCACCCCGTTCCTTCTAGCCTTCATACCGGGGCTCGAGTTCCTTTCGGATAACCCTGGCCCCAGTAGGCTTCGACCCATATGGGCCCCTCCTGTCGCTGACAACTCCTTGAGGCGCGCGGTGTTGTCTTAACTTATTTATGAGCAGAGGCATCATGTCTTTAACCATTCATACCTCCTTATCCCTACTAATATTATAAATGCGAAAGTAACTCTGTCTGTCTGTCTGTCTGTCTGTTACGCTTTCACGCAAAAACTACTGAACGAATTTAGATCAAATTTGGTAGGTAGGTAGAAGAGACACTGGAATAACACATAGGCTACCTATAATTCCACTGCTGAGCACGGATCTCTGCCCGCGCGATATAAACTGTAGTCTACGCGGGCGAATACGCGGGCGGAAAGCTAGTTGTCTATATCCCTCCCAATGTCATAACGCCCATCATTCCCACAGCCACCAACTACACCGTCAATTAGCACCAATAGCCACCAAGTTATAAATCAATTCACATTTCCCAGCTTCCCATAGTGCATAACGGTACGGCCACATAATTCACGACGGGTCCGCATCGCCGTGAGTTGTCGCACTAAGTTTTATAGCAAGGTCTTAGGTCACCGTATTTATGAACATACTCGAGAACAAGACTTAATAAATTGTACTCTGCTGCGTATGATTTATTGTAGATGAGGGTTTGGGAAATGGATTTTGTCCAGTGATGAAGGATGGTGTGGGTTGGGTGATGCTTAGAGATAATGAGAAAGCTGTTGTACAACAGCATGCTAGAGACTGAATGCAAAACATTTAGCTGATGATATTTTTTTGTTTTGGTTTTGGTATTGGTTCACGTTTGACCAGTATATCACCTGATGGTAAATACGGTAAGGAGCAAGGGTGCCTAAAAGTACTACCTACCTACTCACACTTGACTTAAAGTCTCCTAGGTTGTAGCTATCAGAAAATACCGATCCGGCAGGGAATTAAACACCTTAGCTATACGCACAATGTGTAACCAAAACTTTGCGCTTTGCACGCATATCCATTACGTACGGAATTACGGATGGGGTAACGCCATTCGTCTGGTGGTCCGATGATGGAACGGAATTAGCAGAATTTAATTGTGCGATTCCAAAGGACACTTTCCGAAACGACTAGCAACTGCGCGTCATTGCTCAAGACTTTTAAGTTTAGACTCGATAAGCGCATCATTAATGATCTTCTTAGCTCGCTTCTTAACCCTTCAGATACCGTCAATTAGAGACACAATAGTAAGACAATAGATGCGCGGCCACCGGTGGTCGCTTGGGGATTCATGAATTAATCGACTCTGGTGTATCAAGCTACAAACCCAAAATAATTAATGTATCTAGGGTTTGCTATCTCACTGCATAGTGACCCTTCAATCTTTCCATTGTTTCCGGCTCTATTCCACTTGTTTCCAATTCCTGAGTACATCTAAGCCTCCTGCCAACTCCTTCGTACTCTGCCGCGACTAGAGGTTTCAATAGGTACCGGTATTAGTGTATTTAATTCAGTGATTATCATAGTCTGGAGAAAGACGCATTCTTTACGTTTAATGTTTAATTGTCATTGATAGTGACACGAAGAATCGAATGTAATGTCGCGGGAATCCGATAGATGCGTGACGCACAGGACCGGACGTTGTGGCGACGCTTGAGGGAGGCCTATGTCCAGCAGTGGACGTCTTTCGGCTGATATGATGATGATGATGATAGTGACACAATCGAGGTTTGGAGGAATATCGATATAGGAATATTGGTAAGACGATCACCCATCTACAGACAGACCTCTGTAAGTGTTGCTTAACTTTCTCCAGCTGAAGTCATAGCTATCATTCATCCTAATTAACAAACTCCAGCTTCTCAAAACAAATGTTATAATAAGGCACAATAATTCACCTCATCACGAACTCAAACCGTCGAATGAGTACCTACATACAACGACCGCTGCGGTGGTTTACTCGCTTTCCATGTTTTTGTCGCAAGACTCGGACACATGTCCGTCGCGGCGACTTTTTTGTCGCGTGTTTATGACCCGGTTCGGCGGGTGTGCTCGCCCCTTTATGGCCACGACGAGTTTTTACCAACAATCGCCAATTACATGAGCCATACGAAATTCATTGAATGATTTCGGTTTTTTTTTTTCGAAGTGGTGTGGTCTTTCCTAGATACTAATAGGCCATTTGCTGATATGGTTAGTTTATGTTGAAATAATGCTAACGTCTGGCCAAGATGGCCATCTTAGTGTTTATAGTTTAGCTAGAATAAGTCTTTCTTGTCGTAATAAAACTTTTAGGGCTGAGCCATATTAGATGCAGCTGCTGTCGTCCTGTCGAGCGTTGACTTGTACGTGGGTATTGCGGGTTTTACAAGCATTGCCAGTAGTTAGACTTGTATCCCAAGCTTTATAATAGAATAGATTCGAATAAACTTTATTGTACAGCAAAATAATACTAACATTTTTATATAAACTTAAATCTGTGAGCACAACGGCGGTGTTATCGCTGAGAGTGATAGCAGATATTTTTTTTTGGATGGCCTTTAAGAACTTAAAACAAAACCGGTCAAGTGTGAGTCTTATTTCGGCATCGAAGGTTCCGTATAATCTCCCATTAGATTGTGTATGTAAAAAAAGTTGTTTTATTTCTTTCTTTCTATTAGGTAGTTCGGCTCTCGAATCAAGTCTCGACGATTTTTCCAAATCGCACAAAGTCGTTATGTGTGATGTAAACTGATTTACAGTTTTTGGTTTTTTTTTCTTTATTTATACTACAAGTTTTGCTTCTTACTTTTCATGATCAACGCGAAGTTGCCTATAGGTTAATATTGATTTCCTTACGTTTTTCTAGGTAAGATCTTAAAAAATGTCAACGATAGCATTTGGTCAAGCCTTTCTCTCAAGAAAGTGGATAAGGAGGCAAGAGACACTATTGTCTTTCATACTTATTACAAAGTACAGTTTTCCATTACACCTATGCCATCTTATGGTTCTTGTCTATTGGTTAAAAGGCTATTAATAGTAATGCATTGTGGTGATCTTTCACCTTAACGCCTCGAGCATATGTTTTGTGGTTGTACCAAGCTATTAACGTTAGAACAAGATACTCTTAGAATAGAACGGGATCCCCTACAATTGTATGTATTGTACTATGGATACATCACTAATTTTTAATTAATACAAATACCTAAAGAACTTTTTTTTTCTTGCCCTTATCCCGTTTTATTTGGGGTCGGCGCAACACGTTTTTTTCTTCCATTCTGTCCTGTCACTCGTCACGCTATCATCAATTTTTTTTTCTTTCATATCATTTCTCATACAATCCATCCTTCTTTTCTTTGGCCTCCCTCTCCCCTTCCATTCATCCTCATTTAAACTCATAACTTTTTTAGTAATATGCGTTTCATCTCTCCTTTTCACATGCCCATACCAAGACATACGATTCCCTTTCAACTTTTCAGCCCAAACGAAGGAACGCGTTGAGTTTTTATTTTTTAAGAGTCTGACACTATCTCGCGCTCCGCCCAAGAGCGGGTGTAGTCATTAGATGGTTTTCCCACCATAAAATGCTTCGCGGCGAATCTCATAACTCAAGCAGATACACAGGATTATTTGTAAAACACTGGCAAGTTCTCAAGACTGTTTACTGAATTAGCTCCCAACTTCTGACAAGAAATACCAGTTATTTTACGACCTAAACTCTAATTAAAATTTCGAACATTTTACGATGTAGTAACACACTAAAACAAAGATTTTTACTCACCAATAAGATGTACAAATTAATAGTTAATTAACCAACCTTTTAACTACCTGTCGCCTAATCGAGCGGTCAGGATAACCAGTTAGTTGCTGAGTACTTTGTAATGGCTGCCTTATAGAGTTAATCCCTACTAATATTATAAATGCGAAAGTTTGTATGTATGGATGGATGTATGGATGGATGTATGGATGGATGTATGGATGGATGTATGGATGGATGTATGTATGGATGGATGTATGGATGGATGTAGGGATGGATGTATGGATGGATGTATGGATGGATGTATGGATGGATGGATGTATGGATGGATGTATGGATGGATGTATGGATGTTTGTTACTATTTCACGCAAAAACTACTGAACGAATCTCGATGAAACTTGTTACACGAGTAGACCATATCCCAGAATAACACATAGGATACTTTTTATCCTGAGATTATGTACGCGGGTGCAGCCGCGGGTAAAAGCTAGTACTTTAATAAAGCAAAGCTGAAGAGTTTTATTATTTGGTCGCACTAATCTTTGCGTTGCCAGTGATGACTCATCATCATCATTTTAGCCGAAAGACATCCACTGTTGGACATAGGCTTCCATCAAGCGTCGCCACAATGAACGATCCTGTGCATCTCGCATCCACCGCATTTCCGCGACTCTCACCTGGTCGTCAGTCCACAATGTGATACGATGCGTTTTCTAAAACCTTTTGGCCTCATCAACCATCCATTCTACGAGCAGTTTGCCCTGCCCACTGCCACTTAAGTTTGACGATTGTTCGGGCTATGTCGGCGTAGGTTCTCCTGCAGAAACCTTCATTCCTTCCAGACTGGCCTGTTGGTCTAAAGTGGCTAGTGACACTGACTGCAATGCCGGAGGTCGTGATCATTTGTTCTGTGTCTGTGTGTAATTTATCTATAATATGTATGTATTTAGAAATATATAAGTATGTTTATCAGTTGTCTAGTACCCATAACACAAGCTCTGCTTAGCTTGGGACTAGACGGCGTTGTGTGATAGTTGTTGAATATTATTATTGTGAAATATTTTATTATTCCTGCTGCAATCACGCAAGGAAACTCCGAGCATAGCCCTATCCATTGCCCTTTGGGTGACTGTATGCCTTCTGATGAGGTCAATTGTAAGCGACCATATTTCAGTGCTATAATGTCCTCACTGGCGATACGTTAGTATGTCGTACAGTGGTGACTCATCATCATCTTCCTGCCCTTGTCCCGTTTTATTTGGGGTCGGCGCAACACGTTTTTTTCTTCCATTCTGTCCTGTCACTCGTCACGCTATCACTAACTCCCTTTTCTTTCATCTCACTTCTCACACAATCCATCCATCTTTTCTTTGGCCTCCCTCTCCCCCGCCGTCCATCCACATGTAACCTCATAACTTTTTTAGCAACATGCGTTTCGTCCCTCCTTTTCACATGACCATACCAAGACAAAAGATTTCCTTTCAACTTTTCAGTCACTGGCGCCACTTTCAAACTTCCCCTAACATACTCATTTCTCACTTTATCCATTCTTGTCACACCACACATCCATCTTAACATTCTATGACTCCAAAATGTGATGAGCTTGTAACACCTTAGGATCACTAAGTAGGTAACCAATAGGAGATGCATTTTAATGCCTCCATAAATTACCTTCGTTAACGGATATACCGCATTATTTTAACTATAATCACCGCGGCCAGGGGCAAAAGAAGTTTGTGTACGAAATAATATCTTCTAGGACAGTAATGTTTGCTAACTTCCGTTTGTGGATGGGTAACCATTTTATCATATCGATGCTCCTCCGTGCCTCGAAATAGTATCGACAAGTCCAAGCCCGCTATTAGTGGTAATATGTGTAGATTCACATGTTAGTATTTTTTTTCTGGGTGCGTGAGCTCGGAGCGTTATAAGAAATAGCATACGTACCCATAAACAAAATTCACAGACATCTACACAGCTTACAGCCAAACACAACCAAGACTAACCTAACCTCCTGAAGTAATACTTTTTCATGTATCTCGAGAGAAAAAAAAAGCCTCAGATACACTGCGGGGCAAAATGTCCTCCAACTTGACGCGCAATGCTGACAAATTGTATAGCAACATCTCTCACGTCTCGTGAATGCGTTGAAAAATGTTGGGAGACAAGTTGCGGAGCACGGGCCACGTTGCAGCGTCACTTCACTCGAGTCTATGAATAAAAAAAGTAAAGTATAATTGAGCATTGCACGGCATGCAGAGGGACATTTTGTCCGCTTATGTTACTCAGGCTTTTTTTTATTGTTGATAAGTTCGCTTGACTACAATCTCATCTGATGAAAAGCGACGATGCGGTCGACGATGGAGCGCGCTTACCTAGAAGTAATCTATTCACTGTTGACTTAAAGATTCCCGAGTTGTAGCCATAAGAAAATACAGATTCTTAATACTTAAACAATAATGTTCTCAAAACAATGCCTTGTAAATTTTTAATGAGTTGGAACTGCTGAATATTGTATACGATTATGACCATACAGCAAAGATACAGATATATATATATAAAGATACAGAATATAAAGTTTTAGAAAATGTTTATTATAATTTATACCAAATTTTATTATCACGCTAAAATACTATTCATGGCTCATGATTTCTTAATAGTATATTCAGGTAGACAGTTCGACACCATATTAAATTCATAAATATATACTATGAAAATATATTTAATATTTATTATTATCGTAATTTTACCACGGAACATGTAAAAATGTATTGATTAGCGTGTCAATGCTACCACAGTGTCATCGACCTACGTAGGTATTTGCATATATTTTTGCTCATATTGTACGATTACTCATAGGTATTCTAGAAGGAAATATTTCTTACTTGATACTGCCAGTGGCTTTGCTCGTTACTATGGCTGGTTTACACAGTGCGAGCTAGCGTACGAGCCAGCCGAGTAGCTGCACTGCAGTAACTCGCACTGTTTGGCCGTCACTTGCGAGTAACTCTCACATGCAAGTTGGACAGTAGCACGCATCCGAGTTACTTCAACATTTTTTGTTTTAACTCGCCTGCTTACTTGGCAGCTACTCACATGGTAGCAGCTCGGCCGTCGCTCGCATCGTTTGGAGCATTCAGCAGTAAGTCGTCTTTGCCAGCCGTACAAAAAGTAAACTCGCTAGAAGACTGGACAGCTACTATCATTGTGAAAACAGCTAAGGCGAGCCGAGCTGCTGGCATACGACTAGGCAATACTAGTAGCTGTGTACTGTCTAGTCAGTAGCTTTCATTGTGTAAACTAGGCATATCGGGATAGTAAGTGTCCTATACGAGCCATTCGTCTTTTTCTGCGAAGCAGTAATGCTAGCAAGGGAGAATATCGCACTCGTGAGGCAACGGCCCTCACGCCCCAGCGGCCACCGGGATTACGATCCCGATTTCCGGCCACCAATAGCCGTGGTAGTCGTGGGCGGACAACGAGCAATGAGTACCTCGCCGTCCAACGTTCCGGTAACCGTCCGGACCGAGCCCAAGACGTCGATGGCACGTGTTGTTCTACGCACTCCTCAAGAAGTTGTCAGCAAACCGTAGGGGCCGAGCAGGGTCGACGTGGAGCCAAGGGTCTGCTTCTGAAAGAAAGATTCGGCCTCGGTACGTTATGCAACGAAGGAACAAGAGTGGGTTTTTAGTCAGTAAAAGTCTGACACTATCTCCCGCTCCGCTCAAGGGCGTGGAAATGTCATTGAATGATTTTCCCAACTACAAAAAAATGCGCTACTCCAGGACCAGATCTAACCATATGAATAAGGGGATTAACCTGCCTCTATGGTGTCCCAGGCCAAAGATGGACATCAAATATTAATTCATGAATCCCCAAGCGAACACCGGTGGCCGCGCATCTATTGTCTTACTATTGTGTCTCTAATTGACGGTATCTGAAGGGTTAAAAAAAAAACTGACTGTTTTTTATTGTAGTTGCGCTCATTTGGAAGTAGGTAGTAAATACATCATCATCAGCTTTTTTATAGTTCCCACTGCTGGGACTCAGGCATCCTCTCTAGGAGAGGGAATGGGCCGCAATCCACCACGCGGGCTTGCGCGGGTGTTTTCGAATTTTTGGTTTTAGGACATGCCGGTTTCCTCACGATCGTTTTCCTTCACCGTTTTGAGAGCAGTGGTGATGAAATAAATTAAACAAAGTAATGCGCCTGGCTGGGTTTGAACCTGCGACCTACAACTCGTAAGTCCGGGCCATTACCATGGCCACCACTGCTCCGCAGTAAATACAGTAAATACATATTTTTTGTTAATGCACAAAGTATTTTTTCTCTAGTCTACTGATGGCCTCATTTGGGCAAACCTCTTTCGTTGAGTTTGGCTACCATGATCGAAATTCAATTGAACGGATTACTGAATATTTCTCAAAAAAAAAGGCTACTAAATTAAAACTTCATTATCATTTCAGCCAATATACGTCCACTGTTGGACATAGGCCTCCCCAAGTGTTGCCACAATGAACGGTCCTGTGCGTCTCGCATCCGTCGATTTGAACAACATTTCCTGCAACCTTCACCAGGTCATCGATTCACCTAGTAGGAGGCCTTCCAACGCTGCGTCTCCCAGTACTCAGACGCCACTCCAGAACCTTTCTGCCCCAACGGTATCTGTTCTGCAAGCAATGTGCCCTGCCCATTGCCACTTAATTTTACAAGTTACTATTTTTAAAATAAAAATTAAGCATACATATTTTGTTAAAAATCAACGAGGTATAACGTTTAAACATGGTATTTTTAAACGTATGTTAAATGACTCAACATTCGTTACTACTAGACGGTTCCACAGTTTGCTAGAAAAAATGTAACATACACACATATCAAGTGTTCACAAAAAACGGGCAAGTACCTACGGGCTCATAGCAGAAGTGTGACCAAAATTGTGTAGGGTTGACCAATTTTGGAAATGCAATTTGTCTAATATCTTAGTTAGTTTTCTCGGACATTACCAGGGCCAGTCCCTCCGGCAGGTCCCGCTCTTCTATCCACTGTCGGTCTACGGCTGGTCTGTCGCGATGTCACCTTGCGTTTAATGGGACCTAATAAGTGACCCTTTTAGCCCACAGCTCATCCGACATGCGGCAGATAATGTCCGGCCCAATCCCACTTTAGACTAGCGGATCCAATATTCGGTTCAATCCATTTTCATCCTTATTTGGATTGTTATGATTTTTATGACGTTTTAAGTGCCCATGTAGGCCTATGTGAAATAAAAACATTTTGATTTTTTTATTGTTACTTCGTGTGGGTAGTAAAAGCCAGTATCAGGCTTTTCTCTTTTTCCAACGAGAGAGGAGACAATAAATAAATAATATATTCTAGAACAACGCTGTCCAGTCTCAAGCTATATTTCTAAATACATACATATTATAGATAAATTACACCCAGACACAGAACAAATCGACGGGTGCAAAGTAAAAAAAGTTATCTGCAATTTTTTGATTTTCTATCATCTTTATTGAATTAGTAACAATAAACAGTTATTTAATAGGTAATTTTTTTTTTCAAAAATATTGTTAACAAGAAAACTATTATTTTTTCGTTTTTGACAATTGAAAGGTTTCTCATGTTTTAGAATATTAAATATTTGTTAAGTTACTGCAAGTATCAGAAAATCGCAAAGTTGCAGATAACTTTTTTTACTTTGCACCCGTCGAAATGATTATCACATAAACATTTGTCCTGGGTGGAAATCGAACCCACGACCTGCGGCATAGCAGTCAGGGCCACTAACCACTAGACCAACAGGCCAGTCATTTTTCATTAAAAAAAGTATAACTAATGTGACTTTTTTAAAGTCCACGCAAAGTTCAATTTTTGGTTATTGATGCCATTTCAAACTACATACAATAAAACTCAGGATTATCTACCTAATTTGTGAAATATTATGCGGCTAACTTTATATGAATTATGAAAAAAAACCCCGTTATTATTTTAATAAAATATAAATGGAATGTTGTCATAAGCTTGCTAATTTAAATATTTTATGATGTGCGTTCTGATATTGGATGTGATTATTTTGATAAATACCATATAGTTGAGAGATTTTTTAAGTGTGCTTGATTTCTTGTGGGCCTTTAAAAATAAGAGATGTAAACAAGTTTGGCTTGAAACTTCATGTAATAAAATTAGAAACAAAGTCGAAAAGACGACATTAAAGCTAGAACTGCGTTAGACCGACGCACACGTGTAACACGCCTGATTTGTTCGTAGAACGAAGTCGCGTGGCGTGGATCAAGTGTAGCTCTACAAGACTAATATCCATATAAAATTTATGGAAAGTGTAGTTCTAGCTTAAGTGTTAACAATTTTTAAGGTGGTGCATCACGACTCACATTTTCACTGTTTTTCATACAACCGCTCATAACTGATTATGACGTTATTACACATTTTTTATTAGATATTTTGGAAACACAGTATCTTGTGGATATTATCTAGGTTTCTAAAGAAACCAATTTCTAAATTTGTGTAAAACTAATCCAGTAAAAACCTCTGAAAATGTCCTATTTTGTATGAACTTTGACACTTCATAATTTGCCTAAAAATAAAAAAAGTCAAAAAGTAATCCTCAAGAGACGACAACTTTTTCCAAAAAAATTTTAAGGGTTTAAAAAAACAGCTATTTCCTGGAACAAGTTTAGTGAAATTTTCGAGTAAATCTCGGAATTACCGAATACTAACAGAGTTTTTAGGCGTTATCTCTCTTTTTTTGCGTTGCCTTTTCGTCAAACATAGCGTTGGATTGCATTAAATGAATTAACAAGCCTTTAAACCATTTTCGATGTTTACGATAGGCGAGTGGAAAAGGACCCTCTTAACACAATTTGTGGCAATTTTCGTCCCAAAACTTAGGAATAAGCATGTGGGAAACAGCCCGTTAAGGCCATAACATTTTTTTTAATTGAAAACCCTCCTACATCGCAAAGGGCAACTGAAGATGTGGTTTTAGTTTGTAGAAGTCTGACATCTTACTCCACCATATAGCGAGAGAAGTCACAGGATAATGTCCCAAGTTCAACTACAAAAAAAAAACCGACATAAAACTGTCAAAACAATTTTTTTTAACTCTAAATTGATCTCTTTGCTATGCCCATTCTTTTTTAATTAAAATCTTACACACATCCCTAGCACATGCGTGGTTTCAAGGTTGTAGAAAAAAAAACATGCCTTAGCAACTATTAGATTCTGTGTGAAGATGACGTAACCGGTCATTGACCCCTTGTTTTTACAAATGGCGCCAGAACTTATGAAGTGTTCAGTTAATATTGTTCTAATTAATTAGAGTTTGAGTTGATTCCCATGGTGGACTTTGTTCTATAAACAATGTTAAAGGATTTACGATTGGTTTTATTAGGATTCATAGAAAAATGTTTAATGAGGTATGAAGTTAATGATGTGTAAATAACGGTCTTGTGAGGAAATACCAATGATGTTAACTGCTATGATAGGTATAATTTCGGAATTTCTAATTCACTAGGTTTTACCATCTTTAAATAGGTAGGAAAAACGGGTATTGTAAAATCCATAAAAAATATATTTAAGTTACCTATTTTGTGAGCTCAGAAAACAAAGAAAGAAAAACTTATCTTATATATCATAAACAAGACAACACAGACCAAAACTTTATAAAATACTTAATTTTTTTTAGAAAATTTTATTTGACCAATCATTTTGTAAGTCTTTATGTATTTATTTATTACTAGCTGCTCCCAGCGGCTTCGCCCGCGTGGTAGCAGAAAATTATCCCAAAGGAACATACTTCCGGGATAAAAAGTATCCTATGTCCTATTCCAGGACATGGTCTATCCGTGTACCAAGTTTCATCAAAATCGGTTTCGCCATTTAGGCTCGAAGACGTAACAAACAAACAAGGATTATGAGGAACAACAACAACAACATATTAACAAGTTCTTCTACAGGTAGGTAATTTAATAGACATTTAAAGTCTGTGTAGATATGTTAATTAAAGGCGTCCACAGCTTATACAATTTGACTAAGTATATATGTTTAAAAGTCTTGGTAAAAACATAAGCCATTCCGGTCTACAAAGCTAGGTGCGCCAAACAAAGTTCAACTTCATCACATCGGACTTTTAGAGCTTTCTTATAAGCCATAATGAACCAGACACTATTAAAAAAAGTAACAAATTCACACATCCTAAACTCAACAACATCAATTTAGTAAGAGCGCCAATGAAGTAATATTCTCTTGAGGTAACACATAACTTTACCTTAACGAGAGCCGATCCTAACATGACAATAACTAATAAATTCGTCTTTAAACTTCCTACATAATTATATTGTAAGACGAGAACATTAACATACCTACAAACATTTTATATTAACATCATAATTTTAGAACAACTCGCTAATGACGATATAAATATCCAATCTATGGAAAATGTGAAATTTCATTGTTGCGACATTTTTGTGTGAGTGGGGCCATGAAATAAGAGATTTTATGAAACATTGTGCATGGTGAGCCTGGCTCGACAATTTCTGACTGACTTGTTACCGCATGCTGAACTGGACCTATTTTGGTGCAGCCGTGAGGCACACAACAACTTTATTTTTTATCTTTTTTTTATTTTTTTTTGCTTCTTGTATTTGTATTTGGTCCTTGTGCTGTACCAAATAAATTATTTTTCTTTCTTTCTTTTTCTTTCTTTCTAAAAATATCTTCTAGCTTTAGTTTCTGTAGAAGTCTTGGATTAGAGATAGTTTTGGTAAAATACCTATACCTTAACTAACTTTATGTAACAAACTGTCAAACGTTAGTCAGTGATAGTTATAGCGAATGGAAAGGACAACTGAAGAAAACAGGAGCAGTTTACGCGATAATGAGGCCGACGATGGAGACAGAGAGGCACACTTGGCTAGAAGTAGCCTATGCACTTAGACGCTCTAGGTTGGTAGCTATAAAGAAACACAGACTCTGGCAGGGAATTCCACTCAAGCTGTACGTACAATAGAAGTGTCCTCAAAACGTTTTGTACGTATGGATGGGATGTCCAGCATGTACTCAGTGGTGCAACGCCGTATGTTTCGCTAGCTTTTTACAATCTATTATGGCTCAAAAATCGAACCAGCTGCGAACAAAAGACAATCTTTCGACCAATAACAGTCACTTTTACTCATGATTTTTTTTTCGCCATTTTCTTTACAATACCCGCTGTCTTCATAGCCCAAACCCAAACTGACGTAATAAATCGAACCTGACATGTATTCTTGTGCAGTCAACTTTAATGGCTTTTAAAAACGCCCAACACAATGTTTATGGATGAACACACCATATAAAATACGTAAAACGTAAAACCCATACTTTACTAGAAAGTTGATAATGTTATGTTTACAATAGGAGATACTAGCTATTTCCCGTGGCTTTATTCCTATCTCTATTGAGCGATTGACTGAAGCTATGCGTATCGCTGGTTCGATTCTCGCCCAAAAAAATCATTTATACAGCCTAAGGATTGAATGTTCCGGGTTTTTTTTTAACGGTGGGCAAAAATCATCTAATGACAACCCTCGCTCTTAGGTGGAGCGAGAGATAGTGTCAGACTCTTACTGACTAAAAACCCACCCCGTCCTTCTAGCCTCTTCATACCGAGGCTCGAGTTCCCTTTCGGATAACCCTAGCCCCAGTAGACTTCGACCCAGCTGGGCCCCTCCTCGAGGCGCGTGGGAACAGTGCGCGCCGTCGACGTCTTGGGCTCGGTCCGAACAGTTACCGGACGGTCGGACAGCGAGCTACCCATGGCTCGCCGTCCGCGAGCCCGTTGATTGTTCTGGGTCTGGTTGTCTTATGTAAGCGGGTCCATTCTTATTCTTTATTGTACACACAATTTATTCACACAGTAAAAAAAGGACAGCTAATGTTTTTAATTTGTGGAAATAAATTAAATGTACATAGGCGAGCTTAACCCACAACTGGGTTGTCTTACACAAACCACATGTAATGTTCGGGTGGCGGAAGGGGTGTTCACGAAGAATAAAACAGCAATTAAGTGTCACTAAGACTACTTTAATGGTCGGACGTAACAGAGATGGTGCTACCACAACAGATCGGACAGAACTCTTGTTCTAATGGGAGTGAGGTTCCCTTATATATGATACAGATATTGTCTTAACATCAATAATGAGTGTTCAAGGGTCACAACAATTACCATTAGGAATACAAACAAATCATAACTTAACTAGATGAGAACAACAAACAGTCAATTACTAATTACAGTAATTTACTAATTAGACAAATATAATCAATGTTGTGTCCGTGACGTTGCTATGGGAAATGTACATACATTACACACACAATGGAAAATAAAATTTTGCATTTGAGGAACTTTTTTGCAATTGCACGTGTATTAAACGACCTTTTTCAATAGATTTGCGAAGGAATTAAAAAAAAAAAAACTGTGGTTGACCGGCGACTCATGGCGGTCGCCTCACGCGCAGCCTGATACGATAAATGTAATAAAATTGTGGCGGGTGAGACCACGCGCACTTTTCTGCACTAGAGTACAAACAGTCTATTGCGTGCCTAAAAACGTGTGTAATAACAGCGAGTTTTCGAGTGTGTTGAAAAAGAAATACTTACAACATCGTTCATATTTATATTTCTGCTCCAAAGCAGACCCATTTGAAGACATAACTTGTTTACAAAATATACAGTGTGACGCGCCAGAACGACTACGTCTTCTAACCGTTTTTGTAAGCTATCGCTTGAAAAAAGGTTACAAGTTGAAGTCAGAGATAAGCAACATTTTTTATACTATTTCGTCACCTATAGGACAACAGCGCTTTTGTCGAAAATTTACTATTTTTAACTGATTTCCGAATACAAGAAACCGAGCATTTGTGAGGGAACCGGCATGTCCCAGAACCAAAAATTCGAAGACATGTTTTTTTTTTGTCGACGGGGAAATTTATCTTTGACAAAACCCGCTCTAGGGTGGAGCGGGAGATAGTGTCAGACTCTTACTGACTAAAAACCTCGCGCCGTTCCTTCTAGCCTTCATACCGGGGCACGAGCTCCCTTTCGGACAACCCTGTCCCCAGTAGGCTTCGACCCAGCTGGGCCCCTCCTGCTGCTGACAACTCCTTGAGGCGCGCGGGAACAGTGCGCGCCGTCGACGTCTTGGACTCGGTGACATTCACCAACCCGCACTGGCCCCACGTGGTGGAACCCGGCCCATTCCCTCTCCTAGAGAGGAGGCCTGAGTCCCAGCAGTGGGAACATTAAAAGGCTGATGATGATGATGATGATGAACTGATTTCCAAATAGTGCAATTTTAAATATTCGAAAGAGAGAAAAAAAGTTAAGTGTGCATCAAAAAGTGAAATTCCTCTAAATGGTTAAATTGGTATAAGTTACAGGAAAGAAGAAAGCATTACGTATATATAACGGATCACATTAAAATCGGTCTTTTAAAGACCACCAGGTAGATAGTAAGGGCTCATGAGTCTTTACCGCCCTGAAAGGTAAATGGCAACTGAAGATATGCAGATGGGTTTGAGTCAAAAAAAATCTGAGACGCCCACAAAAAGGACAAAGGTAAAAGATAATGTTTTGCCATAGTTTTAAAAGAGGACTTTTTTTAGGTGGGAAATCATCTAATGACTTATCTCGCTCTAAGGCCGAGCGGGAGGTATTTGACTATTACTGACTAAAATCCGTGTTCTTTTTTTTGTTTGAGTTCCAGGACACCGGGTTTCCCTTTCCTGTTAAAAGCCACTGCGGTTTTGCTGACATTTCTTTGAGGCGCGCTGTCGACGAGTCGGGCTCGGTTCGGACGGTTACCAGACTGCCGGACGGCGAGCGAGCTAGATAAAACCAGCATTACGAACATGGATAAAGTATTTCATAGCTGCTTAATCTGTAAAATATCTATTTATCACATAACCTTATATTAAAGAAAATCACTCACTGAACCAAGTTCAGATAAAAACGCATTGCCAAACGTTTAGCACCCCTGGCTGCGTAGGAAGGGTTGGTATTTCTACCTGCGCGATTTATGTGACCCCTGCACCTGTGGGGTGGAAGCGTTGGACCCAGTTTGGAGATTACTTCAATTTGAACGTTTTGTCTATTATTTAAAATTGTATTTTTGTTATAATGTTTCTGATGCCCTCGTTAGTTTAGGAAATAGGTAATTATTAATAAATCGCAATTTAAATTAATTCATCGTTGTTTTCCATTTGGTAAGATAGCGATCAAGCAATCTTGTCACAGTGTTTGTTATCGAATTCCTTCGAAATTGCTTGGCCATTTTTTTTTGTAGGTATATTTGGTTGAACTGAGCACCGCACATTCTTAATCAGCATAATTATTACTTCTATAATTTATATGGCGGAATAGTAGTGTTACACTAGCTTTTCATTACGAATACAAGGAAAGTAAAAATAAAATAATAAAAAGTTTGTAAAACCTGAGTCGTCGTACCTATGATTGTAGGATCTTTCTTCTGAATTAGGCGGCAAAAGGTTTTCTATTACTGCTTAAGCCTCTTCTCTTGAGAAATTAGGCGTTAAATCACTATTTTAATCTGATAGACTTATCATTCTCTGCTGTACGGAAATGTAAACAAAACTCTACAACTCGAAAAAAACCAATGACGGACTGCCACTTTCCCGCCATTTTGTTTTTTTTTTTTTCTGTGGCCGGCAAGCTATTCAGCCTTTATTTTACATCATTGAAAAATTAGATAATTATTTGTAATTTATTAGAAAAAAAAGTATTTTAAAGAAGCAATTGAAAAAGTAAGCCAGTTAAAAATATAATATTATTTAATTAATACCTACTTATCTTTAAATTATTTCAATTTTATATCCAGATCCAATTGACTGTTGGTTTTGTTAATGAACTTGGCTAAACATATTGACAAAGTCGAAACACATGAGGATAGAATAAAAAGAGAGAAAACCAGAAGACTTGATCTGTCTTCAAATATAACACCCCACCTCAAAGTTGTCAGTCATTGTTCGCAATTTAATGCAATAAAATTGTTTAACAAATTGCCGACGTCATTGAAAAAGGAATTGTATAGTAGTACTTTTAAAGCCAGTCTTAAAGCGTTTCTTTTAGAAAAGTGTTTATACTCAGTCGGTGACCTCTAATTTGTATAATGTATTTTGAATGTGTAGTTGTATTTATAATAACTTTGGCATTAATGATTAATTTATGAGAATCTTTTATTATTTTTGTTATTGTGTATAAGTATGTGATAATTATGACAATCCAATTTAATGATTTTATTTATTTTAGAATTTAATTTAATCTAGTTTTAGGACATTTATGTTATCAATCTGTTAGACGCAATTTATATTGTTATGAATAAAGATGACGACTGGCTATATAAAAAGTTGGAACATGGTTTAATAGAAATGCGAAGATAGAGGTAGTTTTTTTTTAATAATTTGACAGCTGTCAGTTGAAAGAAAAACTCCCTAGGGATGAAAAATATCACTTTCAACCCGCTCATTAGGCAACTTCAGAACTACTTTCAAAGAACTATTTTGAAATTTAAAAAATATGTAATTTAT
The DNA here is from genome assembly GCA_949319445.1 of Mythimna lalbum. Classification (NCBI taxonomy): domain Eukaryota; kingdom Metazoa; phylum Arthropoda; class Insecta; order Lepidoptera; family Noctuidae; genus Mythimna; species Mythimna lalbum. The sequence continues at coordinate 17,561,249 of OX439361.1, read as the reverse complement.
TTTATTGCAAGAATACAAAATTTTTAGTGCAATACTGTTTGTTAAACTTCTGAACTAACATAGAAATAAGTAATACTAACATATAATATTGATCAAAAGTTGTCTTGAAATAAATTATGGCGGACTTAATGCAACAAGACATTGTCTACCACTCAACCCAACATAAGATTTGTCAAACTCTATCTGTGTAGACAACAAAAAAACAAAACGAGGTATAATAAAACAACTACACTATTTTATAGATAACGAGCAAAGCAAAAACTTTAAGCAGCAGAAATAATTTGACAGATATAATATCAGCCACTTAAACTAACGGCATTTTAAGTAACAGAAACTCTAAGCATTATCATAAAAGTTCCATTAATAACTGTCTAGTATTTTCAAGCCGAGCTCACACAAATTGGCAAAAATTACAAAATACTTCACTTCACAATATCTACGACTAATTTATTTTCAACGTATGGAGTTGAGAGATTTACACATTTCTATAAATTAAATAATAAATCTTGAGATCAACTTTTTTGAGTGATCAATCATAAATGTCGGTGTAAAAACAGTCGTAAATCAGTTACTGTCGAAATGTCGCACATTTGTAAGAAATTAACTTAAAGTAAGTGTGGTCCCCGAAATAAAAAACTGGCACAATGCAATACAAATTCGCGCAACGGCGCGCACTGTTCCCGCGTGCCTCAAGGAGTTGTCAGCAACAGCAGGGGCCCAGCTGGGTCGAAGCCTACTGGGGCTAGGGTTATCTGAAAGGGAGCTCGAGCCCCGGTATGAAGACTAGAAGGAACGGGGTGGGTTTTTAGTCGTAAGAGTAACGGTAAAAAATTACGTTAGTTGTATGGGTGGCATTAAAAAAAGAATAAAATAAATCTTTAAGGGGAGCACTAGTTTATAATTATCAGATAAAAAATAATACGATTTGAGTTTTGTTTCCTTACGTAAACATCTATTAAAAAAGTTCACCACATGATGCTTCTTTTACTTGTCAATATATTATAATTTTCATAAATATTAGTTACGAACATTTTAAAATAGAATTTATTGCACAAGCACCAACCATTCGACTTGCAGGCGTCTTTATATCTAAATTATGTTATAAACTTGTATTAAAATTTAATATCTGTATATATGTAAATATTTGGTAATAAATAAAGGAAATGCACATAAAATACGTTAAACTATAGGTAGATATTTGATAAATATTGCTTTATTGCAAATAGGTTAATACGACATGTTTATTATAGTTACTAATAAAATGAAATACAACTATACAGGTTTAATTCTTGTTATTAAATATAAATGATGGTTGTTCTGAGCTGCATAACAAATAATATAAATATCACGCTAATCTTATAAAGGTGAAAGATTTTAAGTGTATATGTTTGTTATTCTTTCACGCTTAGATAGCTAAACGAATTTAGAAGAACACATACACGGTGAGAATGTGCCCTGGAATAGTAAATAAAATGTTTTGAACCCAATCTTCTTAGCGTATCGATGGCAAAATCAGTCAAATTCCTTGCCCAGCCCAGAAATCGGCCACGGCAATGCCGTCCGCTGATGCTGTCTTTAGGTCCCTACGTAAGCAGGTAACCGGGCACGTGGTGCAGGACGGAAGGTGAGACATCGTCTGCGGAGTGACGCCGCACAAACACTGAAGATCGGAACCATCCGAGAACCTGTGGAGATTGTCATTTTATTTTTATCCCAATAATACGTTTTCTTAGGATAATTCGATGGCCTGTTTTTTACTAAACCAACACGCCATCGAATTATCCTTGCTTGTTGGGGTTGAAATACTCGGATCATGGGGTTCGAGTACTCATAACTTGTATCTGTCGAAACGTCTTGTTGACACAGGGCTGGCTGGGTTGGGCAGAGAATAAGCATTGCTATACAGCATGAGAATGCCGCCAGTCTTTTGGGCACGTTACTAGTCGACAGCAATGTGGAAGAGTTAAGACTATAAGTATTTTTTAAAGTAAATTATTTGCGTGATCGCATCAGAAATGAAGATATCCGCTGGAGAACCAAGTTTGCCGACGTTGCTCGAAGAGTCGCCAAACTTAAGTGGCAATGGGCAGGGCACACTGCACGCAGAACAGATGGTCGATGGGGACGAAAGGTTCTGGAGTGGCGGCCACGTATCGGAAGACGCAGCGTTGGAAGGCTTCCAATAAGGTGGACCGACGACCTGGTCAGGGTCGCGGGAATCCGATGGATGCGTGACGCACAGGACCGGTCGTTGTGGCGAAGTTTGGGGGAGGCCTATGTCCAGCAGTGAACGTCTTTCGGCTGATATGATGATGATGATGATATTATTTGTAAAAATAAATAATAAATGCTTCAGCCGAGTTGCTGTGACCCGGACTAATGAGGTTGACCCAAGAGACAGGTACGTACTTGAGAAAGCCTATAATCTATGTAAATTAATTGCAGCTCAATGACTATGTAACGACATTAGGTAAGCACTATATAAGAAACTCCTTCTGATGGTGGAACGGTCCCGTGAGCACTTTGAGCTATTTTGAACTTCTACAAAAAGCTTATCTTCGAAGTAATATACTGCACTTTAAAACTATATTCTCATACTATCTATGCTTACATAATTAAGTATTTTTATTACTCGTACAAACTTTTATTTAGTTTCACCTGTCTCGATGTTTGTCTGTAATCAAATCAAATTAAATTTGACCAACTTCCCGGTTACCGATTGAGCTGAAATTTTGCATGCATGTGTAAATTATATGACAATGCAAAATTATTATGCCATGGAGCTGATCTGATGATTGAACTGGAAGGTAGCTATAGAAATTTGGTAGTTAAACGGCATAACTCCATCGTGTTTGGGCTCGTATGATTCGTCTTGACGAGTATTAATTATATAGGTAGGAATTTTCATTAAAAGCGAACCGATTGAAAAAAATCTTTCATCAATAAAAAGCTACTTACTTATTGAGTGATTGGCTATATAACTGGTTTACTTTGACGCGGCTGAAGTCACAGGCACAAAGTAGTATTGAATATATTCAAAATTAACTTTGACCATTGACTTCGCTTGCGTAAAATTAGAAAATTAATAATAATAATAATATTTTACAACTATCACACAACGCCGTCTAGTCCCAAGCTAGGCAGAAATTGTGTTTATATATCTCGAAATACATACATATTATAGATAAATTATACCCAGACACAGAACAAATGATCATGCTCATGTGCTCATCACATAAACATTTGACCTAGGTGGGGATCGAAACCACGACCTGCGGCATAGCAGTCAGGGCCACTAACCACTAAACCAACTGGCCAGTCAAACTCAGTTACTCAGTACTAAATGACGAGTACATAATACAAGGTGTAACGTTAAATGCGCAAAACCTGAAATTTATTTGATGATTCAGAATCACTTTTTAATACAGGTTACATTTTCAAAAAAATCTTCATTAAAAACTTCGACCTGTCTATTTATGAATAGGTCAAGCCATCACGTGTGCAAATCCGCTGAAATAGGTAAACAAACACAATTAGTTGTAATCCAATCTAATTTTCTCAAACACCGAATAGTAAAAGTTATTATTTCAATGCAGATACGAATTTTAAACCAACTCAAACTACTCATAAAACCTTTAATTTTTTTTTTATGTTTTTTTCTCTCACATAATTAGGCCAATTGAATTAAAAATCATTTGGGGTGTCTGAGGTTTTGCGCATTTACCGTTACACGTTGTATATTTTCTTCTTTTATGCAGGCAAAGCTACTGGTAGAATCTAGTGAATAATAAAACAAAAAGAAACTTCCACGATAGTCTGTACACACTGTAATCTGTAGTGCATGGCCATTTAGATAGAGAAATTTATAGTGCCGGTGGCATTCAGCGAGATTTGAGACAAGCCGTAGCCTAATGTGAGCGGACCACGTCGGTCTCAAGATAACAAAGTCTTATTTGTGGAAAGGCAGCCTCGATTGCTGATAACAAAATAAATAGTACTGTGTAGATGTGGCTGACAAATTAGTTCGTAGAATTCTAAAAGAGAAATGAGCGTATTAGAGGCAGTTTTAAAGTGGTACTAGTGACTGAAAAGTTGACAGAGAATCGCTTGTCTTAGTATGGTGATGTAAAGAGGACGGACAAACGCATTTTATCAAAAGAGTTTAGAGTATACATGTGAATGGACGGAGAGGGAGAGGGTGGTCGAAGAAAAGATTGCTGAATTGTGTGAGAAGTGATATGAAAGAAAAGGAAAATAGTGATAGCGTGATAGGTGACAAGACAGAATAGAAGACGTGTAACGCCAACTCCAAATAACAACAAGCAATAAGAGAAATAAAAAGGGCAGGGAAATAGCAAGGGCAGGAAGATGATGTTGACGATAGGAAGATTCTAGAAGAGTCCAGCAAAAGGTTTTGATCTGTAGTTTTTTAATATATGAGTTAAATTTCTAAACATTTGAGATATGGAAAGCATCTTTAATTTTTTTGGTTTAATTTTAAAAGCTATATTTTGAGTGATTTGATTTACATTAAACGCGACTTCAAGCAACTTTTCTTCAACGGGACCGAATTCAGTATCCTCTTTTAGTACATCAGTTAATTCAACCTTACTACGCTTAGTTCACTTTTGCACATTAACCTTTTCGGTGTTTATTGTTTGAGATAGCAAGTCGTTGAGGTTAATAAGCTCCAGCTCATCGATTTATTTATTTCCAAAGTGGCAATGCAATTCTAGGCAATCACCACTATTAATGCCTTACTAATTGGCCAATCTTTTCGCCATTGTATACGGCTTTTATCACATAGTTCAAAACTGAATCAATGGAAGCAATGTTTAAGTTCTTGGTAATTGTATAATCAGCCTTGTCATATTCTCATTGCTGGGACTTAGACCTCCTCTTCACACAAGCCCAGTGAACTAACACATGACAGATGTCACATGTCTTCGAATATTTGGTTTTAGGACAAGCCGATTTCTTTTCGATGTTTTCTTTTACCGTTTTGTGTGTAACAGTGATGAAGAAGAGATGGGTTTGAACCAACGACTGACTAACCGACCGACCGACTAGTATATCTAAACATAATGCTGTCCCCAGCGAATAATATTGCAATCGACTATTGCGATAGAACTGCTTCTAAGAGGAATTATTGTTCTAGAGGTGCGATTACACCCTGTGAATTTTTTTCACGTGATTTGTGCTATTACTTTTCGAGTTAGTCATTTTGTAATGAATTTTACTACCTGTACTATTCGCCTCTAAATAAAAACTTTTTGTATTACGAATATCATTACAATAGATTAATACTAACTCCTCACAAATTTCCCATTCCCAGTTAACTGTAATTACAAATTTGTTCAACGATCTCGCTATGTAAACCTGTTAAGAAGTTATAATCAAAAAACGTTTATTTTTTTCCTGTAAAATTAGGTGTTTTTAGTTACGATATTATTCGGGACGGCGGCGATATGTATGTGATTATATTGAACAGTGCTATCTTGCCAATATCTACCTACTCATTCAGCAATTTTAGTACAAAATCGTTTGAGACAAATATAAAGTTAGAATGTTGATCGGGATAGCTTTGACATGTCTTGCTGTCCGGCAATAAGGATCGGTCACACTGCAGGAGGGCCGTGGGTTTCATTGGGCAATTGACTATATCCATGACCTTAAGGTTTGATGAGGCTACTTGTGTAGATGTGTAATATTGATAGTGTATTGGGATATTGCATGAGGATTGGCCTTTATTTGACTAATATCATATATAGGGTTCCTTTCCATTCAGTTACTGATCCGGAACAAACTATATTCAGGTTTTGCATATACTAAAAATAATGACAATATCATTTATTTTGACATTTTGTATTTGTATAGTCTCTATGTCGATATTATTATTTTAAATTCTTATTGACATTGAATTTACATAAATTATATTGAAAATTGATAATTTCTTGAGTTTTTGTCTTTCTTATAATGTGATATTTTTGCACACTTTTTTTTTTTTTTTTTGTCGACGTGGAAAATCATCTTTGACGAAACCCGCTCTTGGGTGCAGCGGGAGGCAGTGTCAGACTCTTGCACACTTGACTGTGGTTGAAAATGACGGACAATGTTTAAAACCAGCTAATTACTATACTTATACCTACTCTAGCAAAATATTTTTTTTTTCTTTGTATCACATTTGCATGCTTTGCATTAAAGGTAGAATGTACATGGATCCTATTATAATAAACCACTTATTTTTATGCACCTACATTCTAAGCAAATAAAAATATTGTATTCTATTAAATGACTATTAAAGATCTAGGTAGATTCTTAGGCCTCACAAATGCCATAATGTCTATCCAAACTGTTGTTTGACATGCGTACCGTTTTGAAGCGTATACTTTCCAAATAACGTCAACCCGACCATTTAAGTCAACAGCCTCTGAAAGCTATTCAATACGTCAATCTTTTAAGCATGTACTCAAGTAATTTATATTCTAACAATGCGTGTACTATTCACAAAACAAGTGCATAATAATTTGGACTTTGACATTTGAAAACGAAGTAGATAATTAGAGTTTCACCGTATTTTTTTTTTACATTTATATAATCTTTTCTTATTTTGTTATGCACCTGCCATGTTATCTCTTTGCCGCCCTTCGTTGATTAGTAGAGAATATCTGAGCCATGAAGTCCGCCTTTATATTTTTTTTAATCAGATACTTAGTTATGATAAATCTGTAAAAGTATTCACATTTACATTTTCGTATATTTTACGTGATGCGTGCACAACGCACGCATTACGTAAAGTGTACGAAATTTACTTAAACGTACTTTTATAAATTAAAATTTTGTGTTACTCAGGTAAAACAAAACACAATAACAGTCTTTATTTTGTCTGTAAATCTTCTTTTTGTGTATGCTTCCTATAAACGTAACCTGTACCACTGGCATCATCAGCTCAGCCGAAAGAGGTTTATATCGTATTAGCTTTTGCTCGCAACTTCACCCGCGTCCATAAAATATAGCCTATGTCACTTAGGAATAAAGCAGCTTTCTATTGATGAAAAAAATGTAGCAATCGGACCAGTACTTTTAGAGAAAACCTCCTACAAATAAAAAACAAACTACCCCTTAATATTATTAGTTTATATGGATGGTTATCTTTGGCCGCAACGACCAATTCTACGAGGTCATCGATTATTTCTCTATTTTCAGTGCTCTTTGTAGTAAACCAAACCAAACCTTAGCATAAGTGCCGACGCGATAGTGGCGTGCCCAAAACTATTGGTTGCAAGTGTCACTGTCTCCATAACGTCATGAGATCCCGCCAGAGCTCTGTCTGCAAAGGAACTGAAGGACACAGCAACAGGAGGGGCCTAGCTGGGTCGAAGCCTGAAGCCTACTGGGGCCAGGGTTATCCGAAAGGAAACTCGAGCCCCGGTACGAAGAGGCTAGAAAATACAGGGTGGGTTTTTAGTCAGTAAGAGTCTGACACTATCTCCCGCTCCACCCAAGAGCGGGGGTTATCATCAGATGATTTTTGCCCATCGTAAAAAAAAGACAGGTGTGGTTTTAGTTATTAAAAGTTTAAAGCTACATTAGACCAACGCACGCGTGTAACAGGTCTGATTTGTACGTAGAACGACATCGTGTGGCGTTGATCAAGTGTAGCTCTACAAGTCTAGTTTCCATATAAAATGTATGAACACCGATGCGCCCAGATTATACGCACACCTTCATACACCCTCTCGCTCCACTTTAGAATGGGGGAAGTCATTGTATGATTTCCCACCTCAAAAAAAAGCTAAGTCGCGGGGTAAGCTCTGCTATTGTTTTGTTGTCTGTACTTTAACATTACCATAAACACAAAGTTACGGACAGACAATCCTTTCTGTGTATGGTCGATGTTGAAGTGATTTCACATTGTAGGACATGCAAGAGAGGGCACATAGAGTTGTCTATCAATGTAAGGATCAAGATTTCATTGTATCGTTGCAGTAGGACAAACTAAGGTTGGTGCGGAAAATCCACTTTTGATTCAAGACGTCTCGAACAAACGAAAGTTGAGGTAGTGCCGAATAAAGAATGAAAAATATTTATTTTTTATTCTACATTCGGCACCAAGCCAAAATACCTATTGGTGCCGATAAAATTGCCAAAAGAGGAATACTTCAAAATCATGTATCATAAGTGCTGAGTGTTTATTTAATTTAAAAATTTTTTTTTACGTGTGAAATCAACAAACCATTTTTCCGACTCTGGGTAGTGCGAAAGAGAGTAGCCGACTTTTACTGACTAAATCTTACTCAGTTCCTTCAGTTGCCATTTCCAACTCTTTTGAAAAATCCAAAATGGTACAGTAACCTTATTGGTAATTACAGTTTTGAGCCGTTTCGGGTCGAGGAGCTTGGGTCATGGGGTCCGAGTGCGCGTTTCCTTTTCAGGGAAATTCACGCTGGCTAGCGACTGATCGATACTTTGCGTCGCAAGAGAGCTGACGCGTTCTTCGCCCAAAGAATTAGCATTGCCATTCAACATGGCAATGCTGCCAGCCTTCTGGGCACATTTCCGGATGACAGCGATATGAAGGAGTTCTTCGACGTCTTTATATGATGACTAGCTTTCCGCCCGCAGCTTCGCCCGCGTGGACTACAGTTTATATCGCGCGGGCAGATACCCGTGCTCAGCAGTGGAATTATAGGTAGCCTATGTGTTATTCCAGTGTCTCTTCTACCTACCTACCAAATTTGATCTAAATCCATTCAGTAGTTTTTGCGTGAAAGCGTAACAGACAGACAGACAGAGTTACTTTCGCATTTATAATATTTATAGTTTGCTGCGTAGTTTGTTAAACTAGTAAGATAAATAAAAAGGTATGTTAATTGTAAAACCTTTAATGGTTAATTACCATAAAGGGACATACAACTAATTGATTACAAGCACCTATACGAAGTTGGTAACACTCCTGAAACACCTTATACCTCGATAAACTTAACAATACGAAGCCATGGTAACGAACCTTACAAATAGTTTGGTCCTTACAACACAACTAGTACAAAAGATATATGAAGCCAATTATTCCCTGTTGACTAGCTCTACACCCGTTCTAAAGATCACATGTTTCAATACGCTTTTAACTGATAAGATAAGAATTGAATATTTATTTTATATACATGTCTGAAGTACTATCGTTTTGTGCAACCTTACTAGTGGTATTAGAAATAATGGTTCTGACAGCAATTTGTAAATGTCATTGACAAATGATTGACAATATGATATGACAAAATGTTGATGGATTCTGTTTTAATATAGTACCTATTAGATACTAACTTCCAAGAGCAACCTATTTGGATAAGTTCATTATTTCAGCCTATATACGTCCACTGTTGGACATAGGCGTCTCCCATCGCAACCTTCACCAGGTCATCGGTCTACCTTGCAGGAGGCCTTCCAACGCTGCGTCTTCCGGTATGCGATCGCCACTCTAGAACCTTTACGCCTCAAAGGCCATTTGTTCTGCAAGCAATGAGCCCTGCCCATTGCCACTTAAGTTTGCAAATCTTCGTGTTATGTCGGCAACCTTGGTTCTCCTGCGCATATCTGTGCAACCTTACTAGTGGTATTAGAAATAATGGATTTAGCAGTAATTTGTAGTAAATGTAAATGATATGACAAAATGTTGGCGGATGAATTCTGTGTCCTTACGAGTTAGTACTTCTGACAGCAAACTATTTGGATAGGTTAGTTTGTATGGAACCCTCGGTGTGCGAGTCCGACTCGCAATTTACGCTCGATTTTACATTTATAAATGATATTTTTTTCGTAAATTTAAACTAGATGAGACTCCTAGCTGACTACTCTGAGAAAACACAAAAACAAACTCACGGGCCAAAATTTGCATAGATTGGTGTCTGAGATGATCTTTTGAGGAAATCACCACACAGATTTCAGTGGGCCCGTCTTAGTGTGAGTATAAATATTTGTCTCTATTCGTTTAGTTCGACTCAGTAGTAATAAAGAGCTCAACTACTTGACGAACAAAACCAAAGAAAGGACATTTGGGTACCTAGTATAAAGTACTCAAAACTGCCAGACATTATGTTAAAATTACAGAGTTAAAATTACGGTCTTTGATGAGTTTCAGTTACATAAAAATAGTGAAAAATAAAATCGGATATTGCTTATCTCTCAATTGTGATACCATGCTTATGCATATTTCTTACGACCGGATGTCATAAAAGACAACACCGACATTGCAACAGAATTCCGTAGAATTAATCTTCTGACCTTTTAGTTAAACTATGTCAAGTTATTTTATTCTTTAGATGATTGTATAAATTAAAATATTTTAGATAGTGATTAGCCCACGCATCCCTATACAAGATGACAACGTACAATTTTACATTTAGATAACATACATTATCTTAATCACTCTCCCATTTAAATAAATCAGAATTTAAATAAATGACATAAATAATAATATAAATTAGAATTAACGAGGTACAACACTAATATATCAATTTTCTATACGCCTTCTCTTGTCGTGTAGGCTGGCTAATACAAGCCGTTTAAAAAAAGATACATTGTATGCCCAAAATTAGTTTGCCTCAACTTTCAAAAGTTTATAATATGTTGTTTCATATATGTATAATAGCTTTCATACAACATTAGTTTTAGTACCTATATGCGAAACCCGAAACACGTAATTTTATGTAAAGAACCTATGTACAAAATTTCATAACTGTATCATGAAAAATCACAATGTTATAAGCTTGTTATATTACCTGTTTGGCCACATAAATACATACTCACCGGGCCATCCGAGGGGTTGTTTTGCACTTGCACCCAGCTGTTTGCTAGCGTCTAATGCCCAATATGACCTGCCGTAACCTGTGTTGTACTTAGTGTCAATCGACAGTTCGAGGGTTATCCATTATTGACGCCACACCCTGTATACTCAGGTCTGCAGACTCTTGAAGCTGTAAAAAAATCAAACTAGTAAGTCAACAAGAAATAAAGAAACCTCGCTTTATGTAGCAAAAAACGTACATTTCGACAATCTCGAGGAAATCAAAATTCATAATATAGAGTACTTTCCACTAACCCAGAATTTTGAAAGGCATAGAGCAAGGTCTTATATCACAAGCATAGAATAAATCTGAAAACTGTAAATTTGTAGTTAAGGCACAAACAAAAAAAAAAGCAAAACGGTAAAATCTTCTGAGACTTCATTGCGGTAATGAACTATTTTCATAGCTAAGCCAGCAGCGACATCTCAGGGCACGAGTCCGACTCACATTTGCGCACTTTTTTTGGATTCAAGTCGGTTATATTTTTTTTCTGTCTCCGATCTTACTATATCTACAAAATAAACGTATCACGTGAATATGTCAACCAGTTACATTTTAGTCCAACAACTTAATTATTAACATAAAAATTTAGATTAATTTGAACACACCATAACTCAAACAGATTTAGTGAAGATCATGCAAATATTTCCATCGAAATATTGTCGGAAGATTAATTTTACTCTTCCTTTAAAAATATTTAGATTAATTTAAATTTACCATAACTTTAATTTATTACTTCCAATAATCTATATAAACGATTGGAACATTGTTAAATTAGCTATTTCCCAAATTAAGTGTAGTGTCCGAGTGTCGGTTCGTTTTGTGTCGCTCGTTAGTGTCAGACACTGATGTATCCACAATATTTAAGTTGTAAACAGTCGTTGACACCCACGGGATATAATTCAGGTATGTGGCCCGATTTCGTTGGAGTGATGGAGCCAATGTTCAGTCTCAACTTAATTAAAAATATTACGTTTATTTATAACTTCCTAATAGCTACTCGTACAACGCAGGGGGTCATTAAGTCAAGAGTAAATAGGTTACTTAGGTTTTACCTAGAAGTAACCTAGAAGTAAATACATAGGTTACTTCTAGGTTTTACTTAAAAACTCTTTGTTTGAAAGACTTATAACGGCTTTCTACCGCAAAAAGCAACTAAAGGAACAAAACCTACAATTTATTAAATGAACAATTGTTTTTACCAATATAAATTAACACCTGACTTAAACTGCTAACTTAAATTGAACAAACATCCTTCCTACAATTTTATGTCTATTCTAGCGATTCGCCCCAGCTTTGCACGGGTTTTAGAAATATTAAAATTCATAATATATTATTATAGTAGAGAAAAACCGAAAATGAAAGGCAAAAATGACCAAGCGACATTGAGTGAACTTTACAGGAGAGTGATTAAAATTAAAATATTTAGAAAAAAAAATTTGTTAAAATTACGAAAAAGTCGAATTTAGGTATTATTTCCATTAAGGTAATAATAATTAAATCCGACTTTTTTTTAACTAACATTTTTTTCTAAAAATTTTAGCTTTAAATCTCTCCTGTAAAGTTTACTCAATGTCGCTTAGTAACTTTTGCCTTTCAAGCGTCGACATGTATTAGTGGTCTATTGGTGAAAACTACGTAATAATAAAATAAGTTTAGGAGTTTTGAGTTTATCTTGATCATATATACAGACAGACGTGGTAGGGACTTCCTTTTATAATATGTAAGGAAGTCTAAGTTCGCTATCAAAAAAAAAAACATCACAAAAAAACAATGTCGATAAATCTCACAGTAACCAAGGTTTCTAGCCCTCCTACACATAAAGACTTACAATTTACTATATTAGTTTTAATTGCCCACTCTCTCAGAACCGACTGACGGGCTGCAGTTAGCTACATTGTTGCTAATGTGAAATGTGTTTGACTGGCCTGTTGGTCTAGTGGTTAGTGACCCTGACTGCTATGCCGGAGGTCGTGGGTTCGATTCCCACCCAGGACAAATGTTTGTGTGATGAGCATAATCGTTTGTTCTGTGTCTGGGTGTAATTTATCTATAATATGTATGTATTTAGAAATATATAAGTATGTTTATCAGTTGTCTAGTATCCATAACACAAGCTCTGCTTAGCTTGGGACTAGACGGCGCTGTGTGACGGTTGTGGAATATAAATATATATATTAATGTCCTCAGGATTTCACTTACCGTATCTGAATCGTTAGGAACTAAGGTAACTGTTGAACCACGGAAGCATACATAAATGGAATGTCAATTGTCTGCAAGCTTCATCGCAAAAATCATCGTGGCCCTGGTTAAAAGGTCAACTGAAAGAACACGGTTGATTATTAGTCAGTAAAAGTCTGACAGTCTCTCTTGTTCCACCAAAAAAGTTATTTGATTATTTCCCACTCTGAAAATTAATTGTCATCTTTATTGAGTGTAACGATAACAGATGAGAGTTATTTTCTAATGTTCCATTAAAAAAAAAAACAAAACATAATTATTACTGTAATAGCCCACGCCTGATCACTACCAAGTACTAGTTGATTTTGGAGTCGTGATATTCCCTACCAAAACCCTAAAAAAAAAACGACCCTATAAAAAAAGTTTTATTTTATTTTTAGTTACTGGCGTACTGATGTTCTATTGCAGAGATGCAAGGTAATTACCACCCATTCGGAATTAGTCAAAATAACTTTGATTAAATTATTAAAATAAATTAAAAAGAAAGGAAGAAAATTGCGTTTATTTAAAAAACGGAAACACCTTAAAATTAAACAAAAAGTACACTGAGTTAATGCCAAAAGAACCTCAGCTCAGCAATATGCCAAATAGTAACATCATCTGACGCTGTTTTTCAGCTACAACCCATAAGTGCCACATGCAAAAAATGTTTAGTGTGCATCTATCATTCCATCTACTAACTATTCTTTGTCTAAATAAGCGTATCCGTTTTTATAGAGGACTTTCGTGATCAGTATTATTATCAGATGAAAGGTACTTTATATGAGAAACCTATAGAAAATATGAGATTTTTAAAAGATAATCCTTGGCTTAAGATCTTATGGGTCTGGTCCTTTAAGTGCTATTGGAATATAAGTAGGTTACTCAGTGAAGGACTTCCTACTAAAGTAAGTCTTATTGACGAAGTGGAATTTAAAATGTAAGTTAGCCAGTATATATATAGAAGCAGTTATAAGCTGCTTTTGATTAATCTTAACTTAAGAAATCTGTCTTATATTTATAAATAAGTTACTATTTTACCTTGTGCATTTTGTTATTAAAAATCATGAATTCAATCAATAAATCAATCATTTACTCATGTACGGAGGTCACACAGAATTTTCCCGCGCGCCTCATGGAGTCGTCAGCGACAGGAGGGGCCCAGATGGATCGAAGCCTACTTGGGCCAGGGTTATCCGAAACGAACTCGAGCCCCGGTATGAAGGGTAGAAGGAACGTGGTGGGGAGTTCATACAGATTTTTTTTTGAAAAAAGAACGGAATGATACCTATTAATATTTTTATAGGTTTTAAAAGTACCTAATCTTCGTTCCTTTCTAAGTACTGTCATTGACTGAAGCAGTTGTCCCAATCTTCTTTACAGATCTTCTTCACGCCTTTTTCAAGCGTATTCCTCTAAATTGATTCTTTTTTATTGGTAAGATACCATAGTCAGAAGATACCAGGTGATGATTGTAAGAACGATGCGTCAGTAATGCACACCTTCGAAACCTGGTGGAGTAAACTTTGTCGTGGTGAATGAGGATCCTGCCTCTTGGGTGCTGCTGTTTAACATTATCCTCAACTGGCTTTCGGTATTCTTCTTCTTCTTAGCGTATCGATGACAAAACTAGTTAAATTCCTTGCATGGCCCAGAATTCGGCCACGGCAATGCCGTTCGCTGATGCTGTCATTAGGTCTCTACATGAGCAGGTAACAGGGTACATGATGCAGGACGGAAGGTGAGACATGGTCTGTGGAGAGATGCCGCAGAGACATTGAAGATCGGAACCATCCGGGAACCCCCACCTGAAGAGATTGTATTGTTGTATTACGCTATTTAAAGATATCCTCGCTCAAATTATAAAAGACAGCTCTTGAAAAACAACTACCATTTCTCCCAACAACCAACTCTTCAAATACCTAACACATTTTATGTTTTATTTTCAGCCCAGCGTCGAAGATTACTCTCAACAAAAAAGGATGTACCGCCAAGCAGCATTTAAGCCAGCACGCATGATCGGCACTTATTTCCATCCGGCTAAGTGCAATTATTGCCTGTGATATAGTTATTTTGATTGGACCTCTTAGCATAGTTTCGCTCTGAGACGCCTCATCTTCAGATCTAGAAAAACGTGGCAAAAAAGATTGCGCGGGTATGGTTCCTTACACGGTTTTCTGAGATATTCAAGAATCTTATACAGAAGCTGTTAAGAAGTTTCCGATGAACAGAAACAAAATAAAAAACTATCAAAAATAAACGTACTAGACGTTTTGGGAACACATTTTATTGTATGTACAGCTAAGGAGTGGAATCCCTTGCCGGAGTCTGTGTTTCTTGATAGCCACAACATAGTTGTCTTTAAGTTTGGACACGCCACATTTATAGTGGTAAATCCCCTCTTTGAAGAGAGGCTTACCTTTTTTTTTGGCAGGTAATAATCTTCCGAATGCCGATCCCCTTGAGCGGAGCGGGAGATAGTGTCAGACTCTTACTGACTAAAAAAACCGACCCCGTTTCTTCTTGCTTTTCATACCGGGGCTGAGCTACCTTTCGGAGCTAAACCTGGCCCCAGTAGGGTTCGACCCAGCTGGGTCCCTGCTGTTGCTGACAACTCCTTGAGGCGCGCGGGAACAATGCGCGCCGTCGACGACTTGAGCTCGGTCCGGACGGTTACCGGACGGATTCCTAAAACCAGGTTTAAAAGTAACTCAACGGCAATGCATCTGACTGTCCGTCGTCATACCTTTCAACAGATTGCACTTAAGCTTTTAAGTATTTAATGGTAATATAAAGATAAATAGAAATTATATAGAGATCTTGAGCAAAAGTACAGCTTTTTCTGTCCTTTGAAGTTTTAAAATTATTGTCGTGATGACCCAGTGGTTAAAGCACACGTCTCTCTTGCAATAGGGGTTCTAAACCGAACAAGTACCAATGAATTTTTGTGTCAGACTGTTACCGACTGAAACCATACCTGTATTCTTCAGTTGCTCTTGGGTACTAAGACCTCGGGTTTCCTTTTTAGAAATTCCCTTCGGCCTCAGCGCGGACCCACCCCTACAGTTTTGCTGACAATATCTTTGAAAATCGTTATTCTAATCAACCCTAATGACATTTCTAATTAAGAAGTAATTAATATGCTACATACGGATAACCCATTACCACTTTAGTTTGGCGATTCTTCGGGCTATGTTGGCTTAGTTCTCCTGCGAATACCTTCAAATGGTGGGCAGGGCACATTACTCGTAGAATGGATGGTCCATGGGGCCGAAAGGTTCTGGGGTGGCAACCGCGCACTGGAAGGCGCAACTTTGGTAGGCCTCCCACAAGGTAGGCCGACGACGATGACGTGAGAGTCGCGAGAATGCGGTGGATATGGCACGCACAAGATCGGTCGTTGTGGCGACACTTGGGGAGGTCTATGTCCAAAAGTAGCCATCTTTCGGCTGAAATGATGATGATGATACGGATAGCCAATACGGACATCGCTGGTCGCGCCGCCATGGTACCCGGTGAAAAATAGCCCTAAGAGTTGAAGAAGATCTCACACTATCACAGCGTAATGTCACGTACGTTCCCTAATTTGTATTGTCCGTCGTCCGAGGACCGTTGTCATCCCGTTCCGGAACAAGTCGTGAGAACGGTCAGTGTTGTCTTAGAGCCGTGTGCACATCGTGTTGGCACTGTCCATAAGACGCTTGTAGGGATGGTGTAAACGAAACGCTGAAGCGATTTTAGAATAGGGTATACTTAGAAACGAGTCTTTCATGAATCCCCAAGCGACCACCGGTGGCCGCGCATCTATTGTCTTACTATTGTGTCTCTAATTGACGGTATCTGAAGGGTTAAAATACACGGCTCGCGGACGGCGAGCCATGGGTAGCTCGCTGTCCGATCGTCGAAGCCTACCGGGGTCGGGGTTATTCGAAAGGAAACTAGAGCCCCGGTATGAAGGCAAGAAGGAACGGCGCGGGGTTTTTAGTCAGTAAGACTCTGACACTGTCTCCCGCTCCACCCAAGAGCGGGTTTCGTCAATGATGATTTTCCCCGTCGAAAGAAAAAAAAAAAAAAAAAAGGGTTAAAATACAGGCCACTTTTTTTTTGGTAGGCTCTCGCTTGGCCAATAACTCACCTGATAAGGAAACGTAGTGGTTGAAGCTAGAGTACGTGTACCTTGAAGTTACTTCTCTAATTCTTGACTTAAAAATCCTAGGAGCATTTCACTTCTTAGCTGTCCGCACAATGAATGTCCTCCCAAAATGTTGTGTGTTTATAGCCATCACGTACGCTTGCATGGTGGTGCATCTCCGTAAGTCTGATTGTGCGATGATAGAACGAGTTTGAATGCTGTTCTTCAACTGATGCGTAGCATCCCAGTTTTTTGGTAGAAAATCATCAAATAACTTCTCCCGCACTGAGTGGAGTGACAAGCATGTCAGACTTTTACTGACTAATACTAATCTGTCTTCATTTAATTGCTCTTTGCGTTCTAAGTACGCGTAGAATGTTCTTAAGTTAAGTACGTAGATTGACGGCTTTAAACTGCCTGGCTGGGACAGATTTAATACGAAAAGCTATGGACTATTTCTCAGCAATCGCTGGCCTCTTCCAAACAGTGGTAAATCCCTATGTGCGTGGGAGAGGGCTATATCTTATAGTGGGTTGTGATAAGTTGAGTTAACTAATGTACACAAAGGAAGTGTCCAACTTTGGTGACCGCACCAAGCTTGTCTTCTAGATGTGTTCAATTGAGAGCCAATCAGCACTACTTAAAAATTTTAAAATGGTGTTATTATAAGTTACTGTTTGTGACCGTTCTAATAGGAATTAAAAACAAATAAATCTGATAAGAATTTTGAAGCTAGCGAAACTCCTAACAGAAAAATGATACCTAATTGGAATTTCCTATTTTTTAGTACATCCCTATAAAAACTCAGTTTAAAATATTCTTTCATTAATAGAAAGTTATACTATCGCTAAATGTATTTTTATCTAGGCATGTGTTTCCTGAGTTTATGTGGATAATATTAACTGGAAAATAAAGAAATAATAATAATAATGGCTTGATAAACTAAATTTTCTGTCTTTTTTGTTTTTGCCAAAAACGTACGGTTCATGTTTTTTAGTATGAGCCTAAATCTTCACCCCGCACCCGATCCACACTTGGGCCACACGCGCTGTCTGTTTGTCCGACGCGTTGACGGTTCGCCTGTTGACATACAAGGTCGTCGCCCCCCCTTCCGGCTCTGTTCGCAAATATTCACGGCAAACATTATGAAACCGGACGGTTCTATACACCTCGACTATCCTCTTTGTATGTTTGGGATGAGCACCAAAAGGCTATAGTCTAGATTTTTTTTTGTTTGCTGTCAAAGGGGAAATTGAAGAACCCCCCCCTTACATTATTATTATTATTTCAGTAAACAACGTTATGGGAACATATTCATTGTGCATACAGCTAACGAGTGGAATTCCCTGCTGGAATCTCTGTTTTCTGATAGCTACTACCTGGGGGACTTCAAAAGTGACTAAATTACTTCTAGGCAAGCGTCTTCAACTACATCATCACATACCATCAGGTGAGATAGTGTACAAGGACCTAATAAAAAAATTACTAATAAAAAAAAAATTAAGATAACTAGAAACCATATAGAGACCATGGTTATCTACGACACGAGACTTCACGAAAGTGTGTTGGCGCAAAATTTAATATTTCGTTTTTGATTCTACATTCGGCACCAAGCCAAAATAATTATTGGTGCCGATAGAGGTAAACTATTTGTCAGCAAATTAAAATGAGATTAATATTTCTATATTTACATAAGTGATCAGAAATTCTGGTGCCGTTCTTCCAATCCTTGCTGTAGTGGCAGAATCGTATTTTGTTCCAAAAATGTTGCAATAATCGTAAAATGTATTCTATCAAAACAACGAATGCCCGTATGACCCAGCGCGACCATCTAGCTAGATGACTCATATTAATTTATTCATTTCGAAAGTCAAGTTAAAAAGTACACCTACCCACAAAATAGATAGGTACAGAAGTAAATCTCATGTATGTTCTTCACTTTTTATACCTACGCTGGGTGATCGCGTTGGGTCTGCGCGTTGCGCCGAACTGGACGAGTGCGACTGGGCGATCGAGCCGAGATATCGAGTCCGTGAGCGGTGTCTATGTGTGCGTTACTCTAGCGCGCTTTGTACGCAGATGGTCTTCTGTACCCATCTATTTTGTGACCTAACAGTCATTGCTATTTTTAACCACACGAAAAAATACATCTCACAATAATGCACGTCTCAAATGATTCAGGAAACATAAATCAACAAAATGTCATTTTTTAAACTTAAAAAAGTTCCGTATTTTAATATTTTATGTGACATTTTTATTATATTATTAATGTGAAATAGTGTGCATTGGCTACTCTTTGCTGTCAATTATATTATTTTAATTGAATTCAATCGTGAGAAAATGATTAGAAAGGTCAGATTATTAATTTCTTCTTGATAGGAGAATATTTGATAAATTATAATGTATTGTTTCCGCCTGCGGCTCTAGCTGTAGTGAATTAATTTTTGATTTCGAGTGGGTATCGATTTACCTACACTTACGATTTTCATTATTTATTTATTTGATACTTTATGTATACAAAGGTACAGAGGAGGACTTGATGCCTGCATTAGTCTTTTATGAGGTTTTACAAACTATAGGAAGTAATGCAAATCGTATATTATACAAGCTATCAGCGCGTTTCCTCCAAAGAGATGTCAACAAAAGTAAAAAAGCTCAATAAAACCGTTTCAAAGGGCGACCGTGAGTTAACCCTAGAAATCCAAAAGCAACTAAAGAAACACATGTGGGTTTTAGTCAGTAGGTAATAGTTTGACTCTCCATCATCATCATCATACCAGCCGAAAGACGTCCACTGTTGGACATAGGCCTAGCCATGGTCACGCATCCTTCGGATTTCCGCGACCCTGACTAGGTCATAGGTACACCTTGTTGTTCACTCTCTCAGCTCAGTAAAAAAAATGACCTCAATTACATAATATATGTACCTACTTATAATAATAGTCATTCTTTGGTAGCATATTAATAATACAATATGTGAAACCTCGGACTCCAGAACTAGCCGTCCCAAATTTTATTTTAAACCATTTTAAACTTACTATTGTTGAAAAAAATTTTTTTTTCTTTTCAGCCTATTCTGTCCCAATCCTGAGCAAAAGCCTCCCTCTCCTTCCATCTCTCGTGCATAATAATAATACATTATAAATAATTAAAATACCAATATAAAAATTAAGTATCTAAATCGTACTGTGTGTGTAGCGTCCATACTTGCAAGAAACATCTACTAATGAATGTAGAGATACCTATTTACAAAAATATAAATTTATGTTCGCAGTCACAAACACAGACAGAATATAATCCTAGATTAGGCTACGTATTCACAGATAATCATAAAATGATCATTTAAAATCATTTCAAGTCTTCAGAAGAAATAATAAACTTAGATTTTACGGTAATGTTTTGCACTCCCACGCTTATGGAGTCACGCTAGAGGCTAAGTTCACCATTTTGAATTTAATAATATTATAAGTTTGGCGAGATGAGTCAGAGAATCGGTATCACAGATATTGTGGGACTAGTCATCGTTAGTTTTGGTAGGGGATTTAGATATTGCAAAAATCAAAGCATTTATTTCAAATAGACCATTTGCAGGCACTTTTGAATAGTCAAATGTCGGTCAGTCCAAGAAAAATTAAGCTAAATTGCACGTTCCAAAGCGAAGAATTTAAAAGACGACACAAATTGATTGATTTATTTAGGTACATTTAAAAAGTACTTAACTACAATTACACTAACTAAATAACTATATACAATAGATTAAAAATAAAAGAAACATAATAAAACCCTACGCTAATTGAAACTACCTAAAATATGGGGTCAAAAAACCCTTCCACATCGCTGTCGACTGGTAATGTGCCCAAAAGACTGGCGGCATTGCCACGCTGTATGGCAATGCCGCCAGTCTTTTCAGTTTATCCTCTGTTCAAGGTAAAAGCCAGCCTTTTGATCACGCGACGTGTCAACTAGACGTTTCGATAGATCTTTAAATCAATAAATTTAATGTAAATAAATTAATTAGGTATTTATTTATTACTAGTTGACCACTTCGTACCAAATAATTAAGCTAAACTGTCAAAGGATAACGCGATCTACCGGTACTTATTACTTTTTTTTTTGTCGCCGGGTAAAATGATCTTATGACAAAACCCGTTCTTGGGTGGAGCGGGAGATAGTGTCAGACTCTTACTGACTAAAAACCCCGCGCCGTTCCTTCTAGCCTTCATACCGGGGCACGAGCTCCCTTTCGGACAACCCTGTCCCCAGTAAGCTTCGACCCATCTGGGCCGCTCCTGCTGCTGACAACTCCTTGAGGCGCGCGGTAACAGTGCGCGCCGTCGACGTCTTGGACTCGGTCTATTACCGGACGATCGGACAGCGAGCTACCCATGGCTCGCCGTCCGCGAGGCCGCGTCTACGGTGGCCGGAAATCGGGATCCCGGCGACGGCGGCGAGGGCGCCGTAGCCTGATGCGGTCGGCCTCCTCCTTTGCAAGCATTACTGCTTCGCAGAAGGAGGCGACCGCCTGCCATTCCTCCTCGCTCCGGACCATGGCCTCGACCAGGGCCCGGCGCGAGAGGTCTCCGCTGCCGATCGCGAGGGCAAGGCAATGCTCCGCCCAGGTACCGGTATTATCTGGAATCTTTAAGTCGAGAGTGAATAGGTTTCTTCTAGGTAAGCACGTTTCATCCTTCATCCATCAGGTGAGATAGCGGTCAAGCGCGAACCTATGAACAATAAAAAAAAAATAGCAGAATCAACAAATTCAGTTCTAAATGACATTTTAATTAGAGATGGCGTTGTATTCGAATTTTTTTTTTTTGTGAAAGTTTTACATATTTTCTCAATGTTTAAACCTGCTTTGGACTATCATAAATATTTTAAGATAAACGTAAGCCAAAAACACTTTTACATGTTACCTTTTTCGTCAATTTAAATTAGATGTCTTCCTTGGGAATTGGAAAGAAGTGGCTCAAAACCGGGAACATTGGAAGGAGTGGAGGGAGGCCTTTGCCCAGCAGTGGGACAATATGGGCTAGATATAATAATAATAATAATAAAATTAGATGGAGCCGGTGTATCCTGACATCCTGACTACCCCGAGAAGAAATACCGAAACAAATTCAGTAGTGAATATTTAAACATCGATTTTTATTTTTAGTGTGTTTTTCTTTTTCGTAAAACTTAATTTTGTTTTATTTTTTTTACAAAATAATAAATTCCCCCAAAACATCAAAGAAACAGCACCAATGCATGCACCTTAATTAACTTTATTACCATAACAATTCATATAAGGCCTACCAACTATAATAATTCAATCATTATCTGACCCAAAAATCATCCAAAAGATAAATGGGTTCACAAGACATTTTTCAAAAATACTTAATTGCGTGCACCTCTTAATTTAGGCTACTAACACACGATAATAACTGCTTACTTTAATAAATAAGTAAATCATTTTAACGATAGACACTGGACATAGAGAATAGACTGAACAATTTCAACGCACAACATTGACCGCTCTATAGAAAGAGACAAAGTAAATGTGCAACCATTACCTGTCTCTTTTCTGTAAGTTCCTGTTGCGAAAGTAATACTGCAAGTCTCTGACGTGGGCTTCAGGATTGTTTAAGAATGTCATGGCTGGCCTTGGAACGCAAAAGGCAAATTATAGAGTCACTAAGACTAACACCATTATACCATGTTTAAGGCAAATAAAGTCTGATACTCCAGATTTAGAGAAGTACTTCTCAGCCTTAGAAAAAAATCACGTGGCTTAAAAAGAATTCTAGAAAAAGGCAACAGCTTTATCTCTCTCTCTTTTTGTGTATATTTATTTCATTCTCACACTTAAACAATGTTGAAACATCAAATTACAATCTCATTTCGTCGACAATCATTCTGAAGACTATGTCAAAGTGCAAAGACATTTTCGTACAGTTTGATGTTTAGTCTGAAAGATACAGTCAGACAAATTGACACTCTTCGAGGCCGTGCCACGAGCTCTTAACATGGTCTTTTTGACGATCTAAATTGATCTGTTAAAGGAATGAACTATGTAACGTGTATAGATCCATGCCTCTTTCTCGCTCGCACGCTTGACATTTTAACACGGCCCTAAATAGGAAAGGCTCAGTCCATTCTCTTTGTCTATTTTTCTAACAAAGTGCGCATATAAACTACCCTCATTAATTACGTCCTCGTAGGCTCGTTAATTAGGGCCACGTGAGATTTTAATTAAGTATTTACGTCATAAGTATTGCGTCAGAAAGCTTTATAATATCACTCGTTGATGTGACTTGAATACCTTAAATATTTGAGGTTAGTATAGCTAATTACTTGAATTTGGGGCAGTTAATTAACTGAATTAATCTAAGAAATAATAAACCGTTATTAGTTGTTATGCTATCTTAATCTTTTCAGTTTTAAATTATAAAAAAGTATTGTGTTAAAGATGAGTAATATTATTTTTTTATTAAATTAGTATAATCAGCCTTTTAATGTTCCCACTGCTGGGATATAGGTCTCTGCTCTAAGTGTGGGAATGGCCATAATCCACCACGCGGGCCCAGTGCGGATTGATGGATGTCACATATCTTCGAATTCCATATTCGAAGACATGCCGGTTTTCCTACGATATTTTTCTTTATCGTTTTAAGCGCAATGGAGATGACATAAATTACACAAGTAACGTGTCTGACTGAATTTGAACCCGCGACCTACAAACTCGTAAGTCGGGGTCGTTACCACTTGGCCAACAGTTCTCTCTCTTAATTGCTCGTCCTAAATGAAATTACTAGATAAAATAAGATATTTATTTTGCAACTTCTTCTCCTTAGCGTGTCGATGGCATTTTTTTATAAAGTTTCTTGCCAGTCAGTCAGGTCAAGGACGTTCCTTCAGTTGTCCATTGCGTTTTAGGGCCATAGACACTCTTTCAAACGTTTCCACAGCTCTAGAAGACATCAGCCCTCCTAGGGCCCTCAAATTTTGCTGACAACTTTTTGAGGCGCGTAGAACACTATGCTCCACTGACTCAAGTCTGACGGCTTAGCCAACTGAAAACTTCAAATGTATGGGAATGACGTCATCTCAATGCTCAGCCAGAACAAAGGAATTCGAGGCGTTGCCGAATCGAGGAGACCGACGAAACAGAATCGAAACGAAGCGGTCGTAACTTGGCCAGGCCTGCTAGTCTTCATCGGACGGCAAACATCTAGGCTTACTACTCGTATTATCTAGTAGTTACTCGAGATGACTCACTGTCCATAAGATATCACATCAACAAGATCTCAAAACGGTTAGAAAACCCGTCTAGATCGTTGTATATGTCACAGTTGATACTGTTAGTTGGTCAAAACAACTTTTAACCGCATATAATAAAAAGCATTTAATTCTACGATAATACGATTATTATTGATTATGATAATACGATTATGATCGATATCGACGATGTTTGTTCTGGCAAATCTCCAAAATGGCTGCACCGATTTTGACAGCAATTTCACTGGTAGATAACTGATTTAAAAAAAAATGACTAAGGTCACTTTGATTTTAGAAAAATAAATTAAAAGCCAGTCGATAATTAAAGATCTTTTAAACAGTTAAAAGTTCTTAAAAATACTAGGTTTTACTGTGACCAACTAAAATAAAACTGATTATTTGAAAAGATTTGAGTTTAAATAAATAAAAGATTCCTTTTTTATAATAGTACAAACGCAATTTTAACTTAGTAAAAGTTTTGCCTAAATCCAGTCATAATTAGTTTTTACTAATTAACAGTAGTGGCAGTAACATACGTATAATCTATATTTGTTTATCTAGTTGAATCTAGATATAAAATATGCCTAGGTCGTAATAGGAATGGAGCTGGGTATGATGTCCATGTCCATATATAAATTACTTGTGTGGTCTGATAAATATACTTATAAGATTGTGCTAAGGCTATTTGTTTATTTACTTTCAAAGACAAGCTTCCCATATAGAAAGAGGATGTATGGAACATTCAATAGGTTTAAGTTTTTCAATATTGACGTCCTGTGCTTAAGGTTGTGCATCATGACTCACATTTTCACTGTTTTTCATACAACCGCTCATAACTGAGTATGACGTTATTACACATTTACACGTTATACATATTTTGGAAACACAGTATCTTGTGGTTTCTAAAGAAACCAATTTCTAAATTTGTGTAAAACTAATCCAGTAAAAACCTCTGATAATGTCCTATTTTGTATGAACTTTGACACTTCATAATTTGCCTAAAAATTAAAAAAGTCAAAAAAGTAATCCTCTAGAGACCTTGCAAATTTTATTAAGATTCTAAATGACGACAACTTTTTCCAAAAACTTTTAAGGGTTTAAAAAAAACAGCTATTTCCTGGAGCAAGTTTTGTGAAATTTTCGAGTAAATCTCGGAATTACCGAATACTGACAGACTTTTCAGGCGTTATCTCTCTTTTTTTGCGTTGTTTACGTCAAACATCACGTTGGATTGCATTAAATGAAGTAAAAAGCTTTTAAACCATTTTCGATGTTTACGATAATCGAGTGGAGAAGGACCCTCTTAAGTTTTTTAATTTTAAGGCAATTATGAAGTGTCAAAGTTCATACAAAACAGAACATTTTCAGAGGTTTTTACTGGATTAGTTTTACACAAATTTAGAAATTGGTTTCTTTAGAAACCTAGATAATACTCGTATCCACAAGATACTGTGTTTCCAAAATATCTAATGAAAAATGTGTAATAACGTCATAATCAGTTATGAGCGGTTGTATGAAAAACAGTGAAAATGTGAGTCATGATGCACCACCTTAAGGTATTTTCTATTTATTTATTTATATGTTTAAAAATAAAAGAAAAGTAGAAGGAAACAGAAGAATAGTATAAAGGTGATGCTTATTTCTAAAGAAATCTCTTCCAGTATACCTGCGAGAGGAAAGTTGAAGAAAAAAAGAGAAGTAAACACCGTGTGTAGAGGAAAATTTAATTTTTTATTTTTTTTTAATTCTATCCTTAGTTTAGTAGTTTTCTTTGAACATTTTTCTTCTTTACGTGGACATAGCCGCTGCCAGCAGCTAAAATTTTGTGTTGTATGTTTTTGTTACTCTTTCACGCTCAAACAGCAGAACAATTTTGACTGAATTTTAGCCCACTAGGACTCGGGAATATAGCATAGGATTATTTTTACCCCAGGGATATAATATTACCTCGGATTCACTTTTGCCATTACGCAGGCTAGCAGCTAGCTAGTGTAAATATTAAAAACAGGTATCTAGTTTACTTAAAGTACGTCGTATACATATTTGTAAGGTAACCAAATGAAACACAACTGTAAAAATAACACTTAAATAAATACAAAATTTACATAAACAAATAATTCTGATCAAAAGATATCAAGCTACTTAAATACAAACTACGAAAGTATATTTTTTTGATCCTGTGTCACATAATCTTATACTATTTAAAACTACAAAACACACTAAAAATAAATAAAATACTTATAGTGCCTGTACAATAAAAAATAAATACTAATACTTAGTACTTGTACTATAAAAAATACTTATAGTACTTGTTTATAAAAATACTAGTAGGTATATAAAAGTACTGTCACGGCTTACAAGTTGTAAGACTTAAAAAAATCTCAATGATCAACTCTATAAAACTTTATAGCGAAAATGATATGAATACAGATATTCTAATTAAAAATTATATTGTGTTAATTATAAAGGTCCAATATGTGGTCAATGTACCGAGTTTTAATATTTCTACAATTTATAAATATACCAAGCGAAACACGTTTATCTAAATAAACAACATAATAAATTGTATAATAGAAGTAGATACTACTTATAGCGAAAATCATACAGATATTCTAATTAAAAATTATATTGTGTTAATTATAAAGGTCCAATATGTGGTCAATGTACCGAGTTTTATATTTCTACAATTTATAAATATACCAAGCGAAACACGTTTATCTAAATAAACAACATAATAAATTGTATAATAGAAGTAGATACTACTGAATCGATTTTAGTTATTTTTGAAATGAGTTTTTTTTTTCTTATTTAGCATAAAAATAAAATCTATACAGGGTTATTTGTAAAACACTGGCAACCTCTCAGGACTATGTTACTACCATCGTACAACAATTTTTGTTATATGACATTTAAAAATTTATCATAATTTTAGTTCATCAGATTTTCATGCCGCAATAAAATTATTTAAATTGAACGTTCTAAATATAACGAAGCAAGCGATAGTAAGCATTTGGCACCAATTCTAAACGAAATCTATATCTTAACTAATATTATAAAAAGGTAAAGTTTGTTTTTATGTTTCTTTGTTTGTAGGAGGTATTTAATTTCTGAAAGTACTGGTCCGATTGCTGAAATTATTTCACCGATAGAAAGCCGCTCTATTCCTGAGTGACCGGCTATATTTTATGTCCATGGGTGAAGCCGCGGGCAAATGCTAGTGAATAACAAAGACTGTCATTATTATTATAATTTTTCAAATGTACCATCAAAATAGGTTTAAGAGATATCTAAGTTTTTATAAAAACACACTTGCAAACGAAGTTGCAAGCAAAATAGATACTATTAAATATATAAAAAGTAAAGTAAGTAGGCAAAGACGACAATCACAAACGTGTGTTAGGGTGGCCATGATTCAAGAAAAGTGTACGGACAGGTCCGAATAGGAATCCTAATTAACCGGTTCAAACAAAGTGATACAATCTGCAGTGATACTTGTTCACTAACTACGTAATGATACCTGTAATTCTTTGCGAGAAAATTATTCTCTAGATATGTAACTAGGTACTCTACATAATGCTGTGACAAAGTTTTTGAAATAAAGGTTGACTTACAGTGTTTTTGTTTTTGAATAACTTTTTTACAAGTGTTCATTCTTTTATTAGACAAATAAATAACTATAATAACAGTAATAATAAAAAATAAACCTTTTTATAAAAAAAAAAATAACTAACTTCACAAAAAAATTGAATTGAATGATGGAGTTCCCTCGATTTCGCCAAGATTCCACCGTTAGGTCCCAATTTAGTGACTATTGGACCATTTGGAAAATATGCCCTTTTTAACAAAAAAATAATTTTTCAAATCGGTTAGCAAGCGACAAAGTTATGCGCGAACAAACATAAAAAAAAACATACAAACATCCGAATTGAGAACCTTCTCTTTTTTTAGAAGTCAGTTAAAAAAACCCTACGCTAATTACAACTAACTAAAATAAAACTAAAATATGGCATCAAAAAACTCTTCCACAACGCTGTCGACTGGTAATGTGTCCAAAAGACTGGCGGTGTTGCCACGCTGTATGTCAATGCTTATCTTCTGTCCGAGGTAAAAGCCAGCCCTTAGGTCACGCGAAGTGTCAACTAGAAGTCTCGACAGATCTTTGAACAACTTGTAAGCGTGTGATCGTGGGCTCCGATTGACTCCACGATCCGAGAGGTTCAACCCCGAACGTTTCGAAAATATAACTTCCAACAAGGTTGTTCTATTTCCGCCGCTTGAAATGATAAACAAATGTTTATAAAAATAAAATGTTTTTCTTTTTTATCAACAATGTCTTGTAGTATCCCTGAAAAATTATTGTTATATCGTATATACACTTAAAATGTTTTAAGTTTCTTATTTCTCTTTTATTTGGAAAATAAATAAGATTATTCAAAATCATCATCATTTCAGCAAAAAGACGCACTCTGTCACACATAGCCTTATTCCACGTGTCGTCACAATAAACAGTGCATCTGGCATTCATAGCTAAATACTATTATTTAATGTTTTTGAATTTGATTACAAAATTTTCCTTTATTTTCACTATGCGTGATACGCCTCTGTCACACTTTAACGTACATATAAATCAATTATTGATAGAAAAGATCAACAATTCAAGCACATTTTAATAGCCTGTTGACAAGATACATAATATTATTATAAGTTTTTAGTCAAAAATATGTGTGGAAAAATTTATTCATACATAAATTGATGTCATCGAAATGTAATAAGCACTTTCAACTTTTTCTTACGTGCTCCCCATAATTTATAAATTTAAAAATAAAACAAATTACAACTTAATATCACCTCGTCATTCCTTATAAGAATAGCTCGTACATCTACCGAGACATAAATATTTAATAAGTTTTGAGAATATCAATTCCCATTACATTAGCATTTTGCAAATTATTGACTAATTAATATGTCGAAGCAACATCATTGTAGACGCATGTCAGGATTTTAATAGAAACATTTCACTTCCATAACTTATATTGGCGGTTTTAATTACATTATGCTAAAAAAGGGTTTAGTGCGTATAAAATAAAAGCTGTTCTATGCTGCATTCACTTTTAGAGTTCCTTACATGATTTCATCATCTAAACTTATTCAAAAGTTTTCAAAGTATGGTTAATTTTACATTTTACCCCTGTTTTTATTTATTTATTTTACTATTTATGTACACACAAAAAAACAAAAAAAGATTACACATAAGAGTTTTTTTTTACTTTATGGGCATTCTATGTTTACCAGTTTCATTTCTTTTTGTCCATTAGTACGTGATTTGAAGATATTTTCTGTGATTTTAAAAACTTGATATCCCTTTCACATATATATATTCAAAATAACTAGTTCTCACTTATCTATCCAACAGTCCAATTTAATCAATCTCATCCCAGTCACCTAAATCTCGCAGAACCCACGTTACACCTACTCACATATACAGTATGATACAAAAACGTTCTTATGGTCACCCTAATAAAGAGTGTAACACATCGGACGGACCGATGGTAGGATGCAATCAGCATGTAGATAGGCTCTCACTCGACGAAGCAAACATCGAATATTGATCGGCATATTATGATAATGAGTAAATTTAAAATGTTGCCGACGAACGGGCAATGCGCTCTAACATGAATAGCTGCGTATTTGTAGCGGAGAGAATGTTTCTTTACATTTAATCGTTTTTAGTGAATAGATTAAGTATGAGAGGTTTCAGTAATTTGAGCGGTGTGTAGCTACTTTTAGCTACTGATGGGTGTATGCCTTCTTTTGTAATTCAATAAAAAAGTAAGATATTATCTGCAGGAGAAACAAGGTTACTGACATAGTCCAAAGTTGTAACTATTGGTGGATACAACCTCCTTGTATGATCGAATTAATAATGTAAATATTATCTGCTGGAGTGCCAAGGTTACCGACATAGTCCAAAGAATCACTAAACTTAAATCGCAAGGGGAAGATGATCCATAGGGCTAAAAGTTTTTAGAGTTCTGACCTCAAACCGGAAGACACAGCGTCAGAAAGACTCCCTCAAGGTGTACTGATGAACTGGTGTGGGTAGCTGGTCCAGTCATTGTGGCGACCCTTGAGGGAGTTTTATGACCAGTTGTGTTGTCTTTCCAATAAAATAATGATGATAAACGTCTTTCTCGTTATGGATAGTTTTATATTTATCTTGCAAAATATATTTGATTTTTTAAGTAAATATACACCTAATGTAGCAAGATTTTTTTTATTTTCATGCATCCATTATGACGATTTATATGTTTATATACAGATAATTTAATCTTTATACCTAAATTTTAGGTATTCGTTTTCCATGTCTTCTTATATTTGTTTTTGATATTATATTAATCTTTAAACTTAAATTTATTTTTATATTCTGTAGTACAAGAAGTATACTCCATACCCTAATGACACAGAATAAAGCCTAAAGCGAACATGTCCCACAAAATCCTCAACATGGTCACCATATTAAACGGTCCTTCATAATCCCTGCAATGTTTCTCAACTCAGTAATTTGTTACCGTCCCTTGTTTGCTCCAAGCCCTAACTAATTGAACCTGAGGTACTCGTTATCAGCTAGATGTCATTAACTATTATAGAATAAGTAAGTATAGAGGGGACAAGATGGGCTGACGACATTGCTGCCATCACGGATAGGATTTTATGGGACTATTTTTTAAATATGTTATCAAATTTACCACTTGTAACTGCGCGAAGACACTGTTTCCTGTTAGTTAACTTTTTTGGGTCAAAGAAATATTATATTGATGAAGTTTGCCTAGAAGCGTTAGATTTGACACGTGGAAAGAAAGACTCAGCAGAGAGTGAAGTCGGGTATGCATGATGATGAAATATGGAAGAGCGAGTGCAAAACTTCCGCCTGTTTTTTTTTTACGAAGAAAATCATCAAATAGCTTCTCTCACTCCGGATGCAACGAAAGGGAGTGTTAGACTTTTAATGACTAAAACCCACCCGAGTTCACCACGCAAAGGCATTTTATAGAATTACATGGTGAATTTTATAGAATTACATACTTTGCATGGTGACTCTCTAACAATCCTGCTATCCGTCTTGAAATGAGTTTCGCTTCTGTACAATTCTTCTATGACCTTACTCACAGTTAGACGTCTTTAAGTACTCTCCGTCGAAGATATCTTATCTACGTCAAAGCCTGTTAAGGTACCAGGGACATACAAAATAAGTGTATGGAATTCTGTTTAAATAATAATTTCTAATGTCGTTTAAAAGATAACAAAGTGACAAGTAACTTTATATTTGAATACTAAAGACCTGCAGATGTTACTTTTGATGCATATTAAGTGGTTCGTTTTAACGCCGTCGCGATTAAATAAAAATAGTATAGAAAATAGGCCAAGTGCAAGTCGGACTTGTACACGAATGGTACCGTGCTTCCTTAAAACCTAAACATTTAACTTAACTAGAGCAGGTACAGTCTAAGACATTTGCGCTTCGCGTTGTATTAAAGTTTCGGTCGTTGCTTGTTCGTCAGTGGCTCCATTTGAAGATTCCCCACTGACTCTTGGGTAGATCAGCGTGTTGTATTCAAGTCAAGCAAAAAAACATCTCTTGTATGTTCTTCTTCTTCTTCTCGTGTCGATTCGACTCAAATTTTGTCCGACCAATATTTAGCCACCTGGACAGTTCTGTCGTTGGCTTCGTTTAAGTCATTTAGGCAGCAGGTGCATGCAGGGCAGGAAAGGAGATGACACATGTCCTGTGAAGGAGCTCCACACTGGCAATGTGTTTGCAATGGGTCAAGGGAGAGAGAGAGAGATAATCTGGCAAAATGGGGTTTCCCATTTTGCCAGATTATCTCCCTCTCTCTCTGTCTCTCTTAATATTTGTAGTTGTAGCAGCAATAGAAATACACATTTTGTGGAAAATCGGGAATCTTTAAGTCGAGAGTGAATAGGTTTCTTCTAGGTAAGCGCGTTTCATCGTCGACCGCTTCGTCGCTTTCCATCAGGTGAGACAGTGGTCAAGTGCGAACCTACCACAATAAAAAAAAATCTACTCTATATCTCTTACGGTTTATGAGATTTAGACGTATAGACAGACAGATAGACGGACAGTGGATGCTTAGTAATAGGGTCTCGTTGGCACACTACGAGTGCGGAATCCTAAAAATGTATTAGGACTAGAAAATCGTATTTATTCCAAGGAATTATTGATATATGAACGGCTGCTTAAACCCCCTTTAGGAGTTTTAATCTATTAAATGAATGCAGCTGTCTATAAGAACAGTGAAAACCTTTCATAATTAGTGGCATCTGTCCAAACTTTAAATTGACCTCATAATAGATTGTGATAAGGCTCCAATGATAGCATGCGTGAATGTACGTCAACTTGATGGATGGTAAATTGACTACACTATACTTTAAATGTCCCGAGATTCTGAATTTAGAGGTAAAATTAATGTCATTATTGGCCAGTAAAATGGCCTGACGCTTTAAATTGACGTTTGTCAGCGATGGTATTGATCAAAAGAGTTGCTGCGGTTACGCAACGCAAAAACGCCTTTATTTTACTCTAGTCTACATTAGTTTTAGTATTTGCGTTTATTAGTTGTAGTATATACCCAAAGCATGTGACTAGAATTTTTATGTAAAGAATCTATAGAAAAATCACAAAGCTACAAGCTTGTTATGTCAGCAAAATTGCATAGTCAGCGAGCTATCCAGGCGACTGAGAGGTTGTTTTGCACTTGTGCCCAGCTGTTTGCTGGCGTTTAATGCCCACTATGTTCTGCCGTGACCTACGTTATACTTAGTGTCAATGGTGTCCAACTTGTGACATTTTTGAATATTTTCGTAAAAAAATATAACATGGTGCTACTGGAGTCTATTCAGTTATGTACTGATTCTGAACAAGCTATATTCAGGTTTCGTATAAACTAAAAATAATGATGTATAGGTAGATTATAGGTATTATAGGTTTGCCAACGTGCAATGGAGCGCAGCATTTTATGTGTTAAATTAACAGATCATGTTCGAAACACAACACTGCGCTCCAAAACGCAAATCGTTGATGTGGCTCAAAAAGCTGCCCAACTTAAATGGGAATGGGCAGGACATGTCTGCCGCATGTCCAACGAGCTGTGGGCGCGTAAAACGCAGGATTGGTGCCCGGACACAGCAACGCGGGGCCGAGGCAGACCACGAAGGAGATGGCGGGACGACCTGGATGGCTTCCTTAAGAATTGGAATGAGAAGGCGAGGAACCGTGATCGTTGGAAGGAGTGGAGGGAGGCCTTTGCCCAGCAGTGGGACAATATGGGCTTTTTTTTTTTTTTTTTTCTCGACGGGGAAAATCATCTTTGACGAAACCCGCTCTTGGGTGGAGCGGGAGACAGTGTCAGACTCTTACTGACTAAAAACCCCGCGCCGTTCCTTCTAGCCTTCATACCGGGGCACGAGCTCCCTTTCGGACAACCCTGTCCCCAGTAGGCTTCGACCCAGCTGGGCCCCTCCTGCTGCTGACAACTCCTTGAGGCGCGCGGGAACAGTGCGCGCCGTCGACGTCTTAGACTCGGTCCATTACCGGACCATCGGACAGCGAGCTACCCATAGCTCGCCGTCCGCGAGCCTGCGTCTACGGTGGCCGGAAATCGGGATCGGAATCCCGGCGACGGCGGCGAGGGCGCCGTTGCCTGATGCGGTCGGCCTCCTCCTTTGCAAGCATTACTGCTTCGCAGAAGGAGGCGACCGCCTGCCATTCCTCCTCGCTCCGGACCATGGCCTCGACCAGGGCCCGGCGCGAGAGGTCTCCGCCGCCGATCGCCCCCACGAGGGCACGGCGATGCTCCGCCCAGGCAGGGCACACCTCGACGGTGTGCTCCACCGTGTCCTCCGGGCGTTGCGCACAGTGGCGACACCCGGGCGTCTCTTCCGCCTGAATCCGATGCAGGAACCTCCCGAACTTGCCATGTCCGGTGAGGACCTGCGTCATGCGGAAGGTAAGGACGCCGTGAGGTCTTTCCAGCCACGCCTCAAAGAGGGGACTTAGGACAATATGGGCTAATTATAACAATATAATAAATAATAATAATAATAATAATAGCTTTATTAATTCCTTACACAGACTTATATATCTAGTAATTTTGGTTGTGTTAGTACATATTTGCTTATCCTAGTTTGTTAGTATTGTCTTCTGTTGTAAGGACCGCTCTGGCGGTGAAAGCCTCCTCCATTTCTCTCCATTTGTGCCTATCCCTTGCCAGTCTGTTCCAGGTTATTCCAGCTGTGGCAACTATGTCATCACTCCAACGTTTGACCGGCCTGCCTTTTCGCCTTTTTTTTGTAGATAGGGTACCAATTCGTAATAATTTTTGACCACTTGTTCCTTGGCGATCTTTGGACATGTCCAGCCCATTTCCATTTTTGGCTCATTATAATTTTTGCAATGTCCTGTACCTTGGTGATTTTCCTAATATCTTTGTTTCTCACTTTGTCGCTTAGCTTTTGACCCAAAAGACTCCTTTCCATGCTATGTTGGCACACTTTAACTTTGTGAATCTGTTTAGCTGACAGCGGCCATAACAATATAATAGGTAGATTATATTATATTAAATGTATACGTATATAATATTTGTAATACTTAACATGATTTTAAAGAGTATCTATTGAGTTTCTTGCACATTCTTCTCCATAGAGATTGAAATGACTAACTTCTTGACGAATCTAAAGTCTCTGTAAATGATTTATTTGAAATAAATGATTTAATTTGATTGATTGATTGAGAGCGAGAGGAGTTATTTGATGATTTTCCACCACAAAAAAAAAATGGACTCAACAAATATCCATATGTCACGCGCAGAACAAACCACATAGCTATCTCACAAATCCTGACTCACCACATAAACACCGTCTAAAATCTAAATCAACATACAAAAAACAAAACAAACCCATACATATGAATCTCAAGTTCACATTTCCAGAAACTAATCATCTCCCACGGAATTGCCTATAAACAACACGAAGGTGCACGTCCCAAAATTCTTAGAAAGCATGGCTTAAAAAAGTCCTAGATGCGTGCGCCGTGGAGCATGCGTATCACAGCTCTATTAACATACAATGCCAGCATTCGTGTTGGCCCGCGGCCTTAGGGTTGCCACTCCACAAATTAGTTTAGTGGAAATTAACCCTTCAGATACCGTCAATTAGAGACACAATAGTAAGACAATAGATGCGCGGCCACCGGTGGTCGCTTGGGGATTCATGAATTAAGAAGTATGATGTGGGAATCCTTGACAAAGTTCTCTAGGAATTATGTTTCAGTTCGAGTCGTTGTGTGGTCTACGACTAAGACTAGATTGTTCTGAGAATCTCTTACGCCGCGTTTACATGTGGGCCCAGCCTCGGCCCATCGCCTTTGTGTTAACGGGATTGCCCCGCTTATACAATGCCTATGGGCCCACATATAAACGTAGCATTAGTAGGTAGCTCTACGTTGTCTTAACTAAATGCAGTAGTGATATATATTTATTTTATACTAGTTTTTGCCTGTGCTTCACCCGCTTACATAAAATATGTCACTCAGGAATAAAGCCGCTTGGTATCGGTGAAAAAATTTTAGCAATCGAACCTATACTTTCAGATATTACCTCCTACAAAAAAAAGATAAAAACAAACTTCAACACTTTATTATATTAGTCTAAACTGTAGATTGTGTGAGTGGGCCGGTAAGGGTTGCGGGAATCCGATGGATGCGAGACGCACAAGACCGTTCATTGTGGCGGCACTTGTGGGAAGCCTATGTCCAACAGTGGACATCTTTCGGCTGAAATGATGATGATGATGATGAGAGTGAAGATTTTTTTTATAGTACTAAAATCACAGCATATTTTGAAGTGAAGGGCATTAAAATTTAATTGATCCCATAGTCAGCATACCTAATCTTTGAGGTACAAAATCATCAAATGTGTTCACCAGCTCTAGGGTGGAACGAAAGGACATGTCAGACTGTTACTGACACATATCATTTGCCTTTTGCATTCTAGAGCCATCGTAACCTTTTGGTATTGATTTAGTGTGTAGGGTTTTAAGATTGATGATGAAGTGTGAAGGAAACAAAGAAAGAAATCCATCAGTCCGGACAGTTGCCAGGACCAGACCAATCACTCGTCTGGTCGGAGGATCTTACTTTTTCAATGAAGGTTTGCATGACTTTATAAGTTTACACACCATTACAGACCCTGTTACAGACAACCCACTGTCCAGAGCCTGCATGGAGGAGTACTACCAAGGCTGATGGCCTTCCTTGAGGAGATGCCTAGATGGAGTGGAACGAAGGACACCTTTGTCCCACCCGTGCGCAAAATACGCGCTTTAGTTGTGGCGTTGCGGACACCAGCCCG
The DNA here is from genome assembly GCA_949319445.1 of Mythimna lalbum. Lineage (NCBI taxonomy): Eukaryota > Metazoa > Arthropoda > Insecta > Lepidoptera > Noctuidae > Mythimna > Mythimna lalbum. The sequence goes on along the minus strand of OX439361.1, from coordinate 17,524,371 downwards.
AAGTAAAAATACAACCACCAGTTCTGCGATCAATGTTCCCCATAATTTTATAGCTATTGTATCTCCAAACCAGTTTACAAATGATTCAAAAATCAAAGCATTTATTTCAAATAGAGACCATTTGCAAGCACTTTTGAATAGTCAAATGTCGGTCAGTCCAAGAAAAGTGAAACTAAATTGCACGTTCCAAAGCGTAGATCTCTATGGAGAAGAACGTGCAAGAAACTCCATAGATACTCTTATAAAATCCCTGCCAACCCTGGCTTCTGGTCCCAGTACGCTGTCAATCTTACGCCTACCGTCTTTAAATTCAATTGTTCATTGACCAAAATGTCTTTATCGTGACGGGTGTGGCTGATCATCAAGTCGTTGGCAAATTGGATCGTTTGCACCATGTGAAAGTTGGTACAGTTGGATTGTAATTGCAAGTACATATTGAGTCGGGCTACTTGTTTTGGAGCGATGCTTGTTAGAGGGCAGAATATAAAATGGAATTGTCTGTCAGAGTTTGGTATTTTTAATAGATTTCTTCTGGTTTCTATTTTTTATGTTTATTTTGTAGCGACATCTATGACGCCACATAAGAACTACGAAGAAAATATGAAATCGTGCATCGCGCAATTAAAGTTCTCCGCGCGATTTGAATATATACGACAGCCCAACATCAACTATTGGGCCGTAGCCCACCAGACTATAACACCTGTCTGGTAGGAGGATCCTCCCTTTCCACCGGAGGTTTGTGGGACTACCTCCAAACTGGTGACCCCGACGTGATCTTCTTGATCTTATATGGCGTCATAGATGTCGCTACAATTTCCTTAGGACTTCTTTTTTTTTTTTTGTTTGAAAGATTCTCTGTATAAAAAGGTGAAGAAAAAGTGAATTCAAGATATTATTTATTTAATTTTGTATCAATAATTGGGTCAAATAATCTTCCAGAATGTAGTAGCCGTTATGATAAGATAACACTCGTTATATTTCTATGATAATTCTAATAAAGGTAATTGAACGGCACATCTCAGATAAAATAGGTTAAAGGTTCGATACTGAAGGTGAACGTTTCATGAAAGCCCGCAAAATTCATATTTTCGTTCCTTTTTTGCAATTTTTAGCTCAGTACCAGAAAAAATGGCGATAAAAGTTATATTAGCGCTAACGACATTTACCTAAAATAAACACAAACAACTTTTCTGAGTAAAACTGTCCTTATAATTCTCTTACTTGAAGACAAGGTAAAACGTTCAGTTTTAATTAAAATAGTACATTTTAGCTCTTTTGTAAGTCGAAAAGTTATGGGACTTAATGGTTTAGGTTTCTCAAAAAAGCGTTTAACTACTACTGACTTAACGCTTTTTTGTATGTGTTTTTTTTTCTGTTAACAAAGAAGAAATATAACTGGAAACACTTTTTTTTGGAAATCGTTTGGCTTAAAATTTATCTGTTGCTTGTCATTACAAGAAGTAGTACCTTAAAATTAAGCTGGTGATCTTGGTAAGAATACACACCAAGTATCAAGATTTTTTTCAACAAAAACATAAGTTTTAAGTTACTTTGACTTATGGTCTCTCTTTGGTACGTAATCTATACAATAGGTCGGTGTAATGTGATCAATGTAAGTTTTTTTGTATTTCTTTCTCTCCCATCTTTTCTGTACTTTGAGATATTCAGGTATCCCACTTAAAACTGTCCAAATACTCATAATTACATCGTAAACCCGAAACCCATCCTCAATTCCACGTTACATAACAACAACCCACATTCACGCACCCATATTTACGCTAGTGCGGTACTGTCGCCGGTCTGACACAGAATAAATAGATACAGAATACCCACTGAATTAAAGGTACGACATTAGACGGACATATCCAGATATCTACGTATATCTATTTATTGATCAAAGTTTGGTTTCCGCACTCAGTCCATACTGAGCCGTTGTACATAGCGCCATATTTCGTAATTTCCAATAAATGAAGCATATTGCAGTTCACTGCCGGAAATAGGCCTCTCTCAGCCGCGTCATGTGTATACACAAGCTTAAGTCAGTTCCTGCACAGACAGACAGAGACTGACAAACACACACACACATACAGACAGACAGACACACAGATAGACAGTAGATATGGCTAAGCCATTGCCATTTTTCCTAACTTTACAATTTAAGTTGTTTAACTTAAGTGCTTTTCATTTTAAATCTCATCTCTCAAAGAAACTCCGAGTATAGTCCGCTCCATAGTAGGCTGAGGAGTATGAATAATGTAAAATTATTTTCAAAGAAAGTAGTGAGTATGCTTACACCTGTGGCACATGTTTTTGTGTGCGTACGTTTTTGTCCATTGTACATCGCTGAGCTTCTGTACTCATCTACTCTGTGACTCTAACATAAATACCGGTGTTTGAATACGTCATTAACGGTTCTCCGCCGCGAACTGTACAATACTCGCCATCACGTTTAGCCATTTACACCACTGTTAACAATTTACTGCACAATTTTATGACTTGAAGGAAAGGCTGGTCATTTTTATTGTGTCTGTGCAATTGTTTTAGATAGGTATCTGAGAATTACGTTTTCTATATTGTTTCTCCTCTTACTTCTAAACTACGCAACGTATTTTGAAATGGTTTTCTCTAATAGCAATAAACCTGAAATTGTAATCTGTGCGAAGCCAAAGACGTGCCTAACTTTTAACAGCTTAAGCTGCGATATTTAAAACCAATTCAGCGTTAGCTAAACAAAAAGATCAACTACACACAATGGTCCACTCTAAGGGCTAAGTGCGGATACCAGTCCAAAATAAATAGAAGCATCATCTACAAGCCTATGATTGAACAAGGTCTCATATGAAGACGGAACAAGCGTGGATTGCAATTTTGATCACGCATTATTAATTTTTAGAGTTCCGTACCTAAGTTGGCAACAATGTAACCCTTATAGGATCACTTTGTTCTCCGTCTATCTGGCTGGACCTTTTTTCTCAAGAACGCGTTACCACACGTTCCTGTGAAAAAAGATCTCCTGTAAAGTTGTAATTAATATCAAATACTCAGGTTTGCTACCCTAAGCACCAGTGATAAAAATTTAACTTCTAAGTCCACGCCATCTAAAGATAAGCCAGAAACCCTCGGTGCGCGAGTCCAACTCGTGCTTGTCCGGTTTATTTTTTGCGTCCGACCACTATCTAACCTATTGATATTCATGATTCTTAGCCGTAAATAGTTGTCTTAGATTTGTGCTAACCAAAACTTTGAAAGTCTACTTCTCAAACTAGAAGGCTTGCCACCGCCAATAGCCATTATTATATGATGGAGGATTCCATCAGTCTCCCCACACATTTACGACTTACACAGATAAAATCCAACCAAAACTACCATCCAGTAGTTACAACTCCAACTTAATAAACAGCGCACTAAACAGCCCATCCATATGTCACAGATATTATTTAAAATAACCAAACTAACCTGTACCTAAAACCCTTCAGAAAAAAACTGTGAGAGAGGTCAAGTAACACTGGCAGCGATGATAATAAACACTTTTATAGCAGGAAAAGTGCTGTTTCGCGACCACCAACCATTCGCGGTCACTTTACTGATGGGATTTTCATATTTTATTGACGTGTCAAAGGTATTTCCTGGTAGCTAGCGGTTAGCAAGTGCTGGGACATAAAAGGTAAGTGCTTGTCTGTGAAACAAGTAACTATTGCTTAAGTTCAAATGGAGGAAACATCAGGTTTCTTTTTTTTAAGGTGGGAAATCATTTAATGACTTTTTCTGCTCTAAGGTGAAATAGCAAGGTTTTTTAGACTTTTACTGATTAAAAACCACCTACAATAATATTGGGCACGCCACGATTATGGCGGTAAGTCCCCTCTTTGAGGCGTGGCTGGAAAGACCTCACGGCGTCCTTACCTTCCGCATGACGCAGGTCCTCACCGGACATGGCAAGTTCGGGAGGTACCTGCATCGGATTCAAGCGGAAGAGACGCCCGGGTGTCGCCACTGTGCGCAACGCCCGGAGGACACGGTGGAGCACACCGTCGAGGTGTGCCCTGCCTGGGCGGAGCATCGCCGTGCCCTCGTGGGGGCGATCGGCGGCGGAGACCTCTCGCGCCGGGCCCTGGTCGAGGCCATGGTCCGGAGTGAGGAGGAATGGCAGGCGGTCGCCTCCTTCTGCGAAGCAGTAATGCTTGCAAAGGAGGAGGCCGACCGTATCAGGCAACGGCGCCCTCGCCGCCGTCGCCGGGATTCCGATCCCGATTTCCGGCCACCGTAGACGCGGGCTCGCGGACGGCGAGCCATGGGTAGCTCGCTGTCCGATCGTCCGGTAATGGACCGAGTCCAAGACGTCGACGGCGCGCACTGTTCCCGCGCGCCTCAAGGAGTTGTCAGCAGCAGGAGGGGCCCAGCTGGGTCGAAGCCTACTGGGGACAGGGTTGTCCGAAAGGGAGCTCGTGCCCCGGTATGAAGGCTAGAAGGAACGGCGCGGGGTTTTTAGTCAGTAAGAGTCTGACACTGTCTCCCGCTCCACCCAAGAGCGGGTTTCGTCAAAGATGATTTTCCCCGTCGAGAAAAAAAAAAAAAAAAAAAACCTACAATAATATATAATGTATCTAATAATTTTCCACAACTATCAAACAACGTCGTCTAGTCCCAAGCATAGACAACTGATAAACATACTTATATATTTCTAAATACATACATATTGTAGATAAATTACACCCAGACACAGAAAAATTATCATGCTCATCACACAAACATTTGTCCTGGGTTAGGGTCACTAACCACTAGACCAACTTACAGACCAGTCGATGCTCAGTTGGACCACTGTCTTCCTGTTCAGAAATTTTCCCGTGGCCCTACCAGGGTTGGCTATTTTTGTAATTATTGTATGCCTATTTGGCAGGACAAAATGGAACTGTATTATTAAGTCTTGACATCTGTAAATAGCCTGTGTTTACAACACAAACATTCCAATTCTGAAAATAAATAAAACTAATCTTTAAAACCAACTAACACAGATAATACTAAAAGAAAAAAAAAACATCAAAGCATAAATCTGAAAAACAGAACAGTATCACATTTCCTCCATCTCAAAATTTCGTTACATTTCAAGTGTTCGGAATTATAACAAAAATAAAGGTGTATTTACACAGACGGACGTGTTTCGTGTTTGTCTGACACGCGTCGGTTTTAATTAAAATGCTGAATTTCATGGTCATTAATCAAACAATAATTAGTGGTGGAGTATGGGGAGAAGAGGAAATGTAGATGTGATAACTCTGGACTTCTGATGTGAGATTTCTACTTTTTTTAGAGTTCCGTACCTAAAAAGGAAAAAATCGGAACCTTTATAGGATCCCTTTTGTCCGTCCGTCTGTCTGTCTGTCTGTCAAGAAACTTTAACCCCGTTCTCCTTTCAGGAACTCATGGAGGTATGGAGTTGAAACTAAAACCATATAGTCAGGTCCTTTCCCTCTCCTAGAGAGGTGGCCTGAATGCAAGCAGTGGGAACATTAAAAAGGCTGATTATGATGATGAATCAAATTTCTAACTTAACGAAAAAGATACTGCCGTTTATATCACAAAAACGTATATTTCAACACTCTCACTTTCAGTTGACCCAGAATCCTGATATTTGGCATAGAGCAAGGTCCTAAAGCATAGGTATAGAAATAAACCAGAAAACTGAACATTTAAAAAAAATACAATACTTGGCTTCTATTTAAAGAAGCCAAGTATTTCCATTAATGACATTAAAACATTTGACAATTCTATTTTAGTGGCCAACTTATGGAACTTATGGTTATTTGTGTAAGTTTTAAATATCAACGTTTTTTGTAGGATAAATGCAGTAACTCATCACGGCCTAAAGGCTAGGCACCTAAAAAGTTAGGGAAGCCTTTTCATAATTAGCTTTAGGTCAGATTTCAGTCTAACCGGATGCAACTGAATAACTATGTGGAGCAGTCAACAAAATATGTAGGTACAGAAATCAATCTACATACAAAGCGCGCTCGAGCAACGCACACATAGACACCGCTCTCAGACACGATATCTCGGTAGCGCCTCTAACCGCTCGTCGATCAGTTCCGGCTCAAACGCTCGTTAGTGTGCGTCCATCGAGCGTAGCTATAAAAAGTGAAGTACATACATGAAATTGTCTTCTGTACCTATCTATTTTGATAGACTGATGGTCAGACTTTCTGGTGTCTAGTCACTAGTCAGATACCAGAATCAGCTAATTTTTTTACAGTTTCAATGGTTACAGGCAGTTACCAGTAACCATTGAAACTATCTGCTTTAATTTATTATTCGGCAAAATATATTCAGCACTGAAATTAAAAAACATCAATCTACTACCCAAATCAACTCAAATTATCACACTTGGCTAAACCAACACAAAGTACCAATTAAAACAGCATTACCCGAAAAACATATCAAATAAATTTAATTCCGCCTAATTACTTTTGAATTTAAAAACAATACAATCAAGAGTTTAACAAACGTGTACATAAAACCCGCTTCAATTGTAATAATTTAACTGACGTTTCTTATAAAGTAATTAATTTGACATCGTCTAATGTTTTTTTAATAACTTAGCTAGGGATGTCAGGCGTCCGGGTAAAAACGGATAGTTCGGTTTTTCGGACGCGTTTGCTTGAATTAGAATCCGTTTTCAGCTGCTTCTTATTAGATTTGAATCTAATGCCAAAGTTCAAAAAGCCGAGGAAGATTACGACTTGGACGGTTTTCGAACACCGTTTTTTTTTTTGTCCAACCTGACCTGTTTTTTATATATTTTACTGGTCACTTTCTGGGATTGCCCGGGTGTAAATCATTCAAATAGTCCTTGCCTATGAGATTGGCGTTTGTTGAAACGGGTTCATTTGAACTTCGGATTCACTTGGAAAAATATAAAGTTTTAATAAACTTTATATTACGGAAAGGTCTTTTCTAAATTAGTATTATATATATTAATAATTGTTTCTTTGTATTTTGTACTTTGTGTAATATCGCAGTATAAAGACCTAATACACAAACTTGCACGGTACATACCCTGTCTATTAATGAAAACCACACGACGACGGTCACTGACGTTTTATACTAAATACTTAAAAATAAAGTAGATTGTTCAGACGAATTATATTATTTCTTTACAATATCGTTCCACCGTACTGTTTTCTGTGCCCCAAAACATGCAGGCAAAGCCACTTCTGTACGATGCAATAGAAGTTTGGAGCCAATATAATTGGTTTTACTACTCGTATCTTATCCGAAACACAAAGAAAAATATTTGAAATTAAAATGATATTTTTGATAAAGAATCAAGAAGTAGACACAACAACCTAATAAGTTTAAGCCAAGGTTTTACCCAAAAATAACCGGTGAAATCGGTTAGTCCGTTCGCTTTTACTTTTTAAGGAATTGCCAACCCTAAATATAGCGATGGGAGCCGCATGCAATTACTCTAATGCATGACTTGATTATACCAACTTACTTTAACACCTTACACAGAGAATTTTAGACTTTATGATAAATACAATAGGGGTGGTGTAAAGTGCTGGTTTTTTGCCATATTTGTAGTTAATTTCGTTTTCTAATTTGTGGAGTAGAGTCATGTTTTCCGACTCTCACGTGATGTATTCAAATGGCTAAATGGATTGTGTGTATTGTGGTGTATTTTGTGTTTTATTTAAGTAAATGGTACTTTAGAAATTAGTCTAGGGTTGGACTGAGAAAAGACAGTTCTATTTGTTTTTCTTTGCTTCAATTCGGTTTTCTTAAGGGTTGCAGCTAAAGAGATTGCTTTTCTTAGAGGTACGTTTCTCTTAGAACTCATTTTTTTCTAGAATAAACAAACACGTATTCTTTTTTTTGGTGGGCAAAAATCATCCAATGATTGCTTTGAATTGAAGCTCTAGGGTGGAGCGGGAATTGTGTCAGACTCTTACTAACTAAAAACCCACCTCGTTCCTTTTAGTCTTCACACCGGGGCTCGAGTTCCTTTCGGATAACCCTGGCCCCAGTAGGCTTCGACCTAGCTGGCCTCCTCCTGAAACAGACACAAAACAAGTACATTTTGGACATCTCACCCGTACGCACAAGACGTTTTAGGAACACATACATATACCTTACAGTTTTAAGAAGTAGGGTGGTGGTGGTGGTGGAGTGGAGTGGGCTTATTATTGGAGTGGTGTTATTATTATTATTATTACTTGAGTATTGATGATCACCATCCTCAGCGGTAATCACTAACATAACACACTTATATTATAGTAATATTAGTAAATTGTACCCCTGTTCTTTATCTCAAAATTAAATACAATACTCATGTCCAGCAGAGTCTAGTTTGACTAGAAGCCTGGACTTTGTTACGAACAGGCTAGGCTGATTATAATATATAATATTCCACAACTATCACACAACGCCGTCTAGTCCCAAGCTAATCAAAGATTGTGTTATGAGTACTAGACAACTACATATATATTTATAAACACATACATTTATAGATAAATTACACTCAGACACAGAAAAAATTATCATGCTCATCATACAAACATTTGTCCTGGGTGGGAATCGAACTCACGACCTCCGGCATAGCAGTCAGGGTCACTAACCACTAGACCAACAGGCCAGTCATGATTGAAAAACTAAACTAACTAAACAATTTCAAACTTCCTCTCATTAAAACAAAGGAAACATAAAAATATATATTAAAAATCACACCTGTCTCATAAAACGTTCAAAAGCCTAAACTCAAATACAATTAGGGCAGATGCGTACTTACGACACGACATAAATGTCTTGACGCTTTTTGTCGCAAGTCGCAACGACACCGTGTATGTCGAGTTATTACACTAACTTTGAAATTAAAATGAATCTTGTGAGTTTTTAAGTATATTTCCACTAGCTGCTCCCAGCGGCTTCGCCCGCGTAATAGCAGATTTATCCCAAGGGAACATACTTCCGAGATAAAAAGTATCCTATGTCCTATTTCAGGACATGGTTTATCCATGTTCCAAGTTTCATCAAAATCGGTTTTGCCATTTAGGCGTGAAGACGTAACAAACAAACAAGTTCACTTTCGCTTTTATAATATTAGTAAGGATACTCGTATTATTATATAAATATGAAAGTAACTCTGTCTGTCTTTCACGCTTTTACGATTATTAAACCAATTGTGATGAAATTTGATTTGAAGTAAGCTGGAACTCCAGGGAACTATATATGCTACTTTTATGGTTTATAGTGGACGCGAACTTGAAGTCAGATACACAGACGATGTCGCAACAAAAATGAAGACTTTTGTAAATGTTGATGGGCATTAAATAAATTAAGAGTTTTCGGGAAAAATCTTTTTAATCTGAAGATACAAAATTGCAGAAAAACTAATTTTAAAATGTTAAGTTTGACATCCATGTTGAACCAAGAACCAAGAGAGAACCAAGGTTGCCGACATAGCACGAAGAATCGCCAAACTTAAGTGGCAATGGGTAGGGCACATTGCTCGCAGAACAGATGGCCGTTGGGGCCGAAAGGTTCTAGAGTGGCGACCGCGTACTTTAAGACGCAGCGTCGGAAGACCTCCTACAAGGTAGACCGATGACCTGGTAAAGGTTGCGGGAATCCGATGGATCCGGGACGCACAGGATCGATTATTGTGGCGACGCTTGAGGGAGGCTTATGTCCAACAGTGGATGTCTGTCGGCTGAAATGATGATGATGACATTCATCTTTGCAAACGTGAGGGAACTGGCATCCTCATGCTTTACAGCTGCCATTATAGGAGACGCCTCGGGTGTTCGGAGTCTCGGACTTTCGAATGACAAGCAATAGACAGCTCACCGTCCTCCCGGGAGGAGTTATTTTATGATTTCGTACTACAAAAAGAAACCGGCAGTACTTACCGAAACCAGGAAGCAAATTTAAGATAAACTTCCATAAATCAAAAAAGAAAACAACGCTTATGGCAACAGCTTCCATAAAGACAACAAAATTGTAGCCATTTCTTCATCTCTAAGAAATCCTCATGATGTTTTTCTTCACCGGTTTGAAAGCAGTTATAGTGCTAAAATAAATTACGCGGTGTCTCGATAAGCACATAAAACATTTGTAGATTTTTAATAGTCATTGCGGATAAATACCAGGAAATCTTACCTCAGTCAAGGAGTATCCCAATTACTGGGTTGTGAACATCAAAAGGATCATGGAGACCATGTATACTGGAATAGAAAATAACTGTGACACTTTTTATTCCAGGAGTCACCATTATCATCATTACAGCCGTAGCCCAAGTGTCGCCATAATGACCGGACCTGTGCGTCTCGCTTCCATCGGATTCCTGCGACCCTTACAAGCCCCTCTAGCCAAGTTACAACCGTTTCGCTTGCGTCGAATGCTTGGAGTTGACCTTGCCGCCAAGTTTTTTGTTCTGACCACGTGACTGAGCGTTGAGATGACGTCATTCCCGTACATTTGAAGATTTCTACTAGCGTTAACTATTGCAGATTAGCAACTTGGTTAGGGGTACAGGTCATCGGCCACCTTGCGGGAGTCCTTTCGACGCTGCGTCTTACGGTACGTACGGTATTCCAGGAGTATCGAGTTCGAACTTTCAAACAATCTCGCGGTCCTAGTTGCAGTGCTCTGTGATTTAGCCAAACAGATTTGACTGAAGAATTATTTATTAAACACAAATTAATTAGGAACCACAAAGAATTATGGCTCTTAAGACTCAGCTTTAAAGGCGTTTTTGTTCAGAGCTATTAAAGCAGATGCCTTGGTCAAGTTTCCGATATCTAAAGTGTCCGGGTGATTGCGAAGTGGGCACGGAGTGGTCACGCGACGCTGTCGTCGCGTCGGGGCGTGGTCTTATGATTAATCGTACGTGTGAACGCTGCCTTAGGTGTGAAGTGTACTGTGGGATATGAAAGTAGTTGTTGTTTCCGTGTATTGAGGGTAGGGTAGGGTCTTGGTAGAAAATTGGCATGTATTATTAAAATAAACGGCCATTCGTATACCTAATAATTCATATTAACTAGGAAGAGTGCACCTTTCTGTGACTGGAACAAATTGAATCGTGGGTTATTTTCAACATATACCTACTTCTATAGTATATTATATTAGCCTCAGTCATTCAGGAATAAACCAGCTTTCTATCAATGAAAACAATTTAGCAATTGGACTAGTACTTTCAGAGATTGCATTCTACAAACAACAAAAATATTAAAACAAAAAACAAACTTTACCTCTTTATTATATTAGTGTAGAAGTGTAGATTACTAGCTTCTACCAGCAGCTTTGCCCGCGTAACAGTAGGTTTCTCAATAAAAACTTCGGACACCGTTTCAACCCTTTAGGGGGTGCATTCTAAAAAAATCCTTTTTTAGTCCTCGCTTACGTCACAAAAAGAATCCTTGTGCAAAATTTCACGTTTCTAGACCCAGTAGTTTCATCTGTGCGTTGGTATGTCAGTCAGTTAGTTTCTACTTTTATTTATCTACTAGCTTTGCCCGCGCGGCTTCGCTCCCGCTCTTCCCTACTCCACCCTACTATACCCTACTCTACCCTACTCTACCCTACTCTACCCTACTCTACCCTAATCTACCCTACTCTACCCTACTCTACACTACTCTACCCTACTCTACCCTACTCTACCCTACTCTACCCTACTCTACCCTACTCTACCCTACTCTACCCTACTCTACCCTACTCTACCCTACTCTACCCTACGCTACCCTACTCTACCCTACTCTACCCTACTCTACCCTACTCTACCCTACTCTACCCTACTCTACCCTACCCTACCCTACCCTACTCTACCCTACCCTACCCTACTCTACCCTACCCTACCCTACTCTACTCTACCCTACCCTACTCTTATTTTTTTTCCATAAGAACCTTGTCCTCACGTTAACAATCAAAACAAAAAAAAAATCAGCCAAATCGGTCAAGCCGTTTTCATGCCAAGTCGTGACAACGGAAAACGGGGGTCATTTTTATATATATAGAAGATAGATAGATAGATAGGTATAGATTATGATTGATGCCTCCTCTCTGGAAGAGGTAAGGAGCCATCCACTCGAGCCCCATATGGGTTGTTGTTCTTCTATAATTCTATACAATTAACTACTTGTCCAATTCATACTAATATCATAAAGAGGAAAGTTTTATATTTTTGATGTTTTGTTTTGTTTTGTTGTGTAATATGTTGTTTGTGTTCGTTGTAGTGTATTATTGTTGTGTTGTTTTTGGAGTACAATAAAGTATACTCAATATCTAATCTACTCTAACGTAGTTAATTAATTCTAAAACTATTGGAACCCTTTTAAACATTCTTTCAGCAGCATATTCCCGCATAGCTTCCAGTACACTACATGCCGAAACCAAGCCTTACTCCTTATCAAGTCGCGATCGTCTGAAAGCTCTCTGCGACTGCAATGACAACCATGAGCTATGTGGCACAGGTCACCATGACTACTAAACGCTATCCAACCTCATCAGTTCATAAAACAGTATTGTTTTAAGAGGTTTGTGATAAGGGTAATAATCTATAACATAAAAATAAATCGGTAAATGTGTTGCTAAGCGCAAATCTCGAGAACAGCTGAACTAATTTCGCTAATTCTTTTTTGTTGTGTTTGTTATTGTGAGGAGAAAGTTGATATGGAAAAAAAAAATACGGTATTGTAGGGTAGAGTTGGGTGGAGTAGAGTAGAGTAGAGTAGGGTGGAATAGAGTAGGGTGGAGCAGGAGCGAAGCCGTGGGGTTACAGCTAGTGGTATGAAGAAGGAGGAATATTGGTGTGGTGGATACCCATAATAATTTACCTACTATTAGGCCATCGGTACATGGTGAACATCCCACTATTCATTATGCGTACAGTTAAGGAGTGGAATTTCCTATTCGTGTCTCAGTTTCCTGATAGCTACAACCTAGGGGTCTATTCTTTCGGTGGGAAAATCATCTAATGATATCTCCTGCTATTGGGCTGAGCGAGAGATAGTGTCAGACTTTTACTGACTAAAACCCACTCCTATTCCTTCGTTGCCTTTCGCACCGTGGCTGAGCTACCTTTCGCAGCTAACCCTGGCCCAGTAGGCTTCGACCCCGCTGGCCTTTGTTGTTGCTGACAACTCCGTGAGGCGCGCGGGAAAAGTGCGCGCCGTCGTTCGGTCCGGACAGTTACCGGACGGTCGGACAGCGAGTTATTCATTACAGCCCACGCCTACGGTGACTGGAAATCGGGATCGGAATCCCGGCGGCAGCTGGGGCGCTGTGAGCGCCGTGGTGGAAATGTTAGAAACATTTCTTTGTAGCCACACGTCTCTAGTCACTTATTAAATAAATTATTTTTTATTTTATTCCAAATCAACGAACAAAATGGGTGATCTCCTTTGTGCTTGTTTAATTGATATGCGTAAAGGATCGGTAAACTATATTACCATTCCACCATGAAGAATAATCACCAAAAATATACTTCAATATGCCTCTATACTCGTACCTAAATATAAATCAGTTGACCTCAATAAATGTTATAAATTTCCAAGTGTTCAATTTACTGTGTCGAAACAATAAATTATTTCCAGTTATATTAGATAAAATCAAAGTTATATCCCAATTAAAAGAATCAATTTTTATTTTGCTAAAGTTTGGAATAAATCATTGATAAGTGTGTGTTTAAATAATAAATTAAATCAGCTGATGACAATCTAGAAAACTTTATATTAATGAGATTCAACGCCTGTTTATGTTGCTGTTGTTGTTTTTTTTTATGTTTATGTGATGAGTATGATCATTTGTTCTGTGTCTGGGTGTAATTTATCTATAGTATGTATGTATTTAGAAATATATAAGTATGTTTATCAGTTGTCTAGTACCCATAACACAAGCTCTGCTTAGCTTGGGACTATACGGCGTTGTGTGATAGTTGTGGAATATTATATTATTATATTATATTATTTAAAATGTATTGATTAGATATCTTCCAACACGTATTTCTCTACTATAAAAATAATATTATACATAGGAATGATCTGTATTTTTGTTTGTAACAAATAAATTTTACAACTAAACTCGTTAAACAATAATAGGCCCGCTCTGACATTTGAAAAAGACCGTAGGATTGTAACTTGGAACGAAATTGAAAGAAACAATAAAAAAATAATTAGGGGTCATATGTAGTAGTAGCTATTTTAGTAGTAGATACATTGCATCGGGCAAGCTGCTAGATCTTATCTTATCTTGTTAAGGGGCCGAGAAACAGCTCGGACACTTCGACCCATGTGGATCTTTTGTGGTCCCCTAGATAACTTACTCCTCCCCACCCTCGCTGAAAATCTCCTTCATAAGTTTCACAACGAGATGCGGGGATAAGAGCCTGTAATCCTCTGGTCTTGGATATCCTACCCCTAGAAGACTCATTCGCTTGTTAGCCAAAGCATCGCATGTGCACAGCAGGTGCTCCATGCGTTCTGTATGTTCCTCACACAACCTGCACATGGAAGTCGCGGCTAGACCCATTTTCATGAGCATGTCGTTGGTTCCAAAGTGCCCTGTAAAGGCACCCATCAGGTAGCGGATTTGCCCCCTGCTCATAAGCTATAAGCTGCTAGATAGTCAAAATACAAAATGTCAAAACGGGACTTTTATTTTTTGACAACTTTATAGGTCCGATTTTTTAAATTCGTTCAGCGGTAGAATGGTACTTTTGACTTTAGAACAATGCAACCAATGTGCCCCAAACCGATTTCAAAAGAAAAACAACAATACGAAGATGGTCTTAGACTATTAAAAAACATTTTTAAATAAATAAACATATTTAAACTTAAGTAAATACTCGTATATACTGGAACAATTTGCCTGCTGCGGTCTTCCCGACCGATTATAATTTAGGTGTCTTCAAGACAAGAGTGAATAGGCTTTTAATAAACTAGTGCGCCTCACCATCAACGATTGCATCACTGCTTACCGTCAGGTAGGATTGCAGTCAAGCACTAGTTATATCAATAAAAAAATTGAGTTTCCGTCATCCAGAACCTTATAGATATTTTAATAATTATTACGTAAGAAATGCAAAAGGGGTAATAAATTTTAATAAACGGGTTCAAAATAAAATTCAATTTACTTAAAATTCACCCCTCAATTTGATTAAAAACGTCCATTTCTTTAATGAACCCTTAAACAACAGTAATTGCATACTATCTAGAGTTTTAAAATTTTCAATTTAGTATTTTATTTTATGCTAAATTTTGTTACAAGACTTATTGAGAATGCGCATATGTTTACGATTACATACATAATCAGGCTTATAATGTTACCACTACTGGGACTCAGGCCTCCTCTTTAAGAGAGGGACTCAGGCCTCCTCTTTAAGAGAGGGGCCTTCGTGATGGATAACGGACCATCCGTTATCCATCACGAAGGCCCATTGCGGATTGCTGGATGTTACTCGTACAAGTCTTCGAATATCTTTGTTCTAAGATATTTATTTTAAATTACTGAAACGAAAAAAAATAATTTACTTAGTCCTCACATTCACAATTATTTAGAAAATTTAATATTTTCATCATCGTTACATTTTCAGCCGAATGACGTCCATTGTTGCCCGCGTCCAGGTGTCGCCACAATGACCGGTCCTGTGCCCACCAGGTGATCGGTCCACCTTGTGGGAGGTCTTCCAATGCTGCGTTTGCCGGTACGTAGCCGTCACTCAAGATCATTTTGGCCCCATCCACCATCTATGTGCCTGACCCACTGCCTCTTAAGTTTAGTGATTCTTCGGGTTATATCGGTAACTTTTAACAAAATAAATTTATCCAAAGTCTATTTAAAACACTTACCAAAGTGTTTGGTATTCAATCCCTAATGAGTATCTTTGTTCCATGATAACAATCCAACCTCAAAATTAGTGACAGTGCGATGACAATCAATCGGCCATAAACACATACATTAGTATAAAAGTGAAAAGTTATCGGCCATTTTAATATCTTTGATATTCATCTCGTCGTGTGTTCGTCATGACATGTCGATATTAAATGGAAAAGCAAAAAGATGCCTTCAGGCTGCTTGGGGCTAACAAATTTTAATTCTATGGGTGTTATTTCAAAACTTAATTATCATTTCAATTTGTCGATAGCATTTTTTGGGTTCCTTGTCGAAAGATAGAAAACGGGAATAATTGGATTTTTTACAGATTATTTTTTTGTAAATATGGCCCTCACTGTGTGTCACGCACTCTTCAAAAAGATGTCAACAAGTCTACAGTCGTTGAGATCCAGCTGGCCGATGCCTGCTAGGGGTCTGTAGTCGTTTGGGCCCGCTCGATGTTGATCCCGCGGGCTCATACGACCACACAATTTATTTTCTGTATTTTTGGTGTCAACGGGATTCTCTGAAAAGGAAACTCATGGTCCTAGAACGCAAAGAACAACTGAAGGATACAGATATGGTTTAAGTCAGTAAAAGTCTGACATGCCTTCCCGCACCACCCAAGATCGACAGAATCATTGTATGATTTCCAGCCTTAAAAAGGTATTTTTTTAGGTTTTTAGGGTGGAAAATAACCAAACATCTAAGTACTATATTATGTATAAGTATATATATGTAGGAAAAATAGAAGATAAAAAACAAATACCTAACTTTTTTTTTTGTGTTATGAGTTAGAAATATTTTTGGTAAGTATTTAATTCAAGTTAATAAAGAAAACGTATAAGGTATTTCTTATTTTTTATAATATGTTTATCAGTCATCTACAATATACCACCAATTCAACATACTACACATGTAGAAAACCTACCTATTTAAGAAACTATCACACATTTTACTATAGAGCCATAATTCCGGCTCTGTAAATAAGGTTTTGGCTATACAGAACCCTTTATCCCCGAGTTCTATTTAGACTTGACCAATGTTTTTTACATTTCAGATCGGGCCTCAGGCTCAATTTCATAACAGTGTGTGGGTTCGATTCGGGCCTTAGTAATGTGTAGATAATTGAAGATGGTGGTCGGTCATTACGGGCCCATAGAATTGGTGATTGTACACTTGCTCGGTGTAATGAATAGATGCAGTACAGCGCTCCCAGGTGCACAGTGGAGTTGGTCTGGAGTGGATGCGGTATTTTTAATTATACTGTTAACAAAAAAAAGGGTATAATATAAGGGGGGGCTTATAGGGAGTAAGTTTTGAGAACACTTTCATTGTGAGTACCTAGCTGTTAAGAAGTGGAATTTGCTGTCAGGGTCTATGTGTTCTGATGGCTACACTAGGCAAACTTGAGTAGTCTTTAAGTAAAGAGAGAATGCATAGCAGTAACCTGCTATGCAGTCATTACGCGTACGGCTAAGGATTGGAATTGCCTGCCGGAGTCTGTGTTTCCTGATAGCTATAACTTAGAGATCTTTAAGTCAAGAGTGCTTCTAGGCAAGCGTGCTCGGCCACATCATTGCTTACTATCAGGAGAGAAAGGGTCAAACGATAGTCTATCTATAAAAAAGGTAAACGATCACAACATTGCTTACCATCAGGTAAGATAGCGGTCAAAACCTAACCTATCAATAATTAAAAAAAAAAATTACTTAATAATATGAAACGGCATGTCACACATGTCTTTGAATGTTTGGTTCTACCAAAAATTCAAAGACATGACGTGACATTCACCAACTCGCTCGCGCATTGGATTATGGCCCATACTTTCTCCTAAAGAGGAGCCCTATGTCAACTATAAGACTGATATGACAATATGGGCTGATATGTATGTATGTTATGACAATTCCCCTATGCCATATCCATACATCTTACATCCACGGTGTGCTTGCGCAGAATCCGTTCATTGCGCAAGCGCATATTTATGACACGATGTATGACAGCTGGTCACACTGCCACAGAATCCTCTCTTAATAACCAACAAACGGGATCGTAATCGATTCGAGCCGCCGTTTTACAGTGGCTCATAAGTACCTACCACATTTTATTTATGAGATAGTATAACATTACTAGCCTCTGCCAGCGGCTTTGCCTGTTTGAATGAGGAAAATTATCCCAAGGAAACATAAACCTGGGATGAAGGTGTGGCTATGGTGTTTTATTTTATTTATTGACTAGCTTTTGCTCGCGGCTTTGCCCGCCTACTTAAAATACACCCTATAAACAGCTTTCTTTCAGTGAAAAAATTTTAGTACTTCCAGAGATTACCTCCTACAAATAAAAAAGCAAACTTTACCTCTTTCATGTTTGACCACCATTTCACCGGATGGTAAACGACGATATGGCCGACAATGGAACACGCTTGCCTAGAAGTAACCTATTGTCAAGTATTCAGTCTTGACTTAAAGACCCGCCAATTGTAGCTATCAGGAAACACAGGCTCTGGCAGGGAATTCCACTCCTTAGGTGTACTCACTCCCAATAAATGTGTTCCTAAAACGCTTTGTACGTATGCGTGGGATGTCTACCATGTTTCTAGCGCATTTTTTTCCATAAAAACCTGAGTGACTGGTTTATTACTAAACTTAATTGCTTTAATTTTATAAGAGGGGATGGACCATAATCTCAGTGCGGGTAAGAGTCAAGGCGTCCTCACCTTCCGTATGACGCAGGTCCTCACCGGGCATGATAAGGTCGGGAGGTTCCTTCACGGATTCGTAAGAAAGAAACGCCCGGGGGTCACCATTACGTGGACCGTCTGGAGGCACACGGTAAAGCATATTGAAGGCGTGTCCAACATGCTCCACCGAGTCCACATGAGGGCGGTCTTTAGCACCAAGCTCTGGTACAGGCCATGATCCAGAATGAGGAGGACGCTCTCAAGCTCTGCCCTAGAGCTGTAGAGTCATTAAATTATTTCTCACCACAAAACTAAGAGAAACAAGACTTCTAATGTCATCGAACTTTTAATGCAAGACCATATTTGCTAATATCTTCCACGGACATTTTTGAAAGAGATACAACGGTCTTGGAAGCAGAGTAACTGAAGGGCAAAGGTAAGTTTTGATCAGCAAAAATCTGGCATACCCAAAAGCGGAAGAAGTCATTAGTTGATTACCCATCTCAAAAAAAAATTACCTTTAACTTCACGAATTTTTACCTTCACCGTTAAAATGGCCATAAAATACCAGCAGTATGCCAGCAGTAAATCATGTCCAGACGTTCACAAGACATAATCGCATCTTAAAGTCAACATTTTATTTGTCCACCGATAGCCAACGAGACACAATGCCTAATAAATTATCACTTTAATTACTACACGTTCTTATTCTGGCTCAGTAAGTTATCTTAAGCACAGCCATAGGAGACAACTAGTCAACGAGAGAAGGCAACGATAAGGAACCCACACAATGAACCCCTCGGGCTAAGGACTTGACAAATAACTTCAACGAAAACATGAAAACAAAATTGCCAATATAAATCAAACGAACGTTTAAGCAACAGTAATTTATTTCTCAATCAAAGCCTTGTACTTTAGAAGAAAACTTACCAATCACTCTCAAACTACGCTGTAATAAGTCATAGTAAAAACTGGATAATTCATTTAATAGGCTGTCTATTCGGAACAACGACCTTATAGTCACTAGACGTGTAATATCAGGCGACGCATGTCTGTCAACACATTTGACTTATAGATCTGATGTAGGTTGCTACAGAATAATTTCAAAATAGTCTCGACCAATCAGAATGTTGAGATGGATGTAAGGTGTGACGAGAAAGGATAAAGTGAGAAATGGGTATATTAGGGGAAGTTTGAAAGTGGCGCCAGTGACTGAAAAGTTGAAAGGGAATCGCTTTTCGTGTGTGAGGGAGGCAAAAGAAAAGATGGATTGATTGTGTGAGGAGCGATATGAAAGAGGGAGTTAGTGATATTGTGACGAATAACAGGAGAAAAAAAAGTGTTGCACCGACCCTAAGTAATATGGGATAAGGGCAGGAAGAAAAAAAAAATCTATGCGGAACAACGACCTTACACCCACTAGATGTCTAATTACAGGCCACGTATATCTGTCAACACATATGACTTATAGATCTGATGTAGGTCGCCACAGAATAATTTTCAAAGAGTCTCAACCAATCAGAACACAGTATTCCACTCCCCCGTACCAATCAGAACGCAGCACGCAGCTCACCGGTACCTGGGCTAGTTGACAGAATTGTTTTGGTGCGCTAGCTCTGTGCAAGCATGTGGCGTCTAGTGGCTATAAGGCCGTTGTTTCGGAATAATCCGTCAGGTACAATGGGCTAAGTTGACGCTTGGTCAATACATCACTCTTGTATTTGACAGCTAAATCACTGGTTGAAGTAACGGTGCTCCGGCCACTGTAGGTGCGGGGCTTGCAGACGGCGACCAATGGGTAGCTCGCTGTCCGACCGTCCGGTAACTGTCCGGACCGACCGCAAGTCATTGATGGCGCATACTGTTCCCGCGCGTCTCGAGGAGTTGTCAGCAACCGTGAGGGCCCAGCAGGGTCGAAGCCAAGAGCTCTGGAAGGCAACAAAGGAACGGGGTGGGTTTTTTTGTCAGTAAAAGTTTGGCACTATCTCCTGATCCGCCCAAGAGCGAGGGATATATGTAATTTGAATGATTTTTACCCACCGAAGAAAAAAAAAACACAGTACCAAGCTCCCAAGATATGGTCTTGGCTAGTTGACAGAATAGTTTTGGTGAGCTAGTCCAAGCATGAGGCGTCTAGTGGCTATAAGGTCGTTGTTTCGGAATAATCCGTCAGGTACAATGGGCTAAGTTGACGCTTGGTCAATACATCACTCTTGTATTTGACAGCTAAATTACTGGTCGAAGTAACGTCAGCAAAAGTCGTCCAGCCAGGAAAGGATAATTTTTTGTTCACTTAGATATTTTAGGTGTTGAATAGCTTGTCTAGACCCTTTCGGATTGATTGTAGGGAGACTATAACTGGCATATAATTGCTCATAAATAAAACAGAGCTTGATATTAAAGTATGAGATACATTGTTGGGTTTTTTTCTCTTAAATGGATTTCTATTGTAAGGAAATTTGAACCTTTTACTCGATTTTCCAAAATGTATGAAATGTTGTTTTTATGTTTATGATTGATAGATTATTCTTTAAGTTCCCACGAGCGCAAAGCTATTGGATTGTTTGAAAAACTCACCACGGTCCTGAAACGCAAAGGACAACTAAAAGTTCATTGGTGGGTTTTAGTCAGTAAAAATCTTACACTCCCTCTCGCTCCACCGAGAGTTTAGACAAGTTATCTAATAATGTATCTTATCACTTATGAAATAACTAAGGTCTTTTTTACATAGCATGGATAGGATGACAGCAGGACGAAAATATGCGTAAGGTAGGTAAAACTACACTGCGCACATGTGTGCCACACACGCCGATCTGGGCGCGTCTGTCTTCATAAATTTTATATGGAAACTAGACTTGTAGAGCTACACTTGATCCATGCCACGCGACGTCGTTCTACGTATTATTTTGGCGTGTGACACGTGTGCATCGATCTAATATAGTTCTTGCTTATTCATCTTTAAAATGAGAGAAAAGGATAGGTGGCTATGGCTAAATTGTATGAATTCGCTCGCACCAACCTATAGTAATAAATAAATTGTAGTGTAAGCTAACAGAAAACTTTTATCAAAATTTCAACACAAAATCTATAATAAAAGAGCGATTTCGTCCCACGCATCTTTGATAATCGTTTGTAAATACTACTTAGTAATTAGTAACACTGATAACTACCAAATTCAGTAGTGATGAGATAAAAAAATTACAGATAAATTAAAACACATTGAAAAACTGTACTGTGAGTACAGTATTTTTAAGGCCAGGTTCTATTTATTTTGAAGTTTTTTAAACCTCTGAAAATCTACAAAAATAAAAACGAACACCATGAAAAACTATTTTATTAAAATTGACTACTAGTAGGTATATGACCAACTGAAAAAATCAAAACATGTTAGCTGCCACGACACAAAAAAATTGTGAATCTGACCCTAACGGACGATTTCAAACGTGTACATTTATCTCGTAAATGTACACGTTTGAAATCGTTACGTCACCAAAATACTTGAAAGTTACAAAAAATTATAAAGCTTATTTTAAAAAGACCTCGCAAAAACAAAAATCTGGAGTACTTAGTTATTGTATTTTTTTTTAAATAAAAATAAAACCGCTGTTTTCGCCTCTAAATCGACATAGACCCGGGCGGAGTTCATACAAAATACTCAATGACTACAACCAGCTCTTAAGATGTTAAAAAAAAAAACAGGTGCTACAACAGTGTGCACAATTGATTTGATAGACAACATTAAACACATGTGACATCGTTCGATCATTGTTTAATAAAGACATTACCACACAAGTGCTTATGTTTTACGAAAACAATGTAAGTTTATGTTCATACAACTAAAGTTTCGATGTGTAATAAGCCAAGACTTGCTTGTATTTATTTGAGGCTACTTTATGAGCAAAACACTTTTAGGACACTTCAGGAGCTATCTATAAAAAGTGTGAACAGTGTAAATCACTCATAAATTTCAAGGACACACATATAGTGTCCACACCTGTACTGTAATGTCTAAGATGGTATTTTGAGGAATGAACCACACAGGTATAAGTAGACCTGTCCAGTCAGTATAAGCATTTGTAAATATTCGTAAAGCTCAACTCAGTACTACTA
This sequence comes from Mythimna lalbum, assembly GCA_949319445.1. Lineage (NCBI taxonomy): Eukaryota > Metazoa > Arthropoda > Insecta > Lepidoptera > Noctuidae > Mythimna > Mythimna lalbum. The sequence continues at coordinate 17,501,720 of OX439361.1, read as the reverse complement.
AGGAGCTCAACGACTTGGCGAACAATACTAATGAAAGGACATTTAGCTAGAACGCAGAAAATACACAAATTGTTCATTAGTATTATCACATTTATCACACACTCGCACTCGGTGCGATGGACCAAACTTACGCTGAGTCACGCTCGACTTTGGTAGAGGACGTACCAAATCCATCATACCAAGTCCGAGATAATGTTAACTATTTTTATTCTGCGTAGAATAAAAAGAAAATATCGAAATGATTATTCATATAAGGTTGACTTCGCAGAGAAAACAGGTGCATTACCATATCGTGTAAAAATATCAGTAATTCGAATGGGGACACGGTTCAGTTGAGGTCGTATAATGGATCGTGTTATGAGCTTTGAAGGCTAGAAGGAACGGGATTGGTTTTTAGTCAGTAAGAGTCTGACACTATCTCCCGCTCCACCTAAGAGCGGGGGTTGTCATTGGATGATTTTCCCCACCATAAAAAAAATCTTGAGGCTTCAAGACAACAGTGAGTATCGGCGCTAAGAAAAGGCCATTAATTTATTAAAGAAAATTCTTAAAAAAAAAAACCGAATTAATTTGTCACAATATTTGCCGACCCTACTTTAAAACAGAGAAAGATTTATGGAGCCAAATGCTCAAAAGCATAATTATTTGCACAAATTCCTCAGAACGTACAAAAACAGAAATTGCACAATATTATGTTCATTAATGTATGAATGATGACTATTCAATGCAGTTTAGTTGCAATTAAGTACAGTCATGTACACTTGTGTTAGATCACTAGTTAAAAATAAATCCACAACGACATTGTTAAGAATTATAAGTTTGTTTCAATACAATATGATGGTTGACATCCCACCCATACGCACAAAGCGTTTTGGGAATACATTTATTGTGCGTACAGCCAAGGAGTGGAATTCTCTGCTGGAGTCTGTTTCCTGATGGCTACAACTTGGGGGTCTTTAAGTCAAGAGTGAATAGGTTACTTCTAGGCAAGCGTGCTCCATCTTCGACCACATCATCGCTTACCATCAGGTGAGATGGTGGTCAAACGCGAGCCTATCAGCTTATTTATTTATTTCTTACTATTTAACATTTAGCGTTTGCACTAATTCAATGGTTTGCACACGTTAATGAAAACTATTCAACATTGACAGTGTCCATTTTTTTTACAGTGTTCATTTATTTCATAGAAGTTACGAGTATTGGAAAATAAAAAACTAAAGTTGTTAAAAAATAAAACCCTTTATTTTTTACGATACTTTACTTTTAAATTTTTTTAATGTTTCATCAGTACATAGGTAAGAAGGAACAAAGTTTAAAAATAGCAGATTTTCTGAGGTCCTTACTGAATCAGTTTGACGCAAATTTGATTTATATAAAAGCCTAGATAATATCCACAAGATATCGGTGTATCCAAAATATCTGGAGAAAGATGTGTAATAACTAATAACATCATAATCATGTAAGAGCGGTCGTATGAAAATGTACCTCGAGTTGTCCGATCTGTAAATTGATAACTGAGTAATATTAACGCCATATTATTTTCATTCCTGCATGATTGAAAAACAAACACGTTGTTATCTCCCAGATTACAGGTATTCTGACTGCCGCGTCAATAATTTTGTGATTAGCAACTCATTATAAATCATTTTTTTTATTATGGCAACACAAATTGAATTTGGAATACTGTATTCTATTTTCAAAAACACTGAGTTTATTTTCGGATTGTTGGTACGGCGAGCGGTACTGAATCAATCAGTAAATACACTGACAGTTGCCAGTACAGAAACTTGTACTTTCGTAGCATGTAATAAGGTTGATTTTAGATAGTTTCAGCGTTTGTTCGTTTGATTTCTTGGGCGTAGTTTGCAACATTGTTGCAAATTGCAGTTTCAATGACTATGTTATTAAGTCAATTATAAATGGAGTAAAAACTATTGAAAAGTAAACGTTTATCATCGTTGGTCCTTACACAAGACGTGTTGGGAAGGTATTTCTTTATTTTTTATGTAATTTCACGGTGCAACATTAATGTTGTTATTCACGTTTTTGCATTAATAACCATTAACTTAGTTCTAGTAATTCGTTCTTTAAAACGAGGAAATATTGTATGACTTATTTATGCCTAACCTACAAAAAGAGTGGACCATGAATTTAATTTATAGACAAAATAGGAAACTATGCTAAAGGTTTTTTCTCCGTGTTAACATTAAAAATGCAAAAGTAACTCTATCTGTGTGTCTATTTGTTACTCGTACTTACCTCTTCATGTCCTGGAATAGGACCAAGGATATTTTTGTCCTGGAACATTTTTTATTATGCATAGGGTTGCGTTTGACCACTATCTCATCTGATGGTAGATATATAGACAGGTATACGGTATATTGTACATCCCTCCTTACTAATATTATAAAAGCGAAAGTGAGTTTGTTTTTTTGTTTGTTTGTTACGTCTTCACGCCTAAATAGCACAACCGATTTTGATAAAACTTGGTACACGGATAAACCATATCCTGGAATAAGACATAGGTCACTTTTTATTCCGGAAGTATGTTCCCTTGATATAATTTTTTGCTATCACGCGGGCGAAGCCGCCGGGAGCAGCTAGTCAATTATAAAATTACAATAGGAACATGTGTCACAATACGCAGTCTTACCGATTTTAAGCAATGATGTGAAAATGTGAACGATCCGCTTCGGATAATTTATGACTTTCATGAGCATGCAGGCGAAGTTACTGACTAAAGCTTGTAGTAAAGAGCCGGTTTTAATCATGAGTCTTCATCATCATCATCAGCCTTTTTAATGTTCCCACTGCTTGGACTCGGGCCTCCTCTCTAGGAGAGAGAATGGACCGTAATCCACCACGCGGGCCCAGTGCGGGTCGGTGAATGTCAGATGTCTTCGAATTTTTGGTTCAAGGACATGCCGGTTTCCTCACGATATTTTCCTTCACTGTTTTGAAAGCAGTGGTAATGAAGTAAATTACACAAAGTAATGCACCAGGCAAAGTTTGAACCCGCGATCTAGAACTCGTAAGTCGGAGCCATTACCATTCGGCCACCACTGCTCTCGACTGGGTATTTTGTATGAAATCCGCCCGGGTCTATGTCGATTTCACGGCCTGTATCGTAAAACAGTAAATATTCAAGATTTTATATTTGCGGCGAGGCCCTTTAAAAAAAAAGCTTTATTATTTTTTTGTAACTTTCAAATACTTCCGTGACATAATCTCGTAGAGATGGAACGTTTGAAATCGTGTTAGTTAGTTAGTTAGAATCAGATTCGTGATTTATTTTTATCAAACCAACTAATTTATATCATATTTAGATTTTTGCCTGGCTGGTCATAATTATAGTAAATTTTTATAAAATAATTTTTCATGGTGTTCTCTTTTATATTTGTGGTATTTCCAGAGGTTTAAAAAAATTCAAAATGATTAGAATCTGGCCTTAATAACTTCCAGAACTCCAAATCCACTTCCAGCTTAACAATCCTATTCTTCCACCACTTAATCCAGGATTATCAAACAAAACTAATTACAGATACCACAGAACCGAACACAACTGTAGCGACGACCATCAACACTGCTTGTACCAAATCCGACAGCCTATTTATTTGAGCGACATGACAAATGTATCCTTGCTAAATTGATCAGTACTTTGTTACCAACCAAACTATTAATCTACCTTTACAACACTCAAAAACAAACGAAAATCAACACTATAGCCCACAAAATAAGACGTCAGAATTATTTTAGAATGTGCCAGGATAAGCTGGTGGCTACAGATCTCGATGCATCATATTGCAAGTATTTTGGCATGGTTGATTTCTTTGTAAACTATGCTAGGAGCAGGTTAAGGATACAGCTAAGTATGAATAAATCTGAATTAATTATGGATTGTAAAGTTGCCTGAATTTGACAGATACTTACGTATTGTATATTTTTTATTCTGATATGGCCAAGTGAAGTGTAAATTGAAGAAATGAAACATTCACCAACCCGCATTTGCAACCCGATTGCGGCCCATTCCCTCTCCTAGAGAGGAGGACTCAGTCCCAGCAGTGGAAACATTAAAAAGGCAGATGATGATGATGGCCAAGTGAATATAACTGTTAAAGATAAAAAACCAAATTATAATAAACATGTAAATAGTAAGAATACATCACTAGGCAAGCCAAAGAAACATAAAAGAAGAGAAAGACAATAGCATACAAAGGAAAGACTAAAAAGTAAATCCAAAGTGGAGAAAAGTTTATAAATGATATAGAGCAGAAGATGAGGTAAGACCTCCGACCATAGACCTAAGTAGGAAGGCTTTTCAAAAATAGACACCAACAAAGGCACTACGAGGTAGGGTTGACTTAAGGCACTCGTCTGCTGTACAACATTTTGGCACGATGAACAATAATTTCAACGCCAAAGCAGGAGATGTTATAGTGCACAAGTGTAAAGGAAACACGGGTTCACTTTCTGTTCTTTAACTCCAATAGTGCGGTATGACAATCTGACATCGTCGCGGAGAGATCAGGTGCAGGACCAACCAACCAAGGCTTTACGTACTTTCCCAAGTACGGGGATGTCACACCACTAATTTTCTGGAGGGCAAAATGAATTCTTTAAAAAGTACCACATCCAATAAATTTTCTTCTAAGCCCTGAACCACGAGCAAGAAATACTCATGTCACATCTATCCACCTTCACAGCATACCAAATAGACTAACCAGACAAACATATTAGCCAGATCATAATTCTAGTCAACGAGCCACTTAAAGCGTCCATTTCAGATATAATTATTTAATCTAGCAACATTGTCAATCCTGGGGTTGCCGACGAAAATAACCAGAACGCTGGGAGCAGTGACTAATAAGATGCCATAATTTTCGAGACGTTCGCGTCGTCTGGCTTCAAAAGGGAAAAGAAGACTTGAATAATCATAATTGATGGTTAAATCAACAAGAACCACTTTGTGTTACTAACATGTAAATAAGTAAACTGGTAATAAGTAGACATTACGCTTTTAAAGTCTTCGAGCTACAGAATTGTCATTAATTGTGACGAGAATATCAGCCATCTTTTTTTATTGTTGTGGCGGGAAAATAAGCGGCCATTTTGATTTTATTTTTATAATATAGTCTTGTGGGCATTATTTCAATGTGTATATTAATGGTTTGATCATTTGTCAGGCTATGATTATGTACCTGCACGTATATTTTTCCCTATCTGCGTTTAATGATAAAGTTTTACTAAAAGTAATTGATGCTTTAAACAACATCGTGGCTGGCTTGAAACCAATAATTCTAGATCTATCTGATTCTCTTAGAGTAGCTCCTACTTACAGTATATAATTATACCGCATTGATAGTACTTATCAATTTAAAAATTAACGTCTTACAATAAAACTGGAGAAGGATGAAATACCACGAGGGAAGCCAATTTTAATAAATGAAATGTGAAAATTAAAGCCATGATATTTTTTGTTTAAACTTTTGAATACCGTAATTAAAGACAAAATAGAAAAACAATGACATAATGAACGCCGACTACTAGGATACATTGTTTATTAAGAAGTTCCTATTCCTACATTCGGTTAAAAAAATATAACCGAAATGAGAACCTCCTCCTTTTTTGACATCAGTTAAAAATGTACCTTAACCTATTAAACCAACTACGCATCACACCAGCCATTTCACCACACAAAAGGCCCTCAATAACCCTAAAACTATTACGAAACCACACAAAACAGTTAATTTTCCAACAACAACGTAACAATTGGTTCAATTGACGTAACAGAAATGGCAGAATTAATTCGTTGGGATCAAAAATAGTGCTAATCAATCTCAATTGAGACAGCCTATCAACTACATAGAGAGTACTTCCTGCAATTGTTTTAATCTAAAAAAAAAACAAGGGCATCGTAGGTATGTATTTTGTACTACACAGATAACGAAAAGGTTGAGAAACAAACGTTGTATTGTGTGAAGTAGAACAGTTATGATGAACTGCCACCGAAAAGATGAACGAGGTTAGAATGGCCTTGTGGGCGGGGCAGGCGTGCCACAAAATATGATCATGCTCATAATGGACTCGACCAATAGCAAATGAATCTAAGTGTGCGTGGTCTGTTAGTTGCGTTACGCGCGTTCGTATTGGTTTATTGGCTGTAGTAGAGTTAAAGGGTGGGAGACAAGCGGCGACAGTCATTGTAGTACAAATCGGAAATCTTTCCTTTCTCACCTCTTATTTCTTCTAGCAATTGGTAAAAGAACATGATACATACCTAACATAGAATATGTACTTGTATAAAGTAGCTATACACACTAGAGTATAGCTGACAGGTTTGTCGGTACAGTTGAGTTGTAAAGAAAGAAAGAAAAACGTTTATTCGAACCTCACACATATTAAAAAGCAGTAGAAATACGGTACAATACAGAAAATACCATACAATTTAGTAAATATAATTAAATAAATTTAAAAATTAAAATTAAAATTTGTGCAAGGTCAAAAAGGCACCTAACTCAGCATATGCTGCGATATCTATAAAGATAAATAACGCAGCGCTGGTATTCTGTTAAGGCCCGCGGTGATGCCACGGTCACACTCACGGAGACTAAATAAACTATATAGGTAGGTATCGGAACAAAATAATAAAATACGAATAAACATTGGAAAAATAATAATAATTAATACATAACATTGGTAAAAAGCGTGAATTTAGGTTTGTACAGGTAACCCTTAGCTGATGCGTGTGTTTCAAATAGTTCAGAGACGATTTGTCTGTTCAAACAATTCAATATGGTATCACAACACTTTTCAAGACGCTGTTCTATGCTGTTATGACATGGTTAGGTAGAAATTGCTTCAAAGGCTTCTTTCTGACTGCATTTCCCAATAAATTGAGGAAATGTCCTCGTAAATGTTTGTTGGCATTCAGTGCGTAAAGGTCTTGAAGGCTGGGCACATCGTAGTATTCTGTGAGTAGTTTATAAGTCTCAATAAACCTACTTTGACACACCACAACATGTTGTCACACAGTATGTAACAACACAACATATTTATTTGTTTGTTTAAAATTTCGTTCAACACACCTTAGGTATTTGTTACCAGTCAAGCAAAGGTGGTAGAGAGACAACATGGCAAGTGCATAAAAAAAAAAATATTATGAAAAGATATCAGCAAAAAATACAACAGACTTCAGTCATCATCATTATCATTTCAGCATAAACACGTCCACTATGGAACATAGGCCTCCCTCAAGCGTCGCCACAACGACCGATCTTGTACGTCTCGCATCCACCGCATTCTCGCGACTCTCACCAGGTCGTCGGTTCACCACACAGACTTCAGTAGGTAACTTTAATTGTGGAAGTCAGTGTTAAATACGAAAATATCAAACCAGACTAAATTAAATAAGGATTTTTATTTAGAATTCGTTTACTTTTTTTATTTAAGTACCTAAAGCTCTCTGTTTGCTCTTGTAACATAAATAAGTTATAATACTATGGCGAAAAATAAAAGCAAGAAAAGCTATATTATTGACATAGAGTTAAGTAAGGCAAAATGTAGCAGAAACACCCAATTCTGTTTACTAGAGCCCCGGTATGAAGGCTAGAAGGAACGGCGCGGGGTTTTTAGTCAGTAAGACTCTGACACTGTCTCCCGCTCCACCCAAGAGCGGGTGTCGTCAATGACGATTTTCCCCGTCGACAGAAAAAAAAAACCGTCTGAAACTTGGACTTTCCTGGCAAATAAATAATTGTAATCTTAATTCTGACTTGTTTGTGTGGGATGAAAAATTACGTGTGATGTTTGAATCACTCGCTGAAAATTCTTAGCATTCTCGAGCATCAAAATTGAGCATGCAGTTAAAAAGCAACTTTGCACTCTTGAAACAAATAACTATCTATTTATTTATGGAAGAAAAAATATATGTATCATCATCTTCCTGCCCTTGTCCCGTTTTATTTGGGGTCAGCGCAACACGTTTTTTTCTTTCATTCACACAATCCATCTATCTTTTCTTTGGCCTCCCTCTCCCTGTCCATCCACATGTAAACTCATAACTTTTTTAGCAACATGCGTTTCGTCTCTTTTTCACATTAAAAAAATATAGGTATAACTTCTTATTCATATAAATATAAAAATGTTTAAAAAATTTGTAAAAGCTGCTATAAAAATGTTTTCATAAATATTTTTTACGTGAAAGAGAAACCCAATTTCTGCAAAACTCAATGGTCACTTACGATTATTTTGCCTGAAAAGGCTCAAATCACAGTCTTCCTTGCAAACAATTTTCATATCTGCACTAACAATCTCCGAAGATCTAGCCCAACACTAACACCAAACTAAATCCCATCAATCTCCGAGCATATCTCCCTTAGGTCACAAACGAATATCATTACTTTGGACTTCCCAGCACTTAGGACCTTTCTATGCCACTTATCTACGCCCTAAATGGATTTAAGTCGGGGTTAAGTGGCCGCCAGCCATTACGACGATTAGGCGCAGTGACGACGGGTCAAACATTATTATAGGGGCAAGGAATTGGCCGTAACTGAGCTAAAAGAATGCCCGTATCATTAAAAGAATCACTAAGACCATCATCTCGTGTCTTTATAGCTATATTTGGAAGCAATGGGTAGTAAAGTTTTGTGATGTCGCTCTGATTATTTTGTCTTCTTTGAGGCGAGAAGTGAGATCACTAATCGCGGTTTTATTGCAAAAAAGTAGGTCTATAATGAGAGCAGTGGTGGCCGAGTGATAATGGCCCCAACTTACGAACATCAACGAACTCAGCCAGGCGCATTACTTTGTGTAATTTATTTTATCACCAGTACTCTCAAAACGGTGAAGGAAAACATCGTGAGGAAACCGGCATATCCTAGAACCAAAAATTCTTCTTCCAACTCCCATTGGGTCCGCGTGGTGGATGACGGCCCATTCCCTTTTCTAGAGAGGAGGCCTGAGTCCCAGCAGTGGGAACATTTAAAAGGCTGATGATTATGAGGTCTATAATAGCAAATAAAGTCTTCGAAGAAAAGTTGGAGAGCACAACATAAAACTGGAATGATGCCCACCATTATAAAGTCTGCCCCAAAATTAACGCAAGATTTTAATTAAGGTGGTGCATCACGACTCACATTTTCACTGTTTTTCATACAACCGCTCAACTGATTATGACGTTATTACACACTTTTCATTAGATATTTTGGAAACACAGTATCTTGTGGATATTATCTAGGTTTCTAAAGAAACCAATTTCTAAATTTGTGTAAAACTAATCCAGTAAAAATCTCTGAAAATGTCCTATTTTTTATGAACTTTGACACTTCATAATTTGCCTAAAAATCAAAATATTCAAAAAAGTAATGCTCTAGAGACCTTGCAAATTTTATTAAGATTCTAAATGATGACAACTTTTTTCGAAACTTTTAAGGGTTTAAAAAAAAACAGCTATTTCCTGGAGCAAGTTTTGTGAAATTTTCGAGTAAATCTCGGAATTACCAAATCCAGACAGAGTTTCCAGGCGTTATCTCTCTTTTTTTGCGTTGCCTTTTCGTCAAACATCGCGTTGGATTGCATTAAATGAAGTAACAAGCTTTTAAACCATTTTCGATGTTTACGATAAGCGAGTGGAGAAGGACCCTCTTAAATAGAAAACTCAGTTTTTAGTTTTCAGATCATGATTTTTTTATTTTAACATAAACTACAATGAAATTTTCAAATGGATTATTTATGGAATAACACATCGGGCAACGGGCCTCTACGGCTGTTTTGGTTTTTTTTTTAGGTGAGAAAATTATCCAATGACATCTTCGCGCCCTTGGGCAAAGCGAGAGATAGTGGCAGAGTTTTACTGACTAAAAACCCACTTTTTTTGGCAATTCTACTGCTTTAGTTAAGGTGATTTACTGTTATCGCATTAGTGTGCGCCCTACGAGTCGATTTCCACCTCGATCGCCATCAAGACGTCGACGGCGCGCACTGTTCCCGCGCGCCTCAAGGAGTTATCAGCAACAGGAGGGGCCCAGCTGGGTCGAAGCCTACTGAGGCCAGGGTAATCCGAAAGGAAACTCGAGCCCCGGTATGAAGAGGCTATTATTATTATTTTGAAGATAAGGGGCTATGCATCTCCCGTAGTATAGGGGATGTAGTCACTGCGACCTAAAAGATCTATTGTGACTCGCCACCTTGTTAGAGTAACCCTTTTAGCCCTGAGGCTTCCAGGAAGTCTAAAATACTCCTAGCTTTAAGAGTTTTAATCTCCTCCGGGCGAATAATGTGTCGGCCCAGATGAATACTCCGTTTGTGGAAGGGGCCCGCATTCACACAAAGAAGAGGCTAGAAGGAATGAAGTGGGTTTTTAGTCAGTAAGAGTTTGACACTAACTTTCTCCACTTATATCAAAAAGTACTATGATGTCTAAAGTTCCTACAACATGATCTTGTTTACCATATTTACGAAGAACTCTTTTCCCTAAGCTAAACAGGATGATAGCTATAACTCCCTTCCTCATTACGAAGTCTTCCATTTGATATCAGCTCCTGTCATTTGACGTGGCATCAACATAAACCTATTCGATGCTACTGACACCATGCCCCAAGTAAAACTGGACAAACTTAACAATACCGTTGAAGATCCCTCTAATTTTCAGCAGTCTCCCTTATTGCAGACAGTGTAAGGTTAGAATTCGTGCGATGAAAAGTTTGAGGACGGTAAAGATAAGTTTGTATTTGAGTAACAACTGCTCATTTGGCTTGGTGCAATTTGTACGAGGTCATCAACACAGTAATGGATTAGTACAATTCACTTCAGAGAACCTCAGGGCTGACGTTCAATGGAACAATATGATGGTGAAGAATAGTAAGTAATTAATTTCAGGAATTGGAGATAACTTTATCTGTAGGAACGTTGATTTATTAACAAAGGACTTTTCAATTCACTTACTCGAAAACCCGCTTTTAGGCACGCAATACACTGTTTTCCGCACTAGTGCAGAAAAGTGCACGTGCTCTCTCCCGCCACAATATTATTACATTTATCGTATCACGCTGGGCGCACGTTGACCCCCACAAGTCACCGGTCATTAATTTCTTCGTGTATTGAAAAAAGTCGTTTGATGCACGTGCAAATTTGTCACTGCAGCCCTCGGCTCCATAATGAATTTCGCCTCGGTGGCAACGACTTACTTTCTGCACTTGTATTTAAATAAAGGTACTATTTTTTGTGTGAATCTACGAGTGTGTATGCCAAATAAATAGTTTTCTTTCTTTCTTTTTAGGTAGGAAATCATCTAATAACTTCTTCCGCTGCTGTGTGTAGCAGGAGGGCGTATCAAACTTTTATTGACCAAAACTCACTCTTAAAGAAAGAGTGAGTTTTGGTCAATAAAAGTTTCGCCTTCGTTTAAGGGCCCCAGGGTACATTTTCGCACAACTCATGACCCTAGAAGGCTCCGAAACTGCTGGGCTGCTACTGTTTACTATCAACCCCGCTGAGACGCGCATGGAACTCTACGCGCCGTCGACGACTTTGGCTCGGTTCGAACGGTTGCCGGACGGTCGGACGGCGAGATACCCATTGCTCGCCGTCTGCAATCTCGCGTCTACGGTAGCTGGAAATCGTGATTGGAATGCCCGGCGGCATTTTAGGTATTATATACATTGCCTAGGTATTGTATAGAATACTGGATTATACAGATTGCTGATAACATATCCATTATTATTGACTAGAAATGAAAACCCTAACTCCCTCCTAAAACCGCCAACAGCATACCCATAAATTAACTTCACCACCTATTGGTACACGTCTTAACTTCTATCTTGATCACCCAACCAATTTGGCCGTCAACAAGTCTCCATGTCGTCGTAATTTCTCCATCAGGTGGTCAATCTTCACATCAAGTGTCCGCCAGGCCTTACAATTAATCCGTCGTGGTCGGTGGCATAATTACCAAGTGACATCAACAGGCCGGCGCCGGCGCAATTTGCTCGACCTTCCAACGTCACTGCTATACTAATTATAATTAAATTTTGAGTCGTAGGGTCTCGTAAATATGTTGTGTGTCTAGTTTGGTGTAGACTCATCTGGTTTGGTTGTGGATTTTGTGGATTCGTTTTAATGTTTCAGAGTAATTAAGGACTAGCTTCTGCCAGCGGGTTCGCCCGCGAAAAAGTAGGTTTACCTATACAATGTGTAACGTTAAATGCGCAAAACCTCAGACACCCCAAGTGATTTTTAATTCAATAGATCTAATTATGTGAGAAAAAAAAACATTTAAAAAAAATTAAAGGTTTTATGAGCAGTTTTAGTTTGTTTAAAATTCATATCTGCATTGAAATAAGTACTTTTATTATCCCGTGTATGAGAAAATTTGATTGGATTACAACTATTTGTGTTTGTTTACCTATTTTAGCGGGTTTGCGCACGTGATGGCTTGACCTATTCATAAATGGACAGGTCGAAGTTTTTAATGATGTTTTTTTTTTTAAATATAACCTATATTAAAAAGTGTTTTAATTGATTCTACTCGTTATTCTGATCAAACTAATTTCAGGTTTTGCGCATTTAACGTTACACCTTGTATAAAAAATATTGTTGAATAAGAAACTTATTCGTTGCGAAACAACGAATATTTTTTTATATCTATTTACACATCTATATGAATTTTGGACTAAACTTTTGGATCCTCCTTTTTTGAGGTGGAAAATCATCCTTGGGTGCTCTTGGGTGGAGCAGGAAGACGTGTCAGATTTTTACTGACTAAAACCCATGACTCCTATGTTTCTTTTTGCCTTCGTTTCAGGGCCCCAGGGTTCACTTTCGCATAAGCCATTGCCCCAGTAGGCTTCAAGCCTGATGGACCTCTTCGGTTTTGGATCCCCATGGAGGTTGAATTATGTAAAAAAAAAGTATTGTCATAAAATGCACCTTCGACGACTGACTGAATGACTCAATGAGTCAGGATTTTGCCTTTAATATAAACAAAAGTAGGCGAAGACGAAGAAATAAACAGTACAGGGCCTCAAGTCTGCTATTACAATAGTGTCAGAATGGTCTATCATTGACTTCATAATTGTTGATTTTGACGAGTTTTGGTACTCTACTAATTTTTTTACACTCTACTAATATAATGGCGTCATAATGACTTTCCAATGGTCAACCACTGACAGTTCATCAAAGAAGTGGTAAAAATGGTAATCTCGTACATAGTGACAAATGAATATCTGACGTATACGGAAATTTGCAAAACTTTTGACAGTTGTTTTGATCAGTGACCTACCATTAGAACGTTATTGTGCAGTTATTAGTTTTAATAAGCTCGATATTGTCATTCTACCACCACTCTATTACGAGACCATTGTCCAATCAATGATCGATCATTATGATTTAGCAGATTACGAACATTTAGCAAAATGACAATGGGATCGTGTTGGAATGACGAACTTATAAAAATAGCAGACTCGGGCCCCTGATTTATCCCCTTGAGCGCCTACCTACTGTACTTACGTCTGTTCAACTTGTTATATCAAAAAGCTAAGATTAGATTCCCTAACAAAGTCTCTGTATCCTGATAGCTACAAAACCTGGGGGTCTTTAAGTCAAAAGTGGCTTTTAATAAAGGGTGCTCCACCGTCTACCATATTATCACTTTCCATCAGGTGAGCCGATCTATGAAAATGAAAATCTATTTCCAGCTCATACCCTTGGTCAATGACAAGACCAAAGAGTACCATAAAACAAATGAAAGCATAAAACATGGCAGATTCTTATGTCAAAGATGTCATTGCGCACAAATCACAAGAACAATCATCTATGCCGGAAGAAATATCTGTTGGCCATAAAAATATCTGTTCAACGCGACGAGGCCGATCTTCAAAGTGTTTTGTTTCATGTCTGTTGAGGCTATCAAAGTGGGCATTTCATCTATCATCGTTTAATGGTCAGTGATTGTGGATGTGTGGCCAGTATTAGCCAGGTCGGGAGTTCGATTCCAACCCAGGACAAATGTTTGTGTGATGAGCATGATGACTTGTTCTGGGTCTGGGTGTAATTTATCTATAATATGTATGTGTTTAGAAATATATATGTATAAGATGTGTTATTGAGGATTTTCCAAATAAACCACAAAGTGTTTCTCTGAAAATCAAAGTTTTGTTTATTTAATACGTCTTTACTATATTACAACGTTTAACTATGACCATTACACGTATAACTTACCTGAAAATCAAAGAAACGACATTTAAAGTTTATTAATATCGCCTCCTCAATTATATCCCTTTATTTTATCTCTTTACAATAGAATTTTTAACAATAAAATATGCAAAATAATCTAAACATCATCTGCCATTCAATCACACGTCACCCCGTTCCACAGAACATAAATTCCATTGACAACTTCAACGCGCGAAGCGCGGCAAATTTGAATTAATGAAATGTCATTTCATTACATATATATCTTTATCAGTTGTATAATCTAATAAAATCGTTTTAAACAAATTTTTCTATACGGTATTCCGACACGGTGTCGGATATATTGGAAACTAATGATTTTTTATGTGATCAAAGAGATTTAAAGATATACAATATGTTTAATGTCTTTGTATGTGATGAGTCGTATATAAAATGATGTTTTCATAATAATATGTCAAGAAATTGTATTTTAATAAAGATTTAGTTTGTCTTTTTCCGGTGACAAAAGTCACAATTTTTTAATGGAAAAAAAATGTAATGCTGCTTCTAAACACAATTGAATAGTACAAAAAATACTTTAATATTTATAATTCCAAGTCTTAAGAGTATTTTCTTCCAACACGTTTGAACAAAGTAATGGCGTGTGCACAGTTTTATTTGTGATAAATCGTGATTTCGTGTCCCAGAAACGATTTCCTCCGTAGACACGTCAAAGAGAAATTGAGTAAATTTCTTAGAATTTTCATCTATCTGTTTCATTGCTCGCACGAAGCGAGACTATGATTTCGTTGAAAATCTTAAAATATTTCGAGATACGAGAAAATAGATGAAGGAAAATAATTTTAAGTTTAGTTTTTTTTATATAATTATTATTACGCTTTTTTTAAGGGTGGAAATCATGCAATAACTTCTCTCACTCTGGGCGGAGCAGGAGGAGAAAGTGTCAGACTTTTACTGACTAAAACCACACCTGTGTCCTTCAGCTGCCCTTTGCGTTCTAGGACTACGGGTTTCCTTTTCAGAAATTCCCCGTGGTCGTAGATAGCGGGCATCAGCGCTGCTACTGTTGTCCCTACTGTTTGCTAATATCTCTTACCAATAAATTACTATGATTAATTTACAAAGAGATCCAAATTAAATACGTACAGAAAAAATGCTCAGTTGAACCTGAAAACCATTTAAAAAATCTTTTTATTAAACTTAAAACGTAATAACATCAGCACATAAAAAAAAAAAACATAAAAAAATTAAATAGAACTTTAACAGCCACTAAAAATACAAAACTCAAACATCAACTATCTCATTAATTAAAAACTACAATCAAAGAACCACATTACAGTAAAAATATCCGACAAAAACTTACAAAAACCTCGTATAAATTACATTTAAAACTTCTTACAGTCGACTATGAATATTAAAACAAAGGACATGAAATATTCTCAAAGAAAACATCTGTTACTAATTACGTCGCTAATTATATCGCCATGTCGTACCGGTGACATTTCGAATAAATGTAATCGATACCGTTAATTAATGAGCACTCGATTAAATGGAATAAAAATAAAATGTCTAAAAATAATATTTATACTCGTATGTGGGGCGTTTTTTGTTCATAAACTTGTTGTCACAAGTCGACTCTACAGTTTTGTTTCTAAGAAGTCTTGTGTCGTACTTGTTCGTCGAGAATTGTAAAAGCTTTTAATGAAAATATTTTTTTCACTGTTCCCGCGCGCCTCAAGGAGTTGTCAGCAGCAGGAGGGGCCCAGCTGGGTCGAAGCCTACTGGGGACAGGGTTGTCCGAAAGGGAGCTCGTGCCCCGGTATGAAGGCTAGAAGGAACGGCGCGGGGTTTTTAGTCAGTAAGAGTCTGACACTGTCTCCCGCTCCACCCAAGAGCGGGTTTCGTCAAAGATGATTTTCCCCGTCGAGAAAAAAAAAAAAGTCGACTCTACAGTTTTGTTTCTAAGAAGTCTTGTGTCGTACTTGTTCGTCGAGAATTGTAAAAGCTTTTAATGAAAATATTTTTTTCATAACAAGTTTTTATAGCTCGGTATACCTACCTATATAATTAATTAATACTCGTCAAGACGAATCATACGAGCCCGAACTCGATGGGGTTATGTTATTTAACTACCAAATTTCTATAGCTACCTTCCAGTTCAATCATCAGATCAGCTCCATGTCATAATAATTTTGCATTGTCATCTGATTTACACGTGCATGAAAAATTTCAGCTCAATTGGTAACCGGGAAGTGGGTCAAATTTATTTTGCAAGATTTGATTACAAAAAAACATCGGGACAGGTGAAGCTAAAAATAAAAGCTTGTAATAAAAAGAAAATTTATGACGCTGAGTTGCTAGCCTGTCGGTGTTATACCGGTTGCTTTTGGGAGAATGTGCATCGAAATTACATAACTTAACTACCCAAAGTCCGTTTCATGGTCTGACCACCAGACGTACGGCGATGCGCCACCGGTACGTGATAGACATCCCACCAATACGCACAAAACGTTTTGGGAACACATTCATTATGCGTACATTTAGATGTAAGGAATTCCCTGCCGGAGCCTGTTTATCCTGATGTCTACAACCTGGAGTCTATAAGTGGAGAGTGAATGGTTTACTTCTAGGCAAGCGTGCTCCGCCGTCGACCACATCATTGCTTGCCATCTGGAGAGATAGTGGTCAAACGTGAGCCTATAAATAATAATAATATGTAACTCGTAGTTAGGTGAAAGAAGGTGGTCTTTAGTCAAGATTAAAAGTATATTATTATTTATTTTTTATTTATTTATTATTAAGTGCCAATACATCGATACTGACATTTATTGAGAAATTAACTTTTTTTATCACTTCCAAAATAAAAGCTTTTTAACGGGTATTTCACTGAAATCTCCAGAGCGTAACTTTAGTTTAAACTGCAGAAACTCAAATATTGAATGGTTTTCGTACTATTATATAGTATCGTACTATATTTTAATTCATGAATCCCCAAGCGACCACCGGTGGCCGCGCATCTATTGTCTTACTATTGTGTTTCTAATTGACGGTATCTGAAGGGTTAATCAATGGTACTATACGTGGTATAAAAAATGTGTAGGTATATTATTATAGACTTTTTAATGTATGTGTTAATTGGGGTTGCCACCCGTAATATATTTTAGTAAATTTTACTTTAAGTACATTATAGACAAATAATAGTACCTACATACCTACCTAAAATACTACGGTTTCCATTAATAATAATTTAAATAAAATTATTTTCTAAAATCCCATACAAAATACGTTAGAAATGTTTTTTTTTTCATAACCTATACTAGCCCACTGCCGGGCAAAGGCCTCCCCCAACTTCTTCCAGGTGTCCTTTTCTTGAGCTACCTCGAACCAGTCCCCACGGTAGGTATTGACGTCGACTTAGGAAGAGGTGAGGAGAAATTAATTCATGAATCCCCGAAAGCGAGCACCGGTGGCCGCGCATCTATTGTCTTACTATTGTGTCTCTAATTGACGGTATCTGAAGGGTTAATAATGAAAAATTAAAAATAAATGTGAACAATTTTTTCCTGAATCGTTTCCAATAACTCCTTATAAACTCGTCACAGATTGAAATTTTTTTTCCAATCTTTTGGCACATCAACTGTGTAACTGTTTTTTGGGAGAAAAAGAAAAAAAAATGCTGTATTTCACCCAAAAAACAGTTCTACTAACCTCTCAGCTCTTGTTCCATCTTCCCCCACTTAAAAATCGGACAATTCATACAAAAAGACGCACAATCTAGCAAACATTGCGACGATTTACTTTGAAATTGCCGCCCGAACTTATAAACAACAACAAAGCATATTCGCCGGTCGCCGTCTGCACACTTAACACTTTCGTCGGAACTCCTGAGACTAGTAGTTAAATCGCAATTTGTTGTAAATAATCGATTTTTGATGGGTACCACTCATGGCTATATTCACGTCTAGCCCCGATTGTTTTACTTAAGGGCCAAGCGCCCGAGTGCCATAAAATAGTGACTTTCTGAAGCCTACTCCTCGGTAACGGCCAGGTTAGTAAGTTTGAAAAAAATATATGTTTATTATAGATTCATGACCAACATTATCAACATTTGATTTTTTCGTGTGATTAATACTTTTGTCTAAAAAAAAATATTATATTCAACAATTCAAATTCGCAACTTTTTTCTACTCCTTCGAAACGGCTTGGATCTTTAGAAATGTTTTTACAAATTAAAATTGGTGGTTAAATATTCTTCAAAGTGGACATAGCATATGTAAATCTATCAATATTTCGCAAAGAAAATGGATTTTAAAGTCAGCGGGGCTCTGTCCGGGCGCAGCTGGCCGCAAATAAATGCACAGATAGCTCTACTGTCGCCGAGGGTACGAGATTTGTGACCATTTAATTTCGGTCTTATGTTCAAGGGACTATAAGCCTTAAGTAATACGTTGTTGATCTTCCTTCTTAGGTCATGAAACCCATTTAAAAGTGTTTAAAATGCTATTAGCATGGTTGTAATGTCTTTATTGGTTGCTAAGCTCCCTGCAGGGTATGTTTGTCCAGTATTTAAATGTAATACATCATTGCCTGTCCGAAACCTCTTCGCTTGGAATTCTGCGCTGTTTATGCATAAAGATTAATTTGCAGTGTCTACCTGTACTGGAAAATCGTTGAAGACTGAGTATAGAAAATATATGGTTTATTTATTTCACTATTAACCCTTCAGATACCGTCAATTAGAGACACAATAGTAAGACAATAGATGCGCGGCCACCGGTGGTCGCTTGGGGATTCATGAATTAATAAAGTATAAGCTTAAGAGCAATGGCCGAGTGGCAACAGCCCCGACTTACGAGTTGTAGGTCGTTGGTTCAAACCACTTAATTTGTGTAATTTATTTCATCACCACCGCTCTCAAAACGGTGAACGAAAACATCGAGACGAGGCATGAGTCCCCGCAGTGGGAACTCTAAAAGGTTGCTTATGCTATGCGTATATTAAGTAAGCTTAAAGCTAGAACTACATTAGACCGACGCACACGTGTAACACGCCTGATTTGTACGTAGAACGACGTCGCTAGGAGTGGATCAAATGTAGCTCTGCAAGTTTTGTTTCCATATAAAATGTTTGGAGACCGATGCGCCCAGATCGGCGTGTGTGGCACACGTACTCGTATGTGCAGTGTAGTTCTAGTTTAACTGTTCATGCTAAAGACTAGACTACACATATAATATTTTTTACTAAATAATTTACAAAGCGTAACAAATATTTCTAAAAAAAAAAACTCTTTTCAATTCTAAATTTTCGGTCATATTTATATTATTAATTTTATTCTTTTTATGTGCTCACGATACTGTATTCCTAGCTAAGTTGCTAATCTGCAATCTTTAACGCTAGTGGCAAACTTCAAATGTATAGGAATGAGAACATCTCAACGCTCAATCACGTGGTCAGAACAAAAGAATCGGGGGCGTGATCAACTCGAAGCGTTCCACGCAAGAGAAACGGTTGTAACTTCTTGGCTATAGGGGCTGTTTTATCATTTTCTAAGTGTTCACGCGCTATGCACGGAATGACAAATTCACTACAATTTTTTCTACTAAGTCGGTAAGGCCGAAGTCTACTGGGGACATGGGTTGGCTTCCGAAAGGGAAACCCCAGTCCAGGAATGCAAGGCAAGATGAAACAATGGTGTTGTTTTAGTCAATAAAAGTCTGATTGGAAACCTTAAAAAAAGCCTGTCTCTTGGTGGCCCAAGATTAATGAATAAAGTTGGCAAATTATACATTCTCTAAGACTGTTAACTCTGATATAATTAATTTAACACCATAATAGGTACTTGCTATTAAATGAATAATGTTTTTCTATAAGGTCAATGATAGGTCAACCTTAAAATAACAACTAAGGTAACCTTTACAGATGAGACCAGTTGACCTTCTCGGGTTTTTTTTATACGGTGGGTAAAAATCATCCAGATGACATACCCCACCCTTAGGCGGAGCGAGAAATAGTGTCAGGCTCTTACTGACTAAAAAACCTACCCCGTTCCTTCTAGCCTTCATACCGGGGCTCGAGCTCCTTTTTGGATAACCTTGGCCCCAGTAGGCTTCGACCCTGCTGGGCCTTTACGGTTGCTGACAACCTTGAAGCGCACGGGAACAGTACGCATCGTCGGCGACTTGGGCTCGGTCCGGACGGTTACCGGACGGTCGGACAGCAAGCTACCCATTGCTCGCCATCCGCAAGCCCGCGCCTGTGGTGGCCGGAAATCGTGATCGTAATCCCAGCGGCGGTTCGGGCGTGAGCGCCATTGCCTAATGTAGTTCCATCGCTAGCATTACTGCATCGTAGAAAAAGACCGCCTGCCACTCCTTCATGCTCCAGACCATGGTCTCTACCAAAGCCCGGGACCTTTTCAGAGTCAGTTACCACTCTAGGTAACCCTATTGTGGGCTGCGGGATTTTTCGAAAGAGGCCCTGAAATGCGAATTGTAACTGAAGGAACCGGGGTGGGTTATACTCAGTAATAGTCTGACATTCCTACACGCCCCAGCCAGAGCTAGAGCGGGGAGAGGGATTTGATGACTTTTTAACTCAAAAAAACTGGTCTAGTGCGAATTAGACTCGCACACGAAGGGTTCTGTACCATAATCAATTTTATTATTTACTAGCTTTTACCCGCGGCTTCACCCGCGTTTATTAATATGCTTTACTCATTCCTTCCCTTTCCTAACTTAAAAAAAATTGCCTATGTCCGTTTCCAGGGTCCCAACTATCTCTGTACCAAAATTCATCAAAATCGGTTTTTCCATTTAGGCGTGAAGACGTAACAAACAAACAAACAAACTCACTTTCGCTTTTATAATATTAGTAAGATTTGTAGTAGCAATAATACAAAAACACATTATGTAAATATTTCAACTATCTACCTCTTACGAATTACGAGATACAACCTGCTGAAGTGCTGACACACAGATAGATAGACAGACAGGCGAACAGACGGATAGATAGACAGCAGACGGTTATCGTGATTGCAACTATAATTTGTAGTTGGTACTCAAAATGGTTAACAACTTTTTACGATTATTTAATGTAATTTGTAGTTATTGTTTAATAACTATAATATTATGTAGCACGACGTAGTCGGTTTTTTAAAGTTCCAACTGCTGGGACTCAGGCCTCCTCTCTAGATGAGGGAATGGGCCGTAATCCACCACACGGGCCCAGTGCGGCTTGGTGGATGTCACATGAATCGAATTTTTTGGTTCTAGGACATATTTTCTCGGTTTCCTCATGACGTTTTCCTTCACCGTTTTGGGACCAGTGGTGATAAATTAATTCCACAAAGTAATGCGTCTGACTGGGTTTGAACCCGGGACCTACACAACTCGTAATTCGGGTTAGATTTGCATTTTGCGTTACACTGAGGGTTCTATTGCTACTCTTCGGGTCATCATCATCATCATTTCAGCAAAAAGACGTCCACTTTGGACATAGGCCTCCAAGTGTCGAACAACAAACGGTCCTGTGCGTCTCGCATCCATCTCATTCCAGTTATTCTGGTCCGGTCACCAGGTCATCGGTCTACCTTGTAGGAGGTATTCCAGCACTGCATCTCCTTGAGCGCAATCGCCACTCCAGAAACTTTTAGCCCCATCGACCATCTGTTTTACAAGCACTGTGCCCTACCTACTGCCACTTAAATTTAGTGAATTTTAAGGCTATGTCGCGGACCTTGGTTTACCTGCGGATATTCATTCCTGATGCGATCACGCAAGGAATCTCTGAGCATAGCGCTTTCCATTGTTCTTTGGGTGACTATAAGCTTTCTGATGAACCCCATCGAATACAGAACCCTAAAAAAGGTTATATTAAACTATCTGCTCCCAGCGGCTTTGCCCGCGTGATACCAGAAAATTATCCCAAGAGAACATACTTCCGGGATAAAAGTATCCTATGTCCTATTTATTAGGACATGGTCTATCCGTGTACCAAGTTTCATCAGAATCAGTTTTACCATTTAGGCGTGAAGACATAACAAACAAACAAACAAACTCACTTTCGCTTTTATAATATTAGTAAGGATGTCATCGGGCCCTACGCCGCACACCCGTCCGTACAACGTAATGCTCAAAACTCGATTTCCAAAATGAGGGTATTTAAAAAAAAAACTATGTAAGGGTAGACTTAGAATGTGTTACATCGTCATTTCTACAAATACTAAATCAGTAACTGCTCTGCTGTCCAGTGCATCAGCTCAAAGTTTACTCTAGACCCACAATATTTATTATCCGATAACGTTCGTGAGTTTGTAGTGAATATTAAAATATGTATGTGTGTAGTGTGTATGTAAGTATGTGTGTAGTGTGTATGTATGTATACGTGTAATCGTCGTATTTAATTGAAGTGCATCCATGGCTGCAACTAATCAAGGTATGGTTATTCTAATATTGTCTTTTAATGAACCTTAACGATTAATACTTTTGGATTAATGACTAATTATATGTATGGTTTTTTAATTCATGAATCCCCAAGCGACCACCGGTGGCCGCGCATTTATTGTCTTACTGTTGTGTCTCTAATTGACGGTATCTGAAGGGTTAAATACTGAATCAAACATTTTAATTCTTTCGTTTTTGCGCAAAGACCCGGACTCAGGGGGTCTACTCGCTTTCTCCGAAACGAAACTTTCTTAAACGAACGATATTCATTTGACGTTAAAATTGCAAACAATCCTCTGTCAGAATTATATTTTTTTTTTCAAAACATAACTGATTAGAGTAGGTTTAGAGATTCGGTACGTCAAACAATTTTTGTTCGTGCGAAATTTCGGGAACGAAAGGAACTGTGGTAGTAAACACGCAAAATTTCAATCAAAACTTCGTTTTTCGGAGAAAACGAGTAGACCCCCTGAGTCCAGGTCCCAGTGTGCGCCGATTTGTCGAAATATTTGCGTTATGGCGCGGCACCGTATCGTGTGACTTGGCTCTTACGTATTTTTTAGGTTTATTTTTCGTACGTTTATCACAATAATTTAACATTATGCATTCACTTCGAATAAATCTCGAATAAATTATATACCTATAAAACGGGTATAAAAAAGCAAAGTGCTCTTGGAGTAAATCCAAAAATGACTGTGTAAAATATATTTGCGTACTGCCCTCATTTCGGCCAGTTCAAAAATATTTAATGGACGAATTTTTTTGTAAAATCTGCAATTTAAAGAATGTACATGGCGAGCTTCAAAATTCAGGATACAGAATACAAGTGTCTTTTAAGTTAAAAACCAGTTAAATATTTTTTTGTAAATTGTTTCCGTTGAACATAATCACCATAATTCTGCCCAAAGATAGAAGCTTCCTCCTAGTGTCACCGCAACGACCGGTCCTGTAAATCTCGTATCCATCAGATTCCTGGGACCGGTCCACCAGTCACTCACAACAATCTGTATTGCGAGCAAATTTGTTGAAAATTTCACTTTAATATTTTGAATGTACGAGTACCCGTCGTCAATGTCAATCATTTGAAAATAATTCAGACCGAAAATAAAGATCAAAGAAACCACCTTTTCATCCCGTTCTGGGCCGATCCTCGACCCGGATCGTAGGACTAAATTAAATTATATTCCCTTCAAGGTTACACTAAATACACCGCTAGACGTACGGTGTTACGCCATCGGTATATGGTGGATATCCCACCCATTCGTATAGATATCGACATGGATCTTGAGCGCTCGGCTGCAGAATGGGGATCGCTTTGAACATTCCTTACATTGGCGAGCCAATCGTTGTCATTGTTAGATACATGCGGCAAGCGCAGGGAACGAACCACGAGTGACGTCTAATGACGCGATGGCGCGGCGAGTCAATCACTCCCCGCCACGCATCTCACTTCGTACCACTAATCTTTGACTTCTGCGTAACTTGAAGCCAGCGCTCAAGATCCGTGCCGGTATCTATACAAAGCGTTTTGGAAACACTTTCATTACGAGTACAGCTAAGGAGTGGAATTTCCTGCCGGTCAATCAACGTTCATCTGTTCTGTGAGCTTTGTGCCCTGCGCTATTCATAATAGATAAACCTTCCCCTTCTTATCTGATTTCAGAACTTCAATTTCTTTGCTCTGGGCACAATAAAAATCTTCGGTCTACCAATAATCGACTTCTACGATGTCCCTCACACCGTTCCGGGCTTATCCACTCCTCCTTTTTCGTTCAAGCGATATCCCTTTGGAATGCGCTGCCTCCGAATATCAGGATGGCGACTAGTCGATATTCTTTTAAAGTGAAGGCACGAGAGCATATTCGCAGGATGTTGGCAGAATCATCATCGCACTGATTTCTTTTTTTCACTATAGCTCTGTTTATTTATATGTATGTATCTAAGTATGTATTTACATTTTTTTTTCTCATTTGTTTTCTCATTTATTAAGTTGCACCTGCCATGTTATGTTTCTGCACCACCCTAAGGTCGACTGGCAGATAATGCCTAAGGCATTAAGTCCGCCTTTGTACAACTTTGTGCATAAAGATTTAAATAAATAAATAAATAAAAGCACTTTTTGTCCAACCTGGGAATCGAACACAGAACCCCAAGCTCGCAAGCACGGTCAACTCTAAAGACTGCGAGACTAATTAGACAGTGGTACGAATTAAGCTAAGCTTGGTAAAGTGTGGCAATTATGTTTTACGAAATACCAAGTGAAGTTACAAGACAAAAAAAAATAATTTATAGGCGTTCTGGTGTTAAGTGAGCATTGTGTACAACAGTTATTTTCTTGCAGACATTATGTTAACATTTGCCCAGTTTGTGAAATGGAATTTTTGTGTTCTTTGTTTTTTATGTGGGGAAATTAAACCTTCACTTTTTTCATTTGTCATCACTGCTCACCTCCAAAAAGTAGTATCTTATCTTATCTTGTCTTTGTGATCTGGTTTCCGCACTTAGTCCTTATCGGACCATTGTGCGTGGGAGAAGATTTGCAGATCATAGCCAAAGAACACCCTGGCTGTCTATTACGGGTCTGGAACACTCCAAAAAATTTCTGGGCTCTACGTTCAAGGCACGGGAATATGGGCAGGTGGCAAATCCGCTACCTGATGGGTGCCTTTACAGGGCACTTTGGAACCAACGACATGCTCATAAAAATGGGTCTAACCGCGACTCCCATGTACAGGTTGTGTGAGAAACATACAGAACGCATGGAGCACCTGCTGTGCACATGCGATGCTTTGGCTAACAAGTGAATGAGGCTTCTAGGGGTAGGACATCCAAGACCAGAGGATTACAGGCTCTTATCACCGCATCTCGTTGTGAAACTTATGAAGGAGATTTTGAGCGAGGTTGGGGAGGAGTAAGCTATTTAGGGGACCACAAAAGATCCAGATGGGTCGAAGTGTCCGAGTTGTTTCTCGGCCCCTCAACAAGATAAGATAAGATAAGATTGTGCGTGGGCCATGGCGGCCTTTACTCCAACCAGTGCACTTCATTCCAGAAAGAGACTAGTTTGCTCAGGGCGTCCATCAGTGAATTCGATGCTCCCAAGGTTCGTGTTCTTATCTCGCTAACGGCTGTGCACTTGAGGAGCACATGCGCGACAGTTTCTTCTGGTTCCATACATCCTCTGCACTGAGGGAGGACTGTCTGTGATATTCTATTAGTAACTCAAGATGTTTATTTTTTCTTTCTTACTAAAAGTTTTCACTTTTCGTATCAGGTAACCTCTTAGAAAAATCTATAACTTTATAATGTACTATTATAGACTCAATCTATACTTAATCTTCTCAGATATAAAAATCTCATGTCACACTATTTGTTACAGGTCTCCTCCAAAACGGCGTCACCAATTTTTATTTAAAAAAAAATTGTGTATTTTTGTTAGGTCTGAGAATAAGCCGTAGCCTATTTTTAGGAAAGGGTGGAGCGAGAGGAAGAGTCTGAATTTTACTGATTAAATCCACGAATTTTCCGTCAGTTGCCCGTTGCATTCCAAAATAAGGATAAGTAAGTCTTTCGAACAATCTAACTGAGCGAACGAATTTTTTTTATTTGCCTTTTGTGTCCCACTGCTGGGCAAAGGCCTCCACTTTCTCCTTCCAAACTTCTCTATCTAAGGCGATCTTTAGCCATGTTTGCCCCGCGAACATGATCAGTACCTACCCCTAGCCTAGCCTAAGTTGCTAATCTGCAATAGTTAACGCTAGTAGAAAGCTTCAATGTACGGGAACGAAGTCATCTCAACGCTCAGTCACGTGGTCAGAACAAAAGAATTGGCGGCAAGGTCTGGAAGTGCAAGCAAAACGGTTGTATCTTGGCTAGGGTGGTAGATCGTCACTCCACCTTTGCCACGTATACCTCTTGTAAAATGATTCCAAAAATCAAAGATCACCTCTCATGAATAAACAATTTTGTTTGTGGATCAAGAAATAGAACTCACGGTCGGTCATTCGCCTCTTGGCATTGAGAAAAATAGTTTTTTTGAGAAGAATGCGTTCTGCGAAGCTAGAACCAAGATTTACTATGAAGCTACATGCGGCATTAATGCAATTAGTTGACCTTTCAATGTTTTTGTTGGTTCTTATTCTTGATGTTATAGAAAAAACTAGCTGCTCCCAGCGGATTCGCCCGCGTGATAGCAGAAAATTATCCCAAGGGACATACTTCCGGGATAAAAAGTATCCTATGTCCTATTCCAGGACATGCTCTATCCGTGTACCAAGTTTCATCATAATCGGTTTTGCCATTTAGGAGTGAAGACGTGAAGACAAACGAACAAATAAACAAACATACACACTTTCGCTTTTATAATATTAATAAGTAAGAATCAGATAAATCCAAAAACTTCATAATCAGCCTTTTAATGTTACAACTGCTAGGACACAGGCCTCCTCTCTCTGTGAAAGTGAATGGACCATAATCCACCACGCGGGCCCTGTGCGGATTAGTGAATGTCACATGTCTTCGAATTTTTGTTTCTAGGATATCACTTATCCGGCTTCCTCACGATGTTTCCCTTCACCGTTTTGAGAGCAGTGGTGAAGACATGAGTTACAGAAAGTATCATGCCTGGCGGAATTTGAATCTGCGACCTATAACTCGTAAGTAAGGGCCATTATGAATTTTTTTTTTCTCTCGACGGGGAAAATCATCATTGACGAAACCCGCTCTTGGGTGGAGCGGGAGACAGTGTGACAGCGCATTACTTTGATGTGCGTGTAGTTTCTTTTGTTTTTTAATTAACCTATACTTTCCCACTGCTGAGCAAATGCCTCCTCCAAATCCTGCCAGGTTCTTCCCTTGAGCCTTTGTGGTAAGCGTCTAGGTCACTTTTCCCTTGTCAGTTCACATACATTACATAATATACGTTTTCTTTGTGCTCTTCGAACATATCTACAGTCTGAAAAAATTTTTTGGTCTGGACACAATTTTAGCTGTGTTTAAAAATCGTAGCTCTTTTTTTTACTATGGGCAAAAATCATCTTATGACAACCCCCGCTCTTAGGTGGAGCAGGAGATAGTGTCAGACTCTTACTGACTAAAAACCCACCCCGTTCCTTCTAGCCTTCATACCGGGGCTCTAGTTTCCTTTCGGATAACCCCGACCCCGGTAGGCTTCGACCCAGATGGGCCCCTCCTGTTGCTGAAAACTCCTTGAGGCGCGCGGGAACAGTGCGCGCCGTCGACGCCTTGGCTCGGTCCGGACAGTTACCGGACGATCGGACAGCGAGCTACCCATGGCTCGCCGTCCGCGAGCCCGCGTCTACGGTGGCCGGAAATCGGGATCGGAATTCCGGCGGCGGCGGCGGGGGCGCCGTTGCCTGATGCGGTCTGCCTCCTCCTTTGCTAGCATTACTGCTTCGCAGAAGGAGGCGATCGCCTGCCACTCCTCCTCGCTCCGGACCATGGCCTGAACCAAGGCCCGGCGCGAGAGGTCTCCGCCGCCGATCGCCCCCACGAGGACACGGCGTTGCTCCGCCCAAGCAGGGCACACCTCAACTGTGTGCTCCACCGTGTCCTCCGGGCGTTCCGCACAGTGGCGGCACCCGGGCGTCTCTTCGGCTCGAATCCGATGCAGGAACCTCCCGAACTTGCCATGTCCGGTGAGGACCTGCGTCATGCGGTAGGTAAGGACGCCGTGAGGTCTTTCCAGCCACGCCTCAAAGAGGGGACTTACCGCCATAATTGTGGCGTGCCCAGCCATTATGACTTGGCCACCACTGCTCCAAGTAACAATAATTACGTAAGACTCACCAGGTCATCGGTCCACCTTATAGGAGGCCTTCCAACGCTGCATCATCTTCCGGTTCGCTATCGCCACTCCAATACCTTTGAGCTCCATCGACCATCTGTTCCACGAGCAATGTGCCCTGCCCACTGCCACTTAAGTTTAGTGAGAGTCGCGGTATTACGATGTATGCGAAACGCACAGGACCGTTCATTACGTCTTTCAGATAAAATGATGATAATGATGATGACGTAAGACTAAGTTTTGTAGTTAAGGTGGTGCATCATGACTCACATTTTCACTGTTTTTCATACAACCGCTCATAACTGATTATAACGTTATTACACATTTTTCATTAGATATTTTGGAAACACAGTATCTTGTGGATATTATCTAGGTTTCTAAAGAAACCCATTTCTAAATTTGTGTTAAACTAATCCAGTAAAAACCTCTGAAAATGACCTATTTTGTATGAACTTTGACACTTTGGCCTAAAAATTAAAAAAGTCAAAAAAGTAATCCTCTAGAGACCTTGCAAATTTTATTAAGATTCTAAATGATGACAACTTTTTCCAAAAACTTAAGGGTTTAAAAATAACAGCTATTTCCTGGAGCAAGTTTTGTGAAATTTTCGAGTAAATCTCGGAATTACCGATACTAACAGAGTTTCCTGGCGTTATCTCACTTTTTTTGCGTTGCCTTTTCGTCAAACATCGCGTTGGATTGCATTAAATGAAGTAACAAGCTTTTAATTCATGAATCCCCAAGCGACCACCGGTGGCCGCGCATCTATTGTCTTACTATTGTGTCTCTAATTGACGGTATCTGAAGGGTTAAACCATTTTCGATGTTTACGATAAGCAAGTGGAGTAGGACCCTCTTAAGACGTGATCAGTGATCAAGATAACTGTCTGGTAGGTACGATGTAAAATATTTTCAAACCATCTCATGGTACCTTTCTTATTCATATCTACAATAAAGGGCTGTATGTTTAGAAGTTCCCATAAAATCCGAAACACACTTAGCCGACATCTTAAAAAATCATCAAATTACCCACGACGACGGCGTGAGTGTTGCCCGCTTACAAATTGCTCAGAATGTAAGTTCTTGGTAAATATTTCTGTGAGCAAAGCGACGTTTTTGCTACCTCTAAAGACACCGTAAGAAATCTCCGTGAACACTTTATTTTGACAAATTTGTAAATCTTTACATGGCTTCACATTTTTGTGATGGTCGGAAAAAGTTTTTAAAAGACATAGTCGTATATCAGCTGTCAAACTGGGCGGCCATTTTGGGGAATTTGAACGAGACGTTAAAACGGTTACAGTTCTTTTTTTGAATCTTTGGTTCATTCAAGAACCCAATATGATCTCTTTTTATCAACCTTTGTGCGTTTTTGAGAGAAACTTTAATATAATAAATTTTATTGGGAGTGAATTTTCAAACTTCCGTTCTATATAACTGGTAGAGGACTTTTACTGCAACATTGAACATACCTACGTCACAAAAGACTCTTCGCCTGACTAAGCAGACCTTTTAAATTAAAATATGGTTCATAATATTCATAAAACATTTCAAGCCATACCGATACTTTACGGCAAAAATAACTCGAAGCGACAAAAACCTGACACCTCGGTCGGCGCATACAGGAACCATGAGCCGTGTGACCATAACACCTCTTGCAACTTTTTGCCCATATATTAATTGCTGGCCTAAAGACCAATGGCCATGCAATTAATTGTTATCATTATATGTACATGTAGGCAATTTTTTTCAAAGTTCACATTCCTGTCTTCACGGTCTTTTTCTTCGGTGGTGGGTAGAATTCCGATCAGCAACAAGCCTTGTTTAGCGAGTTGATTTTGCTGTCTCGACTGTGTAAAATTTTGGAATATGTTTCCCCTTCCTCAAAAGCTTAGAGTAAATTTTCCTTCAAGCGTAAAATTTGAAACTGCTAGTTGAGTTTTCTGAAACTTAGTTCAGTCATTGTCATTATTATTACATTTTAATTGTTATATTCGAATTTTATAATATCATAGTATTTTAGTGGTGTATCAATGAAGACGTCTAATGCTGGGCATGGTCTCCCTTCGGATTACCGTGATCTTCATCGGTTCGACATGTGGGTGGCTTTTTAACGCATCGTCTTCCAGTACGTATTGGTACCTAATCTTAGTAATACTACAGGGAAAATAGACCTAGGCATATTTAAGCCATGAGTAAATAGATTACTTTTAGACAAGCGTTCTCCATCATTTATCACATCATTTGCTTACCATCAGGTAAGATAAAAATCGTTCACATCAATGACCTCCGTAGCCTTTTCCCAACTAGCTTGGCGTCGACTTCCAGTGTGGGTATCCGAATGTAGCTGAACACTGGTATATTACATGGAGTGACTACATAACAGATTTTCACAACCCAGTTACTGGGTAATACAATACTCCTTGGATAGACTGGTGATCAGACTTTCTGGAGTCTGGCTACTTGTTGACAAGTGGATTTATTGATAATTATTTATTTTATTCTGCTTTTAGTATTTGTTGCTATAGCGGCAACAGAAATGTATTTGTGAAAATTAGACTGGCCTGTTGGTCTAGTGTTTTGTGGCTCAGAGTGCTATGCAGGAGAACGTGGGTTTGATTCTCACCCAGAACAAATGTTTGTGTGATGAGCATTAGCATTTGTTCTGTGTCCGGGTGTAATTTATCTATAATGTAGATTTATTTTTATATCACAAATTCTGCTTAGTTTAGGACTGGGCTGCGTTCTGTGATAGTGGAAAAAAATATCAACAGTCACGGTTCATGAGGTGAGATGTATAGCCTGGTGTGAGACAGACGAACAGCGGAGTCTTATCAATAAGGTCCTGTTTTTACCCTTTTATACTGAAACCTAAAATGGCAGATTTTACAACGAGACACCGAAAAAAACGTCCAATATTTTGTTACACCGCGCTGTAAGACCATACTCAATTCTTGTTCACACCTTAAGGACCAAAATGTCACACGTAAAGGACCAGGAATGTGAAAATACGGTCCTTTTTGCTCTTTCCAGTATTAAATTTCGAGACCGCAATATTGTAGGGGGCAGTGGAGCATGACGAAGACTGTCCTTGTAACTCCATTGAATGAACCTGCCCTTTTTATGTGAGCTAAAAATAATTTAGTAGACAGTTCATTGAGAGGATAAAATGTGCCGTTACTGCGGTTTTTTTTTTGGTCGATCGTCATTAGCAATAAGTGTTCTTGGTTTGTGAATGTGCAGTCGTGATATAGCTACCATCTATACTTAATATAATAAAGAGGTAAAGGTTGTTTTTTATTTTTTTGTTTGTTGTTTTTAGGAGGTAATCTCTAAAAGTACAGGTCCGATTGCTAAAATTTTTTCACCGATGGAAAGCTACTTTATTCCTGAGTGACATAAGCTATATTTTATAAACGGGGGTGAAACCGCGGGTAAGTTCAGAAAATATTTAGTTATATATAAATAATAATTGTACACCAAATATTAATGAAGTTTTTATATTTGTTAAAAGACTTGGGGCATCCCGATTTCGACAGGTTAGGGGAGAAGAGGCAATGGGCAGGGCACATTGCTCGCAGAACAGATGGCCGTTGGGGCCGAAAGGTTCTGGAGTGGCGACCGCGTACCGGAAGACGCAACGTTGGAAGGCCTCCAACAAGGTGGTCTGATGACCTGGTGAAGGTTGCGGGAAGCCGATGGATGCGAGACGCGCAGGAGCGTTCGTTGTGGCGACGCTTGGGGGAGGCCTATGTCCAGCAGTGGACGTGTATCGGCTGAAATGATGAGGGGAGAAGAGAATGGCAGGGTCTGTGTTTTCTCGCTTCGCTTGCTCACACTGCCATCCACTGCATGCTTATATTTTTTTTTATTGTTGATAGGCTCGCGTTTGACCACCATCTCAAACGATGATGTGGTTTTTTTTTTCTGTCGACGTGGTAAATCATCATTGACGAAACCCGCTCTTGAGTGGAGCGGGAGACAGTGTCAGAGTCTTACTAACTAAAAACCCCGCGCCGTTCCTTCTAGCCTTCATACCGGGGCTTTAGTTTCCTTTCGGTTAGCCTACCGGGGTCGGGGTTATCCCCGACCCCGGTAGGTTTCGACCGAGATGGGCCCCTCCTGTTGCTGGCAACTTGAGGCGCGCGGGAACAGTGCGCGCCGAAACGATGATGTGGTCGACGATAGAGCACGCTTGCCTAAAAGTAACCTATTCACTCTTGACTTAAAGACCCCCAAGTTGTAGCCATCAGGAAACAGACTCCAGCAGGGAATCCCACTCCTTGGCTGTGCGCACAACAAATGTGTTCCCAATAATATTTTTTTTTAAACCACCAAGAAAAGTATATTTTAGTGCACAATCAGTATTTTTTAACAAATATATAGTAGAAATTGGAATAAATTTAGGAGCTTTAGTTTTTGAAATAAAAAAAAATATAGTCACTTGATTTTCCATTAAAGGACGAATAAAAAACAATTTTAATGTTTTTGTAGTATTTGGCAATAAATACATATATCAAATCAGCCAGCTTTTGACCATTTCATGTTTGCTGTATTACTCTAAAAGATTTAGTAGGTACTCTAAAAGTGACCCCTGAGTTTGTTTCGGTGTTTCTTCTCAGGGTAATCAGCTAGGAAACACCGGCCATATCTAGTTTAAATAGACGAAAAAAATGACGTGTAAAAGTATTTTTATAAAACCTATTTGCAAAATAAAGATCATTTATCATTATTATGTAGCCTATTCGGCTAGCTTTATTTTTTATTAGTACTGACAATATTTCCATATTACAAAAAGCATTTTACCCAACCTTATGCGCCTACTCCATCTGGACCAATGAATTCAGATGACATACATGATACGAACTTATCTGCCATGAGATCAGGAATGCACCAGTAAAGTGTGTATTCCAAGATAGTGTTAAGGTTATCAGGAACAAGAATCTCTGTTTATGCTTTCATAACTTGTATATATAGAAAATTATGATGTTGTTTGGCAGTGAATTCTGCTAAGTTGGTAGTATTTAAACGTCTTGCTTGTTAGGTTGGTATTCTCTATAAGGTAGTGTTATGAGATCGGTCAGTAAGAGCTATGGAGAGCAAAGGACGTTTCTCACACCTACTTGATGTGGAGTATTGATGACCATGTCTTGATAGTGCTTTAGTGGTTCACCTAAATCAGAAAGAAAGAAAGAAAGAAAGAAAGAAAGAAAGAAAGAAAGAAAGAAAGAAAGAAAGAAAGAAAGAAAGAAAGAAAGAAAGAAAGAAAACTATTTTATTTGGCATACACACTCGTAGATACACACAATGTAGTAACAACATGTAGACACTAATATTTTATAAAAGAAAGAGACAACTAACAATGTGTGTCTCGCGGTGGCGCCAAATAGGTCCAGTTCAGCAAAAATGCCAGACAACTACTAGTTGCCTGACGCTGGTCTTCATTCATCACAAATCAATCGATAATATATATTATGTATTTAGACAACAAGAGAGAGAGAGGAGAGAGGGAGGCCAAAGAAAAGATGGATGGATTGTGAGAGAAGTGATATGAAAGAAAAGGAAGTTAGTGATAGCGGGACGAGTGACAGGGTAGAATGGAAGAAAAAATGTGTTGCGCCGACCCCAAATAAAACGGGACAAGGGCAGGAAGATGATCATGATTACGATGATGATGTATTTAGACAACAAGTCACTGAAAGAATGCACAATCTAATTAGAAAATTAAAAATTATATCATTTTAGCAGCGAAATTTTACTTAAATGTACTTAAATAGTATTCTTTAAGAAATAACTTATCCTAATTGTACACAAATAATATGGGAACCGACGCTGGTAATGCATCGATATCTGATAATATCTACGTATACACAAACAATCTAGTGACAGCTGGAAATCTTTATTATTAGTATAGAAGGCACGGCACAAAAATATAACTGCCGATGAGGTTGTGTTATTCCCGCCGCTTGAGGTTTGCCGCAGCCGCAGCAGCAGCACTAGCACGACTAGCTAGGAAGTTGGGATGGCGCAAGAGTGTCGACACAGGTAGCGTCCCACACTAAAGGTCTACCCATCTTGCATGGAAATAAAGACATACCGTCTGGTCTCTTACCATCGTCGCGTGCCAGGCCATGAGGTTCCAAAACAGCTAAAATAATTCTTGATTTTTTTAAATTTGATTCTGAAAATATTATCATGCGCATTACTTTGATGTGCGTGTAGTTTCTTTTGTTTTTTAATTAACCTATACTTTCCCACTGCTGAGCAAATGCCTCCTCCAAATCCTGCCAGGTTCTTCCCTTGAGCCTTTGTGGTAAGCGTCTAGGTCACTTTTCCCTTGTCAGTTCACATACATTACATAATATACGTTTTCTTTGTGCTCTTCGAACATATCTACAGTCTGAAAAAATTTTTTGGTCTGGACACAATTTTAGCTGTGTTTAAAAATCGTAGCTCTTTTTTTTACTATGGGCAAAAATCATCTTATGACATCCCCCGCTCTTAGGTGGAGCAGGAGATAGTGTCAGACTCTTACTGACTAAAAACCCACCCCGTTCCTTCTAGCCTCTTCATACCTGGGCTCGAGTTACCTTTCGGATAACCCTGGCCCCAGTAGGCTTCGACCCAGCTGGGCCCCTCCTGTTGCTGACAACTCCTTGAGGCGCGCGGGAACAGTGCGCGCCGTCGACGTCTTGGGCTCGGTTCGGACACCGGACGGTCGGACACCGGACGGTCGGACAGTGAGCTACCCATAGCTCGCCGTCCGCGAGCCCGCAAAAAATCGTAGCTCTCCCCAATTATCACAACGCAAATTTTCGTAAACCCATTCTATCCTACTCCAGGTTTGCTATTCGCTAAGAAAACAGCCTTTAGCGCTATTTTGTTGGAGAATAGCACCGCTGGGCGAACCAAAAGATATCTCTTAAACGCAGTTAAATTATATTTCTGTACTCCTTTTTATCATTATTATTTTATTTTGTTGTTTGTACTAGCTGCTCCCAGCGGCTTCGCCCGCGTGATAGCAGAAAATAATCCCAAGGGAACATACTTCCGGGATAAAAAGTATCATGACATGGTCTATCCGTGGACCAAGTTTCATAAAAATCGGTATTGCCATTTAGGCGTGAAGATGTAACAAACAAACTCACTTTCGCTTTTATAATATTAGTAAGGATTACCTGTGCCCAATAAATGCTATTCTATTCTTCATTTCCACCATTTTTCGCAATCCCACGCTTTCACGTTCCAATTTCGTCAAAATCTGTCAAGCTCGTCCCACCATTACCATCAAGATTGGCCATCTCTGACGGCATTTAATGAAGAAACTCGCTTCATAATCCAAAATTAAGTTCCTGATTTAACCAGCTACCATTCATCATGCTATCTACACAGCACATCAGAGACCTAAGACCCATAGATGCTTAGTGGGCTAAAATAATGAAGTGCAGTGTACTTATAGTTAATAGGCTATACGGCTTAGTTTAACGTGGCTAATTGAAATAGACATAAAATCGATTAGTGCAGTGAGGGCAGCGTGCAGGCACCGCCGTGCCCGACGGATTATCTCGGATTATTGTAGTATATGGGAAGGTATCAGATGCTTTTTTATAAAAAATAAAAAAATGGATTTCTGATAATAGAAACCCTGGCTAATCGATCTCTGCATCGTGAACTCTCTTATGACTAGCAAATATGAACTTGGTTTTTGAAATAACCGTAGATAAACTGGCATTTGATTGGTGCACTTATATAAAAACCGCAACAAAATCGGTCCATTCGTTTAGGAACTACGATGTTACGGACAGATAGACAGGCACGTCAAACTTGTAAGCCTTTTACGCTCCTGGGCAACAAAAATTAACTAGAGTCTAACGCCCGAATTTATAAGCAAGTAAAAGTAACTACTAAAGAAACGATTGGTATTCTATAGACAAGAAATTGCTTTAAGTTGGAACTGCCAACAAACTCTTTAAACGCTTTAAGTTCCACAGTGCAACATAAGTGTATTAATTACAAGTGATTAGCATTCAATAGGATAACAACAACAACCACCTAGCGTCGAGTATTACTTAAGCATTTTTCAAGTAAGTAATGTATGTTACTCCACTATAGAATAAGATTTGTAATTAATTTTAACCTTAGGTAATAACTTCTTTATAAATACGGGTGTTAGACTCAACGGATTCCGAATGTGAGTGCGGTGCCCCTGTTCAAATCATGAGCCACATTTTAGAATGTCACTAGTGCTGTAGTTAACGTAGCCACCTACTGGGACCCGTAAGTATAATGAGTTCAAAATCGATTCGAAAAGAAAAGGAAGAAGTAGAACTATTTCAACACTTTTACAGTATGCGGCAAAAGTGTTGAAACAGTTCTTTTTAAAATAAATAACAGGAAAGAAGTTCAATACAAACAAAAAAGAGTTCGTTTTAAAATAAATAACAGGTACAAGTTACTCTAAAATCCGACCGTATACTACAGTCTAATGTAACTCTATCCCCCAGTGCGTTGCGTCTCACCTTTCGCTTTTCAATCATACCAGCGGCGGAGGTAATTCGGGTGCGGTCCTACCCTGCCAGGCCGTGTCCCTATCGTCGGTGTAAATACTAACGACCTTTAGCATGTCTGGGACTAATCGAAAGGTATTTTTGCGTATACTATACCTGTTATTTTTGTGCCGGGAACCGTTTTTTTTTTTGTCATTTGAATGGGGTATAGTCTGATGAGTATTTTAGGATAGAATTGGTAATGGACGCGGGCTTTGTTTGGGTTTCAATTTGTAGGTATTCTTAGAGTTTCGTTTGTCATTTATTTGCTGAAATTTACTTAAAAAAAAAATATATTTTAAGAGTATGGCTCTTAAAATATTATTTTAGATTTTTTTAATAATAATTTTAACAATTGGTTTGAAAAAGTGTTAATTGATTTTCATGGTTGACCTTGAATACTTTATGTTATTTTGAAAGGACAAATTATATTACACTTTTAAACAGTCTAAGATAATACATTTCCCTTTATAACCCATCTGTCGTTTATCTATTAAATTCCATTCACAGAAAAACGCCTAAAAATAACCTTAAAACAAAAGAACACGAAATCATCGTAACTTAAAGCCTACACAGGCATGCCCCCGGGCTGTGGTCCCGCGTAGTAACTAGAGAACCGTCCCATAGTCTCGAATTACGTTATCCATTTATTTGCCACACAACCAACAAGTTTTTATTTGTTTTAACCCCTCATTTCGTTCGATGATTCATTCGCGACAGCTCTATTTTCAAACTACGAATCGAATTTGAATTAGTCGATTTCCATTCGAACTTGACTTGGCTGTGCAGTTGTGTTCATTGCTTTAAAAAGTTTTTTTTTTTTTTGCAGTCTTCACTTTAATTTAAAATGCATTCTGTTTTTGAATAAAAATGTGGCTAGATTTATTTGTAGAATTTCGTTGCGTGTATGTTGGTAGATTTATAGTTCCATTTTTGAGTGCAGTACTGTGGTTCATGCTGTTGTGGATTTTTATTTTATATTTTGCTGCTAAAATTAAAACAGTGAATAAATTAAGTAAGAGTTTATTCACTGTTTTAATACTTTTAAGTACTTTTGCTTCTCTAAAAATACTAATTGTACACCAATTTATTGGACTTTTTACAATTATCAAGAAACTTTGTGCACCTCCTCCCCTCCCCCTCCACTCGGATCGTAGGGGTACTGCAGGGTCGAAACCTACTGGGGCCAAGGGTCTGCTTCTGAAAGGAAGGCTCATCCCTGGTATGAAAAACAACGAAACAACGGGGTGGGTTTTTAGACAGTAAAAGTCTGACATTATCTGATCATTATCATTATCATTATCAAGGGCGGGAGATGTCATCAAATGATTTTTACCCACCGAAAAAAAAAAAATCCGCACTCGAACAGATTATGTCAGAAGGGGATCACTGTAATGATTATTTTGTTAAACTACTCAGAAAAGTATATTTTAATTCATTAAACCCCAAGCGAACGCCGGCGTTCGCGCACCCATTGTCTTTCTATTGCGACTCTAATTATCACGATTGAAGAGTACTTATAAAAAAGAACAAAGGCATATTTATACCAGAAAACAGGAACACATTGAGGAACAGTGAAATACCATACCACCCATAAAATAATGCAGAGTTAGGTAGTAAAATAACAGTTAATTATTTACGTCTACAATTAAGTAAAACAAAACCTTTGTAAAGCAAATCCTGCGACCTCCACGCTAAAACATTATTTACAAGACAAAAGTTATGTTGTACATTTAAATGAAAACCGTTAAGTAACATCGTAAAAAGCCTACTTACTTTTTAGGGTTCCGTAACGAAAGGCTAAACACGGGACCCTACTACTAAGACTCTGCTGTCCGTCCGTCTGTCTGGCCGTCTGTCATTTGGCTGTATCTCATGAACTGTGATAAACAGTTGAAATTTTTACAGATGATGTATTTTTATTGCCGCTATAACACCAAATACTAAAAACCATAATAAAATTATTAATTAAGGGGGCTCCCATACAACAAACGTCGACAGTAGAAAGGTGAAATCGCTGACCCGCCGCGTTGGTCGAAAATAATATAATATATACTCCACAACTATCACACAACGCCGTCTAGTCCCAAGCTAAGCAGAGCTTGTTTTATGGGTACTAGACAACTGATAAACTTACTTATATATTTCTAAATACATACATATTATAGATAAATTACACCCAGATACAGAACAAATGATCATGCTCATCACATAAACATTTGTCCTAGGTGGGAATCGAACCCACGACCTCCGGCATAGCAGTCAGGGTCACTAACCACTAGACCAACAGGCCAGTCAAAAATAAGTCCTAAGACTTCTTTTAATTCATGAATCCCCAAGCGAACGAACCAAGCTTTCGCGCATCTATTGTCTTACTATTGTGTCTATTGACGGTATCTAAAGAGTTAATTGAAATTAATTTGTTGTCTTTAGCTACAAACGAACAGTACGGAACCCTTCGTGTGCGAATTCAACTCGCACTTGACCAGTTATTAACTACTAAAGCTTTTCAAAGAGTAACTTACAAACTCGCAAAACAATTACCGTCTAAAATTCCAGCCATTTACAACTTGAAACTAACAATTAATTTTGCAACATAAAAGCCAGGAAATATAAACACATCATTACGAATTTATTAATAACCCATTTGAAAGCATTAAGTAAATTGAACAAATTATAAATGGCCCAGTTATAAATGTGTTTTCCTCTTTGTAAGGCTAAGGAATTGTTTCAGTAAGTCTACTTCGAACAATGGAGGTGGAAGTCTTGGTTTCGCATTATTACATTATTATGGTTTTTTTTTCGTGGCAAATCACCAAATAACTGCTCCCACTCTGGATGGAGCGAGATTGAGTATAGGACTATATCTAATTAAAACTCAGCTCACTTTGTAAGAGCCACAGTCTTTCGGCTTCTGCGTGGGCTTGCGGTTGATGAGCTACGTGTAGCTTGCCGTCCGGACCGAGCTTTAGTCGTCGACGGTGCAACCGTAGGGGATCATCAGGACCGAAGCCTTATGGGGCCATGGGTTCACTTCCAAACGGAAAGAAAGAAAAAAAAAACATATAATTTGCCGGCAATGCCGAAAAGTATGAATAAATTATAGATACCTACATTTAATGAAAAGAATGCGCCACTTCCGTGCAAAACGGCCGAACGCTCAGCATAATGCCGGAACCACAGCGCAAAAAGCGGCGAGCCTATGGCGCTGGTTTTCAACGTGGGGCGATAATAGTTTCTACATAGACGTCGGCACGGTGCTGTGTACCAAAAAAAAACGAATACGATACATAATTTAAATTATTTTTTAGGGAAAAGAAAAATTAATAAAATAAAAAATAAACAATAACGAGGAAATACTATATAATAAAATGTATCAAACTGGGATCTTCGAACGCTAGGCAAATAAGGGACATTGGAGTAGGTTTTTAGCTGGTAAAAGTCTATCACGCCTCGCCTTAGAACGGGAGAAGTTATTGGAAGATTTCCCATCTTCAAAAAAAGTCCTAAGCTATTGAGTGGCTATTTTATACTAATGGTTTTAGCTATTAGGAAATACAATTCTTCTCTCTTCAAAGATGCACACAACTC
Source organism: Mythimna lalbum (assembly GCA_949319445.1). Classification (NCBI taxonomy): domain Eukaryota; kingdom Metazoa; phylum Arthropoda; class Insecta; order Lepidoptera; family Noctuidae; genus Mythimna; species Mythimna lalbum. Next base: position 17,461,146 of record OX439361.1, on the reverse strand, counting down.
AAACTACGTTCCTCTGTGAAGCTCACTATCAACCATTAAAAAGAAATCTCAATTCACCTTCTGCAAAGTTTTTATCTTCTTTTCCACAACTGTGTGTGACTGTGTGTTGACTACCGACATCCGCTTGTAATTAAGCCAGCCCGGCCTACTTCGGCTCAGCGTGAAGATATGATGGTAGATTTTAGGCTATCATTAGTCAAACAGCTACTGTGATAACGATATCTGATCGGTAATGTGAAAATGCATTTGAGTTGCATTTATTTTGCGTAGGAGGGGGTGGGGTTTGAGTGACAGCGGTTTGTTTCTGTATTAAGAGTGCCCAATCCGACAGTACGATATGACGTTATTTTTTACACATCTTTCTCTAGATAATTTTAGAAACACAGATATCTTGTAGATATTTTTTAGGTTTTTATTGAAATCAAAACATAAACTTGTGTAAAACTAATGTAGTAAAGACCACTGAAAATCTGCTATTTCGCATGAACTTTGGCCCTTCATATAAAAAAGTAAACAAAATATATTTATAGGAACGTTGCATATAGTCGAGATTCGTAATATCGAAATATTTTATTAATTCGTATTTTTTCGGTGTGTGTGTTTGTTTGTTGTCCTTTTATTTATGTAGGTTTTTCGTTTCATTTTCTTGTTCCGTATTTTCTGGAACAAGTTTCATGAAATATTCGAGTGAGTGACGGAATTACCGAACGCCAACGGAGCGTTCAGGCACAAAATACACACATGGTACAGAAGTCAATCTCGTGTATGTGTTTCACTTTTATACCTACGCTAGGCGATCGCACCACGATATTGCGCCGAACCGTACTAGTGCGACCGGGCGATTGAGCCAAATATCGTGTTCGTGAGAAGTGTCTATGTGTGCGTTGCTCGAGCGCGCTTTGTATGTAGATTGTATGTATTCTGTACCTATCTATTTTGTGGTTCAGGCGATGTTAACCGACTTCTAAAAAAGGAGGAGGTTCCCAATTCGGAAGATTATATATTTTTTTTTTTTGTTTATTCGCGCATAACTTCGTCGCTTCGGGTATACTTCCTAAATGGTCCCATAGTCACCAAGTTGGGATCTGATGATGAAATCTTGGCGAAATCGAGGGAACTCCTCAAATTCAATTCAATTTTTTAGTGAAGGTGGTTATTTTTTTTTTTTAATTAAAAGGATTTTTTTCTATTTTCGCGTTACTTATCAGACCTTTAATCTTAATTCGCTCACGCTACCTTCCTCGCTAACACTGCGACCGCAACCTTACAGCAGGTTGGTAGCTACAGCGATTCATTCATCATAATTGTACAGTTCCACAGAGCATTGTCACGATTTTTATTCTCGGATCATCAACTGAACGAATTCAGGTTAATGGGCTACTCCACGGTTGTGCACTTGTACTTACCTACTTACTGATTGCACTTCATTACGGAGCTAATGTTAAAATTTTATGGAGCTGCCAAAGTAAAGCTAATTGGTGAAACAATTAACTGATACTGTTTAAAGTTTTATGGTGTGGTACGAAAACAAGGGTAAGACAATATTACTCATTTAAGCCGAAAAACGTCTACTTTTGGACATAAACCTCTCCCAAGCGTCGCCATAACGACCGATCCTGTACATCTCGAATCCATCGGATTCGCGCGTCCCTCACCAGGTCATTGCTCCACTTTGAGGAAGCCTTTCAAAGCTGAGTCTTTCGGTATGTGGTTGCCACTCCAGAACCTTTCGTCTGCATCGACTTTCTATTCTGCCTGCAATGCGCATTGCCACTTAAGTTTAGCTACTCTTCGACCTATGTCGGTAACCTTGTTTCTCTTGCAGATATCTTCAATTCTGATGTGATCACGCATGGAAACAATATTACTACTTTAAAAAATCTCAGGTCAATGACCAACGCATTTTACTTAACAAAACTAATAACCTCATAAAAAACTTCAATGGACTTCCATTTATTATAAATCAGTATTCCAATCACCACAACACAAATCACAACTTAACTACAAGTACTAACAAGCTGCAGTCCCATCACTAGCGCACACAACTCATTCCCCTCACTAGCAACCCACAAATAAACCCGATGCTTACATACATTTCTCTCTAACCAGCCCCAACCAATACCGTACATCACTACTTCCGCGCTAAACTATTACATAAATACTATAAACACAGTTAATATATCGAATATCGATACTTATTTATTCGAAACGCAATCCCTATGCGCGCGGACGTATACAGTAGTCGATTTTTCAGTGTTCACCCTTGCGGCAAGTGTCGATAAATTGTTCACTACATAATGTTTTGACATCACTAATAAATTCAGAATGTGAGACGGGCTAGCGTTAAGTCCGGTACCTTGGTTGAGTACAGTTGCGTGGAGAAGTGCATTGCCAGTTATTTATTGATTTGTAGACTATAAATCTGACGCTGTAAATGTGGGTAGTGTGACAAAGAGCGTGCTACAGTTTTTATAAGGAAACAGAATAAAATTTCTTCCAAACAAAAATTAATGGAGTCTTCCCATTATCATGATTTTTGAAAATTAGTTTTTGCTTGTTATGATGACCAGATTTTAGAGGCACCAGCTCCTCGGCGGAGCGATAGGGTTTGTTAGACTTTTACTGCCTAAAAACCCACTCCTGTTACTTCGTTACCTTTCATACCAGGGCCGAGTTTTCCTTTCAGAAATAAACCCTTGGCTCCAGTAGTCTTTGACCTTGCCGGCCCCCACGGTTTGCTGGCATCTCCTTAATTCATGAATCCCCAAGCGACCACCGGTGGCCGCGCATCTATTGTCTTACTATTGTGTCTCTAATTGACGGTATCTGAAGGGTTAAGGCGCGCGTGAACTACAATAAATGTTAGGATCGTCTTCTAGTGTAACTGAATGCAAACTACCAATATTTTACATCTGTGAACTCCACAACTCAGTAACTGGGTAGCACGATACTCGTTGGCAGGACTAGTGTTAGATTTTCTAGCTTCCGCCTATCAGTAACGACTACATAAATCTTCAAATGACAGCCAACGGCTGTACGTGATTTTTAAAGGGACGGTGGAGTATTGATATTTTATGACCATGGTCACCTATCAACCAACTGACCTCGGCCGACATAGCTTAAACTATTTTTTTCGTGATGACATTCTGACGTCCCAACCAATGCTGTAAAGAGACGCCTGGGCATCAGATTCGAAGGGCTTTCAGATTCCCAGTCACAGTAAGGGCGAGCTTGTGGACGGCGAACTGACCATTATTCGCCGTCAGCAAGCCGCACCTATGGTGGTCATTAGTCGTTCTGCGACTCATGGGCGTCTCCGGCGGAGGACGCTGCGAGAAATTTGTCTCCACCTCACAGTTTTGGACGCCTCCTTTTCTTGCTTCGCAGAAAGAGGTGATCCCCTCGCCATTCCCTCTCACTCTGATATTCTAGTTAATAATTAGGAGACGCAACAGTACCCCCACCAAGGCAAGTTTAGGCCATTTTCGATCCCCTATAACTTCATTGCGTATAAAACTAGAAGCCTGACATATCACTTGTGATACACATGCGATTGCTAACTTAATCTAGGTCATCAAGGTTCCTTAATTAAGGACTGAATAAATTAACCGACTTTTTTTTTGGTGGGTAAAAATCATCCAAATGACGTCTGCGGGGGATGACTTTAGGTGGAGCGGGAGATAGTGTCAGACTCTTACTGACTAAAAAACCCACCCCGTTCCTTCTTGCCTATGTAAGGCAACAAGGGCCGAGCCTCCCTTTCGGAATTAGACCCTGGGCCCAGTAGACTTCGACCCTTCTGGGCCCCCCTACCGTTGCTGACAGCACCTTGAGGCGCGCGGGAACAGTCGACCACTTGGTCTCGTTCCGGACAGTTACCGGACGGTCGGACAGCAAGCTACGCATTGCTCGCCGCCCGCAAGCCCACTAACCCACTCTGTTCCTTCTTGCCTTTCATACCACGCCTTTAGCCTCGCTTTCGGAACTAGATCCTGGCCCCAGTAGGCTTCTACCCAGCTGGGCCCCTACCGTTGCTGACAGCGCCTTAAGGCATGTGGGAACAGTCGACGACTTAGACTCGTTCCGGACAGTTACCGGACGGTCGGACAGCGAGCTACGCATTGCTCGCCGCCTGCAAGCTTGCAAACCCACCCCGTTCCTTCTTGCCTTTCATACCAGGGCTGAGCTTCCCTTTCGGAACTAGACCTTGACCACAGTAGGCTTCGACCCAGCTGGGCCCCTGCTGAAATTAACCAACTTGGTATTGGATCTCAACTTGATTTTTCTACAAGTTATATTATTTACATTTCTTCACAAAACAGTACCTTTCTACCCGCAACTATTTTCTAAGTCATGTAACAAAAGTGATAGCATCTAAATATTCCGTTGATTATTTCATATTACTTTATTACTAAACACGTTTATAAATAGCGGGCGGAGCCGGGTGTAGCCGTTATATTGATGCGACCGCTTCATTAGAATTACATTACGTATCTTGCATATTTTAATATAAAATATTATACGTTTTTCAATGTAGGTAACTGTACTTTTTATAGATATGCGTTATTTCTTGACTTTCAAATTTATATGAGTTAGTGACCGATGCCTTCCGGGTGTAAATTGTAGTTAGAAACTTCATAAAATTATGATTTTTCTATGTATAAATGACTATGTTTACCACAGTTTCGGTTGCGTCTTTAATTACTGTTCCGCTCCTATTTAGAGTAGCGTGATGTTATAGCGACCTCTATATTACCACATACAAACTAAAAATTTAATATCCTGCATTGCGTTATCAGAGTTTTTCGCGCGATCAGAACATATATTACACAATTCGAAATCAACTATCTGGCATGACTTGGACCAGAAACAACACTCATCTCGTCGGTGGATCCTCCCTTGCAACGGATATTTTTGGAACTTTACACTTTGTGCCGAATACTTCTGAAATGTTAATAGCCTCTATCAAAATCGGTTAAAGTTACTTGCTCATTAATATTACTTATTATTAAGACTATCACCAACTAACACCAGAATAACCTAATGCCCATAAATATACTGAGAAAAAAAACGGCCAAGTGCGAGTGGGACTCGCGCACGAAGGGTTTCGTACCAACCGCAACGAGCATATAAATCACGTTTGTTGTGTAGGAGCCCCCTCAATTATTTATTTTATTCTTTTTTTGTTGTATCTGTTGTTATAGTTGTTATGCAAAATAAATATATCACCTGTGAAAATTTCAACTGTCTAACTATCACGGTTCATGAGATACAGCCTGGTGTCAGACGGACAGACAGAGAGATAGATGGACTGACAGCGGATTCTTAGTAAGTAATATAGCCACTTTTTTACCATTGTGAGTAGCAAAACCCTAAAATATCGATTGGTACAAAATAGCGAGTTCATCAAAATGATTTCACCCTCATAATACTTCCATCTCAACAGAATACATCTAAAGGCCAGCACATCACTAATACCCCATAAGAACTGCCCTAAGCCTTGTACACACTGTTTATCAATCAAAGTAACATCAAGGGGGGCACTCAATAACAAAGGATTACGTCCGTCAGAACGGCGGATGGGCAGCGCAAGAAGTGTTTAATAACACTTATAGGTTTTAAAATATCAATCGATTGAATTGTTGTGTATTAGGGTTTATAGCTGATTGATTGACGGATTGGTGTGGTAAACGTATTTGGTGGGTGAAACTGTTTTTAATATTCTTAGAGTGTACACATGACATCAACATACTTATATATCACTACATAGTATAAAACAAAGTCGCTTTTTCTGTCCCTATATCCCTATGTACGCTTAAATCTTTAAAACTACGCAACGGATTTTGATGCGGTCATTTTTAATAGATAGAGTGATACAAGAGGAAGGCTTATATGTATAATAACATCCATTAACCCTTCAGATACCGTCAATTAGAGACACAATAGTAAGACAATAGATGCGCGGCCACCGGTGGTCGCTTGGGGATTCATGAATTAAATAGTGGAGAAATACTGTTACCCGAGCGAAGCCGGGGCGGGTCGCTAGTTAGGTATAAAACAAAGTCACTCACCGTTAATGGTTATTAGCAGAAGTTACAGGAAGATACTACTTTTTATTTATACTATTTTTTTTTATTCATTCAACGACCGCGACCGGTCCTGTACTTCTCTTTCTCTTAACTTTCTCACAAAAAAGTAATCTAATTGACCACCAGTGAGGTTCACTCACCGAAGTACAGACAAATTCTACTAGTTGCACACTTCATTCGCATTCTACTCATTGACATCGCCTCCTCTACCTTTTCTGTAAATTATCACTATATTAGTAACTAAACTCGTAAAACATTAAAATATTTCCCTCGTATGTTACAAAATACACAATACCATAAGAATCCCAGTCCTGTTTGCAAATTAATTCATAAATCGTCCTGAGTGACCACAAACGTAGTAAAATGCGGAGCTATTATAAGGACGATCCTTCTCAACGTTAATATTCTTAGGTTGGTAGTTAGCTATAATAACTGGGTGGTCTGACTAAATACGCGAGTCCATTTGTGAGAGCAAAAACTTAGCAAGAGCGTGTGGGGTACGCATGGTCGAGATTCCGTAGAACTAGAATACTAAGTACATTTTGATACAAATTAAAAAGGTATGTCATTGCGGCCGAGGCGGAATTCGCCCGAGCCGCAGGTGAGGTCGTCAATGGACCCTAGATAATGTCGCTTTAGACGACGTTTTTCAATACACTTGGGAAATAAATAAACGGGGGTGGACGTGTGACTCGTGGGGTCGCTTAGCGCCGGCTTCGATTCCTGCACGGAACATATATTTGTACCAATAGCTTACAGATAGCTGTTTTGAGTCTGGGTGTCTTGTATACCTAAGTGAGTTCAGGTACATGTTTTTGAACGCACCTACAAAAACAGTAGTAAATAGAAAATTCAATACATATGTAAGTGTGTATTAAATGCACACTGATTTTGCAGTTTTCTTACTGCGTTTAGTTTGTCAAAAAAGAAACAAAGGGGTAGCTTCTATTCTGTAGTAAACCGTAAATATGAAACACTGAACTGATTGCATTTACTCAGGTAACTCTTCAGGTAGCTTTCAAAATGTACTGTTATCGTAAGCATACTGTCAGAATACACATTCCAGTAGCATTAATCTGTTCAGGCCAGAGAGGGAATGGGTGGCAGTCGACTTATTCTGTGAAGCAGTAATGCTGGCGAAGGAGGCCACCGCAAGCGTGAGGGAAATGACATCACGCCCCGTCTACCATGACAGGAGATGGTCCGAGCGTCGAGAGTCGCAGAACAATCATTCTTTCGGACGACGAGCAATAGCTAGTCCACCGTTCAGCTGTCCGGTAAGGACCGAGCTGTAGTCATCGATAACACATAGTTTTCTCCAAGATGCCAGAAAAACCGTAGGGCTGATAAACGCTCCTTCCAAAAAAAGCAGCATAAATCATAACGGTCCCCATTCAACAAAGCAGGGAACCCTAGAACCAGTCCATCTTTTTCTAACCAGCCATAAGTTTACAGTTAGTTTACAAATAAGTATGCGCTTAACGCTCACGTATGCGAACAAAGCACTTTAACAACTTTTTAGTAATGAGAAGTGACAGTTTCCATAGAAGACTTCTCATCAAGCCAAGCATGAAATGCCATAGCAGAACACTAGCTGGCCATTAATTACATATATCCATACAAGGGCCCTAGAACTTCACTACTGCTTTCGGGAAAGGACTAGCGTGGAAAAGGCCCAGGTTTTTTCAGCACACAACCGATTTTCAACTCTGTTTAATACGGCATAAGTTTGAAAATTGATTGGAAATAGTTCGATGACAACAGCTACACATGGTTGACCGTCGTGGGAAAAGACTATAGTGTTGTGCTGACGATGTAAACAGTTAATAGATAAATGATTTTGAATTCTAAGTTTTGGGACTTAAAGGTTAATTTCCTTTGGAGAAGTTGAGGCACTTTGGACAAATTAATTGGAAAGTGTGTTGCAAACACAAGTAGCAATTTAGGTTCCACAACGGTGCCAAGCCCAGAATTTCTTCAACGTTTTTTTTTTAATATTGAAGATTTTGTTTTAAATTCAATATTGTTATTTTAATGGAAATTGTCTGATATTAAACTTGATCGTCATTTGAGTATGTAGAGATTATATTTTTACCTTTTCTTGCATTTTTTTTGGTGGGCAAAAATCATCCAATTACAAACCCCGGTCTTGGGTAGAGCGGGAGATTCTCTTACTGACTAAAACCCCACCCCGTTCCTTCTAGCCTTCATACCGGGGCTCGTGCTCCTTTTCAGATTACCCTGGCCCGAGTAGGCTTCGACCCAGCTGGGTCCCTGCTGTTGCTGACAATTCCATGAGGCGCGCGGGAACAGTGCGCGCCGTCGACGTCTTGGGCTTGGTCCGGACAGTTACCGGACAGGTGGATAGCGATTTACCCATGGCTCGCCGTCCGCAAGCCCGCGTAACTTTTCTTGGATGAGCTAGGTTATGAGATTTTAAGAAGGCATGAAAGATTAGTGGTAGGTATGTATTGGCTTACTACAGTTCCCCGTGGTTTCACCTGAGTCTATGGTTACTGCTCCGCTCCCGTTGGTAGTAGTGTGATGTTTTATAGCGTTCCTCGAGAAATGAACTGTTTATCAAAAAATATTTATTTGAACTAATACTTTTTGAGGTTATTAGAGGAGATATAACAAAGCTGAAGCGAAATAAACTCTTCAGCTTTGTAATATTTAATAGGTATGGCTATGATTTGGCTTAGTTTCAAGAATTATTAAACCACTTAATGACTCCTTCTTCCAGTCATTAACCCTTCAGATACCGTCAATTAGAGACACAATAGTAAGACAATAGATGCGCGGCCACCGGTGGTCGCTTGGGGATTCATGAATTAAATCAAAAAACCCTCAGGCTTTTCGACTTGACTAAAAACCCTCCGTGTGTATTTTTACCCTTTACCCTTTGCGTACTAACGTAAAGGCAACTGAAGGCCCTGGATTGCCACATTAACTATTTCGAATAATCCTACAGCTTTGAAAACTACATCGGTGACTGTCACATAAATTATGTCAGATATTTCTCTTGGTTAAAATAATAGAATTGTTTGAATTGTTTTTTTTTTATTGTTGTAAAATATGGAGAACTTTATTATTAAAAAAAAAAAAAACACCTGTGTACTATACCCATGTTTGCAAAATAAATGATTCTTATTCTTATTCTTCTTAATATAAACTACTGTAAACGTTTTAACTATAGGTGATCAAACCATAAATAATTCTTTGGTAAATAGAGAGAGTAGTGGCAGTGGTAACAATACCTACTTTCGAGTGCATAACTTCGTGTAAATTATTTCAAAATTCGAAGACATGCGACATCCACCAGTGTAGTGGATTACGGCCCATTCTTCCTGGCTTGGCAGAGAAAGCTTAAGTTCCAAAAGTGGGATCATTAAAATAAGGCTTATTATGTTTAGGGCACGTGGGAATCCACACATACGATATTACATGCACTATACACCGCAAATTAAACCTGTGTTGTATAGTTTACATCAACTTCATACTTATAAATTAATCAGATCGACTCAATAAGCGCCAAATTTTAAATGCGTTACCTCAGTTCCGCAAGTGTGGCACGGTCGCTTTTTGAAATAGATGATAAAGCTCCATTTAAAAGGAAAATATTTCAAAAGCCACTAGTAAGTAACGCCTCGTAGTATATTAAAACACTGGCAGAAATTTTTACACCATGGCAGTTAAAATTTTCAAAAACTACCCGAAAAGACCTCCAACAAGGTGGTCTGATGACCTGGTGAAGGTTGCGGGAAGCCGATGCATGCGAGACGCGCAGGAACGTTCGTTGTGGCGACGCTTGGGGGACGCCTATGTCCAGCAGTGGACGTGTATCGGCTGAAATGATGATGATGATGATGATGACCCGAAAAGATGAGAACACTCAATGACCCAGGCATTTACAGACACTGGAATATTTTATACTTGGCTATATGACAGATGATTGATATCAAATCATGACTGATATTTTTATTCAACTAACGACTTTTTTTATTTCAAACCTGTATGACACTAAACGTTATTTTATATTTATATTAATTTTATTTGATATGCAAACATTAATATTTTTACATTTTATTTTATGGACATTTTAATTACTTGTGATAAATACTGACATTATCTTAATGCAAAACTGTACCGACAATGCATGTACCTAATATAATATTTGCACGACTTAAAATTCGAATGTAGTAAAGCTAAACTATCTGCCCCCCTAGCCAAGTTACAACCATTTCTCTTGCGTCAAACGCTTCCAGTTGACCACGCCCCCGATTCTTTTGTTCTGACCATGTGACTGAGCGTTTAGATGACGTCATTGCCATACGTTAGAAGTTTTTTCTAGCATTAACGATTGCAGATTATTAACTTGGCTAGGGATACTGAAATTGTTACCACCAAAATGTACCTATGTTCTAGCACATAATTCATTTCATATCTGCCCCCCTAGCCAAGTTACAAACATTTCTCTTGCGTCGAACGCTTCGAGTTGACCACGCCCCCGATTCTTTCGTTCTGACCACGTGACTGAGCGTTAAGATGACGTCATTGCCGTACGTTAGAAGATTTTTCTAGCATTAACGATTGCAGATTATCAACTTGGCTGTACTGAAATTGTTACTACCAAGATGTACCTGTGTTCTAGCAAATAAATCATTTCATTTACCGACTGGGATCATGTGCCAAAACCTGGTTTACCAAAAGCTTAACCCTTCAGATACCGTCAATTAGAGACACAATAGTAAGACAATAGATGCGCGGCCACCGGTGGTCGCTTGGGGATTCATGAATTAAATGACGATGTCTCCCTAACTAAAACACAAAGATTTAAAAGCACGGATAAAAATGAGCATCGTAAAGAGTAGACAGCTAGACTATTAGTTTTAAAAACCTGTTACTTTAAAAGATGGAGACAAACCACTTTGCTCTTCCTAAGAAACTTGACATTTACTTAGTTTCTTTGCTAGAAATAACGGCTTGTATTAAAGGATATATATAGCTCGCACATATTTCACTTACGATCTTAGTACACAATTATAGTTTCGCCATCATTCATTTTATTTTTCTGCTCTGGCTTCTGTGAAAAACGTTAATGCTTCGTATCGCGAGCTCTTATTGTTAGGGTTAGTGTACAAGATTGCATCTCTGCAGATTTAGACTGTGCGAATGTTTGAAAGACTTACCTTGGCCTTGGAATGAGATAAACGAAGGAACATAAAATAGAATAGAAAAAAGTTTTATTTGGAACAGATGCAGTAAAACGAATACAAAAATAAGGTAAAAAATCTGATCGCCCAAAGTTGGGCAAAATCGAGCTCAAAGCAGTGGTTACAAGCAAACATACAGGTGAAGCTAATAAAAGCGTATTATAACGAAAAAAAGTACTGAATGCTCCGAGCGTGCCTGCAAAAAGGTGACCACGTCAGCATTTGCTGGGCTTAAGACACCCAGCGTTGGTTACAGCTAGGTTTTCAGCCAGTAAAAGTCTGGAACTCCCTCTCACCCACCCTAAGGTGGAAATAGTTATTTGGTGACTTCTTCTGCAGATTTTGCAGTGCAGATAACTTTGGATCTATGGATGAGTAGGAATCAAATGTTTACTAATACATATATATTTTACTTCTCACGTGTTAGGTTCCAGGAAAAACCGATTTTCCAAAGCACAAATAGGTATATTAATCATCCCTAAGTAAGCTATCTTCTCTTAGGTCTTCCCCTTGTCTTCTGTAATTTGGGGTCGGTGACTCGGCACAACATGCTTTTTTTCACTCTATCCCGTCAACTATCACAGTATCACTGACTCCCTTTTGTTTCATATCACTCTTCACACAACCTATCTTTTCTTATGCCTCCCTTTTCATCTGTCCACACGTATACTCATTACTTTTTTAGTAACATGTATTTTTTACCTACTATTTATCGCACAGCACAATCGGCGCGCTGGTCTAAACCAAGCCATACAACATTAGCTTCTACGAACAGTCTCGCCAGCATTCGTAGAAATAATCAGAGCTACGAGTGACGTTATTATCCACACAATTATGTCTTCGGACTAAATTCTGAGGTTTTAACGTGTAACTTGAATAGGCTTACTGGTACTTATGTTGTTGGTCACAAGAAAAATGGTTTTGTAACTACAATGCGATGGAGACAAAGATAGAGGTGATTTTGTATTGCCAATGAAATGAAACAGCATTATCATTTCATCCGAAAGAGATCCACTTTTGAACATCCAATGAAATGAAATGAGCATCATCGTTTCTGCCGAAAGACGTCCGCTGTTGGCTCTCCCCCAAGTGTCCCCACAATGACCAGTCTTGTGCGTCTAACTTCCATCGGATTCTTATAACCCTCACCAGGGCATCGGTTCACTTTGAAGGAAGAGTACCAACACTGCATCCCATCGACCATCTTTTCTGCAAGCAATGTGCCCTGTTGGCGGTTCTACATCCGCTGTTGGACCTCCCCAAGTGTCGCCACAATGACCAGTCTTATGCGTCTCGCTTCCATCGGATTCCCGCGACCCTCATCAGGTTTACCTTAAGGAAAAGGCAAACAATGTGCCTTGCCCAGTGCCACTGCCACTTTCCCTCAAGTCCGGCGATTCTTAAGACTATGTTGATAACTTTGGTTTTTTCTGATGCTATCTCGCTAAGAAACTCCATTACCCATTAGTTGGCTTTTTACCTTTCTGACAAGGCCCATTGTGAGTAAACAGAAGTTAGTAAACAGAACATTGTGTAGTAGAAGTTATTTGATGATTCACCTCGCAACTATTGAAAGACCTTAAACTTTACTAAATTATGAACCTGCTTTTACAAGCTCACGTCTGGCCACTATCTCTTCTGATGGTATGCGATGATGTGGTCGACGATAGAGCACGCTTACCTAGGAGTAATCCATCCACTCTTGATTTAAAGACGCTTAGGTTGTAGCTATCAAGAAATACAGACTCTGGCAGAGACCCGAAATATAAGGGTTCCGTTTTTTCCTTTTGAGGTACGGAACCCTAAAAAACGTGGCAGTTAAGCCATTCAAGCCTGTCCAAGTGACCAATTTTAATCATTTACAAAGTCTACAATCTTTGAGGTAAGTTGTAAAAATTAAGTTGTGTAGTTGTAAAATGTAATGGCTGACATAAATCGTCATATAGTTTATGAGATGAAAGCTTTCTGGCTTATATGCGTAATAAATATTAATCTTAATACTTTAACAGGCGTCTTACTTTGCTTTTATACTGCTCTTGCAGACTTATTTGTAATCACAATATATAGATCCTTATCCGCATATATTTTTTTCTTATTGGGCAAAAACCATCTAATGACAACCCCCGCTCTTGGGCGGAACGGGAGATCGTGTCGGACTCTTACTGACTAAAAACCCACCCCGTTCTTTCTAGCCTTCATACTGGAGCTTGAGCGCCCGTTTGGATAACCCTGGCCCCAGTAGGCTTCGACCCAGCTGGGCCCCCCCTGCTGACAACTCCTTGAGGCGCGCGGGAACAATGCGCGCCATCGACGTCTTGGGCTCGGTCCGGATGGTTACCGGACGGTCGGACAGCGAGCTACCCATGGCTCGCCTTCCGCGCTCATCTGTATATTGTGGTCACAGATAAGCATAAGGACCTCGGTATAACTCTTTTAAAGAACCCCGGAAACATGTCAGCCCTAGTGAGACCATTGGCGTAGTTATCTAAAGGCTAGGCGGGGCAATTTTTATTTCCCTAGCCGTTACTGTCCCGCTGCTGGAAAAAGGCCTCCCCCAAATCCTTCCAAACATTCTTCTCTCACGCCGTCTCGAACCTGTTTCCGTGACACGCGTCCAGATCATCTCGCCACCTTTTTCTAGAGCGACCTCCATGGTGGGAAAAAATATAACATAGTGTAAATGTAGACGAAAATAAGTACTGAGTAAGCAATTGACAGAACGCTAACTCACCGTGAGCAAGCATGATGATCTAAAAAAAAATTTAATCCACCAAAATATAGCTTTAGTTCAAATCAACACTCAAAGACAATTATATCAACAACTATATTTATAGAATGGGCTGTGGGAAAAGCTTACTGGTCTGCTTACCACTTTCAATTTTCCATTCAATTATAACGCCCTTCCACTAAAACCTTCGATTCCTTATCATTACTGTACATCAACAACAACCAGAAAAAGAGATCGAGAGTGCCATTAACCAATAAGTGTTTTTGCCACGGAGTAGGAAGAAATGGAGTGACTCTCGGCAGAATACGACATTGTTGAAGTAATATTAAGACTATTGTCAAACCCATCTATGTTATCATCATCATTTCAGCCGAAAGATGTCCACTGTTGGAAGTATGCTTCCCCCAATTGTCTTGTGCGTCTCACATCCATCGGATTCTCACGACCCTCACCAGGTCATCGGTCCATCTTTTAGGAAGCCTTCCAACGCTACGTTTTCCGGTACGTGGTCGCGTCGCCATTTTAGAACCTCAGAAACCAAAATCTAACTATATACTTTTTATTTACTAACTTCTACTAGTGGCTTGGCTCACTTGCATGCTGGTAGCACAACTCGTAACCTTCACGTGATCTCGAGATAAAGGGTCTTGACAGATAGATAGACAAAGTTTTTTTTTTATAAGTGTTTCGTTTTTCCCTTTTCAGGTACGGTACCCTAAAAAGGTGCTGGTAAATAATTATGAAACATCTCAAATGAGCTTATTTTTTTAATATATCTTCGCACTCCATTCTTAACACATCTTGGTCTTAAAAATCGCACTCTTCAAAAAGATTGACCATCTTTATTTCCAGTTGTAATAATTGTGCACGATCGAATGTTTATATGTGAACCAACAACTGGTTCTCTTTGCAACCAATTGCAACCTATGTTTAAAGCTACATCTCAATATTGCTTGTCAGTGTGGCCAGTAGAACAGCGATTTTGTTAGTACGGTAAAAGCTTATGAAGTTCAACCAATCTTCTATGAAACCATTCTTATTCAATACCATTTACACTAATATTATAAAGAGGAAGTTTGTTTTTTTGTTTGTAGGAGGTAACCTCCCGAAGTACTGGTCCGATTGGTAAAACTTTTGCACTGATAGAAAGCTGCTTCATTCCTGAATGAGGCTAAGGCTATATTTTTTGTATGCAGACGAAGCCGCGGGCACAAGCTAGTAACTGTCTACCAATTTAAAAAGCTCTGCTGTTGTCATACGTCATTGCATTTAAATGTAACCAGGGCTGCGGGCTGATAAAAATAGTTATCACGTTCTTCGAATGCAAAGGGTAACTGTGTGTAAAAGTCTGATACACCTGCCTACTCCACCCGGAGTGGAAGAAGTTATTTAATACTCGTAATACCGACCAAACAAAATCCATGGTAGTTTTTGGTAAGAGATTCTTAATCTTACTCAATCAAGAAATTATTAAAAATTCGTTACATTAATAAACAATTTCAAATAATAAAATATGTCAAACCAATAAAAAGAAGCCCTTTTATACCTACACAGAAATGCTCAACCCGCTACCGCTTATAGCTCTTATGTATTCTCCGCTAGTTTAGTAGCCCCAAAGTAACGGATAATTTCCCCACAATTAATGTACAAGTATATTTATCCAATTATTTGTCATTGATCACGCGAAATATCTGTTTTTCTTCGTTTTTAATCATTTTACTCAATCAATTTAAACTTGCCTGGGGGTGTTAACAAACCATTTATTTAAAGGAAATAAAAGTACACATTTATTAAGGAAAAATAGTATTTTATTTTAACAATTAATTGTTAAGACAGATGTTACTGTGCAGCCTTTGTGAATGTCTTTATTAATTTATTTTTAAACAATTGTTAAACAATTTAAAAGTTGTTTCAGCGGCTTTCGTGGATGAAATCAAAAAGATCTAAATTATAAATTGAATCAAATGATGAAAGATAAGTTATGTTATCTTTTTCACTTAATTACTCTAAGTATAGAAGTATGGAAATTCTGAGGCATTTTCACTGCTTTTTACTGTTCATTTTTCGCTTCATGGCGTTAACTCTGTAACAAAAATGAAAACAAAATTAATGTATGTTACCTGATAGCTAAAACCTGGGGAAGGATAATTTTAGGAAAAAGTGTTCTAAATAAAAAATGAGTAATTAAAAAATATTAAGTAAAAACATTTTTTAGGGGACTAGCAATTGTAAATAAAAATTAAGAAATACGAGTCGAACTTGCACACGAAGGTTTTCGTAATACAATATAAATATCGTTTAAAAAAACACTGACAAATTAAAGCTTCTAGTATGCCTGCTTTTATTACAAGCTTTTATTTAGTTTCACCTGTCCCGATGTTTGTCTGTAATCAAATCTTGCAAATTAAATTTGACCCACTTCCCGGTTACCGATTGAGCTGAAATTTTGCAAGCATGTGTAAATCAGATGACAATGCAAAATTATTATGACATGGAGCTGATCTGATGATGGCACCGGAAGGTGGCTATGGGAACTTGGTAGTTAAACGACACAACCGCATCGAGTTTGGGCTCGTATGATTCGTCTTGACGAGTATTACTTATTATATAGCTAAAAACCGTGCAATAAAAGCTTGCCATGAAAAAAATATTTTCATTAAAAACTTCGATCAATCCATCAAAATTATTTATTATTTATTGTGCGTATTATTTTTTGTTGTGTTTGTTAATTATTTGTGTGTTGTTATTATTTGTTGTAATTAATTGTTGTATTGTTTATTGTACTTGTTTTTATCTTTATTTTACTTTTATTATTTGTTATTGTAGCAACAACGGATATACAAATTCTTTAAACATTTTAACTTGCTACTTCTTATCTATCTATATGTCGAAGCGTTGACGCATATCAGTCGGTCTGCATCAGCGCCACCTATCTTTCACTGGAGGAACTATGTAGTTAGATTGAACAGCTTACGTTTGGGAACGTCAAGTATTAACTTGGGGATGGTTAGCGTGGAGTAATAGCAACACTGAGCGAATAGTCGAGTCAAATGTCGATCCGGAGGTATAATCGATTATTCGACATTGACAGGTACTGACGTTGACCGGTAAATTGGCTAACCGGCAATAGGGCACGTGTCGGGTGTCCGTGGATTTGGAGGGCACTTTGAATCGTTCCGTCGGTCCGAGCAGACGTTGGTTACTCCACGCTAAACTTCCCGCGTTCCTAAATTCTTAATCAAGCCATATCTCAGGCATCCTTGATTATTTTGTACTGAGTGTGTGTTACGAGTAATTAAAGGTGTTATCAAAGGTTTTTGTGAGTGTCATTTCCGATGTCGCGACCCACTGATATCGACCCTCCGTTATATATATAAAAATGACCCCCGTTTTCCGTTGTCACGACTTGGCATGAAAACGGCTTGACCGATTTGGCTGATTTTTTTTTTTGTGGTGATTGTTATTGTGAGGCGAAGGTTCTTATGGAAAAAAAATTAGGGTAGTGTAGGGTAGAGTAGGGTAGATTAGGGTAGAGTAGGGTAGAGTAGGGTAAAGTAGGGTAGAGTAGGGTAGAGTAGGGTAGAGTAGGGTAGAGTAGGGTAGAGTAGGGTAGAGTAGGGTAGAGTAGGGTAGAGTAGGGTAGAGTAGGGTAGAGTAGGGTAGAGTAGGGTAGAGTAGGGTAGAGTAGGGTAGAGTAGGGTAGAGTAGGGTAGAGTAGGGTAGAGTAGGGTAGAGTAGGGTAGAGTAGGGTAGAGTAGGGTAGAGTAGGGTAGAGTAGGGTAGAGTAGGGTAGAGTAGGGTAGAGTAGGGTAGAGTAGGGTAGAGTAGGGTAGAGTAGGGTAGAGTAGGGTAGAGTAGGGTAGAGTAGGGTAGAGTAGGGTAGAGTAGGGTAGAGTAGGGTAGAGTAGGGTAGAGTAGGGTAGAGTAGGGTAGAGTAGGGTAGAGTAGGGTAGAGTAGGGTAGAGTAGCGTAGAGTAGGGTAGAGTAGGGTAGACTAGGGTAGACTAGGGTAGAGTAGGGTAGAGTAGGGTAGAGTAGGGTAGAGTAGGGTAGAGTAGCGTAGAGTAGGGTAGAGTAGGGTAGAGTAGGGTAGAGTAGGGTAGAGTAGGGTAGAGTAGGGTAGAGTAGGGTAGAGTAGGGTTTTTTTTTTTTTTTTTTTTTTTTTTTTTTTATACATTTTCTCCCCGGACATAATCGGGGCCATTACTATTGCTCTTATTTTTGCTACTCTTTCATTCAAGTTCTCGCTCGTATGCCTCTCGTACTTTTATTCTTCATACTTTGTCTTTCTTATATCCATCATATCTTTCTTTCTTTAGGTCGGGATAGACCATCTATTCTCTAGCTTATTTAATCTTTATTTTTAATACAACACAGGGTAAATAATTTCCTTAACGCTGTTTTAAGTTTAATGCACATTATGTCACAAATACCTTCAAAACAAATATATTTTCAAAATAAAGCAGAATTAATAAAGCAGCCCTCACTGGGTGTGTATCTATAACTATACAGCTACTCTCCATACACGTAGTTATCTTGGCTCCTTATTTCTTGCAATGCATCTTTTTGCAATTGCTTTGCAGTATTTTAAAAACGTTCCTCTTAATTTTTTATCCTTCATTATCTGGCTGAAGTTGTCCGCCTTGACCACGGTTTCCATTTCTGCTTCTACCTGTAGCCTATCGATGCTATTTATAGGGCACTCTACCAATAAATGCTCAACGTTTTCCACTTTGTCATCATCGCAAATGCACTTCGGACTCTCCTTGCATTTAAAGCGGTGTAAGTACTGAGAGAATCCTCCGTGTCCCGTCAAAACCTGCACTAAAATTGGGTCCATTTCTACTTTCCTGACAATGTGGTACGCCTCCACCGCATCCGGGAAGAAGAGTTTTGTAACTCCCGCAGTGTGACCATCTCTATAGCGACGATTCCATGTGTCAAGCGTCTCCAGACGGATCTGTCGTCTGACGAATGACATCGGACACTGGTCATAATCGGCCCGCTTCTTAATCTTGAGAGCCGCGTCTTTTGCGAGAGTGTCGGCCCTCTCATTTCCCTCCAATCCCACGTGAGCTTTCACCCAGAATAGTTTAATATTCTGGGCGCGCAATTGAGCTGTTTTTATCATCTTTCGAATTTGCACTGCTATGGGATGGAGGGAGGCTCCATCAGCGACTGTCTCGAGTGCCGACCTCGAATCACAGAAGATTCGCGTATGTTCCGCGGCCCTTTTGAGCGCCAATTCAGTTGCTTTGTACAAGGCCCACATCTCCGCCTGGTAGACGGTGCAGAAGGACTCCAGTTTGGCTTTGTGTGTGCAGACCTCCCGCTCTTCTCTCCACAGTGACAGGGCTGCTCCCACTTTTCCCTCAATCTTTGAGCCATCTGTGTAGATATCTTCCACGTTCTGCAGTCGTTCCACACCGTCCTCCAGTTTCTCGACCATTAGGCTTATCTGTTCGGCTGGGTGCGGTATGTTCGTAAAAGCTACCGGTCTCTCCACCTCTCGATCCCCTATCACCCTCTGAGAGTACCCCTTCTTTATCTCATAGAGAAGTGCTGCTTCCTGGATCCTAAGATCCAAAGGAAGCAACCCAGAGAGTGCTAAGGCCGCATGCAGAGAGACGGTTCGGTACGCCTTGGTAATCTTTCGGGCAAAACCACGCTGCACTGCATCGAGCTGCTTCCTCACTCCTATTTTACTCGTAGCTGGTGCCCATGCGCTGGAGGCGTACATTAACCCTAGATAGATAACCATATTTCACTGTACACTAAAGATAACCATACGTCGACTCGACGTGCGAATGTTTGAGTGAGCATATATTGGATTATATATATAATAGGTTTATAAATGTGATATTATGTATTACGTACAATAATTGTATTGTGAGTAAATGAAAAACATTAGAGTTTATTTATATTTTTAACAGAAAAAAAAATTAATTAACAGAACAAGGTACTTTTTACTTTACCAATCTTAAGCCTTTCGGAAATTCTCCGTCAGTCGTCTAACTTATTATGTAAACTTTTCAAAATTAACTTTTTACAATCTCTATAATATAAAAAACATGAGAAAATAACCATTTTTATTCATTTTAGCCTCAACGGCACTTAGATCAGGCGCTGGACTTGTGCTTTTCACAAATGGGATTTTTTGCAGCTGTCACACTTTGTTTTTGTCATTTTTCCAATTTTTGATGGAAAAAAGGCATAATATTTTCTTTTCTTTGCCTAAGGGATACCTTTACGTTGTGTGGGAGGTACAATTTGTCTTTTTGGCAATAATATAAAAAAAAATCTTTTATATTCGTCTGTTAACTAAGCATTTGCTACCTTGTCTCCATTCATGGGGTTATCAAGGTCTTATCTACTGAGTTTCTTCATAAATTTCATCATGTCCGTATAATATTAGGTCCTTACACATGAAATTAACGTTTTGTACGGGAGGAATATCAAGTTTTTTTTTTTGTAAAATTATTTTTCAATTATTCAAAGTATGGACCGTTGTTATCTATGCACTTTTGCCATCTCATAGGTAGTTCATTGTGATCAATGACTAACTTTACTAAAAAAACATGGGGGCGAGTATCAATAAATTCTTTAAAGGTAAATTGGACTGCCGCATCGGAGTTGAATTTTTGTCCTTGTAGAAAGTTGTCCAAATTCCGGAAAAAATGGTACTTTGTTGAAGCAAGGTCCGGGGAGTACGGTGGATGTCGCAGACATTGCCATTGTAGACAAAATACTAATTTCATATGTAAAAACATAATATTGGCCACTTGTTCTACCTTTAGTAGCTGTACAATGATTTACTCTAAGAATTTGGCACTGTGGCATAATAGTGCAACTCAGCATACTTGGCGAAGCAATTTCAGGAGTTTCAGGATCATTTTCAGACATATTTTCAATATCGAATGGGTATACCACTGGGGGAGCACTCACTTCAGTCTTCGGTATCACTTTGTACTTTATCTTCTAATAAATTACCTTGAGTTTCAATGTTCGACCCCTGAATCTCTTCATCGCTCATTTCATGCAACAACAGACTGATTTCTGAACCACCTATATGATTTAGTGACATCATTATGTTATTAATAACATAAGTAAAAAACGAATAAAAAAGACGTATAAATATTCTCAAAAAATAAAGTAACACATTTTCCCAATAGTCTAAAAACTGACACTAAAGATAACCATACGTCGCTTCGACGTACGGCAGATAAATATTGACGAAAGTATTAAACTTACCCGAGTGTTAAGGGTGTGTCCTGCAAGCTTCGATAGCCGACTGAGTTGGCAGGAAAGAGCAATTTAGTGATACAAAAAACAAACGAGTTATACCATTTTTTCAAAATCGAATACGTCGTTTCGACGTAGGTTATCTTTCTAGGGTTAAGATGGGCTCTACTACTGCCACGTACATGGTTCTGATTATCTCAGGGTTTAATCCCCAGTGAATCTTGGCGGCTCTTGACAACTGACGATAGAGACCTAGCGCCTTCCGGCACACATTCGACACGTGTGTGTTAAAGGTGAGTCCATCATCAATCGTCAGACCAAGAATTTTGATCTCCTTTGACAAGCCCACGCGTTCCCCGCCCATGGACGGAGCTGGAGTGTCATATTTATGCTTGCGCGTTACCAGCATTGCTTGCGTCTTACTAGGCGCAAATTTGAGCTTATTTTTGACACCCCAGCCCCGGACATGCTCAAGGGCCACGTTGGCGCGTCTCTGGACTTCTGACCCACTGTCTCCCGAGACAATCAGAACCACGTCGTCCGCGAAAGCTTGCACGTGTTCTCCCATCTGTTGCAGTTCGTTCAGTAGAGGATCCAATAGAAGATTCCAAAAAGTTGGGCCCCCTATCGAGCCTTGAACACACCCCTTCTCCGTGTCCCTCAAACTCTCCGCCCCCCCATACCTTACTCTTACCTTCCTCCCATCCAGGTAGCTATCCACTAATTTCCTCAGATTGATCGGACAACCAACCTCCGCTAGCCTGCATTTAATGGCTGGCCACCAAGCGTTATCAAAGGCCCCCTCTATGTCAAGTGATACTACTAGTATTATTTTCTTTTTCTCTAGTTCTTCCCTAATATACTTCATCATGACATAGAGGGAGTCTTCCGTACTACGCTGTGGCGTAAACCCATACTGCATATTATTGGTCTTGGCGAGGGTGTGCCACCTTATCCGTTTTATGACCATTTTTTCAAATATCTTCCCAAGTACCGACAAAAGACCAATCGGTCGGTATGACTTGGGAACAGTGTAGTCGGATTTCCCACTCTTTCTGAGGATCACCACAGCAGCCTCTTTCCACGCGGCCGGGAAGTGGTTCAGGGTGAGGCACTTATTCAGTAGGGCAAGGAACAGTTCTGGGTTCAACGATATTGCTGTCCTGCAGATGTCCGCTGTGAAGCCATCGGGTCCAGGTGCCTTTTTTGGATTAAAACTGGACATAGACCACCTCAGTTCTTCTGCTGTAAATGGGGGGTCACATGAGTCATCATGTTCCCCCACATTTATACTGGCTGCTACGTCTCTGGTGAGTCTGTGGTCTGCGTTGTCTTCCTCAAGTTTATCCTTTGGGTAGAATGTTTTTGCCAGGAGGCTTGCGGACTCGGCACCTTCAAGAACTCTACCCTCCAGGACAAGCGGCACATCCTCATGGCGAGTGGAAGTGTTGTTGATAACACGATATATTCCACCTCACATCGTCTCCCTCTCTTGCTTCTCGCAAAAGGTTTTCCAGCTGGCGGTCTGGGCTTTTTGTGCCTCCGCCAAGTACTCCTCCTTTTCTTTGAGGTACTGCTCCACTACCCACTGTCGACGCGTCGCTGATGCGCACGCTATTCTGCGCTTTTTCCTTGCCACCTCTTTTTTCCTTCTGTCCAGTTCCTCCGTCCACCACGGCAATCCCGTTCGATTTTTAATCTTTATCTTCGGTATTGTTTCTGAGCTAACTGTGTCTATTGTATCTATGTATTTATTTATTTTAATTTCTAATTCCGTAATGTCCCTAATTTTTTCTATTTCTTCTTTATTTAGTTTTTCTACTTCCCAAATTTGAGCCATTTTCTCACGAAACTGGCCCCAATTCGCCTTTTTAGTATTAAATTTTCTTGTATTACTCTTTATAGCTGTTCCTTTTGATTTTTCTAACATTAGGTCGAACAGGATTGTCGCATGGTCGGAGACTGTGATGTTAGTGGCTATCCTCCAGTTATTGATGCGGCCTAGAATGGCTGCTGAGGACGCTGTTATGTCCACGTTACTTGAATATCTGACTCCCCCTCTGTAAGTATCGAACGTGGGTTCGAGTCCTTGGTTTAGTAAGTGCAGCTCTAAGTCGTCAAGCATGCCCGCTACCTCTTCGCCCCTGTGATCTACTTCTCTGCTTCCCCACCATGTGTTCCAAGCGTTCACGTCACCTCCCAAGATAACGTTTCCCGCACCGATCTCCTGTACGATCTTTGTTATCCGCTCTACATAGGGGTCCAACGGTTTGTCTCCCTCGAGGTAGATCGACATCACCACGATTTCCCAGGCAGTCGTTTTTAACTTGGCGACAGCTATGTTCTCTGTTGTCAGTGTGGGACATTGGGTGACGTCGATGGTCTCGTCGAAGACGAGCACAGCCGCCTTGTTGACAGAGTCCCCTGTCCTCGTATTGCACTGCACCACTCTTACACCGGGGTAACTCCTCATCTCCCCTACCGCTCCGATGTAAGGCTCTTGTACGAGTGCGAAGGAAACCTTCCTGTTCCCTGCTTCCTTTATAATTTCTGCGGTTGCCAACTTACTTCGTTGCAGGTTCGACTGCAAGATTTGATATCTACCGGTTGCTTCTGAATAATTGTTTCTGATTATTTCCACCTGGGTGCCCTCAGCAATACTGCACCGCGGCTCTTGCTAATGCATCCCAACGCCCTCTAACAGGACACTCCTCGCTGAAGGCGTTGTGATTCACTCGCTCTAGCTTTGCGTTCTTGCAGTTTATGCAGCTTGGCGGATGTCCGCTCAGCCTTTCCGTACACTCTGTTCCCAGGTGCGGGCCTCCGCAATGGCTGCACAGGTCCACAGGATCGTGGCAAAAGCGCTTGCTGTGGCCATACCCGAGGCACCTTGCACACTGGATCAGGGGTGACTGATCGAACACCTTGACCTTTTGCATGTCAAGGTGGATTGCTCCGGCTTCTATGAAGCGCCGCCATATTTCAGGTGATGTCTTTACAACCACGTGTTCGGTGAGTGAATTTCTGGCCCTTTTTCTAAATTTCACTTCCAGCCTATCTTCATCTCCCTTCAATCCTCTGAGTAGGTGCCCATTCTGATTCTTTATCCCTCTTATTACATCCTCATTTGTGTTGATTTTTAGAACCTCTTTGAGGATCAGGAGTGGATCCTTGTTAACGACTTCCTCTACATTAAGGTTTTTCCCTGCTTTTTCTAATTTGTCTCTAACCCTTCCTATTTCCTCCTTTGTCCCACATCCTATAATTACTTTTCTATCCTTTGCCTTTCTAATATTCTCTATTTGTATCCCCTCCTCTCTAGCATTCACTGCCGTCCTAATCTTTTCTAGCACTTGGTCTCCTGTCTCTATTTCGTTCTTGGAGCTAACCACCACTGAGTGGATGGTTGCCCCGACCATTGGCTT
This sequence comes from Mythimna lalbum, assembly GCA_949319445.1. Classification (NCBI taxonomy): domain Eukaryota; kingdom Metazoa; phylum Arthropoda; class Insecta; order Lepidoptera; family Noctuidae; genus Mythimna; species Mythimna lalbum. The sequence goes on along the minus strand of OX439361.1, from coordinate 17,436,449 downwards.
CCCTTTGGGCAGGGTGGCCACCACTCCAGCGTAGGTTCTCTTTTCTTCATATTGCTTCTGTATTTCTTCTTTCAACTTGCTAATTTCCTTCTTGTTTTCTTTCAGAAGCTGCGTGCACATATCAACGGATTTCTCCTTCTCTCCTTCCCAATCCAATTCCTTCTCCAGTGCTCTCTCTAGCAGCTCCTTTAGCTTTGCCATTTCTACCTTGTTTTCCTTAAGTAGCTTAGTATGACCATTTAATAGTTCCGTCATTTTATCCTTTCCTCCTATTTCTTCTCTATCCTTTCTTTTCTTCTCCACTTTTTCTACTTCCTCTTTTGCTTCATCTAGCCTTATTTCCTCCAACATTTCCTTTCTCTTTCCATCCCCATACGGTTTCCCTTGTTCAGCGTCTCTAACTCTCCAGCGCTTCCAGTACTGTCGCTTTTATGTCCTTCCGAAGATTCCCACTCTCATCCATCTTTTTAATGGCCTTCTGGTACCACGATTGTGCCTCTCTACCCCTGCTACTGAAAGTCTTTTCAGAATTCTTTTGTCGCTCGTTCCCCTTTGGTTCCACGTTGGTAGTGGATGTAGTTTGAGGAGGTTTTTGCCCCAATTTATGCTGCTGTTTGTCACTTGTTTTCACTTGTCCCTCTTTCGTCCCGCTCGCTATTCTGGCAGTCGGCTTGATTGAATCCGCAAGGCTCTTGGGTGATTCAGTTGAGGCTATCCTTAGCTCGATCTCCCCCGCGCTTTTTCTCACCTGACCGTCCTTGGACGTGGAAGCCTCTCCGGTTGAGGCTCTGTCTCGTGTCTCCTTTTGAGCCGGTGAGCGAGCTGTGCAAAACATGGTCGCCGGGTCAAGGCAGATGTATCTCTTCTTAGCCAACTATTCAAGATTGTAAATAAATGAGTTAAGAAAAAATAAAACACAAGTAAATTGTTATAATAATAAAATTCCACTCAATTGGAGGAGAAATAATTCGTCACTATAATCAATGTAATTGAATAATATTTAGTCAGTAAAATTTAATTACAATTAAAAATGTTGGGTCAATAAACCCAGGTCTCACTCCTAATAATACAATTTTTATTTCAAATCTTAAGGTCTAAGTCTTAATTGTACGCAATGTTTCCTATCCCTGTATAGGGGGGTAATAAAAAAAGGTCAAAACAGTTTAATGCAATATCACAGGTCGAAAAGCGTTGGGTCAATAAACCCAGGTCTAATTTGAAATGATTCAATTTTTATTTCAAATTGTAAGGTCAAAAAAAAAAAAAAAAAAAAACCTCAAGTCTTAATGTGTATAGGGGATTAATAAAAAAAAAAAAGGGTCAAAACAATTTCATATAAATACAGGTATGTTGTCCTTATAATTACGGACTGAGGAAGAAAAAAAAAAAAAAAGACCATACCAGTTCTCTCAACTTATAGTTCTCGGCGAGCCCTTTCAAACAAGCCCAAACACCGCAGCTCTATCACAAAAGGTTCCAGAGTTGCAGCGGTTTACTATTTCGTTTCCGATCCAAGATGGCGATCGAAGCTTGCTGAACTGTGATTTACTCCAGAGCCATTCACCCCAATACCACCGTGCTTGGACTCTTCTGACTGGGCTTGACGCAATCTATCCCTCTGTACAGTTTTCAGGCTAATATCTTCAGAGCAGCTTCACCCTTCTTGAAATACAAAACGGCGTCGTGATGAACTCGATGTCCTCTCTAGAAACCATAAGAAGGTATCTGCCAAACTTTGCTGGAACCTGTTGCACGTGGCCACGTGGTTTGAGGTTTTTCCCAATTTTCACCAAGCGCGGGGGCCGGAAAAATCGGGAAGCAGCTCCAAAAGGTGAGCGTCAGCAAGACGCTTCGTTTAACATCAAAAAATGATGGTGTCACCGATCTAGTTCTAGCAGCGTTTCACTTTTTAAACTTAGATTTTTTCAAAATTTTCACTTTTTACAGTTTTTTCAAACTTTTTCAGGCACTCACAGTTTTGTTATGATGACCAATTGATAGTCCGTATTTTTCTGCACACTTAAGTGGTAAACACAACACGAATCGGTTAAAAAATACCACCTAAACAATTTTTTGCAATAAATTTTTGCGCGGAGCAACCTTTAGCACGTGTTTCTGTCGCGGGGGATGACCGCGGAACGGGGTAGAGTAGGGTAGAGTAGGGTAGAGTAGGGTAGAGTAGGGTAGAGTAGGGTAGAGTAGGGTAGAGTAGGGTAGAGTAGGGTAGAGTAGGGTAGAGTAGGGTAGAGTAGGGTAGAGTAGGGTAGAGTAGGGTAGAGTAGGGTAGAGTAGGGTAGAGTAGGGTAGAGTAGGGTAGAGTAGCGTAGAGTAGGGTAGAGTAGGGTAGACTAGGGTAGACTAGGGTAGAGTAGGGTAGAGTAGGGTAGAGTAGCGTAGAGTAGGGTAGAGTAGGGTAGAGTAGGGTAGAGTAGGGTAGAGTAGGGTAGAGTAGGGTAGAGTAGGGTAGAGTAGGGTAGAGTAGGGTAGAGTAGGGTAGAGTAGGGTAGAGTAGGGTGGAGTAGGGTGGAGTAGGGTAGAGTAGGGTAGAGTAGGGTAGAGTAGGGTAGAGTAGGGTAGAGTTGGGTATAGTAGGGTGGAGTAGGGAAGAGCGGGAGCGAAGCCGCGCGGGCAAAGCTAGTGGATTATAAAATAAAGGCCATTTACAGACGGAAGGATAGACATACAGACTGACAGATAGACAGACGGACAGCAGTTTAGTAGCAGGGTCTCGTTGGCACCCTTTGAGTACAGAACCTCAATAGCATATTTTGATATATTTGGAAAAAGTTTTTCATTGCAACTGTGATATTTTTTACACAGCCCCCAGTACAAAGGGCAACGAAGGAGCAGGAGTGAGTTTTTAGTCAGTAAAAGTCTGACACTATCTCCCGCTCCACTCAAGAGCGGGGGATATCATTAGAGGATTTTCCCACCGCAAAAAAAAAAAAATTCGAAAAAATTAATAAGCGGGGGTCTGTCCGGCACCCAGCCAGATACGGTAATTACAATAAATTGTGGCGAGAGCTCGCATACTTTTCCGCACTAGTACAGAAAACCGCTAATTACGTACCTAAAAGTGGTATAGGATAGGGTTTTTGATTATAGTGTATTGAAAAAACCATTTTTAACACACACCATATAACAAGTTTGCTTATCTATCAAATATGAATCGGTGATAAAATTAATTACTTCCAATTACCTACTATTCAGAATATTTGCATTAATTAAGTACATAGCGAGAACAAAAACATATTTTACTACCACAGTTACAGCATGTAAAGCACTGGCCACACAGAACAGACGCAAGGCACGCACCCGTCGCAGTCGCGGCGCCCGTTTAATCGCCCGTTTAAAACATACAGAAAAGACGGGACGCCGTCTTTTCTGTATCTATCTTTTCGCGACTGCGACGGGTCCGTGCCTTGCGTCTGTTCTGTGTGGCCGGTGCTTTACACAATGCGATGAAAGTCGGCAAACGAAATTAATATCAATTAATATGTTTTTTTTTTTTTTTTTTGTCGACGGGGAGAATCATCTTTGACGAAACCCGCTCTTGGGTGCAGCGGGAGACAGTGTCAGACTCTTACTGACTAAAAACCCCGCGCCGTTCCTTCTAGCCTTCATACCGGGGCACGAGCTCCCTTATCAATTAATATGTTGGTTCTTTTCTGTATCTATCTTTTCGCGACTGCGACGGGTCCGTGCCTTGCGTCTGTTCTGTGTGGCCGGTGCTTTACACAATGCGATGAAAGTCGGCAAACGAAATGAATATCAATTAATATGTTGGTTCTTTTCTGTATCTATCTTTTCGCGACTGCGACGGGTCCGTGCCTTGCGTCTGTTCTGTGTGGCCGGTGCTTTACACAATGCGATGAAAGTCGGCAAACGAAATGAATATCAATTAATATGTTGGTTCTTTTAATTGAATTATATTGATTTTGGTTTAACGGGAGCCACAAAATATTAATATCTGGTTTATGTTACAACGTTTGGTCAAACAATACAGATTTAATTTCAGTGAATTTATGTTGTGCTCGCTGAACAGATGTGCGTTGGGGCCGAAAGGTTCTGGAGTAGCGACCGCGTACCGAAAGACACAGCCTTGAAAGGTCTCCTATAATGTGGACCGATGACCTGGTGAAGGTTACGGGAATCCGATGGATGTGGGACGCACAGGATCCAAAGTTTGGTGTCCAAAGTTTGTATGAAGAAAGCTACTTTCATGAAGGCCTCTGGTAGAACTATAACATCATCATTTTCACATCATTTTAGCTGATAGACGTCCACTGTTTGACATAAGCCTCCCCCAAGTATCGCCCCAACGAACGGTTCTATGCGTCTCGCATCCATCGCATTCGCGTGACTCTCACCAGGTCATCGGTTCACCTTGCGGGAGGCCTTCCAACGCTGCGTTTTCCGGTGTGTGGTCGCCACTCTAGAACATTTCTACCTCACCGGCCATCTGTCTTCAATGTGCCCTGCTCACTGCCACTTAAGTTTGGCGTTTCTTCGAGCTATGTCGGTAACTTTGGTTCTCCTGCGGATATCTTCATTCCTAATGCGATCACGCAAGGATACTCCGAGCATAGCCCTTTCCACTGCCCTTTGGGTAAGCCTTCTGATGAGACATATTGTAAGCAACCACGTTTTAGTGCCCTACTTATGTCATCACTGGCAACACGCACTGGTCTGGACTTTTGTCTTGACATACTATGGTATGTTGGAAGAGATGTGTACTTAGTTTAGCTAATATTAGTATCTTCTGTCGTCTACATTATGTAGATACTTATACGTATGTGAAAGCTCAGGACGGCCTTCATCAGAATTACTCATGGCCGGTAACGTGGGTATGGGGGTATTTCAATTAAAATGATTTGAATTAAAAGAGTTGTCTCCAAAACACTTAAACTATTTTACTTAAGATAATATGAAGATTGCGTAAAAATAATCACTTAGGTTTAATTAACACTGATTCACTTCCAAAGGTATTTTGATTAAGAATAATGCCAGCGATTCGTCGAAAACGCGGTGCGCTTGCGGCCCCCGGTAGCCTCTACTGTACCAAGATGGCCGCCCCGCTACCATCGACTCGACGCTCCGCTATAGAGTGACCATAAAAAGTTTGACATTCTATGTGCGCCGACACGGCCAGACTGACATACGACCGTCCTCGGGCGTTATTGTATTCCTGAAACAAACAACGTTTAATCACCAAAACGTCCGCTCGTCCATCCTGCTACTGCACATGGATTTTCGATTGTAGCGTCAGACACAGAGTCAATCACAATTTGACATTGAAACGTACAAGTGCATCCCTTCAACCAGCCCGAAAAGGGGCCTGGCCCGGACGACACTGTACCCGTCAACTTGTCAACCAATAGCAACACATCTGGACCGGACGAGTGCATCCCTTCAACCAACCCTCTATTGGGTATAGCCCGGACGACACTGTCCCTGCGACCAGGATAGACTTTACTTCTGAATCGGAGAAGTGCATCCCTTCAACCAACCCCACTGGGTATGGCCCGGACGACACTGTCTCTCCGACCAGGATAGACTTTACTTCTGGATCGGACGAGTGCATCCCTTCAACCAACCCTACTGGGTATGGCCCGGACGACACTGTCTCTCCGACCAGGATAGACTTTACTTCTGGATCGGACGAGTGCATCCCTTCAACCAACCCCACTGGGTATGGCCCGGACGACACTTGTCCTTCAATTCTGGATTGAATAATACTTACAATAACCAACAGACTCATGCAAGACATGAACAAACCAACGACATACCTATGATTGCGTGATGTTCTCTTCATCCCAAATTTCGATTTCGCCAGCTACATCCCATGTCTCAGGATCAGAGTGTGCACTGAGAGTGTCCGAATTACCGGTAATAGTAGAAGAGCCGGCAGTTATAGTGTCAGAGCATGCAGTCAAGGTGTCACTGTCGTTCGTGGAAAACAAGTCATTTCCATCATCTACATCTTCTGGCGCCGACTCGGCCTCATCATAATTCAAAAGGTTAGAAGCGATTTCAAGCAAACCTTCGTGTCCGTGAGGTACTGAGCGTAAATTCTCGTGGGCATACTTATAAATTCGATGAGAACTACCTAATCTTTTTAATTCGTACCGATCATTATTTAGTATCGCCGTTATTACAAATGGACCCTTAAACTTTCTCTCCAGTTTTGTCTGGTTTCGTTCACTGTTCTTAAGGAAAACGTAATCACCTTTTGAAAAAGCTTTAATTTTTGCACGGCCTTGATTAAATCGTTTTATTTCGTTTTCTGCTGCCTTTTGAACATTAGCAGATGCGTCATTCCGCACAACATCGAGGTTAAGACGTTCTAGTTGACCATGGGCTTCTGAGTTTAGCTTCGACATACCTAATGACTGTGCTCGAATACCTAACATAAGTTCTGTAGGGGAATACTTGGTTACGGATGATCGGGTGCTGTTAAGCGCAAGTTGAATATTTCCTATTTCATCTCGCCACGTCTTATTCGGGTCGTTTTCAACAATGGTTAACAGGCTTTTGAGGGTCCGCATAACCCTCTCGACCTGGCCATTAGCCCGGCTAGAGCCAGTCGCAATGAAATGGAGTTCGATCTTATGTTCGTTGCAAAAATTCTTAAAATCTGAGCTTACGTAGCAACGACCCTGATCCGCTATGATCCGTTTAGGCGCACCAAAGAGATAGACTGCTTTCTGCAACGCGTGTACCGCGCTTTTAGCATCAAGAGAAGCAGTATGCTCTAGTAAAATGTACTTAGTAAAACCGTCGATAATCACCGAACAATATTCTTTTCGATCACTTTTCCCGCTAAGCTTTCCCGTAAAATCAATATGTATAGTGTGCCATGGTACCGGAGCTTTGGGGATCGGGTGAAGCTGAACGGGTTTAGGTCCAGATGGACCCTTTGATGCTTTGCAAATAATGCACGAGTCGATAAATTTTCGCACGCATTTTGACATTTCGGGGAACCAATACTGCTCATAGAGTTTATCTAAAGTTTTATCCTTTCCTAAATGTTGTAACTCATTATGAACGTGGTTTATTAGTGTCCAAATTAAAGACCTGGGAACTACCGGCAACCAGGAAACTGTTTTATTACGGACGATTTTCCTGTACAGCATACTATCTCTTACGTCATACGTTTGAGCTACAGTATCGGGGAAACTATTGCTGTCGTGTTTTGAGATAAGGTCTTGTATTTCGCTGTCACGCTTTTGTTCGACCGAAAGCCAATCGTGATGCAATTCGACATACTGAACTTGCTGTGTCAGCGGGTTCTCGTAGGCTGTACCACCATCATTAACACCAGGAAGAGGATTACGCGAGAAATAATCCGCATGCTCCATTCTGCGACCTTCACGATAAATAATTTCGAAATCATAAGCTTGTAAGATAGCCCACCACCTGTGGACGCGAGGAGTGAGATCTTTTTTTGATTTGGATGCTTTGAGAGAATTGCAATCCGTATAGACTTCGAAATGACGACCGTAAAGATAATGGCGAAAATGCTCGACCGCTCGTACAACTGCCAACGTCTCCAGTTCGTACGAGTGGTATCGAGACTCAACATCCGAGGTTCGACGGCTATAATATTCCACGACGTGCGGTGTATTATCTATCCGTTGTATGAGAATCGCTCCGTATCCATCAGAACTAGCATCGGTGTGCAACTCTACTGGCAATTCCGGGTCAAAAATAGTTAAAACTGGCTCAGATGTGAGTATGCGTATTATGTCGTTTCGTATTTCTTCATGCTTTTGAGCCCATGTAATAGGTCCTCTTAGCTTTGTTAGAGGGTATAATGGTCCCACGATACGTGTGAAATTAGGAATGAATTTTCTAAAATACGAGGCTAACCCAAGGAACTGTCGAACCTGAGTAGCAGTTTTTGGTTGTGGGGCTTCTACCAATGCTTGTATTTTCCGAGAGTTAGGTCTTACCTCGCCAGATTGAAGGGAGTATCCTAGATATTCTATTCTTTGGGTCATAAATGTACATTTTTGAAGGTTGAATGTAAATCCAGCTTCCGTTAAGGCATTTAAACTTTCATCTAGACGCTCCAAACCTTCGGTGATGCCAGTCGAGTAGCACAAAACGTCATCCATATATATGAGTGGCTTGTCTTTCAAGTGATTGAAAGCTCTAGTTATGCATCTCTGGTATACTGAGGGAGCGTTTCGCAATCCAAAGGGCATAGCAAGATACTCGTATTGCCCCTCAGGTGTAACGAATGCGGTCTTTTCTATGGAATCAGGGTGCATCAATATTTGGTGGAAGCCTGACGCCATATCTAGGGAAGAAAAATAGTTAGCCCCAGCAAGCTGATCTATCTGCTCCTCAATACGTGGCAGGGGGTAGTGTTCAGGTCGCGTATTGGAATTTAATTCTCGATAGTCCACACACATTCTATACGAGTTGTCCTTTTTCTCAACTAATAGTATTGGACTAGCAAACGGGGAAGAACTTTCGCGAATGACCCCAGCGTCAAGTAATTCCTGAACCTTTTCCCTGACTATAAGTTTTTCCGCCGGCGCTAGGCGATAAGGGCATCGTTGTACAGTTTTGTAAGGATCTATTAAGTTGATTTGACATTCGCCCGTCGTTACTCTACGGGAGGGAACACCTTCGGTAAAATAATCAGAATATTTGTTTAAGATCGATATTAACACTTCCCTATTCTGTCCTAGCAAATCCGTATTGATATTAGTAAAATCCGGCTTATTTGGTTTTAAATCACAAAAGTGGCTCGTTTTCTTAGAAAAGAACATGAGATTATCATTATCGATTTTAACACACAACCCTTGATCAAAAATATCCCTCCCAACTATGATCGGATCAGAAATAAGCCTCTCAGGAACTACGTGAAAAGTCAAATTAACTGAAATTTTATCAATGACTACATTGCTTTGAATTTGAGTGGTACATTGAATATCTTCACCACCTATGCCACTCAGGTAGACGAGGTGTTTACGCACAGTACCCGCAAGTTTGTCACAAAAGCTTTCCTTTAAAAGAGAACACGATGATCCACTATCAAATAAGAAAGGAACTCGCTCACCAGAAGATGTTTCCAAGACACTCCTGGAAGGACGGTGCTCACACTGATGGACCTCCTTGACTGCAGCTTCACTGCCGTTTTTCTTATCTGGACACACAGTAGCCACGTGCCCAAGCTGACCACACTTGTAGCAGGTGGGGGTCGTCCTTTTCTCCGCGGCACGTGAAGAACTCGAAGTGTCTTGCGTCTTCGTTCCAGTTTCGTTTCGACGTTTTCTACAATCGGCGATACGGTGTCCGGTTAATCCACAATAGTGACATTTGCCGGTGAATTTCTCCATCACACGAGCACGTTTTGCTTCAGGTTCTTGAACTTCGGTATCCTTGCGTCGCTTAAGTGATACTCCGCCAAGTACTCGAAATAACTGAGCTCGAGTCGTTATTGTTTGCGCGGTTAACTCACGACGTATCAAGCTGTCCTTCTGACATAACACGGATATCACAAATCCAGTAATTACCTTCTCTGGCATCGTACTTTCAGGTATTCGTTCGATGAGATTCCATAACCGAAAAGCAGATTCAGACGCAGTCTCTTCAGCGCCTATTTGGAACCTTAACACGTCATCAAAATAGTCTTGCAGAAGTTTAGGTTTTGAAAATCTTGCAATTAGGATTTCTTTAACTGATTCCCATGTAATATTGTTTAAATTAAGCTTCGTTAAACACGCTGCTGCACTACCTTTCAGCGCCTCCGTCAACGCCATCAGTAAATTAACACCTTCCAGATTTTTATTTTGCACAATGAAATCAGTCACTTTACACCATCCATCTATGTCCGAGTCGGGCTCCTCCGGGTCAAACTTCAAAAGAATTGTACGATTTGTACTCAGCGGCGGCGTTTGTTGGGCAGCCAAAACTCGAGAAAGCAACGCTTCCATGCTACTCAAAAGCTTCTCAGCGGTTCTAGAATCCGATTTCTTTGCTTCATTCTCCTTTCCATCGTATCCCACTTCTGATGAAAGCTCAGGACGGCCTTCATCAGAATTACTCATGGCCGGTAACGTGGGTATGGGGGTATTTCAATTAAAATGATTTGAATTAAAAGAGTTGTCTCCAAAACACTTAAACTATTTTACTTAAGATAATATGAAGATTGCGTAAAAATAATCACTTAGGTTTAATTAACACTGATTCACTTCCAAAGGTATTTTGATTAAGAATAATGCCAGCGATTCGTCGAAAACGCGGTGCGCTTGCGGCCCCCGGTAGCCTCTACTGTACCAAGATGGCCGCCCCGCTACCATCGACTCGACGCTCCGCTATAGAGTGACCATAAAAAGTTTGACATTCTATGTGCGCCGACATATGTATTCAATCATCTCCAACGAATATACACAATTATCTCGTATCAATTAGCTCCATCATCCTCAGTAACATGATATTGAATCATTGTTACTGGCGCTTACAATGCCTTTGTGATTTCCGATACCTATGCAATGCCTTGTGTGGCTATGACTGGATAATATCGAACCGTTTTACTGCATAGGTTAGTCGCTCTTATGTATTTAAATTTTATGTTCAGTATTCAGCATCATCATCATTTCAGCCGATAGACGACCACTGTTGGACAAATGCCTCTCCCAAGTGTCGCCACATTAAACGGTTTTATGCGGCTCGCATTCATCGGATTTCCACAACCTTTAATAGTGTTCATCAGCATTAGTACAAACTTACATAGGCTATTTTTTTTAGAGGTTTTTTCACAGCTTTAAGAGCCAATTCATTTCATAGACATCACTTCAAATCCTGCCTACCCCAACACGTACGATGATGTTCTTCATTTAGCACAAACAAATCGATAGACCAACGCTACCTAGTTACGGAGCACAATAGGCTCTCGTGTCACCCGCGGCGTCATTGTACCAGCTTCAATTCCCGGGTCGTGCTAATGAACCACTTGTGAATCCTAACATGTGTGCACTGATGGGGTTTGGTGAAATTGCTGGGGTTTTCGATTCTATTTTTGCATAAATACCTGTAGTGTAAGGGTTGTGAAGATACTGTAGAGTGGAGGTACTGTGATATTGATTGAAATTGCATGAGAAACGCACCTTTTTTGAGGTGGGAAATTATCTAAAGACTTTTTTCGCACATGGGTGGAGTGGCGGAGCGTGTCAGCGCCTAAACGTTTATTTACTAAAACCATATCTATATTCCTTCAGTTGCACTTTGCGTTTGAGGACCACGGGTTTCCCTTTCAGAAGTCAACCCACGGCCTCAGTAAGCTTCGGTCCTGCTAACCTTCGTGTGGAACACTACGCGCCGTGGACAACTCGGGCTTGGCCCAGATGATTACCAGAAAGCCGGACGGTGAACTTCCCATTGCTTGTCGTCCGCAAGCACACGCCAACAGTGACTAGAAATGCTAGGCTCTTGCACGCTACCGCCTTCTTTGCAAACATTACTGCTTCGCAGAAAGAGGCGACCGCTGCCCACTCCCTCTACACCATCTGAACCAGACTTGTTAGCGCGACTAGTTACACAAATACTATTAAACGTACCTTCTCAGCGTGACCAGTTACACATATATACTTATTAAAACTTACTTATTTAACCCTTCAGATACCGTCAATTAGAGACACAATAGTAAGACAATAGATGCGCGGCCACCGGTGGTCGCTTGGGGATTCATGAATTAATATGCTATTAAACGTATCTTGTCAGCTTGAAGTTACGCAGATATACTTATTAAAACTTACTTATCAAATATGCTATTAAATGTATCTTGTTAGCATGACTTGTTACACAAATATACTATTAGAAAATTGTGTAGGGCCCTATTTTACCCGGCTGTGGCCAAGTTCAAAAGAATATAGTAATTCAAAATCGGTCCAACTAGGTCCAAAATGTCAGGCAGGCAAATTTGAGAGCATCTCACTAATAAAATTTTTGAGTAGAAGATTTTACCATATATTTAGCTTCTATTGGGGCCCCTGAAACCTGGGGGCCTCGTATCAATAGCTACCCTTCTGCTCAGTGGCCATTTGTACCTTATGTTCTTGTTCACTCAATTGTTTTAGCGGTGACAACGTATTGCTTTTACTAGTGAATGTTAAGGACACAAGTAGACTTTGTTAAGGCGAGGCGTTTTCATCAGGTAATGTGGTTTTTACAAAAAAGGATAGCAAGATTTAAGAGGGTCCCTCTCCACTCGCTTATCGTAAACATCGAAAATGGTTTAAAAGCTTGTTACTTCATTTAATGCAATCCAACGCGATGTTTGACGAATAGGCAACGCAAAAAAAGAGAGATAACGCCTGGAAACTCTGTTAGTATTCGGTAATTCCGAGATTTACTCGAAAATTTCACAAAACTTACTCCAGGAAATAGCTGTTTTTTTTAAACCCTTAAATGTTTTTGGAAAAAGTTGTCATCATTTAGAATCTTAATAAAATTTGCAAGGTCTCTAGAGGATTACTTTTTTTACTTTTTTAATTTTGAGGCAAATTATGAAGTGTCAACGTTCATACAAAATAGGACATTTTCAGAGGTTTCTACTGGATTAGTTTTACACAAATTTAGAAATAGGTTTCTTTAGAAACCTAGATAATATCCACAAGATACTGTGTTTCCAAAATATCTAATGAAAAATGTGTAATAACGTCATAATCAGTTATGAGCGGTTGTATGAAAAACAGTGAAAATGTGAGTCATGATGCACCACCTTAAGAGTCCAGCACCAACAATGGGTTTATTGTATTAAGGAAAGAAAAAAAACATATTTCTTTATCTGTATTTTTTTAATATATTTAGATGGATAGACAGGGAGAGGAAGGCCGAAGAAAAGGTGAATGGATTGTGTGAGGAGTGTTATAAAGGGAGCTAGCAATAGTTTGACGGGTGACGGGACAGAATGGATAAAAAGAACGTGTTGCGCTGGCCCCAAGTATTATGGAATAAGGGCAAGAAGAAGAAGAAGATCTCCCATATGGTAAACTCACCTTAACGGATTGCTATTAACTCGCAGTAGCGCTTTAAGTTATATTGTTTAAAGCTGTCTACTTTGAAAGAAAGCTATATACGCATGTAGGTTGGGCTTTCGTAGGCTTTCGGAAAAATAATATGTATCGACTTCCCTTTACAAGGCATCTTAGCTAAAGGTTCATACACACCTCAGTCAAGTCAGAACCGAAACAGCAACCATAGTGAATTAACATATTACAGTTTTTTTTTTGTGTAGACTCCACCCGCTGCGTTCCTTCAGTTGCTCTTGACGTTACATGAGCTCGGTCCTCGGAATCCCTTTTGGAACTTCCCCGTGGTCCAGTAGGGCCGGTACAAGTCCCTACTAGGCTCCTACGGGCAGCTTAGCAGGTATATCTCATCATCATCATCATTTCAGCCGAAAGACGTCCGCTGTTGGACATAGGCCTCCCCAAGTGTCGCCACAATGAACGGTCTTGTGCGTCTCGCATCCATCGGATTCCCGCAACCCTTACCAGATCATTGGTCCAGGCAGGTATATCTACGTATGTTTAAATTACATACAAATACTTCTCAAAATTTTAAATATAATATTTAATAAGCAATCTATTACGTATTATTTATATTTATGAATATGTATCTGTGACATTGTGTGTTTAATTTAATTTAATTGTATGTAACATTGTGTATGTAATTTTAATGGAATGGAATACCTTAATTTGAAAGACAATGAGAGAGCGTTCGCCGCATTCGCTTGGGCTTTTAATAAATCTAGTCTATTTTTATAATGTTTTATTTGGCTTGGTTTTATTTTTGTGTACATATGGACAATGTCTGAAAAATGCAATGTAAGATAAAAACGCTGCCCGTAAATATAACGGGATAAGGGCTGGAAGATGATGCTGATTGACAATGTCTGAAATAAATAATAATAAAGCATGAACTAAAGGTTCTGGAGTGGCGACCTCGTACCGGAAGACGCAGCGTTGGAAGACCTTCTACAAGGTGGACCGATAACCTGTTGAAGGTTGTGGGAATCCCATAGATGCGAGACGCCCAGGATCGTTAATTGTGGTGACAGTTAGGAGAGGTCTATATCCAACAGTGGACATATATTGGCTGAAATGATGATAATGATGATGATGATGAACTAAAGCCACTTAACTATGATATGACCGATATAAATACATATATGTGTACGAACCCTTATCCCAGACAAAACCCAACTTGAGTAAAATGTGATCATATTGTTTGATGTAAGGACGTTATAAGTTAGACTTAAAAGGCATTTAATGCTATTTTGGAATGTTATTTGGCGATAATAATGGAGGAAGTGACCAGGGGCCCCCTTTATCTAGGATAGTTAATGTGATGGGCAGTACAGGCCTTCGAGAATCTTGGGCTTTAGGTAAAGTGGCCGTTAAAGTTCCGATAAATTGGTGGAGATAGCTGCGTACGTTATTTGGTATATTCGCCAACAATTACTGATATTTGTTTCGGGTCTGGGAGTCTTCTGTAAGAGAGTTTATATGCTTGTGAACGCACTCACGATATAGGAGTAGAATTTAGTCTTGTGGGGCAACTTTTTTTTTTTTAATCTAAAGCAAATGCTGTTGGCATATTCAGTTTGTTATATCTTGTATTAATCGTATAACAGACGCGCCAAAAGCTAATCTCAGGAACTACTGGTTCGAATTAAAAAAAAAACTTTTATTGAGGATACATGATAAAATTCCACTACATCCAATACCTACTAACAGAGAGATGCGGCTAAAACCGCGGGATACCGATAGTACAAAATAACTGGCAAAGTATGAAGGTATTGTACTATCAAAGACACCTTCGCCTGACCACCACTAAGGTCATTTTTTTTTTTGCACTCGAAACGAAAACTTCAAGCGGTTTGGTTTGACGCCACGCCGCAGGATTCAAGCGAATTTTTTTTTAACTGATCAGGCAGAAATTATCGCAATGGTACCTATCCTATCAACGCTTTTGGAAAATACAGGTAAGATTCTATGTTCGTTTATTTACCTCATATTTTAAATCCCTGCACCTTTCAGATACCGGAAATTTGAGACACAATAGTAAAACAATAGATGCGCGAACCACGAACTACTAAGCGAATAATTCGCTTGGGGTTAAATTAATTAATTAATTACAATCCAAAAGTCACTGAGCCAAGGTAGGGTAGTCACTGGGCACGCCACGATTATGGCGGTAAGTCCCCTCTTTGAGGCGTGGCTGGAAAGACCTCACGGCGTCCTTACCTTCCGCATGACGCAGGTCCTCACCGGACATGGCAAGTTCGGGAGGTTCCTGCATCGGATTCAGGCGGAAGAGACGCCCGGGTGTCGCCACTGTGCGCAACGCCCGGAGGACACGGTGGAGCACACCGTCGGGCGATCGGCGGCGGAGACCTCTCGCGCCGGGCCCTGGTCGAGGCCATGGTCCGGAGCGAGGAGGAATGGCAGGCGGTCGCCTCCTTCTGCGAAGCAGTAATGCTTGCAAAGGAGGAGGCCGACCGCATCAGGCAACGGCGCCCTCGCCGCCGTCGCCGGGATTCCGATCCCGATTTCCGGCCACCGTAGACGCGGGCTCGCGGACGGCGAGCCATGGGTAGCTCGCTATCCGATCGTCCGGTAATGGACCGAGTCCAAGACATGGACGGCGCGCACTGTTCCCGCGCGCCTCAAGGAGTTGTCAGCAGCAGGAGGGGCCGAGCTGGGTCGAAGCCTACTGGGGACAGGGTTGTCCGAAAGGGAGCTCGTGCCCCGGTATGAAGGCTAGAAGGAACGGCGCGGGGTTTTTAGTCAGTAAGAGTCTGACACTGTCTCTCGCTCCACCCAAGAGCGGGTTTCGTCAAAGATGATTTTCCCCGTCGAGAAAAAAAAAAGAAAAAAAGGTAGGGTAGTCACACAATTTTCTTTAAAAACACATAAAACCTAAGGGCGCCAACATATTTTTTACCCCTCAGACTTTCAAATAAAACGAAGTGTCCCTCAAACTCCTCCACATGCACGCTACACAAGGCTCCATTCCATTTAGAAGGACTACAATAAGAAAATAAGTGTTACCCTTAAGACACCCAGTGTGGTAGAAACACGAGTGGATGCATGCTCAGACAACAGTTTTTGAGCCAAAAAGCTGAAATGAGTGCGAAAACTAGGGACAGAAACGGATTTTTTATTTTTTTGCAGAGATTCATACTTCGTACCTAAATATATTATCAACCAATTTTCAACCGTACACTCAAAATAAGGTTCAGTTGAAAACCAGCGTCAGGCAACTACCATGTAGTTGTCTTTAGGAGCCTCCTCTTTAGGAGAGGTAATGGGCTGTAATCCGTACGCGGGCCCAGTGCAGGTTGGTAAATGTCACATGTCTTCGAATTTTTTGGTTGTAGGACCTGCCGGTTTTCTCACGATGTTTTCCTTCACCGTTTTAGGAGTAGTGTAAATTACATAAAGTAATGAGCCTAGCAGGGCTCAGCAGGGGGGGATGTTGTTCATGAATCTATAATAAACATATAATTTTTTCAAATCTGGCCATTACCGAGGAGTAGGTTTCAGAAAGTCACTGTTTTATGGCGCTTGGGTCTTAAGAATAACAAAAAATACAAGAATATATTTAAAAAAAACTGACGAAATACAAAATCCATGCAGTGTAGAGAGTCACATCACTAAGTGATTCTCTGTTAGAAAGTTGCCTCATATTCATGGATCTTTTAAAGCAAGATAAAGACTTCACCTTGAAGAAAGTACAGTAATGCCAAGACTCGAGGTCTACGAGTGATTTCAAGAGGCGGAAACAGCGGGTTAACGACCTCTTATCACGATGTTGCTAACCCTGAAAAACAAACCAACAGGGTGGACATAAATAGAGATAGAACTATCTAGATTAACATTAGGGATGTGACAGTAGTGGTTATATCAGTACCGCAATTGGATCCAACCGAAATCAGAGATAGTGGCAAAGCAAAAGTGTGAAATTAAACATTAAATAATTATATATTGTATGTATAATTATATGTCGTGGCCAGATCGTTTTAAACGTTAAAGTTTGATGATATTACAATCCTCTATTGGCTTATGGCGATGTTTCGGAAACGGAATTGATCCTTAGTAATCTATGTACCTACCTAAACTCGTATAAAAGGAAAAACTGGCTAAAATATCAACACAGCCCACAGGCCGACAGGCCTACAGGGCCTAAGAATGTGTGTGAAATTTTGCCCAAGGTTTTCTTTTATAATGTAGGCGAGCACCAAAAAAGGTTTTTAAACTGGTTTTCACGCGAGTGAAGCCGCTGGCAGAAGCTAGTATTTCTGACAAAAAATACAACGAACAAGCGTGTTTCTATATCTCGGAACAAAATTACAGTACACCCTGTAAGCCAGCCCCAGGCGTGATCAAAAAAAAGTGTAACAATACAAAAATACGGCCTTACGAAGTGCTATTTCTATTCTATTGTCATATCTCGATACTTATCATTACAATTATATCTCAGAATCGGCCAGAACTAAACAATGGACGATCACGAACATACCTTATCCGATATCGATAAGAATCGATATCGACCGATTATATCGATTCCATTGTTGTTAAATCGATAATTGGATAAACATTCGATTTCATAAATTAGATGGCTTAGCACGTTTACATTTAGAATCGTGATCTATTGCAAATAAAATAGGTTTGTACTTGTCTTCATATTAAATACTAATTGTGTCTCACGACTTTGGTTGCTTAATTGTTATAAATAAAACCACGATTGCTAGTTGAAAAGTAAAAGTGGTTTCTAATTGATTTAAGCGAGTTACGACGTTCCTGTCAGGCGTAATTCGTAAAAGTCAACATAGAGACGCAATTCACATTTATAATGTTGTAGTGGACTGTCATAAAACCCCGAGGCACAATTTATAGGTAATTTCATGTCACTAAAGATCTAGTGTCTAGTAATAAAACTGAAGCTTATAAGTAATCCATTTTATTATTGTAAATGTGAAAGTAATTCTGTCTGTCTGTCTGTTACGCTTAGGCGGTTAATCTACTTAACTTTTTATTGAATTTGGCACGGAGTAAACTTGAACCCCAAAGAAGGACATAGGTTAGAGTATTAAGCTTTAACTTTACATCATTTCATTTATTCTTTAACAATTTTTATGGTTACGCCATAATGCCCAACATTATGGCGGTAAGTCTCATCTTTGAAGCGTGACTGGAAAGACCTCACGGCGTCCTCGCCTTCTGCATGACGTAGGTCCTCACCGGACATGGTCAGTTCGGGAGGTTCCTGGACCAGATTCGTGCGGAAATAGCGCCCGGATACCAACATTGTGTGGAACGACCGGAGGACACGGTGGCGCATACGCAAGAGGTAAGGCCTGCTTGGGTGGAGCATCGCCGTGCCCTCGTGGGTGATTAGCGGCGGAGATCTCTCGCACCGAGCCTTGGTTCAGGCCATGGTCCAGCAAAGGAGGAGGCAGACCGCATCAGGCAACGGCGTCATTGTGTGGACCGACCAGAGGACACGGTGGAGCATACAGTAGAGGTGTGCAATGTATCCACACTGCGTCAAATAAAAATTTGGTCCGAAATGCTGAATAAAAAATTTTTTATGAGGTAAATTTTAAAAAATTACCAGATTAAGACTATGTCCACACATACAGTAGCCACATAGGACCAGCATCCCAGCTCCCACCATTTTCTCATTCAACATTCCCATTTTCTTTTTCACTGCATTAATTTTTCTTTTTAAGTTATTTCTATACCACTCTCCATGCGCCCAATTTTAGATGACCTGCCAGACGGTGCGGACTTCGTTGAAATTCGTGTGTTTTTGGAAAAGAGTGGGGTCAGGGTACGTTGGAGGATAGTATAAAACAAAAGGTTGGATGTATTGCTTGCTTTCTCGTCGGGCCGGTAAGCGAACCCTCTCATTTGCGCCTCTTTAAAAATTCACGACGCTCTAAACAGTTTGCTAGTGATTTTTATGTTTGTTCTCTTGCATTAAAAATCGTTTAGTCTCTGTGATACGGGTTGTGGCAAACAGATTGAGTTTGTGGTAAGCATTTTTGTGTGTAGTGGTGGCCGATTTGTAACGGCAGATTCAAACCCAGCTAGGCGCATTACTATGTATAATTTATTTCATAACCACTGCTCTCAAAACAGTGAAGCAAAGCAATGTAAGGAAACCGGCATGTCCTCATCATTATCATCATCATATCAGCCGATAGACGTCCACTGTTGGACATAGGCCTCCCCAAGTGTCGAAACAATGATCGACCGCAACTTTCACCAGGTCATCGGTCATATCCTAGAACCAAAAATTCGAAGACCTGTACTGGGTATGCGTGGTGAATTACGGCCCATTCCCTCTCCTGGAGAGGAGGCCTGAATCCCAGCAGTGAAAACATTTTAAGGCTGATTATGCTATGCCATATACTTTTTTGTGTCTGTATGCTCATAGGTACACAATAATGTTATCTAACCTTTTTAATATCGTAATTAAAGATACAATATAAAGACAACGAGAAAGCGAGCGCCGGCGTTCGCTTGGGATTTAAAGAATTTACTGTTTTTTTCATAGCCTTTACTGTCCCACTACTGGGTAAAGGTCATTCTCAAGTCCTTCTAGTCATTCGTCTTCTGTGTCTTGTCGAACCAGTCCTCGTGAGCTCATGAATCACAATAATATTATAAAGGCAAAAGTTTGTGATGGTGTGTCTACGTGTGAGTATTATAAAAAATTCAATTAACAAATAATACAATTAAAGCTGGCATGATTAACATAACCAAAAACCCTTCAAATTGACCCTTCCTATCTTTTACCCGCGGCTTCGCCCGCGTTTATTAATATACTTTAATTCGTTTCCCCTTTTCTTCCCTCTTTCCAGGGTCCCAACTATTTCTATACCAAAAATTATCAAAATCGGTTTTGCCTTTTAGGCGTGAAGACGTAACAAACAAACAAACTCACTTTCGCTTTTATAATATTAGTAAGGATAAGGATTACAAAAAAAAAATGAAAACTTTCTATTTTCCTTCAAGTAATATCTTCAAATGATAATGTATGATTTTTGTCCTATGTTTTAACTCCAAAGAAACATTTATACTCCATATTGTCAAAGAAAACCTCCAATGCTTGGTACAACACCTACAAAAATCGACATTAAAAGTAATTCCATTTCAAATCCCTGGCGACCCCCGCCATAACAGACGGATTATGTGTAAGATCCTCCTAAAATTCACCGGATGAGCAGAAAAATCGTCAAGTATTCGCGTGTATCACAAAAGGGGGTGGGAACGTGGGGTAAAGGGGTTGGCCCCCAGGTGGGGTTGTTCGGCATCTGTCGCGAACGACGAACGAATTGGATGTGATTTCGGCATTGTGAGATTTCTGATGATTGATGTTGTTTGTCGGTTAGAAAATCGTGGTTACAATGATCTTTGGGGGGTGTGAATTTTTATCTTCAAATTTAAGCTTTTCTTTGTTTTGTTTTACAATATCTTTGGATATTTGTACAACCATGCTTTGCCAGTGGCTTTGTCCGTGTAAAAGTAGAAAATTCTCGAAAGGTACTTTTTATTATGATTATTTTTATAATGCTTTTGGGTACAACATTGTTGTGATGTTGTGAGCTTCAGGATTTTTCGAAAGGGTAATAATTTCTTCAAGAAACACGGGTGGATTTTAGTCAGTTAAAGCGTGACACTCCTCGCACCACCCGGATCGGGAGAAGTATTTTTATTTCTGATTTTACTCTACTATCATATACCTACTTTTGAGCACTGATAAATCTCGTGAATATAGTCCACTATTGTCCTCCTAAATTGAAGAATCTATCATTGTTTTACACCGTATAATGCTCAGCACAAGCCTTTTTGGCCTCGCACAGGCTAATTTTATTATCTTTTTAATATTTTATTTTTATTTTAAATTAAGTATTCTAATAGGCTAGCTTTTGCCCGTAGCTTCGCATATATAAAATAGCCCATGTCAGCCAGAAAAAAAGGAACTTACTATCAGTGAAAAAATTTTAGCAATCGGACCAAGTACTTCCAGAGATTACCTCCTATAAACAAAAAAAAAAACAAACTAAGTACCTCTTGTTATTACAGATATAAATAGATTACTTACTATTCTCAATTAAAACCATTTGCCGCGTTATTTCCTTCATCCCTCACTGGGGGTCGGGGGGTCGGCACAGTGGCAGGGGAGTGCTCCTCGATGAGTGCGGAGTCAGGCCCGGGCGTGACCCTGCATTGAAGAATGACCAATCTCGCTTCCAGCCTACTTGTTTACTGAGCCCAAGTGGTTTTATTATGAACAACATATTTTTAACTAAGATTTTTGTGTGGAGAATGTTTGGATGAAATATGTGGTTCATTCTGAACGGGTGAAGTTGCCCGAAATGTTTTTAGCCACTAAAGGCTATAACTTAAAAGAGACTTATAAAAATCGTCTGGTAACCGTCCAGACCGAGCCCAAGTCGTCCACGGCGCGTCCACTCTTGCCTCAAAATGTAAGGAACACGTACAGGGCCCAGCAGGATCGAAGCCTACTGGGGCCACAGGTAATGTGAAAGTGAAAGCTCTGACTGGGCTGGACGATTTTTTATGTGTCCTGAGACGAAGTTTATAGTCAGTAAAATTCTGACACACCCAATAGCGGGTGATATCATTGGATGATTTTCCCACCTACAAAAAAAAGGTAAGCATATTCTATTGCCGACTAAATCATAGCTTACCATCATGGGAGATAGTGGTCAATCGTGTACATCAATAACACATTTTTTATTGGAAAATGTCGATGTAGAAATACTTCGAATATCTATGCTAAACAAAGTATTGTATTTCATATTCATCTCAGTAGTTTAACGGTTACGTTTCGTAACAATTTAACGGTTCAACTTTCACGGCCTCAAAGTTTTCTTGTAATAAAATACTTAAGGCTACAGCCATTATTTTATTATTTATATAAAGTTTTCGGAAGAATATGGCTCATAAACTAATAGGAATAATTGGTTTTCGATTCATAAAATGTAAGATACTAAAGATTCTAAGTTTAGTTTCATTTCGCTGTTATTTTGATGTTTCTCAAAAACTGATTATTGAGGGAAATGCTAATGTAGAATACCAAAGTAGTACGGAAGTACGTACGTCGTACGTCGTCTACGCCGTTTTTCAATTTGTCATCGTTTTTCAACCGATATACTTGATAATAAGCAGTGATGCAAGTGTGTGTACCTTTATGTGCTGTGCTATTATGAGGTGTATGTATTAATTATTTTTCGCATTTGACCAGAATCTACCTGATGAGTGATGACAAGGGACGAGCTGAACACATTCGAAAGACGCTGGGCTCGTGAGCCCAAAGAAGTAGGATATAGGATACTATTTATTTCGAATTGTTATACGTTCCCTTGAAAATATTTAAGTACTAGCTTCTGCCAGCGACTTCGTACGAGGATCCTGTTGCTTATGCCAGCGACAACGGAGTCGTCAAAATCAAAGATCTGAAACGTCTGGTGTCGAATTCTAAGAGCCTGGAAAACAACGTGATGCGCGAGACGATTCGAGACGTTCCAGATCTCTCCCTTCCACTTACGCGCGTGACAGTGTGCACACACCTTGGTGCCTTAGACAAAAATAAACAGAAAGCTCCGAACTGCTAAGCTATCGGGAGTTACATGTGTTATTGTGAGTCAACCATAAAAGATAGACATATGATGTCTGAGATATTTTTTATATAATTTTAAGGAGAACATTTCCGTTATACATCATTTCTGTGTAGCTTTAACCATTAAGGCTGCAAACGCGACGGAAGCTTAAAAAATGGAGTAATTTCTCCCGTTTCCCCAACATTTCCCTTCACTGCTCTGCTCCCATTGATCGTAGCGTGATGAAAAGTATACTATAACCTGCCCAGGAGTATGAAGAATGATGGTACCAAGTTTCGTTAAAATCCATCGCGTAGTTTTTGTTTCTATAAAGAACATACAGACAGACAGACAGACAAAAATTTTACTGTTTGCATTTTTGGCATCAGTATCGATCACTAGTCACCCCCTGATAGTTATTTTGGAAATATATTTCATGTATAGAATTGACCTCTCTACAGATTTATTATAAGTATAGATTATCCTTAGTAATATTATAAAAGCGAAAGTGAGTTTGTTTGTTACGGCTTCACTAAATGGCAAAACCAATTTTGATGAAACTTGGTACACGGATAGATCATGTCCTGGAATAGGACATAGGGTATTTTAAACCGGAAGTATGTTCCCTTGGAATAATTTTCTACTATCACGCGGGCGAAGCCGCTGGGTGCAGCTAGTTATATTATAAACTGACGAAAGTATTTACGAGTAAAAGTGATTTTTAAAACATATTTGCAAAATAAATATTTTACATTCATCATTTTCACAATCCATATTTTCACAACGTCGCTACACCAACATACAACATCCCCGTCCTCACCTAACTCTAAAAATCCAATTTAAATTTCGAACACACTGAAAATTTCACGTCACCGGCAAGCTCAAGTATGCCCAGAAAATTGGAAGCATGCACTATCTACCGATCTCTGGGCGAAGTACCGGATCCGTCACCTCAAGTGCCCCCAAGTACCAGCGAAGTACCACGCAGTACCGCAAAGTACCACCGAGAGTACTGGACGATCTGAAGTACATCAGAGAACTCTTGAGAGTGACGGGGACACTGATAGACTTGGCTGAGAGACTTTTAAGTTTTGAGTCTTCAAAATAGATGTGAGTCTGGGATTAAGCCTTTGATGTTATGTTGGGTTAGGTCTTGAAAGAATAGTCGTTGAGGTGTTGGTGCTGTGGCAAAGCTGCTGGGCTGCATATCGCTGATTCTCGGACTGAAAAAATATTTGTATGGACTACCATCGATTTTTTTTCCGCGTTTCGATATATTGTGTATGTAAGTTTAAATATTTGTGAACACACTAACGATTCAGCAGTAGGTAATCCCATTATCGAATCGAGCTTATACCAAAATAGTACCTAGGGAAATCTTACAGATTTCAATAAAATCTAGGTTTATTGCCTATTTATTTATTTATCTAGGTTTTATGTGCTTTTTTTAATTGATATAAACTGGTGCTTGACTGCGATCTCACCTGATGGTAAGCAGTGATGCAATCTCTGATGGTGAGGCGCACATCTTTATTAAGAGCCTATTCTAGCCTTGAAGACACCCAAATTATTATCGGACGGGAGGCTCGCAGCAGTCAAATTGTTCCAGTCATTCGACGTTCGCGATATAAACTATGAGATGAATTGCTTAGTCCGGACCGTAGAGGTTTCAACAATGTACTCGTCGTACCTATATCGGGTTGTACGATCGTAGAATTGAGACTGCGGAATCAAGTCGTGCAATTCCTGCGCAAACTCTCCATAATGATTATAAACAAATCATTTATTTAAAGCAAGTCAGGTATTGAAGTTGTTCTCTTTATGTAAAGTACCTATCTACTCGCCTTGCGCCTAACAACATTGGCATCAAAATTTATCGATACCCAATAATGAAAACATTATTAAAAAAAAAACACTATTGATATATTATGAGAAGAAACAGTTAAGTATATGGATCTGACGAAATCAATTTACCAAACAAATCTCAACAACTACACATACAACAACAGGTAAATACAACTTAAAGGTTTTGAGAATAAGGTTGAATTTTGGATGGGATACTTTTCAAGTGAGGTTTATCTTGGGTGGGATACTATCGGTTCTCATGTACTTTTTACGGTAGGTACCTTTGTGATTTATCGTGAATGGAGTTAGTTCTATGGCGTAGGCAAGCGTAGGCGTTGGCAACTCGTTATCATGTCCCAAATACACTAGGTGCTTAAAAGCCATTAAAATCATTAAAATATTATGTTTTCTGTCGGATTTGTCCGCGTGAGATGAATTATTATGAGCCTTTTGAATATCGAAGCGAACATTTTGATAAATGTTCTCTGTGTATCCATGATTTTTGTTAGATTTATGTAATCTTTCTCCATTACTCAAAGGTTTGCTGGGAGAAAACTTAACTTTAGATTAAGCTCGCATTTGTACTTTTTTTTTCTGTCGACGGGGAAAATCATCATTGACGAAACCCGCTCTTGGGTGGAGCGGGTGACAGTGTCAGAGTCTTACTGACTAAAAACCCCGCGCCGTTCCTTCTAGCCTTCATACCGGGGCTCTAGTTTCCTTTCGAATAACCCCGACCCCGGTAGGCTTCGACCCAGATGGGCCCCTCCTGTTGCTGACAACTCCTAGAGGCGCGCGGGAACAGTGCGCGCCGTCGACGCCTTGGCTCGGTCCGGACAGTTACCGGACGATCGGACAGCGAGCTACCCATGGCTCGCCGTCCGCGAGCCCGCGTCTACGGTGGCCGGAAATCGGGATCGGAATCCCGGCGGCGGCGGCGGGGGCGCCGTTGCCTGATGCGGTCTGCCTCCTCCTTTGCTAGCATTACTGCTTCGCAGAAGGAGGCGACCGCCTGCCACTCCTCCTCGCTCCGGACCATGGCCTAAACCAAGGCCCGGCGCGAGAGGTCTCCGCCGCCGATCGCCCCCACGAGGGCACGGCGTTGCTCCGCCCAAGCAGGGCACACCTCAACTGTGTGCTCCACCGTGTCCTCCGGGCGTTCCGCACAGTGGCGGCACCCGGGCGTCTCTTCCGCTCGAATGCGATGCAGGATCGCATTTGTACTTGAACTATCAATTTGTACTTACACTGTAAATAGCTATGTTTTGCCTGCCTCGCCAACAAAGTCATTCTAACCACAGATAAAAGACATCAATTCTGTGGTACCTGAGGGTCTTCTAAGTCTAGAACGAATAGATTAATTCTGAGCAAGCGTGCTCCATTGTCAACCACATCGTGGTGGCGCTCCTCGGCAGTGATCTCTCGCGTCGAGCTTTAGCACAGGCCATGGTTGCGTGAGGAGGAGTGGCAGGTGGTCGCCTCCTTCTGCGAAGCAGTACCTAATGCTAGAAAAAGAGGCGACAGCACGCGCGAGGCAATGACCCTCGCGGCTGGGCCGCGAGGGTCATTGCCTCTTCCAGGATTCCGATCCTGATTTCTTGCGGACGGCGAGCAATGGGTAGCTCGCCGTCCGACCGTTCGATAACCGTCCGGACCGAGCCCAAGTCGTCGACGACGCGTACTGTTCCACGCCCGCCTCAAGGAGATACCAGCAAACAAACATGTCATTGGATGATTTTCCCACCTAACCAGAGCCGGTCTGAACCAGGGCCGAACGCGAGAAATCGCTACCGCAACCGCCTATCTCCCGCGTCACGCCCATCAACCTCAGCGCATTGCAAGCTTCTCCTGAACAAATTTATTCTAATGACCTTTTTGTTGAGAATACACGCTTAGGTATACACAAGTAGGCACTTTAACACCATTTGTTACCTAAGTGCTGTTTGCGTACCTATTACCACACAATGAGCTATTCTGTTCACATAAAAAAGAACTCTTTTAATACGCTTTTAGTACAACTCAATCGATCTAACACCCATACTTTTCTAAAACACTATTTATTCGATCGATAAATTAAATATTTAACCTTTTATTTTCATACGAGTAAGTACTCCAGTCAATAAAAATGTTGATTTATTCGTAAACACAGGTTGTTTGCCAATTTCAAGACATTCAACTTTTGTCAAATAGAGAATTTCCCATAGCACTCAATTTGAGCGATATATCGTTTATATATAAAAATCTATTGCTGTTCGTTAGTTTCGCTAAAAGAGAAGATCAAGAAGAGATAGACCGATTAAAAAAAATAGGTAGGTAGGGTAGGGTATGTAGGTAGGTAGTTATTTATCGTAGGGTAGGAAAGGTTCGTATCTACCTATCTACAGTATCTACCCTACCTTACCTATCTATCTAGGTAAGTAGGTAGCGCAGGGTAGATAGGTTAGGGTAGGTAATTAGGTGCAGTAGGGTAGGTAGTGTAGAGTAGATAGGGTAGGGTAGGTAATTAGGTGGAGTAGGGTAGGTAGTGTAGAGTAGATAGGGTAGCGTAGGTAGTGTAGAGTAGATAGGGTAGGGTAGGTAGTGTAGAGTAGATAGGGTAGGGTAGGTAATTAGGTAGGGTAGGGTAGATAGAGTAGGGTAAGCAATTAGGTAGGTTAGGGAAGGTAGTCAGTTGACGAGAGTTAAGCCGCAGGCAAAAGTTAGTCGTTTATAAAACATGAAATAATATTGACTTTGGGCCACAAGTACACATTTACTGTTGTTTGTTTAGTTCCTCTTCATCAATGATATTAGCTGGTTGTTGTCGATTGCTGCCATTCATCTCAAAAGTAAATCCATAAATGTATGTATTATCTACCGACATAAAGGCTTGTATACACTGCGTGTAACAATTTGACAGTTAGACTTTTTTTGAGGTGACTTCCAATTTTTAGGTGGGAAACCATCTAATGACATCTCCTGCTCCTTTGTGTCAGATTTCTACTGACTTAAACCAACTTCTGTTTCTTCGTTGCCTTTTTACCGGGGCCACATCTTCCTTTCAGGATCCTTGACCCCAACAGGCTTCGACCCTGCTGGGCTCCTACGGTTTGTTGACAACTCCTTGAAGAGCGCGTGGAAAAAAATCTTTCATTCTCAGGCATCAAAGCCCATAGTTATTAAAAAAAAACACACAAATTTATTTAAATGTAAGTAAAACAAATACAACAAACCACACCAAAAACCAAACGATAGAATCCTGATAAATCTTAAAAGTACCTACTCAAACATATTTTTTTTGCACTAAGTGTAACATGCGCAAACTTGGAGGATTTGGATATCAAATCCTTGCCAACTTACATAGCCGGCTACTGCACCTACCTACTGTTTAACTAGTTTGGGCGAAGTCGTGGGTGCCAAACAAAACGCGAGCGTCTTCTGTGATTTCATAAATCAGTGCGCACCTTTATTTCACAATCAGTAACAAATGTACTACACCAAACATTATCTACTCAAAGTGAGTGTTAACATTTACTTGATGAAGCTCAAATGTTGAAATGTTGTTGTTAAGGCGAGGTTGTACTGATTTTTTACTTTTTTTGAACTTCTGAAAATCAACAAGTTAAAAGAGAATACCATGAAAAATTATTTTATTAAAACTGACCATATTATGACCAAACGCTAGCTAAAATCAAAACAGTCTTGTCATGATATAAATTAGTTTTGGGTCGATAAAAAAAAATCATTGAACTGACCCGAACTTACCGTGTATATCTACGAGATTACGTCATGAAAATATTTGAAAGTTACATAAAATAATAAAGTTTGCTTTAAGGATATGGCTAAAACAAAAATCTTGAATAGTTACAATTTTTTTTAATAAAAATAAAATCGCTGTTAAAGAGACGCGATGTCGACATAGACCCTGGCCAGTAGTACAAAAAACTCAGTGACTACAACCGGCTCTTAATACGTAGGTAGGTACTTAAAAGGTTTGATACAGTGCAGCAGTGTTTAGAGTACTTAGACGTATCCATGGCGACCAAAGTATGTAGGTGAAGTGACTGCGTAAGTATATTTATATTTTAGTTTTTCTTTGCAGGTTGATATACACTTCTCTCCAAGAGTCAACACGAGGTCAAACGATAGTAATTCATTCATTCATAATCAGCCTTACAATATTCTCACTGCTGGGACTCAGGCCTCCTCTCTAGAAGAGGGAACGGGCCGTAATTTACCACGCGGACCCAGAGCGGGTCTTCACCGGATGGATCGGGATGTCTTTCCAATTTTTGGTTCTAGGACATACCACGAGGTTTTCCTTCACCGTTTTGAGAACAGTGGTGATGAAATAAATGCCACAAAACAAAGTAATGCGCCCGGATGGGTTCGAACCCGCGACCTCACACAAACGATAGTTATTTCGATTAAAATACTTCAATTCAATATAAAAATAGGTATTGTATTTCACATAAGCTTACATGGGCACTTATAAAACGTCAGAAGCTAGTGCTCGGTTCCAAATTCCTATGAAGAAAAACCGGCAAGAAACTCCTTGGTTACTCTTTTTAAAAAAGTGGTTGATGTTACAATATTAATAGATATTGTGCAAGAACAGAGTAGTAGTAACCAGTCAATATTGTACACAAAAGTGCAGAGATATTAATCATCCTTAGGTACTTAATATTATAAAAGTGAAAGTGAGTTTGTTTGTTACGTCTTCACGTCTAAATGGCAAAACCGATTTTGATGAAACTTGGTACACGGATAGACCATGTCCTGGAATAGGACATAGGATACTTTTTATGCCGGAAGTAGGTTCCCTTGGGATAATTTTCTGCTACCACGCGGGCGAAGCCGCTGGGAGCAGCTAGTAATAAATAAAAGTAAATCGTATATCGTAGTATCGTATCGTGTCGTAGTGTATCGTAGATTTGATGGCACGGTTTGCGCAATGTCGCATGTTCAATTCCCGCTTGGAACAAATATTTGTATGGCCTGTTTGATAGTTGTTCCGGGTCTAGGTGTCATGTGTATGTAATTTATGTGTTTGTGAACTCAAACACGATACAGGAGTAATTCCTAGCATGGGGCGACGTTATAAAATAACTACCACTACTACTACTTGTTACTGATTTGGTGTACAATAAAGTTTATTGTATTCTATCAGAAGTTTTTTTTTTCAGTTTTTGCGAATTTTGTTTAACATAATATTTAATAAATATTTAAGAGTTTTTGGCACTTTCCTGTAAAAATAATAAGTCTATAAATTTTACGTATATTAATGTCACCGGAAAATTGCAGACTCCTCATAACAGGAATAAATTTTTAAGTTTCTCGATTATACTAAGGTACTATAGAAAAATCGTTTTGTATACGATATCCACATCCAAATTTATTAGTTTCCAACATAACCATATTGAGAAAAATTGTTTACAATAGCTCGCGATATTTTACAATTTTGCGGCATTTTCAATTGTCATTTGACATAACATAAATCAAATCATATTTCTCTTTATTCACGCTGTAACTCGAGAACAACTTTACCGATTTCAGTCAGTTTTTAGAGAATAATAATACTTCGTTAAAGGTTCTTGCAAAAAGATAAATGTAGAAAATTGCGTAAAAATTTGAAAATGTTCATAGCTAAGGGCCCAAACAGAAAACTACAACGCGACACCTCGCAAGAACTTGCGAATTTATTCGCAACGCACATTGTATGGGCACTTGAACCGATGCTTTGCTGTGCGAAATTGCATCGCAGCAATCCACATATGGACCTTACTATGGCATGTTAAAATGCAAGACGTACGAGCGACCGGTAACGGTCCGGACCGAGCCCAAGACGTCGACGGCGCGCACTGTTCCCGCGCGCCTCAAGGAGTTGTGAGCAGCAAGAGGGGCCCAGCTGGGTTGAAGCCTACTGGGGCCAGGGTTATCCGAAAGGAAGCTCGAGCCCCGGTATGAAGAGGCTAGAATGAACAGGGTGGGTTTTCAGTAAAAGTCTGACACTATCTCCCTTTCCACCCAAGAGCGGGGGTTGTCATAAGATGATTTTTGCCCACCGTAAAAAAAAGACGTATGAGCAAGAAAGAAGGATGGAGCTACACATCCTATATAGCTCTATCCCATTAACAGCCCAGTTTAGGTTGTCAAATGGTTCGCTATATGACCTTGTAGCAGAGCCTCAGGTACCTACAATGCATCATATTGCATCGCATCACAATTTTCCGTAGGGCTTCCCTAAGACAAGACGTCTATCGGTGACTTCTATCGGTTTAATTAGTCCTATATCTGCTCCTGTTGATTAGCCCGATGGTCTAGTGGTTAGTGGCCCTGACTGCTATGCCGGAGGTCGTGGGGTCGATTCCCACTCAGGACAAATATTTGTGTGATGAGCATGATCATTTTTTCTGTGTCTGGGTGTAATGTAATGTATCTAGAATATGTATGTAAGTATTTAAAAATATTTAAATAAGTTTGTCATACTACTAGACAACTTATACACAAGCTAGACGTCGTTGAGTGATAGTTGTGAACTATTTATCATATTATATGAATGACTAGTGACGTAAAAGGGCGGGTCCTACTCCAACATCAATAACAACCAAAACAAAACTAAGAAACCGAACAACATTGTGTAAGATAACATTGGTGTGAACGCGACAAGATAAGCTTGTTGATGTTGGACTGTTGGTGTTGGCAGTCACACCCACATAAACGATAACAGTTGAACTAGTTGTTAGGAACCGCCTCAGTGTCGTCGCAGGCGCAGGTGTGTTTTAGATCTGATTCTGGTACCTAAGTACATCCTTATCTTCTTAAGACAATAGTTAAACTAGGTTTTGAATTCACCTTGAATCCACAGTAGGTTAGGCTCGTTCCATATATGGGACAAACCTATTAATCTAGTTTTTTGTGAAAAGATATCATCGTTCTAGGGTGGGGGATTTTACTGACTAAAACCACACCTTCAGTTACACTTTGCGTTCTAGGACCGTTTCCTTATTAGAAATTTCCTATGGTTAAAACCTATTAATTTTATTAGAATACTATATGATCTGGGTTATTTAGCAGAGTAGGCACATTAACAAACACAGCGCAGTTTGTATCACAGACGTATATTTTTACTGAAATTAAAAAAAAATCAACAAGGACCTTAGCAACGCTTATCTCATCGACATGATGCTGCATTGCAGATAAAACCTCCTTATGGAGGTCTTATCTCAATCAAATCTAAATATTCTAAGACCTCGTATGAGCAGAAGATATTTTAGTCCATAATAAGGCTATGATTTGTCAGTGCCATAGTATTGTAAAAGGTTTTTCCTACCAAAAAATAAATAAAAACTCAACCCTTGGAGGATTGAGCTTTGTTCACCTAAGTTGTGTTTCATCACAATCTCGTAGATTTAGTTTATAGAGAATATAAGACACTGAATCTAAAAACTACGTCAAACCGAAAAGAAATCGATAGGATTAATTAACTATATAAATTTTCGTGAAGTTCCAAATATGGTACAGGTACATTTTCCATGATGTTTCTTTTTTCATGACAATTAGATGGAGAAAAATATCGAAAATCTATTTACCCAACCTTCTAAGTCTCAAGATTACAAACAAACCAAACTGTACCATAGATATCTATTGTCCCAATGACACAAGATTTATTTAGTATTGTGTAACAGCACTAATAGCTGACAGCATTAGTGTGGATGTCACAACACTAGATAAGCCGGTGATGCCGTCGCGCGCACCCACATACTACGTGATAATCGCTTAGAAATACTCCGAGCTTTGTTGAAGGAGCGTTTGAATTTAAGGAATAGAATAGTATCGTTGATGGAATAAGAAGTTTTGAGAAAATTGAACAAATCGCAAGAGATCGTATGAGTAACCGCCCTTAAGAGGGTCCTTCTCCACTCGCTTATCGTAAACATCGAAAATGGTTTAAAAGCTTGTTACTTCATTTTAATGCAATCCAACGCGATGTTTGACGAAAAGGCAACGCAAAAAAAGAGAGATAACGCCTGGAAACTCTGTTAGTATTCGGTAATTCCGAGATTCACTCGAAAATTTCACAAAACTTGCTCCAGGAAATAGCTGTTGTTTTTAAACCCTTAAAAGTTTTTGGAAAAAGTTGTCATCATTTAGAATCTTAATAAAATTTGCAAGGTCTCTAGAGGATAACTTTTTTGACTTTTTTAATTTTTAGGCAAATTATGAAGTGTCAAAGTTCATACAAAATAGGACATTTTCAGAGGTTATTACTAGATTAGTTTTACACAAATTTAGAAATTGGTTTCTTTAGAAACCTAGATAATATCCACAAAATACTGTGTTTCCAAAATATCTAATGAAAAGTGTGTAATAACGTCATAATCAGATATGAGCGGTTGTATGAAAAACAGTGAAAATGTGAGTCGTGATGCACCACCTTAAGGCCCAAGTGTCCGCGAAGTGACATAAAACAGTGGCTTTCTGAAGCCTGCTCCTCAGTAACGGCCAGGCTACTAGGTTTGAAAAATAAATATTTTTATTATAGACTAGCTTTTGCCCGCAGCTTTGCCTGCTTACATAAAATATAGCCTATGTCACTCAGGAATAAAGCAGCTTTCTATCGGTAAAAAAAAAATTAGCAATCGGATAATACTTTCAGAGATTACCTCCTACAAAAAAAAACTACCAGTTTATTATATTAGTGTAGATTCATGAACAACATTATAAACTATTGATTTTTACGTGCAATTAATACTTTTGTCTAAAAAAATTTTACAACTTTTCCATACTCCTTCAAAACGGCTTGGATCTTTAGGAACATTTTTACACATAAAAATTGGTGGTTAAATATTCTTCAGTATATATATGTAAATCAATCGATATTTCGCAAAAAAAATGAATATAAAGGTTAGCAGGTACCCAGGCGCAATTAAATGCGCAAATATTCGTACTGCCACCGTATTCGTAGTCGGGTACGAGTATTGTGTTAATTTAATTCCGGCTATATGTTCAAGGGACTATAAGCCTTAAAGAGGTCAACATTACAGGAGCGTGATTCGAATTTGTTTGATTTTAAAAAGAGTTTCTTTACAAGCAGTGTGCATCATCATCATTATCATAATTTCAGCCAAAAGACGTCCACTGTTGGACATAGGCCTCCCCCAAGTGTCGCCACAATGAACGGTCCTGTGCGTCTCACATCCATCGGATGCCCGCAACCCTTTCCAGGTCATCAGTCCACCTTGTATCAGACTATCCAACGCTACGTCTTCCAGTATGTAGTTGCCTTTCCAGAACCTTTCGGCCCCAACGGCCATCTGTTCAGCGAGCAATGTGCCCTGGTCATTGCCACTTAAGCTTGGCGATTCTTCGTGCTATGTCATCGGTCACTTAAGTAACATTAAAAGTGAACACAAAATAGCACTACCGATTTGTAAAACCTGTCAAATGACATGTTCTTGTCACATAGCGCTGTAACAGACTTCCGTTTACGAAGAGGAAGACAAGTTTATGCTACCGGTGACATCCTAATGGCTGTGTTAAATATTTTCTAGGTCCCGACTGATTTACGACGTTCAAAATAAAACTTATTTATGTTGGTCACAAAGTATACGCTTGTTCATAACTAAGAGATACTTGTAGGAACTGTGACTGATTTAATAGGTGTATTGTAGGGAAAGAATAAATTACTCAAAGCAAAATAGGAGCCGCTTCAATTTTTGTTTTTTTTTTTTGTCATCGTCCTAGTGTTTCCCATCAAATTTGCTTTTAGGTATTTTAAAAGGTTTTCGATATGAAATTAAGAAGAAATAATGTTTAATTGGTTATTATCATGAATAACACCCCACACGAAGTTCACATGAGTAATCTTTTATTATTGTTATTTTTATTCTATAATTTTTTTTTGTTTGTATTCCATATCACAATCAATTTTGTTTTTTTTTTTAAATGTGATTGTCTTATTTTAGTTATTATAATATATTTTTTTAAATTCCTAATATATGAATTGGCATTGTTTGTAAACAAATTATAATATGTACAGGAAGGGAACTGTCTCCTGAGATACAGGTTCACTTCCTAGTTCAGGAGGCAGAACATTTATGTAAATGGTGACACTTGTTTGCAAATAAATGATTATTATTATTACAAAAAAAATGTTTTTTTGGAATGTCTAATTTTCTTAAATAAAAATTAAGTAGGTAATGTCAAAATGTTTGCTCAACACGAACGCGATCGCGAAGCAATGCGGTGCGAATTGAAAAAACAATTATTGATATTCTATTGCGCGGTGGCCTACGTAAACAACCGCACGCGGATGCGGTGTGGTGACGAGCGAAGCGAAGTGGTCGCATTAAGTAATGTCGATTTGTATTTTCGCGCAAACTCTTACGGTGCAGTGGTTTGTTTAAAATAAATTAGGTATGGTTTTAGATAAAATTAATAGATACAACCAGTCTTTAGGTACTGTAATTTTGTTCACAACAAGTATGTTTATCAGCTGTCATAGCAAACTCATAGCAAAATTTCTGTTTAGTTTGGTACTAAATGCTGTTGTGTGAAAGTTGTGAAATATTATTATTATTTATACTTCCTAGATACTTCTTCTTACAACACGAACTAGTGTCAATGTCCAATAATTTATAATTAGTAACCCAAAAATCTATCAACAGATTACCAACTAAATCAAAATTCCTCTTAACTTTCTTAACCAATCCAATAAAATCAAACCAACAGTTTTGAGGTTAGAATAACATTATTTTTAGAGAGTTGCCATGCTAGTCGTGTGAATGGGGCACGGCGAGGAACATTTGTTGCGCGTGGGCCGGAATAGTGTCAAGCGTTGCAGGCAAGCGGCCATTAGGAAACACGATGTTACCGTGTACTAGTCTTTATTGGAAGCGCACTGTATATTGTGAGAAGCTCGAGGGTATGTATTAGCAGCTGGGTCGATTTTTAAACAGATATGTAACGCTTAAATACGGAGGTCAGTCAATAGACGGGTAACTATCCATTACATGTGACCAGTACCCCTAGCCAAGTTACTAATCTGCAATAGTTAACGCTAGTAGAAAGCTTCAAATGTACGGGAATGACGTCGTCTCAACGCTCAGTCGCGTGGTCAGAACAAAAGAATTGGCTGCAAGGTCAACTTGAAGCGTTCGACGCAAGCGAAACGGTTGTAACTTGGCTAGGGGCGCTGGGGCCCCAATCTGTTATTTTTATAAACTCGTTACTCCAACACGATCCCATTGTCATTTTGATAAAAGTTCGTAATCTGCTAATTCATAATGATCAATCATTGATCAGTCATTGGTCTCGTAATAGAGTTGTGGTAGAGTGACAATATCGAGCTGTCTCTACACAATGACGTTCTAATAGTAGGCCAATGAACAAAGGAACTGTCAAAAATTTTGCAGATTACCGCATACATCTGACATTATATTTTAGTTATAAACGTCATTATACTTTCCAATGGTTAACCACTGACACTCTATTAAAAGAAATGGCATAGAATGGTAATTTCGTACACAATGACAAATGAATGTCTCACGTATGCGGTAATCTGCAAAATTTTTGACAGTTCCGTACCGTCAGTCAGATAAGTGATCTACAATTAGAACGTCATTGTGCAGGCTTTTAATTTGTTAGGAGACAGCTCGATATTGTCATTCTATCACAACTTTATAACGAGACCATTGACCGATCAGTGATCGATCAGTGATCGATCACTATGAATCAGCAGATTAGGAACTTTTAGCAACACGACAATAAGAATATTAACGACCTTGAAACGGCAACTGAATTATGACGGGATTGCAACTATTATATTTGAATGTGAAGGAATAGTGTCAATCATTGCAGGCAAGCGATGTCAATGGTGTAGATACAACAGTCTATATTGGAAACTCACTTTATTTTGAGGTAGTTTATTAATTATAGAATCGCCAAACTTAAGTGGCAGTAGGCAGGGCACATTGCTCATAGAACAGATGGTCGATGGAGCCAAAAGTTTCTGGAGTTTCGACCACTTTAGTAGAGGCAGCATTTGAAGACCTCCTACAAGGTGGATGACTTGAGAAGTCGCAGAAATGCGATAGATGCGAGACGCACAGGACCGTTCTTTGTGGCGACACTTGGAGAGGCCTATGTCCAGTAGTGGACGTCTTTCGGCTGAAATGATTATGATTGGTGATGGAAAGGAAAATGGAATCAATGTGATCCTTAGTGTCCCCCGCACATGGACCTCAAAAAAAACGGTTACAAAAAAACGCTGCCACAAAAAAAAAGCTAGCAGCGGCCACAAAAAATTGTGGCCATGCTTGCAGTATCATAATGGACTCTGAAGAAGAATTCATTCGTCATTATTATAAAAAACGCCGCCACAAAAAAAGCTAGAAGCGGCTTCAAGCGTTTTTTTGTGGTGGCACGGCCGCACACGAGCCACAAGGCCGCCTCAAAAAAAAGCTTGAAGCGGCTTTTTTTGTGGCCCGTGTGCGGAGACAGTTAGATGCAGGCAATTTTGCGGAAACAACAAATTATTTAGAAAAAAGTGAAAAACAAATAACATACCAGTAACATATTTACGTCCAGACAGACTAATTTAAAAAGAGCAGATTTTATACCAACCGTTGCAATTCAAAACCAAAACACATCGAGACAGACAAACAGACCATACCAAAGTATTTTAAGACTACCAACAATTTTAACTCAGCCCGCCAATTCCAACCCAGTTAAATAACACATTTTAACTCAATAATTGGACACTCAATTGACAACTACAATTTTAGCCTTTAAATAGAAAATAACGGAAAGCCCGTCGAACCTCCCGGTGGTGGCAGCAAATCGAAAATAAACATTTTACTGAACATTTTGTCATAAAATAAGGTTTACGTAATTTCCGAGTGGTAACGGCATTCCCTCCGATTCAAGATGGAGTCGGACAGAAAATAGTACACTACTGTTTATTCAAGGAATATTGCAGCCACTGATTTCTATTTCCAGTAAAATGCATTATGTTAGCTTCGGTAAATCAGTTTGTTTGTAAGTGAATTTCATGTTTAAAGTTTTTTGCTTTTTTAGGGTTCTGTACCTCAAAAGAAACAAGACGGAACCTTTATAGAATTACTTCGTTGCTCGTCTGTCTGTATGTATGTCTGTCAAGACCCTTTATCTCGGGAACGCGTGGAGGTATAGAGTTGAAATTAAAACTATATACTCAGATCTGCGGTTTCTTGAAGCTGTGAAAAATAAGCTGTAAAAAAAGATACGGCCGTTTATATCGCAAATAAAACGTACATTGCATTTCGACACTTTCAAGAGAATCAAAATTCTTAGGGTACTTTTTCTTTGATCTAGAATATTGAACTTTTGGCATAAAGCAAGGTCTCATAGCACAATTATAGGGAAAAATCGGAAAACTGTTAAGTAGTTATGTCACAATAAAAAACTATGTCACTCAGGAATAAAGCAGCTTTCTATCGGTGAAAAAAGTTTAGCTATAGTATCAGTACTTTCAGAGATCACCTTCTACAAACAAACAAAAAATACTTTATAATATTAGGTACAGGAAGCAAACTACTCTTATTCAGAAGATTGGCGTAAAAATAAAAAAACGTTTGTATTGAAAACAAAAATCGTAATAACACCAATTTTCCCGTTCAAAGTAATGGATGATAAATTAACCAATTTTTTTCTTGAACTTCACATTAACTTTGAATCGTAAATAAAACACACGCCCCCTTCATCTCAACAATTTATCCACATTACTTTTCTCTCATGTGTAGGTAACTAAATTCCTCCATACGTCCCACGCCCTTCAACGTACTCGCAAGAAAGGAGTCTTCAAAGAAATTTGGTAAAAATCCACGAATGACAGAAAGGGTGGATCCACATGTCAAAGTTACGTGAGGGCGGGGCGTCACACCCTTCAGGGCATTTTTCTTATTCTTACGTAAAGCCTTCTTGAAAGGAAAATGTCGTCAAGAGGTATTGTGTGACACGTGTACCGCTACAGACTCGAACTTACTAAATATTGAGCTATCGAATATTTTTTTATGAAATCCACCCTTATTTATAATTATTACTGGCCACTTTGAAGCAACATAGGTTTTAGTTTAAAAAAAAAAGCATTTGATTCCAATTTCAAAATTAGGTAGAACCAATGAACCCTTTTTTTTTTTTTTGGCTTCGTACTATTTATGCATTTATCAAGTGTCAAATTTAGAAATTTATATCTTTTCTGTCACTTTAAGTTGCTTTGAATTTGATAAGAACACATTCTAATGTCTTAGCAGTAATTGGCAGCAAATGTCAGCCTTCTCGGTAATCTTCGCTGTAGTAGTCAATATTACAATAATTCTCAGCTCTATTTTACCGATATCGTGCCTGTTTTAATGATTCCAGTGTAGACACTTGAGTTACAAAACTACACCAATTTACATCACAATATCCATTAGCAATCAATTTGCGAATAATTAAAACAGCTACTGAACTTCATTCGAAAAAATCCCGCCAAAACTTCAAATTCAAGTTTTGTTCTAAATTTAAACCAAATTTTAAAAATATTATATTTGTCTAATCAACCCGCATGTTACCAAGATACATTTCTCATACGACCTCTTTTGAAATCACAGGATCTTTTCATTCCCTCCAATGTTCATGCTTTTAGGAAAATTGTTTATACGACTTTTTCTCGTTTAGAAATCATAGTCGAACGTTATTAAACTAATATTATAAAGGCGAGAATTTGTAATGTATGTTAGTTTGTTTTTCACATTGGAACAGCCGAACGGATTTCGATGAAACTTGGTACACTATTAAAAACCTATTTTATACTTATACCATGCCATTTTTTATTCCGAGAGTATGTTCCTTCAAAGTAATTTTCTAGTATCATAAAAAAACCACTGACATAATATTATAAGTTATTTAAACTACTTTGTCTAATTAAAAAGAAAGAAGACAAGAAAAAGACTCAAATGGTTAATAGTCCTAAAAATACATTCCAAGATTATAATGTCCTCTAATGGATATATGATCCATTATTTTAAATAATTTTCATATAACTTTACCCATAACAGAAACCAGGACCAAATGGGAATGCAATGTTTAATTTACAAAAATGATGAGACTGTTATTTACAATGTTGTTAACGATCAATTACAATTTTAAAAAAATAATGACCAACGCAAACGTGTAGTCAACATCTTACTCCAAAGAAACGGGCGGCGCCGCAGGGCATGCCTACTTAAGAGCCGGTTGTAGCCACTGAGTATTTTGTATGAACTCCGCCCGGGCCTATTTCGATTTCGCAGCCAAACAGCGGTTTTATTTTTATAATAAAAAAATCAATAACTATTCAAGATTTTGCGAAGCCATTTTAAAAAACAAACTAATATATTTTTGTAACTTTTAAATATTTTCGTAACGTAATCTCGTAGATATATACGTTTGAAATCGTAAGTTAGGGTCGGATTCGCATTTTTTTTTTTATCGAGCCAACTAATTTATATTTCGTTTAGATTTTTTTAAATAGTTTTTCATGGTGTTCTCTTTTATATTTTTGGATATCTAGAGGTTTAAACAAGTTTTTAATGACAATTTTTTTTTCATAGCAAGCTTTTATAGCACGGTGCAATACTTATATAATAAATACTCGTCAAGACGGATCATACGAGCCCAAACTCGATGGAGTTGTGTCGTTTAACTACCAAGTTCCTATAGCTACCTTCAGAATCCATCATCAGATCAGTTCCATGTCATAATAATATTTCATTGTCATCTGATTTACACATGCATGCCAAATTTCAGCTCAATCGGTATCCGGGAAGTGGGTCAAATTTAATTTGTAAGATTTGACCAACATCGGGACAGGTGAAACTAAATAAAAGCTCGTATAAAGTTCAAAATAAGTGGAACCTGGCCTTAAACCTGTAAATAACGCACACATTTTTAACTTAGCCTTCAAAGTTTTTACTCAGTTAAACACCAATTTATTATGCGTACATTTATTTAGGTACTATCATTCTTTGTCCTTATTAAGTCCTAGAATAAAAAAAAAATATTACAGGACAAACATGTTAAATTATTGTTAAAACTTGCGAGTAATTGGAAACAGTCATAACTAGCTTTATAATTGACAGTGGAGGTACATACAACAACTAGTGATTTTTAATAAAATTTACTCGACAGTTATATCTGACGTTTTTTGAAAAAATATGAATGAAAGAAAAGAAAGAAAGAAAAAGAGTATATTTGCGTCCAACATGACGTATTCGAAATATGCATCCTTCGGACTTTAACGCGAGCTCTTAACAAATGTTTGGCTCTTTAAAATAAACAAAAACGCACACCGAAGGGTTTCGTACAAACTTACATAAGTAAATAGTTCGATTCTCGAATCGAATCTCGAAGATTTTTCCGAACCGCAATAGAAGTACATAATTTTCTTATGATTTAACTAAACATTTATTAATATTAGTTTTCAGATTTTTTCTTTTATTTGTGATATGAAACCTTGCTTTTGAGCCAAATTTCAGGATTCTAGGTCAAACACCTCGTAGGTTATGATTTCGTTACGAGTGTCAAAATATACGCTTAAATGGAATATAAACGGCCATATCTTAAGATTACATCGGCATAAAAGTTTGATTTTTTCAATGGTCCCGTGGACTGAATAGTAGACCAGAGTATTTTATATTAATTACAGCTTGATACCTCCACCCGTTCCCAAGAAAAAAGGCCATAACAGGCGGACAAACTGATAGACGGACAATAAAGAGATCATATCGGTTTTCTTTTTGCCAAATGAGGAACGGGGCCCTAAAAATCTGTTCACAAAGTTCGTTATTAATACCGATGTCGAGCAATACAAAAATAGATTTTAATGAATAGAAATCGTTTGTAAAAAGACTTGACCTCGGTCAATGAAACGCTTGGAAATCGGTTTTATGATCTAACCTATGTTGTGAACCTTTATGAACGTTAGAATTATCATAGAAGACGATATAATGCAAATTTTAGAAGTAAAGTTTCTCTTTTATTAGTCGTAGGCGCAACTTAGGTGCTAAATATACAGTAAGATTTGCTACACTAAATGCTAAACTATGAATGCGATATTGAGTTGCAATTGAAAGTTGAAGTAACTGGAACCGAAATGTTTATAACTAGCTGAAAGAAAAAAAGGGGACATGGAGGTAGGACTGTAAAAAATAGCCTTACTAGAACCTATTCTCAGACCTACCAAATATACACCTTTGTAAAGCATTCAGACAATTGTTCCAGGTCT
Organism: Mythimna lalbum; assembly: GCA_949319445.1. Lineage (NCBI taxonomy): Eukaryota > Metazoa > Arthropoda > Insecta > Lepidoptera > Noctuidae > Mythimna > Mythimna lalbum. The sequence continues at coordinate 17,394,678 of OX439361.1, read as the reverse complement.
GAGTGTCTTGTGTGTGTGAGTTTATATGTTTGAGAACGCACCTACGATACAGGAATAATTTCTAGTGTTAATCTAAAAAGTTGATGAGTGAAGGCATCCCTATCTTCACCGAGTCTCATCGCCCCCGCATTAGCATCTGTGAAAATCTCTACACAGAGAATTGCGGCATTTTCTTAACATTTTATTTTACTGTATTTTCAACATTTATTAATTTCAAAGATTTTGTTAGGTCCTTCTGATCTAACAAAATCTTTTGTGATATTAAAATGAGTCTATCTATAACATAGTATGGGGCAATGTGGTTTACAAATAATATTCCACAATTTTTCACACAACGCCATCTAGTGCAGAACACTAAGCAGGATTTGTGCTATGAGTACTAGATAACTGTTAAACATACCTATTTTCTAAATAAATCAAATATTATTTTTTTAAATATATAAACCAGTGCTTGACTGAGATTAAATTACACCCAGATACAGAATAGCGTGCCCAACACACAAACATTCATTGTCTTGGGTGAGAATCAAACCCACGACCTCCGGCATAACAGTCAGGGCCACTAACTACTAGACCAACAGGTCAGCCATGTTTAACAGCTATAAATCGCATTAAAAAGCGTAGCTCACCACATGAAGTGTAATAAACCTTATCTCACAAACTCATAATACAAGTTAGCTATTTATTTAACTGACTGGTAATATTTAACTGAATAATAAGCTGTTGTAGCTATAAAGCTAATGGGGTCGCGTAGCAGAGTTCAAGCTAATAGACGTGACAGCCCTTTGGAGAAATCGAGGTTTTATTTCTAGAGAGAGGAGTTATCTTCTGAATATGTCTTTGTTTATGGGCATAATTTTAATACTGGGAAAATGATAGCCATGCCAAGTCAATCTGTGTTAAAGATTGCGTTTCCTTGATAGCTATAGCATGGCAGTCTTTAAGTCAAGATTGAATAGGTTACTTCTAGGTAAGCCAACAGATAAGATAGTGGTCAAATGCGTGTAACTACACGCGTTGAACCACTATTTATTGATGAACTCCTCAATTCTCTATTTGATATAAGTACACAATTATAAACTTTTCAAACTCTTTTTAATCTAACAGGAAAACCTCAGATAGCAAATTTTAAATGCCATTTTAACATCAAATTCTGAATTCGCCAAGTCCATTCCATCATCGGACCACAAGACGTACGGCGTTGCGTCACCGGTACATGGTTGACATCCCACCCATACGCACAAAGCGTTTTGGGAAGACATTTATTGTGCGTACAGCTAAGGAGTGGAATTCCCTGCCAGTCTGTGTTTCCTGATAGCTACAACTTGGGGGTCTTTAAGTCAAGAGTGAATAGGTTATTTCTAGGCAAGCGTGCTCCATCGTCGGCCACATCATCGCTTACTAGCAGGTGAGATGGTGGTCAAACGCGAGCCTATCAATAATAAAAAAAAGAAAAAAAAGTCGGAAATCGCATACCTTTAAAAATATAGGCTTTTAGAAATTGGTAACGAAGTCGTAATACCATAATTTTTTCGACAACACACTTGGCTCAGTGGTTGATCGATTGGCTGCTACGCCGCGTGTCGCGGGTTCAAACCGGCACTGAACAAATATTTGAAGATTGTTGTTCCGGGTTTGGTTGACTTGTGTATATGAATTTATATGTTTGTGTACGCACCCATAATACATGACTAATTCCTAGCGAGAGACAAAGTTTTTATTTAAGCAAATATCCATTCTTTATAGCATTAACTTCGTTATATCATTTCATATTAAAAACCCTCAACATCAAGCCCATCATCCTAATAGAGCCATCAGCCATTTGTCCATAAACCCATGTTTCTGACCATCTTTACGATTTATAACATCCTCGGGATCGACTCACGCGCGCGAGTTATGATCGATAAATATCATCTTTTTGTAAATTATTGAGTCCTTGGCTCCTTATAAGACAGGAGTTATTTTTGCGTGATAGTACTTGTAAATTGTAATAGATGGTTGATTTTATGAAAGAAACCTGCAAGGACTTAAGAGGACCCTTCCCTGGTAGTCTATCGGCAATGGGAGCTTGGTTTAAAAGCTTGTTGTTTCATCCAACGCAATGTTTGATAAAGAAACTACACGAGAAAAGAGAGAACACTTAAACGCTCTGTTGGCATTCGGTGATTCTGTGATTCACTCGAATATTTCAGAAAACTTGTTCCAAGAATTTTTTTTTTTTAACCTTAATAGTTTTTTTGGTTCTGGCACAAGGAAAGGTTTCTGTCGGTATATCTGCGTTATATTTTTAATTTCTGAGTACATTGTAAAGGGCCAGCATTCACTTAAAATAGCTAGGTATTTACTGAACTACTTTTAACCCTTCAGATACCGTCAATTAGAGACACAATAGTAAGACAATAGATGCGCGGCCACCGGTGGTCGCTTGGGGATTCATGAATTAAGGAAAATTTATGTTTTATTTTAAATAAAAACCTAGATAATACACAAGAAATAGAGAAAGATGTGTAATAACGTCATAATTACGTAAGAGCTGTTGTATGAAAATGTATTTCGGGTGGGGCGCTCTTAAGCCCCGTCAAATCTCGTTAAGAGAATTAACTTGAGTAAAACGAGCTTTGAGCCTTTTCGTCTCTTTTTTAGTGTGGGAAACCATCAAATAACTTTCCCACTCTGGGTGGAGCGAGAGGAAGTGTCAGACTTTTATTGAAATCTACTGGTGTTCCTTTAGCTGCCGTTTGCGTTTCAGGGCCGTGGGGACTCTTTCGAATTATCTTGTAGCCCCGGCCAGCATTGGTTCTAGCGGGCCCCATCATAGCTTGAAGACTGGAAAGGTTTTTGCATCTCCGGGAAACCGTATCTAGTATCTTCCTAATCTTATCTGAATTTATTTAGGGATAACACAGCACTTTCAAACATGTCTGCCATCATTTTCGGATAATTTATTTAGCAGACTAGCTTCTGCCAGCGACTTCGTACGCGGAGGCTGTTGCTTATGCCAGCGACAACGGGGTCGACAAAATTAAAGATCTGAAACGTCTGATGTCGAATTTTAAGAGCCCGGGGACTGGACAACAACGTGATGCGCGAGACGATTCGAGACGTTCCAGATCCTCTCCCTTCCACTTACGCGCGTGACAGTGTGCACACACCTTAGACATGGTGCCAATGCCTCCGTGTTCGATGTAATTAATAAATGGGTTATAGGAAAACGCGCTCCTTTCTTTATTCCCAAAAAGTGTTCCCATAGCGTGATCTAACTCGACGCCAACGCCATTTACGAAACGTTTAGAAAACGGAAACTTCATATTATTTACCCAAATAGTATAGTATCTTAGCCATGTGCAGCGCCCCTTAGTGAACTGCACAGCGGGTGACGTAACCTACCAACTTATTATTTGCGGTTGGTACAGTAATCGGGTCTAGGGATCGAACCGCAAAATTAAATTTGTTTTTATTGTATATACCTACTTTTCCGGGATAAAAAGGATATTAAAGAATAATTATACCAAGTTTCATCGTAATCGGACCAGTAGTTTTTGCGTGATACCTGAGCAAACAGACAGACAGACAAAAAAAAATTTAATCACATTTTTGGGTTCGGCGTCGGTCTAGTAACACCCCCTGCCATTTATTTTTTTATATTTTCAATGTACCTACAGAATTTTCACTTCTACAGATTTGTTATAAGTAGGTACCTAAACTACGTCTAATAGAATAAAATAACCTATTTGATACCTAGGTACTTGCCTATTTAAAACTAAAGCTAAATAAATAAAAAAAAAAGTTTAATTTATAATTAAGCTAATATCTAGTAAGAAATATTAAACACTACCAAAATAACTAATACCTATTTTATAAAATAAATTATTAAACGTAAGAGTAGACTAAAAGTCGCGCTGATAAGCACGGTTTGTTAAAATCAATTATTGTCTGTCAATAAGGTCGAACACTCTGAACGTCTATTCGCATCAACAGCCAAATATTGCCGCCGCGGCGCCGCGAGCCAACCATAAAAGATAGACATATTCTGTCGTGGGATATTTTTTATATAATTTTCTGTGTAGCTTTAACCATTAATTCATGAATCCCCAAGCGACCACCGGTGGCCGCGCATCTATTGTCTTACTATTGTGTCTCTAATTGACGGTATCTGAAGGGTTAAGGCTGCAAACGCGACGGAAGCTTAAAAAATGGAATAATTTCTCCCGTTTCCCCAACATTTCCCTTCACTGCTCTGCTCCTATTGATCGTAGCGTGATGAAAAGTATACTATAACCTGCCCAGGAGTATGAAGAATTATTGTACCAAGTTTCGTTAAAATCCATCGAGTAGTTTTTGTTTCTATAAAGAACATACAGACAGACAGACAGACAGACAGACAAAAATTTTACTGTTTGCATTTCTGGCATCAGTATCGATCACTAATCGCCCCCTGATAGTTATTTTGGAAATATATGAATTGACCTCTCTACAGATTTATTATAAGTATAGATAAATTGACAAATTCATATTGCTCTTTATAACTATATCAGTCAGGTAGAAAACGAATGTATCTTAAAATACAAGCTATATTCGTTTTCTAGATCGAATTTGAGAAAAAACACTCTAATGGACAAAAAAATAGTTTTTCCGTAGCCTTGAAAAACAAATTTTTAAGCTATTGCATAGCTTCTATCGCGGGTCTTGAGCGTGGAGACCAAATCCAGAAATTCCGTAACGAAAAAAACCTAACACCCCCCACTTGGTTGTGGCTCCCGGTTATCATGGCAACTTGTTAACTTCAATCACAATAAGTTGATAAAAAATGCTATGCAATAGCTTTACCGCGGCAGTCTCCGAGTGCCACACGTCTTTTTTTTAATAAATATTAATCACTAGCTTTTGCCCATGGTTTCACCCGCATACATAAAATAAAGCCAGTATCACTCAGGAATAAAGCAGTTTTCGATCTGTGAAAAAATTTGAGCAATCGGGCCAGTACTTTCTGAGGTTGCTTCGTACAAACATAAAAACAAACTTTACCTATATTTCACAAAGAAAATGAATTTAAAGGCCAGTGGGGCTCAGTCCGCGGGCGCAGCTGGCCGGAATCAAATGCACAGATACTCGTGTTGCCGCCTAGGCGGGTACGAGTGTTGTGTCCACTCAATTCCGGCCAGATGATCAAGGAACTATAAGTCTTAAGAGCTAAGAAGGATCGGGGTGGGTTTTTTAAGTCAGTATAAGTCTGAAAATATCTTCCGCCTCCCTTATAGCGGGAGATGTCATTGGATGATTTTCCCACCTAAAAAAACAACCTAGTACCAACTTACTGCAATAAAAATGAAATTCCTCCGCCCAACTGAAGTAATCGAACACTTTACTGCATTAATTTAGTCAGCCTTACTTATTAACGATGCTAAATAGCAATTTGAGGCTTAATGATCATCAATAATGTTAAAAACATGGAGTTTTATCGTCAGCTTATAAGGACATCAATTAAACGTTATAAATAATTTTCTTTTAACTTTTTTTTCGGCCGCCATCTTAAATTTCCAACTCCGATCACAGATATCGTTGTCCAAAAAGTATGTTTATGGTTGTTATCGGTATATCGGAGGTTTGAGTTTCAAAGCAGTTTAAGTTGCGAAAGGCAGGTAATTTAAATCTAAAATGTGTAAAAACAGTTGGTTTTGACAGTATCTGAATTTTATGAGGGGTAATAAAAAATGGCTGTCTGAAAGTATGAAAGAAAAAGAAATATTTAACTGACTTCTTGACATAATATGTCGCATTAAAAATAAAAGTACTTAACTATATTTTTTTTTTATTATGTAGAAGCTTGCGCTTGATCACTATCTCACCTGATGGTAAGCGATGATATGGCCTACGATGGAGCACGCTTGCCTAAAAGTAACTTATTCACTCTTGACTTAAAGATCCCTAGGTTATAGCTAATACGCATAATGAATGTGTTCCCAAAACGCTTTGTTCGTATGGGTTTTTTTTTTCGATGGGGAAAATCATCTTATGACAAAAGCCGCTCTTGGGTAGAGCGGGAAATAGTGTCAGACTCTTACTGACTAAAAACCCCACCCCGTTCCTTCTAGCCCGGTATGAATACCGGGGCTCGAGTTTCCTTTCAGATAACCCCGGCCCCAGTAGGCTTGTTCGTATGGGTGGAATCTCCATCATGTGCACAAAAGCCAAAAAAAAATTGTGGGAGTTAACTAGCAATTTCCTAGATGTATATCCTCACGTCCTAGTGTCATTAGCCCACAAAGACCAACCTGCTTTCTAAAAAAGGAAAAAGAAGACATGAAAGGAAACCATGTTCTGATCCCGATTTCCGGCCACCGTAGGCACGGGCTTGAAGACGGTGAGCAATGGGTACCTCGCCATCCGACCGTCTGGTAACCGTCCAGATCGAGCTGAAGTCGTCAACGGCGCGTGCTGTTCCACACGCGCCTCTAGGAGATGTCAGCAAACCGTCGGGCCCCAGCAGGGTCGAAGCCTACTGGGGCCAAGAGTCTGCTTCTGGAAGGAAGACTTGGCCCTGGTGTGAAAGGCAACGAATGAACAGGAATGGGTTTCTAGTCGGTAAAAATCTGACACACCCTCTCGCTGCGCCCAAGAACGAGAGAAGTCATTGGATGATGGATGATTTTCCCATCTACAAAAAGAAATCTAACCGAGTCGTATAACTGAACAAACTCCAAGCTTGATGGACAATCAAGATCATTAGAACAGCAACAAGCACAAGGTTGAAAAACCAGTCTGAAACAGCATCTCCTACCAACCACGTGTAGATATGTAGAGCAATGATATTATGGAATCCATAAAGATAAGTTGTTTAAAAAAAGAACTAGAAACCGTTACCGTCCATTGACCCCCACACTAACCGGAATCATGACCCACAGCCAGTCATCATCAAGAATCACAACAGCTCTCTTATCTGGCCATAAGACATCACATCGTCAATTCTCTCCGCTCGAAAAACTACAATGACCTCTTTATTCCAAAACCCCACAAAACTTACGCAACTTATAAACAAACGTGACCGTAGAAATACGATACTGAGAAGAATTTACGACGAATCGTAAAAATCTTTAGCCATATCGACAGCCAATCTCACGAAATTCTCTACACCAGACACCAACCCAACTCCCATATCCAACACATTGCATTTACAACTTTTCCGTCAACAAGACAAAGCACAATTTCCAATAGAAGACAATGTCAGTTATCACCTTTTGTTTTCCAGTCATATATTTAACAAGAATGTGTGAAAGGGGGCAGGAGAGGGGGCCACGTATGTAGGCGGGTTACGTTAAGAAAAATCGTGATATACACATCTTTGCTACTATTGGCGTAGGGGTCACATATGTAGCCTATAGCAAGGAGGTGGGTCCTATAAAAATGGTTCGATCATGAGGAAATAAGGAAAGGGTAGGTTTTCAGGATAGTTGTACTGTATTTAGGTATGTTTTCAGCTTTGGTCTTTAAGGAGTTATGCACAAGGGTTTTAATAACGTTTTTTTATAGCATAGAACACGAGAAATGGTTTCATAATCATAGCTAAAAGGTATAATGTCACAAACACAAATGTTTGTATGTATTGTATATGTGTCAATTTGTTACTGCTAAATAGATGTAGTACCTACACTCGCTTAAACTTGGTAGGTACGATGTATTTGGTCCGTCCGTATCAAAGTAAGTTTGATCCATCGTTCCAAGTTTGTGTGTATACTAATTACGCTAAGTCACACTAACTTTGGTACGGACAGACCAATTCCGTCATACCAAGTTTGAGACTGCAAAAAAGAGATATCAAAAGCACTAAACTGATGAACAATTAGACACGAGGTATTAGTCAATGTGAAACTACTATTATAGAACTTCAATCTATCCTCTATAATTAAAAGGAACTCACTGCTTGTTAAAGGTCCTATAGCAAGCCAACGGATCGTCCCATTCTTGTCAAACTCTTCAAGTCTGAAACCCTCAGTAAAAGAGTTCTTTACTGCAACCATAACCCAGCAACACTCTAATGAACCGATCCAACAATCCCATTTACATTCTCTAACAATCCTCCCTCAATCAAACCCAGTATTCGAATAAAAATAAATAAGAAAACAAACTTTTTGTCCTCCCAAGTGATATTAAAAACCTCTTAGCGAATATCGAGGAGATTTCATTTTCAATACATCTCATATTTTTCATACTGCGCGGATGACATATCGCTGTGGATCATAATTTAGTCTTGCAATCAGAGGAAAGTCAACTTTATGAGGTGAGGTTAGGGTTGTTTTTTGAATGCTGGTGTGAACAATCCCTCTGTGATTCCATACGATTTCACCCAGTAATGATTTGGCTCGTAATGAGGGAGACGCGAGTAATATTCTGAGAGTAAAGTCTTGGATTATAGTAAAGATGGATAGGGAAGGTTGTTTACTTGGCAAGGTGGAATGGGAATGGGTAAAAACTTAGCTTCCAAAGCTTTAGTTTTTGGGTTTATTTTCAGTGAATGCTGTCTGTTCTCCGCTTTCCTTGAAGATGCCATTTTATGATTTTAAAAATAATTGGGCAAGCTACCAAATAGTTTTATTTAGTAAAGAGTTAAATTAATAAACAAAACTACTAGTGTATCTTCAAGTAAAACTTTCCAAATACGAACTTTACCTTATTTGACTTGTACGCAAATGGTAAATATTCACACTTATACCAACATACCATTACTTACACTTGCTAAACATCATCATCTTTCTGCTCTTGTTCTATATCACTTGGCACACAAGATTTTTTCTTTAGTTCTATCCTACTCGTATCAGCAATCACGCAATCATTAACTCCCTATTCTTTCATATCACTAATGACTAAAATGTGCCGTTGCGGGCAATATGGGAATATTGCCAGCAATATTCCCACTTTACGGCAATATTGCCGGCAACGGCACATTTTAGTCATTAGTGATACTAAAGAATCTACTCATGACACCATCCATATTTTCCACTGACACTTGTTAAACATAAAATATTAATCAATTCTTATCCACGTCTCTACAATCCAGGGAGGAAAACATTCGTTCTTCCGGAGTTTATTATCGCTGTTATTGCTTCCATACGTCAACACACTTCTTTGCTGTATATACTTAAAATATCAACAAATATATTGGATTAACTAAATTAATTGTAAACAGGGTTTTTGCATGGTTTATTGAACGATGTTTTCAGCAATACTAAGCAGACTTGATGGATTGAAAGATATACAGACAGTAGAGATGCTTTTATTTATTTATTTATATCTACTTTATTGCACATCAAGTTCATAAACTTACTTAAAGAAACCATATAAAAAAACACACAATTGGCGGCCTTATCGCACCAGGCGATTTCTTCCAGGCAACCTTGAATGGACAAAGATTGCATGGACACAAAAAAAAATGGTAGATTTTTTAGGTCAATCAATAACATCTTGCGCTTTTGGGCGGAGTGGGATGTCAGACTTTTGCTGACTAAGCCCAATCCTTGTTCAATGTTTGCTTTTGTACCAGGGACCCAGGATTTTCTTTCGCACAAGCCATGCCCCCAGTAGGATTCGACCCTGCTAGGCCCTTACGGCAGATTTTTTTAAGGTAGGAAAGTATCTAACGTCTTTTCTCGCTCTAAAGCGGGGCGAGAGGGCGTGTCAGACTTTAACAGACTAAAACCACACCTGTGTCCTTGGCGTTCAAGGACCGAATCTTGTTAGCGGGTATCAACAAAAACGAAATGATTTTCTATTGGAGATAGGGCCTGATTGTCAGATCCAAATATATTTGAAAGAAGAAAGAAAGAAAGAAAAAGTGTTTATTTGCGCCCAACATGACGCATATCCCAAAAATAAATAAATATAACAAAATACCAATATCCTACTTAAAACTATCAGCTAGATAGGATATGCGTCACATCGGCGCAAATCAGCCAGTACTCAGCATAATGCTGGGGCTCGTGCAGGACAGAGCCACAGCGCTGATTTTCAGCACCAGCCGTTTTCGACGATGAGACGCCAACCGGCCAGCAAGGATTACAAAATTGACTTTAAGTAAACTGTATTATAATTAATAAAATAGACGAAACATAAATAACAATAAACCATTTTACGTAAAAGAGATATAAACATAAAAACAAATAAAAACAACAGGACACAATTGGAAAAATAAGCACTGAGATAGTCGATTACACATACATCGATCAATAAACAATCGATTAGAATAATTGTCAATGCGCAGTCACCGAGTCCGATTTTGAGTCTGTGGTAAAGTAAAAAGATGGTTGATCGATGGTTCACACCGGCAATAAATTACATCATATTACCTAATAGAATAAAACACAAGATTCCGGACCTACGCAAATTACATAATCAATTTGTTTGTTAGCAAAAATGTGTTATGGGTGATTTGGGATTAACCTTGACCTTTCGGTAATGTATCCAGTACCATAAATTTTAGATATTGGTCGCTCTGGGTGGAGAGTTCCTTTATGCACTTTGCGTTCAAAACAATTACCACGGTCTTGGAACGCATGGATAAATGAAGAAACATCCAGAAAGATTGAGATTCACCAAAATAAATAAAAAAGTTTTGTTACAAGTTTACTGCAATAAGTTTGCAATATACCATTACTCTAAATGAAGTTTTAATAAATTAACAAGTATTGTCTATCTATCTGTCAGATCTGCGACAGTGCGTAGAATTCTACGCGCACCTCAAAAAGACCTCAGCAAAACCGTAGGGCCCAGTAGGGCCGAAACCATCTAAGGCCGTGGGAATTTTTGAAAGAGTTACCGTGGTTATGGAACGCAAACGAAAGCTACAGCTGGTTTTTAGTCAAACAAGTCTTACACACCCTCTCCATCCTAGAAAGTGAAAAGTAAGAAAAAGTAGTAGTACAGTACGCTTGCACAAAATATATACGTACAGAGTCAATCTACATACAAAGCGCGCTTGAGCAACGCACACATAGACACCGCTCACGGACACGATATTTCGATAGCGTCTCGGCCCGCTCAAACGCTCATTAGTGTGCGTCCACTGAGCGTAGGTATAAAAAGTGAAGTGCATACAATCATGATGTCTTCTGCACCTATCTATTTTGTGATACTGCAAACTCGCGTCTGCAACATTGTAGTTTTATACGTCTTAGATTGCCCCAAATGGGTTGTAAACTGGCTCATAATCCTCCTTAAAAGTATACATAATTATAGGTAAATAAGTGTTTGAGCTACTTGTAAATACTAGCTTAGATACGCTTGTATATTTTAACGGACATCGTAAATTTTACGAGTTATAGGGTGGGCAAAATTACCGCTGCCGAGGCAAAGTCGAACTCAACATTTGCCCTGATAGAGGATATGTAGATTGTGTTTTTATAAAGAAAGAAAGAAAGAAACTCACAAAAAAACTTCTCGCAATTTTATCAGGTCATCGGTGCACCTTATGGGAGGCATTTTTATAATGGGCAAAGACAACCCTGCTGAAGTAACGGTGAACCATTTCAATCTGATTTTGATAGGATGGTTGGCGCAGTAGTTGAGCGATTGTATGCCCTACAGAAAGCTGTTTTGGTTTTAGCTTTCTTGTGTATATGAGTTTTCATGTTTCTGAACGCATCCGTGATACAAGAGTCATTAGTACATGGGCACAGACCTCTGCTATTTACCACACTGGACTAATGTTTTTGTGCCATTTTGGCGCTGTCGGCAGCAGCGAGTGTCTACGGTACTAAACCTAGTAACGTCACGCGCCACTTACAATATACACAAGACCTTATTTTTCATAGGTTTTATATAATTTGTAAAACAGGAACAAAATGTAATTCGAATGAAATGAATTCAAAATGCAAAAACACTTCAGAGTCCCTGCTGGCATTTGCACTATACGTCAAAATTAGTTCTCTGGACGCACTCAAGTGGTGCTTCAAATAGGCACAAAAAATTAGCTGCAAACATATGGAATAGCTTGTCCAGTAGTAATTAATAAAATTCAGTGGTTACTGGCCACGTTCAAAAGGAAAAAAAAGCAAAATATTACTTTTTTTTTTACTCGTGAATCTTAAATTATATTATCTGGGCTTGTACTTCCTTACATTGCTGTCGGTACAAAAGTTTCTATTAAGGCGTTGTGTCCACAAGTTTTGTAACCGGTGGCAACTCTCATCTCATTAGAGTTGACAACAGGCGCATTGCTTAAAAAGCTTCAAGCACTGTGACAAAGGCAGTTACATTTTTCATAAAATACTTGTCAAAATGCCTCCCACACGGCGTCTCCGGCCCCGGGCCATGACGTAACGAGAGCTCGTGTATGGAGACTCTTAAAACGAAAGCCACTCGACTCGCCTATATCCCTGTCTAACCCTACAAGAGTGAAAGAGAAAGCAACACCACTAGTCTCCGTCACATTTTTCCCTTTACCACCCTCGCTTTCTGAAGCGTTCTTTTACATAAAAGAGGTTCTTGAGAAAATAATAACGCAACTGCTCAAAGGGCACCCAACTTCTGTTATTTGGACGCTTTGATTTTCGACTCGGCAAAGAATTTTGCGACCACAAAGGGAATTTCGATGCGATATTAAGCAAGGATTTAATTTTCAAGTTAATGCAGTAACGCTCGTTCCAATAATTTTGTTTCCTTTTTATGTAAGTTTTGCTTCAGAAGCCTAAGGAATAAGTACAAGTCTTAAATGGGTCAAGCATTTTGTTTTGAGATTGCAAATTATATCTACACTTAATCAGTCTCTTAACTTAACTTAACTTACTGTTAACCATTATGCTAATTAATTCTTATGCCAACTATTTTTAAGCTGCTTACCTACAAATCAACCAAAATAAATTTAAAATTTCAAGCCTGGTAATAACCAATGAAGGGAAATGTTACACAATCGCGGGCCCGTTCACAAATTACTTTAGTACATGCAAACCTATTTTGTACGTACTTAATAGCGATAATAATAGCCCTCTCAATAGCTGTAACAATGGCGATACAATACTTTATTTAAATAGGGTTGCCACTACAATGGAATCGATTCGGAATCATTATGCTATAAATAGTGTAGAAAGGATGTATGGTAATAGATTTTGGTCACAATTGAGTTGTTTGAATGATAAAGAGTCTAAACACTGATTTTGATGAGACTTTAGAAGAGATTAGATCTCATTTGCTCCAAGAACAATTTTATTTTTGAGAGCAATTTCGTGAGATTTGTCAACATTTAAATTTAGAAATAGATACAGCTAATCGACGCGTGTTTATGGTTTAAGTTTATTAACCTGTCACCCCTGCCAACGATAGATTGAGAGATCAATGGCAGGCCATTGATGAAAACTAAATTGGTTCAGTAATGACAAACTAATTTGGGATTGTCTCATAAATGTAACTGCGGCCATTCCCGCTAGTTTTACAAATCCCTCACAGTTCTTAAGCTCCAACGTTATCATCTGCACCATTCTCTGCGACAATATTAAAAGTTTCATATGCAGTAACTCCGACATATCTCATAACTTGAGAACGGCAAAAACATTTCAACGCGAATTTTTCTTTAGACGAGAGATTTTATGACGACAAATGACAAAAATACTCAACGTTTCATTGTGGAACTTGGAAACGGCGCTGCGAGCATTTTTGTGCGCCCTCCGAGTCTCCTATACATGTGTACAGAAGGGCGAAGTTATTTGCCTTGCTTCTCTTCCGTCCATTTGAACCCCTCCCCCTCCCCGCGCTTCCGGTGCCGCCGCCTACCACCCGGCGCGTCCGCACGACACACGCCAAACAAATACCTACTCTAACACCTTCGCGAAAGGATTTCATTCTCGAGGTGACGCACCAACTATTTTTCTTTTACATCCAAGAGCAAAGTGACATCCGACGCGCGGAAAAGAATAGCAACTTTGAATCCAGAGGGACACACTCGAATTTGGAGTAATCAGTGTGTGGGTGTTGCGACTTTTTGGTAGTGTGGCGCCGGGGGCTGAGGGGTACGGGACGATTGCGACCGTACGAAAAACATATTTTTCAGATAACGACAATGAGAAAGGAAAATATTCAGATGAAAATTCCCCGATACGGCGCGCCGGGTGCGGCCGCGTGGAAGATATTAAGGGGCGGGCGTGTGCTACTTAACGATATTTTTCGACATGCTTTCCTTTTATTGCTAACTCACGGCTCCGATATCGGATACGGTTTGTCGTATATCAAAAAAGAAACTCGATTCAGACGTACATAAAAAATATATTACGCATTTAGCGAAGCGAGCTGAAATCACTGAAGATAGCGGTCGGTTTCCACATCAACGGAGCCTTTGAATCATTTGGAGTTGACCATTTTGTGGAAACAAAAGAAAAATTCTTTGACGTATTACGGGAGCAATAATATTCTGAAATTATTATCCGAGCGGTGTCCCAATGGGATATTAAGTAACACGATATTAACATCCCCGGGGGTAAAAGGGACAGCTTTATGGATTAAACGGGTAATTAGAGAGGGACGGAGGTAGAGGGGGCGATCTTGTCTAAAGGACGTTGGCCTCCGGGGCACGCGACCGTTGATTCGAACTCCTTTTTAATTCTTTTTTATTAATTATACTGCGACCGAGCGGTCTTGAGCGTTTCACTGAATATAAATGTTGACTATCAAATTAACTGATTTTAATGTGCTCATGGTGTTTTGTATAACAGTATTTATTTGTTACAAAAGTTTTAATGTTATACTCTGATATGATATAATTAATTACGGCCCAAACATATCACACTCGTCTAGTGATATTTTTATTTTACAAAAATCTTGAGTCCAGCAGATTATTTTAGGTAAAGTATTTCAAATTATGGTAGGTAACATTTTCTGTTTAACTATCTCAAATATCCTATTACAACAGTTGAAATAATCTATAATATCCTATCTCAAATGAAAATGAACAGTAACAAAAATCAAGTACCAACTCTTAGTAATCGCAGCACATTTCTTAAACGCCTCATCTTCCTCATTAAAGAGCTTTTTCTCAACTAAGCGTCGCTGCCTCTATTCCGTACTTAATGGCTGTTCGGCTCTTTCAATGTAAACTTGGCAATGAACACCAGGGGAGGGGCAAATTGGGTCAGTCTTTGACTTAATTTTTTTTTCCCCAAGGTCGATTAAAATCAATAGGGCGACGCTCTAAATTTACGCCTGCTTGTAATTAGATTTTTGCTCGATCGATTTTGGGGTAGGTCGCGGCGAATCGATACTGCTTTGTGATTTGTTACGCAATTAGGGATGAGTATTATAAGTGGGAGTGTTTTTTTTTCTAAATTGAAGATTCTTGATCGTTTTTTTGTTTTGATTTGGTGTGATGAGAAAGATTACGTTCTGGACAATGTGATATTATGTCGAATTTAAAAGGTCAAACACAGTTAGGGCTTTTTCACAATTGTTATTATAGGTAAAAGCTGGAGAAAAGTCAGTTATCAAAATGATTAGACTTTTAAGATATCATCATCGACATAAACTATGTTTGAATTGAGTAGTCTCGTTCTTTATATCTAGGTAAAGATATTAATATGTCCGTCTGTATCTAAGTAATGGTTAGTAAAATACTACGTATTACGAGTAAAACTAGGATAGGATGGTGAGATGGGACATCTTGTGATAATCTTGCCGTGCTCGTTAAAGTCAGATCTTGTCTAGATTGGATATTGCTTGTTTTAATGCTGTTTATCTATGTACGAACTGCAACTCTTAACTTATGAGTTTATAGACATGTCTAGGTCTATAAACTCATAAGTTGCACACATCTCAATGTGTGTGTCTACACAAAGGCTACGACATTGAGATGAGTTATGATTTGGGTAAACCAAACCACGATTTTTTTTCCGAATTGCAATAAATTTTTTTTTATTGTGCCGTAATAGACTTCTTTCTATTCGTGTGTTATGTATGAGACATTGCTTCATGCCAAATTTCAGGACTCTAGGTCAACGGAAAATATTCTATAGCTTTTTATTCCCTAGCGAGTGTTAAAATATAAGGCTAAATGAAACCAAAACGGCCTTATCTTTCGATTGCGTTTACGTTGTTGTTCATTTTTTTCACTACTGTTTGAGGTAGCCGACCCTCAGATCTGCTTCCTCAAACAGCAGTATAAACTAAAAAAACGGACAGACGGACAGCAAAATGATATATAGAAACTTTTTATTAGCAACCAGCTGCTCCCAGCGGCTTCAAAATCGGTTTTGCCATTTAAGCGTGAAGACGTAACAAACAAACAAACTCACTTTCGCTTTTATAATATTAGTAAGGATTTTACCTACCTATGTAAAAAAAATATTAGTCTGTAAGCTTTTTAAAAAAAAAAAGTTTCCATTTTTGCCGACTTAGGCACGAAACCCTAAAAAGACTACACTATTTGACCTTCTATACAATTCCAATTTGACCATCACAATAAGTACCTACATATTTCATCCTCGGACCAAAACCAGTCTAATAAGCCCTGCTTCAGTAAATCTGACAATAAAAAATCAATCTGATATGTATGCGAGCTGCATGCTAATGATTACCGTCCGAGAACTGGGTATTAAGAACAAAGGAAACTGAGGAATTTTAATAAATCCATCCGATTCTGTAGTATTGATTTCAGATTTGAGAATGGATGGAAAATTTAAGATAGAATTCTCTCTGTATGAGTGGTTTTCTGAATTGAGTATTTTAAGTTTAGAACGTTTTTTTTTAATCGACTTCAAAAAGGAGGAGGTTCTATGTTCGGCTGAATGTATGATTTTTTTTTTAGATGAGAAAATCACTATAATGAAATCCCCCGCTCTTGGGCAGGGGAGATAGTGTTAGACTTTTACTGACCCCACTCCTGTTCCTTCTGTGAGCCGCAACAACCTCAGCTTCTTGACCCGCGCCCGAACCTGAGCTCAGTCTGGATGGTTGCTGGACGGTCGGATGGTGAGTTACCCATTACTCGCCGTCCGAAAATGTGTGTCGTGATGCACCACCATAACTGCATCAGTCAGATTACATTCTCAGAGAATAGACAAAAGGCTTACAAAAAACAGGTTTTAAACAAACCTGCACGATGCATTTTGTTTTACAGTGAGCAAAAATCATCTTATGACAACCCTCGCTCTTGGGTGGAGCGGGAGATAGTGTCAGACTCTTACTGACTAAAAACCCACCCCGTTCCTTCTAGCCTCTTCATACCGGGGCTTGAGTTTCCGTTCAGATAACCTCCTTGCTTACCGCCATAATCGTGGCGTGCCCACTGCACGAAGCATCTTCATCGTTATCTTCCTGCCCATATCCCGTGTTATATCGGTTCGGTTTTCTGTCCTGTCACCCGTCAACTCCCGTTTATTTCATATCACTCCTCACACAATCCATTCATCTTTTCATTGGGCTTCCCTCTCCATTTACCCAAATGTATACTCATAACTCTTTTAGTAACATAAATTCGTCCATCCTCTTCACATGACCATACCAAGACATACGATGAATGGCAGTCGATAAAACAACCATCGACTATCAAAGACGATGGTCGATGGTACATGCCTACCTACTAAACATGGAGTTTACAGTCCATAAAACTGTAAAATAATCTTTACACTGTAACTAAAATGTAATTTCCTTTTGCTTCTTGTACATACAAACGTGCATGCAAAGCTACTGTCTGGATTCTACAATATAATTATGAGAAAGTGTCTGTCTATTCCATTTTTACAAGCTTTTATCTAATTTCACCTGTCCCGATGTTTGTCTGTAATCAAATCTTGCAAATTAAATTTGATTCAATTCCCGGTTTTCGATTCAGGTGAAATTTTGCAAACATGTATAAATCAGATGACAATGCTAAATTATTATGACATGGAACTGATTTGATTGGAAGGTCCATAGGAACTCGGTAGTTAAACGACACATACCCCTCCAGTTTGGACTCAAAACATATGTAGTACCTTCCTTTTTATTCAGATTCAGATTCGTTTATTCATTGTAAAACATAGGTAGGTACATTACAAGTTCTTATTTAATACATTGAGCACGCTATGTTTTGCCTCTAGGGCATACAAAGTAGTAATCAAGCAAAAATAAATAAATTAAAACAATAAATTAACATCACAATTAAAGAAATAAAATAAAATTTAGATCATTCCAAAAATAAAAGTAATTGAAATACAAATGTCCACAGTTATAGAAAAATTGTTAGCACTTATTTAAGGAATATTATTATATATGAATTTTGCATTTCTCACTTTTCATAAGAAATACCCAGTTTTGATTCGTATACTTTTCAAAAAGGACAAAGGCTTCGCAAAGATCGCCGCCTAGGGCTCTGACACGGCTGCGGATTATTTGAAAGACTTACCACAGCTTCGCTATAAAGGACCACTGGAAAACACTGGCAGTATCTACTAGTCAGTAAAGCAATAAAATAAAAAATAATAATATACCACAACTTTCGCATAACGCCATCTAGTTCCGAACTAAGCTGAGCTTATGGAATGAGTACTGGGCAATTGATAAATATACTTAAATATTTTTAAATACATAATCTTCTATATATATATAAAAATGACCCCCGTTTTCCGTTGTCACGACTTGGCATGAAAACGGCTTGACCGATTTGGCTGATTTTTTTTTTGTTGTGATTGTTATTATGAGGAGAAGGTTCTTATGGAAAAAAAAAATAGGGTTGTGTAGGGTAGAGTAGGGTAGAGTAGGGTAGAGTAGGGTAGAGTAGGGTAGGGTAGGGTAGAGTAGGGTAGAGTAGTAGGGTAGAGTAGGGTAGAGTAGGGTAGGGTAGTAGGGTAGAGTAGGGTAGAGTAGGGTAGGGTAGGGTAGAGTAGGGTAGAGTAGGGTAGAGTAGGGTAGAGTAGGGTAGAGTAGGGTAGAGTAGGGTAGAGTAGGGTAGAGTAGGGTAGATTTGGGTATCCCGACTGCTTCGCTCCCGCTCTTCCCTACTCCACCCTACTGGTGGAGTAGGGAAGAGCGGGAGCAAAGCCGCGCGGGCAAAGCTAGTTATAGATAAATTACACCCAGAAACAGAACCATACACATACCAACAGAATGGAACCCATGACCTCCGGCATAGTAGTCAGGGCCACCAACAGGCCAGTCAAAGTAGGTCCTCGTAACAGCCCTTTTTTTTTTTGTTGATGTAACAGCCCTAAGCAACAAATGTATACATATTTACATATTTACTTTCGAACTTACGCTGATATGCATTCCAAAAACAGGAAAGAGACACCATTTTAAAAGAATTTCAAACCATACTGTGATGAATAAGCCTCAAACAAGTATCCCGGATATTCCAACTCGACCATCACAAATGCCACTATCCTCAAAAGAACCAAGTCAATATCCACACGAAATCTAAATACCGTACACAATAGAAGTCACAAGTGCTGCCTACACTGAATAGTACAAAGCGTAATAATACTCAAGATCATCATCTTGGTTGATCCACTCGGCGGCCAAGCGTGTACAGTCGGCAAAAAAGGCGGGTGTGCGATGAAAGTAAAGCCTACTTACATTATTTGTTTGGCAACGGAATGCGGTAGCTAAGAGTGCAAATATACGTTTGTGCTGTCGGTCAATACACTCACGGTGATGCTTAACCGTTGCTTGGTTCGGTAGCGTCAGCAGAAATTGTTTTAGTTCGTAGTTTTATGTAATTTTTGGGGAAGAAAAAGGGTGTGTTTGAAATCGCAGTAATATGTGTGTATGTTTATTACTCCTTCAAGCTCAAACGTCTGAATGGATTTTAATAAAAGACACACGAGTAGATTATGTCCTAAAATAGCATATAAGATTGCATTAGAAAAAAGTAGTGAAAGGATGATTCTTATTTTTTATCTACTAAAACACCATAGGTAATCAAAGTTTATCTATTTATTTACACTTATATTTAAACGTTAATGTAAAAAGTAACTCTCACTTTCTGTCAGTTACACTTTCACGGTTAAACTTATGAACTGATTTTAATGAAATTTGGTACGAAGTAAATAGGAAGGACATAGGCTACTTTTTATTTAACTCCAACTTTAACTTCACGTCAGCTATAACTCAGCTGGGCGTCGCACAAACCCTATGAGTCGCCGGTCAACCTCCGTTTATTTATTTCTCAGTTAGCGTATTAAAAAACGACATTTGATATACGTATATTTGTCACTGCAGCACTCGCCTCCATGGCACCCTCGCCAGTGGCTCGGGCGAATCCCACCACGGTCGCTATGAAAAATTGTCTTTACTTGTACCAAAATGTACTATTTCCGTTTTCTGTTAATAGAGGCCCATCTATTCGGAAAGAAGAAAACCTTAATTTCTATTCCCATTTCTGCAGACCGTACCTGTCACCTTAAATTTTCTCCGTCGCCGTCGTCCAAACAGACGCATACGCAAATTATTATGTCTAATACAGACTGAATGGGCCACGACCGGAGTTAATGTGATCCCACAGAATGAGTCATGGCTCAGCTAGTGTTTACTTGCCATGTGTATGTACCCCCTAAGTACGGTAGAGAGTGCTCACACACCATTGTACAATATTTACAAGGATTTACGAGGTAACGCACGGTTATAGGTTGCCGACATAACTCGCAGAATGGCCAAACTTAAGTGGCAAT
Source organism: Mythimna lalbum (assembly GCA_949319445.1). Classification (NCBI taxonomy): domain Eukaryota; kingdom Metazoa; phylum Arthropoda; class Insecta; order Lepidoptera; family Noctuidae; genus Mythimna; species Mythimna lalbum. The sequence continues at coordinate 17,374,066 of OX439361.1, read as the reverse complement.
GGGCAGGGCACATTGCACGCAGAACAGATGGTCGATGGGGATGATAGGTTCTGGAGTAGCGACCACGTAGGCCTCCAACAAGATGGATCGATGACCTAGACAGAGTTGAAGGAATCCGACGGATGCGTGACACACAGGACCGGTCGTTGTGGCGACGCTTGGGGAGGCATATGTCTAACAGTGGACGTCTTTCGGCTGATATGATGATGATGATGATGTACAGTTATTGGTGGGTTTCGGTTTAAATAAGAAGAATTTGCAAGAATATCTGCTTAAGACGTGCGATATGGTGGGTCATAAGGTTGCTTACTTATTTGATGAACACAAGAAACTAAATATTTGATGATAGAAACCAGCAATTAAACATTCTTTAAAAATTGTGCAAAGAGATTTGAGATCTTTCTAGCCAGTTTTAGCGTTTGGAAATATTTAAAGCTACTTCTGAGAACCGTGTATTCTAAAGATGAAGATTTTTGTAACGATTCATCCAAAATTTCACAAGGAATGTACCTATTTGAAGCTATAAAAGATTTCACTCATACTTTTGACGTTTGGAACTAGCTTCTATCATAGGCGTCACCCGTATGAACTTTCCCAGTTATTCAGTTTTCTCTATACAAAATATTCACGTTCTAGGCTCAAGGGTTTGGACTGGGCGTTGATGAATCAATGAGTGAATCAAGGTTTTGCCTTTTACATCTACTCTAATTTTATGAAGAGGTAAAGTTTGTTATTTTTTTTTTCTTTGTAGGAGATAATCTCTGAAAGTAGGTACTGGTCCGCTAATTTTTCTTCACCGATAGAAAGTTGCTTTATTCCTGAGTGACACAGGGTATGGTTTAAGTACGCAGGCAAAGCCGCGGGCAAATGCTAGTATATTATACAGATGGGCTAGCCAAAAACATAGCCCTAACACACAGACTCTCCAGCAAAACCAACTCAAAACCACTCGACTAAATTCACGAACAGATGTAGACAGTCCACTCGACCATCCATCAAGCCAGTATCGATTACACACAGAATATGACGCAACCAAACATACGGACAGAAAGTTAAATTTAACTAGTTAGACAAACAGAGATCGCATTTATTAATCTTTACCTAATCATCTTTAATGAAATGAATAAATATTCAGAGTCAATTGTGATGTCATACTTGATGTTTGTAGATAGTCATCGTGTCAGCAGTGGACGTCTTTCGGCTGATATGATGATGTGATGATGACGATGAGTCATCGTTTTGTACTTGGCACTGACAAATAGGTTAAAAACCAGCAGTTAAAAACACATCTTTAGAAAACCGGCATGCCCTGGAACCAAAAATTCGAAGACATTGACATTGACATGACCTGAGTTCCAGTAGGAACATTGTAAGGCTGATTACACTTATTCTATGCTAATATAGAATTAGATCATCATACCATCACTCCTATAATTTAAGAAAAGTCTTGCAGAGGTGTAAAAAGTTTACGCGGGTCTCTTCGCGGAGGTGGTCGATGCATGCGGGATTTTTCGAAAGAGTTATGTGGCGCTGAAATACAAAGGACAAATGAAGGACCTCAGACCCGCGTGGGACCTCCTCCCCCCTCCTTGCATTTGAAGTTGTTTGTTTCTCTAGCCTGAAAACCTGTCAAAATTTGACAATAAAGTGAAGGTTCACTTTAATCCCAACTTTTGACAGGTTTTTGATGATGTTCGTTCTTAAAACAAATACTCAATTCAGAAACCCGCCCTTTGTCTTTAAGTTCTTAAGGCCGGACGCACACATTCGGTTTCCGGATTAGGTTTCTCGATCAGAAATTCAGATTTGGAAACCTAAATGCTCTTCTTTCTTAAAAAATGTTAATACACATTCTTTTGTTTTCTGAACGGAAAAAAAAAACCTGACATCCGTTTCAAAATTTTCTCCGTGCGTCTCTCACGGAATCCCGAATCTGAATTCCTGATCGGAAAACCTAATCCGGAAACCGAATGTGTGCGTCCTCGCTTAATTAGAGACTAAGAATAATTAGCGCTTTGTCCATCCGTAGCCATTAAAATATTTAGTTTATTCCTTTCTAAAGCCTTAGTGGGGTTAATGAGTAAGTGGTGTTAATAGGTTTTAAGCCATCACTGTTAACGATCAGCGAGGTCTTCATACAGTTATTTCCAGTGGTGTTAACATCTGCCTTATTACTTTACCACATGAGGTGTTTGAAATATTTTGATGTAGTGTTAAGAGGGTACTTTTCCACTCGTATCGTTAACACCGCGCATGGTTTAAAAGCTTGTTGCTTCATCTAACGCAATCCACGCGATGTTTGATGAATAGGCAACGTGAAAATGTAGAGATGACGCCTGAAAACTCAGTTAATATTCGGTAAGTCCGTGATTTACTTGAATATTTCACAAAACTTGTTCCAGGAAATATGTTTTTTTTAAACACAAGTCTTTGAAAAAAGTTTTCGTCATTCCGAATCTCCATTAAATGCTTCTATGAATGTACTTTGTTACATATTTTTAATATATAAGTAAACTATGGAGGGCCAAAGTTCAAATAGCAGATTTTCAGAGGTCTTTACAGAATTGGTTTTACACAAATTTATATTTTGATTCCCATACAAACCTAGATAACACAAGATAGCTGTATATTCCAATTTGAAAATGGAAACCTGTGGTCCTACAACGCAGGCAGTTCCTACAGTTATAGGAACATGGGTGTGGTTTTAGTCAGTAGTAAGTGTCTCCCACTCAACCTTAGAGCGGGAGAAGTCATTAGATTCTTTTTAATTGATATAAACTAGTACTTGACTGTGATCCCACCTGATGGTGATACAATCAATGGTTGATGGCAATCGTTGCTGGTGAGGCGCACTAGTTTTCACTCCACAGCCTATTCACTCTAGACTTGAAGACACCTAACTTATAATCGGACGGGAAGACTGCAGGGCAAATTGTTCCAATACCTACCTACCTTAGCACTTTAAAAAAAAGTCTTGTTTTATTGCGTAAAGTAAGAGAAGACAGGCACTTAAAGAGTTAAAACACAGGCCAAGACAATTAACCGCCGAAGAACTGCCAACAAAACAATAGAAACTCACAAAACGGTTAGGAAACGAACAAACACATTTATTACCATAGGTAATTGGTTATTGGAGTCCAGTTACAATCCTTTTACGTGAACAGGCCCGGGTGCTCGGTAATGAGCTGACTGGCGACTAGGTGGCTCTAGGAATGGGCTAGGAACCATTATGTGCATCTGTTAAGGCATAGTGCACAATCGAATAAGTTAAAATGGTGTGAGCCAGCTTTCTGTTGAAAAATTAATGGATTTTCGCGTTAGTACGGTTTTTAGAACTAATATAGTGCTGTAGAGATCCTCTTCCATTTTTTTTTTAAACTGACACCGTGTATATGTTTATTTATTTATTTTATAATTTATGTACACACAAAATACCGGAGGAGATAACATATAATAAAACTATGTACAAAGGTACTGCTTATATGTATGCTTATATGTTATATGTTATGTTTGTTTTTTTTATATACTTGTGTACGTTTTAGTGAGTAAGTCGTTGAGGTGCCTAATCAATAAATAAATAATAATAATTAAAAAAAAAACAAACACTAATAATGTTTTTTTATGAGGTGGCATATCATCCAATGATTTTTGCCTCTCTAGGGTGGAGTTGGAGCCATACCTGTATCGTTCACTTTAAGTCCCGCGGTCCTAACGGGCATCGTCCCTGCTACGGTTTTGTTGACATCTTAGGAGCTACGCGTGGGACACTACGCGCCGTTCACGGACGACTCAGGCTTGATCCGGATGGTTACCGGGAGGACGGACGGCCAGCTTCTTATTGCTCGTCGTCCGTAACCTAGCATCTATGGTAGCCAGTAGTCGTCCTGAAATTTCCAACGCCGAGGCGTCTCCTGTCGCGGCAGCAGTGGTGTGAGGATGTCCAATCCTTCATGAAACACTAACAAAGGTGGGTTTCTGAATTGAGTATTTTATGTCAAGATCATCTCAAACCCTACTTGAACGCTGATAGATTTTCAGGTGAAAATAGAGTTTGAAAATTGCTCAAATTCAATTGCTTAATTCAAATTTTAAAATGAAAATATTTTCAAATGATATTTTAATCTATAATAATTTAAAAAAGAACCACTCAACGTGAATAACTTTTATCCGATCCTTAACAATTACAAACCTATAGATACAGTTAAATAAAAGAGGCCTTTTAGTTTTCCTAATATTGTGGAGTTATTTTACTTAATATTATATATATATATTAAAATCTTAAACGTTAAATGTCTGTGTTTCCTAATAACTACAACTTAGGGGTCTTTAAGTCAAGAGTAAACAGGTTACTTCTAGGCAAGCGTGCTCCATCGTCGGCCACATCATCGCTTACCATCAGGTGAGATGGTTGTCAAACGCGAGACTATCAAATAATAATAAAAAAAACGTTGCTCAGCGACAAGTCTGCATACCAACCCAAAATTCCATAAAACTCAACATCAACTCAAGCTGACATGATTAAGCTAATTGAAAAATATATTATTTATGACGTACACATTTATATTAATTAAGGCCAAGCCTCATCAGTATGTAGGTACCTACTGTAACAAGACTTATCTATGTGAGGGTAGATTTATATTAATGACACTAGAGTGAACAGTCCATGGATGAGTCTTGTTGTAGTCGAATGTCATTTGTGTCATTTTCGAATAATTCAATGTCACTGTCAAGTTGTCAAATCAATTATTGTGAGTTTAACAAGTCGCCGACATGAGGCAGTCTTGAACGAGGCACCGTTGCGATAAGTTTAAGGTTAGTAAAATAATGTCAATATGTACTGAAGTGTGTCTGCTATGGATAATAAATATTGTTATTGCGTTGATTTATCTATCGTTTTAATTCTATGATTCCCCTTTCTGAGGTAAATTACATCTCAGAAGTGGGATACGCGAGACATTTTGTTTCGTGGTGAACCACCCCACGAGCTCGACCGCTGATATAGATTCACATTCGTTATAAACTGAAAATCAACGCAATTACAAGAAGAAAAATAAGAATGTGTGTGGTTTGATATAATATGATAACGTTTTGAATACCGATTTGGCCGATTGAAGCGGATGTGGTTAACGGTTTCTTTTGAAAAAAAAAACCGTTGAACGTAGTTCCGATGGACATAAATTTAAACTAATAGATAAACATTTCATTGAAATATCAGTTTGAATAAGTAATCAAATATGATTATCGTCAAGAAATGATAAAAACCCCATTAAATCATCAAAATTTTTCGTGAAGAAAACAGATTAAAAAAAAAAAAAAAAATATCAAGTGGCTAATTATTTTCTTTTATTTTGTTGAGATACCTACTTTACAATAAAAATACAAGTTTTAAAGAGAACTATAGTGAGTACAATGTCTTAATTATAGATTAACGAGTAAATAATTATAAATTATGTTGAAATACCTACGTTAAAATTTTATATTAGTGACTTTGTTTTGCAAGATTTTTACATCATACATTAACAAAAGTGTCATAAGTTTCAGGAAAATGAGCGACAAAGGACTCGATCCTGACTATCGACGCAACAGCAACCATTCTTGCAACTATGAGAGGCGAGAATTAGAGGAAAAAGAGAAGCGAGGTCGTAGCCGCAGTCGCAGTGGCCGCGGTGATGGCCAACAACGGACACAAGAAGCACGAGGGCGCAGTCCAGCTCGTGACCGACGGCACAGCAGCGCAACACATCTTCAGCTGAGAAGCCGAAGCATAAGCAGCACGCGGACGCTGCTCGAGCAGGAACGTGAGCTGTCCAGGGAGAGGGAAAAATTAAAAACCCTCGAAAACCAGGTACGGAAAGAACGGGAAAGATTAACTGAACGGAATAGATCACGTAGACGTTTAGAGACGCTTGAGCCTGGCCCAAGCCGTCGTGGGCAGACGAACGCTAGCCATAAAAATTCACATCAGAGCCGTTCCTTAATCACTCCCGCGAAACGCATGACCAGTGATGAACCTCACGAGACACACGACAATAAGAAAACTAAATTTATGACTACGGACCTGTTTGAGAATTTGTTCTTAAAACTTTTTGAACATAAGGCAGGGGATCGTGAATCGTTTTCCAGCTCAACTTTGAACAACGTTATTCCTGACTTCGACCCTATGTCGAAGGAACAAACTATCAATATATGGCTCGATAAAGTGGATGAATGTTCCGAGATTTATAATTGGAACGATAAGCAAACGGTTCACTATGCCCTGCCTAAACTCACCGGACTGGCTAAGACATGGTTCCAGGGTCTGGCCTCTATCAAGCATAGTTGGCTTGAATGGAAGTCGATGCTTAAGGAATCTTTTCCTGCAACGGAAAATTATGCAGAACTATTGACAGATATGCTTAATAGACGGGTACGCTCTGGAGAATCTTATGAACTCTATTATTTTGGGAAAATTAATTTACTGAACAGATGTAAAATATTTGGAAAACAAGCAGTGGATTGTTTACTTTATGGGGTCGAAGACAGGGGAGTTCGTGTAGGTGCCCAAGCAGCAAAATTTGATAAACCAGAAGATGTACTTGAATTCTTTAAAACAATTAAATTTCATAGTAGAAGTCAGTCAGATTTTAACAAAGATTTTAATAAGGATAAGCGCCCTGCTCCTACATCAGTAAGCAATAACTCGGTTAAGAATACAGATAATAATACGACTTCAAATAAAAATACTGGTGTACGAGGGTCAATTAAGTGCTTTAACTGTCAGAGTATCGGACATCCCAGTTTTAAGTGCCCTAAACCAATAGTCAAGTGCAATAGCTGTCATTTTATGGGACACGACAGTTCTAACTGCCCTAGATTAAAAGATCAAAAGAATACTTTGAAGGATAAAGAAGTCCTTGAAGTTTCTTATGCTGAAAATAGTAACGACAAGTACAAAGTAATGATAAATATCAACGGAATTAGTACAGTGTGCCAGTTGGATTTAGGTAGTGAGGCAACATTAATACGTAAAAACAATGCTTTACGATTAGGATTGAATTGGGAAAGCGTTGATGGTCCATATTTAAGAGGATTAGGGAACATACCATACTTACCACTAGGGCGGACTTTAGTGAATATAGATGTGCAGGGTATCTCGGAAAGCGATGTCGAAGTGTTTATCGTAGATGACCACCTAATTAATTATGATGTTTTGCTTGGACATACTTTTACTGAACGACCTACACTTAAAATAATTAAAACTCCAACAGATCTAATATTTGAGCGGGTAGGACAAGATATCCATTCCAAATTACATCTTTGTACAACTTGTGATGTTACAGTGGATATCGGTGAGATGGTACCTGTCCCTGTAAGGTCAAATGTTGCTTATACCGGAAATATCTATGTAGGCGGGTCGGTAAGAGGCTGCGCGGGTCATGAGTACTATCTGTTACCAGGAGAATATGAAATCCATAATTCCGAATGTCATTTATTAGTTCAAAATATTGGTCCAAACCCAGTGTGTTTCAAAGAGAACACTCTCATGACACGCGCTCAGCTTGTAGGGTCGAGTCGTTTAGATTTACATGTTTTAAGTGTTGCAAATGATTTGAATAATCACGTCTCTGTCACCCCTAATTGCGGAAATCAGTTGTCGGAAAATCAAAACCGGCAATGCGTCAAATTGCTTGACAGATATAAGGACTGCTTCTCTACCGGTATGCACGACTTGGGCTTCACCAATGTTACAGAAATGGAAATTCACCTCAAAGACTCTACCCCTGTCGTTTATAGGCCGTACCGGTTACCTTACTCTGAGCGTAAACTAGTTCAGGACATGGTCACTGATATGATCGAACATGGTATCGTGCGAGAGTCTAACTCCCCATATGCCAGCCCAATTGTCCTAGTCAAAAAGAAATCAGGCGAAAAGCGTCTCTGCGTTGACTATCGCGCCCTTAACAGTCGCACCAAAAGAGACCACTACCCCTTGCCGAGAATTGATGACCTGTTGGATCAACTCTCAGGTCAATCCGTGTTCACGTCACTCGATTTGGCCTCGGGCTATCATCAGATTGCTATAGCTGAGCAATCCAAAGAGAAAACTGCATTTGTCACACCCGACGGACAATATGAGTATAATCGTATGCCCTTCGGGTTGGCAAATGCCCCTGCAGTTTTCCAGAGAGCTATCCACAAGATCCTCAGTAAGACTAAAGTCGGATATATAGTTATATATATGGATGACATTCTGATACCGTCAAGAAATTTCGAGGAAGGACTGACACGCCTCGACGAAGTGCTAGCCCTTCTACGTGAGGCAGGGTTAACCCTTAAAATGGAAAAATGCCACTTCTTCCAAGAACGCATTAATTTCCTTGGATTCGAAGTGGACAAAGACGGTATCAGACCTGGGATCCAAAAAATTGAAGCGGTGTCCAAGTTTCCTGCACCTCAAAACCAACACGAGGTTAGGAGGTTTCTTGGACTCGCAAGTTTTTTTAGAAGGTTTGTGAAAGGATTTGCAATAATTGCTAGGCCCTTGACAAACCTTTTGAAAAAGGAGACGCCTTGGAGTTGGGGAAAAGTACAAATGGAATCATTTGACTCCATTAGAAAGCACCTAACCGAAAGACCTGTCCTGGCCTTGTACAACCCCAATGCTGAAACCCAATTGCACACCGACGCGAGCAAATTCGGGGTTGCAGGCATCTTATTGCAAAGGAAAGATTCCGATCCCTGGCGGCCAATAGCATATTTCAGTCGCCAAACGTCGGCCGAGGAGATGAAGTTGCACTCATTTGAGCTCGAGACGCTAGCAGTCGTTTGTTCTTTGAATAAATTCCGCACATACCTCATTGGTATGAAGTTCACTATCATAACCGACTGCAACGCGTTACGCTCTACTTTTACTAAGAGAGATCTAATACCTCGCATATCTAGGTGGTGGATCCAATTTTTGGAATTTGACTGCGATATCGAGTATCGTCCTGGTGAAAGAATGTCACACGTTGACGCACTCAGTAGGGGTCCAGTCTCAGTACCATCGGAAGATATTCACATTCTAGACATTATGTCGATTAGTACGGAGGACTGGATTTCTACGGTTCAGTCTTCTGACGAAGAAGTCAGACGTATTAAAGATGTTCTAGAAGACCCGGAAACCTCTAAGATAGCAGGTATCCATAAGGAATACATAATAAAAAACGGGCGAGTTTTTAGAACTGTAGGTGAGGGTGTTACCAGGTGGGTAGTCCCAAAAGGCGTGCGTTGGCAACTTCTGAAATCCAACCATGATGATGTAGGGCATTTCGGCTTCGAGAAAACATTGGACCGAATAAAATCACTCTTCTGGTTTCCGAAAATGCGAAAGTTCATAAAAAAATACGTAGCAGCATGCCTTGAGTGTGCTCACCACAAACTGCCTTCGGGAAGCAAAGAGGGATTGCTTCACCCAATTCCCAAAATAGAGATACCGTTCCACACTTTACATGCGGACCACCTGGGTCCGTTTCCCCGAAGTAAGCGAGGATACACATACATATTCGTGATAGTCGACGCCTTTACCAAGTATATTAGCATTTCACCGGTACGAAGCACAAAAACCAAAGAGAGTATAAAAGTATTGAAGACTCTCTTTAGTTACTTTGGCTCACCCTCGCGACTCATAACGGATAGAGGTACGAGCTTCACTAGCAAAAAGTTTAAGACGTTTGTGCTGTCAATCGGTGCAAAACACATCCTCAATTCTGTTGCCACACCGAGAGCAAATGGACAAGTCGAACGGTATAACCGGACGATTCTTGCATCCCTCGGATCCATGGCTCACGGTAAAAACAAAAATTGTTGGGACGAACTTCTGCCAGACATTCAGCTAGGACTTAACACTACAGTGCATGACGTAACAAGAAAAACACCTACTGAGCTATTGTTAGGTAGAACGGTGGCGAACCCGAACCAAGGCATATTAAATAACTTAATTGACGACATAGGGCAGAGTAGTAATCAAACTTTGGAAGAGATTAGGTCTGAAGCGAGTGAACGCATTAAAAGAAATCAGGAGACAAATAAAAATCGGTATGACAAACACAGGAAAAAGGCTACGAATTATAAGGAGGGCGATCTGGTTAGGATAGCGAGGGCAGTGGTATCGGCGCCGGGGCAATCTAAAAAGTTAGAATCGAAGTGTCAGGGTCCATACAGAATAAAGAAAATCCTACCAAACGATCGATTCCTCGTTGTAGACACCCCTTTAACTAGAAAAGGAGCAAAGTACGAACCAATTGTTGCTATTGACAAAATTTATCCGTGGTTGAGTTTTAATGCCCCTGCTTGCTCGTCCAGTGATGAAAATGACGATGAGAGTGAAATCAATTGAAATGAATTATTATATTGAATGTGATTTTTTTGTATTATTTGATATGCAACTTAATAATATATGTATCATGATTTAAAAATGATTTCGATGTACTAGCTAGATGCCATCTGGCATATGAATTGCTAGTCTTTTAGAGATGTTAAGTGAGGGCGCTTTGAGTCGGGCAGGATTGGCGTTATGATTCGCCGCCCAGGAGTGGCTCAAAGCACCACTGCCGATGACGGAGTGACGGTGAAGGAAGTAGCCTAACTTCGCTCGGCAATAGATATGATTATGAATTAATGAGAATGTTTGAAAAGTCTGGTATACGAACTTACCAGTCTCTTAGAAATAAGTGAGGGTACTTGAGTCGGGCAGGATTGGCGATGGGATTCGTCGCCCAGGAGTGGCTCAAGTATCGCTGCCGAAGACGGAGTGATGGCGAAGGAAGTAGCCTAACTTCGCTCGGCAATAGATACAGTAGAATAATTGAGAATGTTTAAACCGGGCAGGATTGGCGTATGAACTCGCCGCCCATGAGTGGTTTAAGACATTGCGGCTGAAGCGGTATGATGGCGAAGGAAGTAGCTTTCACATCGCTTAAGCTATAAAATAAGCGAAAATATCCTATATATGATCTAATGACGTAAAAATCGATAGCAAAAATGATTAATTTAATGTTTTATTTTAATAATATTCAACCTATATGTACAGATTATTTTTGAAAGTATATATATGTAATTGTAATAAAGATTATGATTTGATAAATATCGCTTATGCAATGATATGAAACGAAGGGACTCGTTCTTGAAGGATGGCCGACTGTAACAAGACTTATCTATGTGAGGGTAGATTTATATTAATGACACTAGAGTGAACAGTCCATGGATGAGTCTTGTTGTAGTCGAATGTCATTTGTGTCATTTTCGAATAATTCAATGTCACTGTCAAGTTGTCAAATCAATTATTGTGAGTTTAACAAGTCGCCGACATGAGGCAGTCTTGAACGAGGCACCGTTGCGATAAGTTTAAGGTTAGTAAAATAATGTCAATATGTACTGAAGTGTGTCTGCTATGGATAATAAATATTGTTATTGCGTTGATTTATCTATCGTTTTAATTCTATGATTCCCCTTTCTGAGGTAAATTACACTACGATATTTGAATAAGTAGCCAGGCCAATTAAAATTCTGTTTCCCCTTAAGCGGCAAGTAGGTACATAACGATGCCGTTTCGAATACCTTCAGTTTTAATGAACGAGCTAAGCTTAATAGGCTATTGGTTAATAAAATGAATTCAAATGTAGTTTTATTTAAGTACTTATGTAAGCGGCTTCACTCGCGTTAAGCTGGGAATTTATTCAAATGGAACATACAAAACATGGTCTACACATGAACAAAGTACGTAAGTACCTTCCTCAATCAAAAGAAAACAAGATCAAAAAGCAACCCCTTTCAAATTAAATCAAGAACGCGTTACAACACATTTAAAACCATTCAAAGAGAGAACAGAAAATATTCCTAAATCCAAACTATCAAAGAAATGGTTGAGTCAAGCAAAAACTTTTCTCTAACGATCGTGTAAAAAGGATGAACTCGTATTAAATTCCAATACACACAAAGTAAGAAATAAGGAAAGTAGTCTAACAGGGAAAGTTACTAATTTGTCGAAAACTCTCGTAAATTAAATGCCAAATATTTTTGCCTGTAGCTCACATATTAAGTTTCACAGCTAATATCTGAAGACGGTGAGACTCGGGCCACGAGAACAGCGTGTTGTTTGTTAATAGTCGTGATTTCTATTGCGAAGTATGAAACATTTAGGACTATTCATTTATTGCATCAATAAAGAACGTTTATTTAATAATAAAGTGTAATGTCAAAGATCTACTTTTTATATTTGCTGAAAATTAAGGCTATTGTAGAAATTTTTACAAAAAAATAACAAATTTCATCTAGAGTACTGTGATAAAAATTGAAGGATTAACCTTATTGTAGAAGTTTCACATAAACAAATATAATATTATTTGTTTTTACTTTAATTTAAAAAAAAAATCATCTACAGTAAATGTGATTCTCGTCTTAAAAACCCCCAGGCACTCCACTAGTAACCATTAGAAAGGGGGTGTCACATTTTCTGTCTTCTGTTTACCTGTAAAAAGTTACAATGCGAAACTTCAACTCTGAAAGATCGAGCGAGAACCGCCTCTCACGAAAGTTATCGTAAAATTTTATGGAATAAAAATCGCTATACGCAACAAATCTCATCATCCCGCTCGCTATTCTCATGGCCCCATCGCAAAGTTCACGCGTCGAAATCAATTTGCGTAGCGGGCGCGTCCGCCGTCAAAGAAAGAATTTCTCATAAGTTGGATAGGGGGAGGAGGAGGGGGGTAGGTTGGTAGTGGGTAGTGGGCCTACATGAAACAAAATAGCATTATGCTACGCGAATGCGGGGATGTCTTATGTAATGTAGGGTTATGTGTGTGAGATATGTCACTAGCGTAAGTAGATATGTTTGATAGTAAAATGTACCTAGGTATGGTTACAAATACAGTTCCGTGGTTACAAAGTTAATGTTTTGGTCAAGTTATTTTTTTTTTTTTGTTTGTATGTGGCAATCTCTGGAAGTACTGGTCCGATTGCTAATATTTTATGTACACGCGCGAAGCTGCGGGCAAAACCTAGTTAAATAATAAAAGGTAGGTACGGTTAAAAATGTTTAATGATTAAGAACTGTTTTATCACTAACCAGATATTTTTAACTCAGGAAAAAAAAATTGCGCTTTGGTAGATTTTATACCTAAGTATAAAAAGTATTTTGTCCAACAGCCATATTTTTTTTTTTTTATAACAGATAACTGACTTTTGGATCAGGTTTTAACATAATTATAAAATATAAGTGATAAGAATTTTCTCTGGGGCCAGGGTTATCCGAAAGGAAACTCGAGCCCCGGTATGAAGGCTAGAAGGAACGGGGTGGGTTTTTAGTCAGTAAGAGTCTGACACTATCTCCCGCTCCACCCAAGAGCAAGTTTTGTCATTGGATGATTTTTACTACCGAAAAAAAATAAAAATTACCCAAGTTATTAAAATTATATTTTTCTTCATATCATGGAAAAGTCGCTAACTTGAGTGTTATATTTTCGTTGAGAAATAATCATTAGGGTTCGACAGTTTATTCATAGAACATAATTATTTCAAACTGTTCTTTAAAAAAAAAACTGATGATAAAAATTCAGCCTGAGTATTTTAATTTTAAATTATTTCATGCTCAAAAAACCAACCAGTACTTTGCAAGACTGAACCGAACAGGCACTAAAACTAACATAACACAAAAAAAAAACAAACGAATGCAATTTAAAAAAGGAACATTTAAGTAAAATACGTCCCCAACATTCTATAGAACATCTATATTAGCTCTCTACACATAAAAACACAACTCGGCAAGCTAATAAAATGCTCAGTACAACATATCGCAAGAATCTTCACATCTCAAAGAAAGAATTTGCAATAAAGTCCGGGTAGCCCCGCCTTCCCCCACACACGTAGTCACTATTGGCGAATACAGTTATCGGAAAAATGGGGAAAATGGGGTAAAATAGACCGATGCGCGAAAGAGTTGGGAGGAGCGTGTGTGTGGATGTGGAGCTACTTTGTGAATTATGTTGTACTTTTGTAGAAGACTTATTTTTATTAGATGTTTTCTTGGTACATGTGTTATTTTATTTATATTAAACTGAGCATTGATTTCTTTAAGTACTGAAGAAAAATTGTATTCTTCGGGAAAATGTTTCGTATAAAATTCTAAGTTTATCATCACAACTTCAATAGGAGCTTTTTTAATGATATAAACCATTGCTTGACTGCGATCTAACCTGATGCAATCGTTGATGGTGAATCGCAGTAGTTTGTTAAGAGCCTATTCACTCTAGGCTTTAAGAAGTTAGTGTCTTCCCGTAAGACAAAAAGAGTTCGGGTAAGTACGGGAAAACCGTAGTAGGCAAAGCAAATTGAAGCTTATTAATAAATAATAATAAAAAATATTTTTTAAAGAATTTTTATTTTTACCAGTTCATGCTGAAACATACATAGCATAATCAGCCTTGTGCTGAGCGTTCGGCCGTTTTGCTCGGAAGTGGCGTATGCTTTACATTGAATGCAATTATAAATTTGTAAATACTTCTTGACCATTCCGGCAAATAAAATGTTTCTCTTTCTTCTTTCTTTCTTTCCTTTTCTTTCTCTATAATATTCCTACTGCTTGGACTCAGGCCTCGTCTCCAGAAGACATAATGGACCATAATCCATAAAGCGGGTCAGGTGCGAGTTGTAAGATGTCACATGTCTTCGAATTTTTGATTCTAGGACTGGTTTAAAAAGTGATATAAAAAGTGCAGAACATACATGAGATTGACTTCTGTATCTATCTATTTTGTGCTACTGAGTTGCCACTGCTCTCTATATGCAACGATAAACAGTAGTTTAAATCCCAATAATTAGTTCTCTAACTTTCCTATTAAACTCACTAAAGCGTGTCGGTAAGTATACAGTCATAATGTTACACACCACACCCCTACGCGAACCATTTTACACCTAAGCAGTAAAATAAATCCTAGTCTTAATTGCACCCTCCTTGGTTGCTACAAAAAACTGGTCAAGTGCGAGTCGGATTCGCGTACGGAGGATTCCGTACCATCCACAGCAAAAAACCTTTATATAACAAAAAAAATACCGACTTGACAAAAAAATTGAATTGAATTTGAGTAGTTCCCTCGATTTCGTCAAGATTCCATCATCAGATCCCAACTTGGTGACTATGGGACCATTTGGGAAGTATCCCTTTTCCAACAAAAAAAGATTTTTTAAATCGTTTGGGAAGCGACAAAGTTATGCGAGAACAAACATAAAAAAAAATACAAACATTTGAATTAAGAACTTCCTCCTTTTTACGAGTCGGTTAAAAAACAGCAAAAAAGGTCACGTTTGTTGCATGAAAGCCCTACTTAAATATTTATTTGGTTCTGTTTTTATTATTTGTTCTAATAGTGGCAATAGAAATATATCATCTGTGAAAATTTCAGCTGTCTAGCTAGCAGTGTATATGAGATACAGCCTGGTAACAGATGGACAGATAGACAGACGAACAGCAAAGTCTTAGTAACAGGGTCCCGTTTTACCCTTTCGGTACGTAACCCCAAAAACGGCAGTACGAAACACAGCGCACCAACAAAGTTTTTTTAATTTCTTCCGAACGATAAAACTCCAAGAATTAAATACCCACTTCCGAATTCAAAGTGCACTGTTTAAAAAGCGAAATACATGCAAAACACGAATTCAAAAACTACAAAAAAAAGTAAAAAAAAAAATTAAGAAGTTCCGTGACTTGGTATGAATGAAGGTTCCGTCGGAGTCGTCGGACTATCGCAATATTGCTAAAGTTTTGCTTGGCGGAAGTTTTTATAAATGGCCGCCAAGTCAGCTTTGTTCTATACCACTCCTTTTAACTCTCCGTGCACGAGAGTTGTAAATTTTACACTTTATAGAACCGTTCTCCACACAAAATACTACCGGTATTACTTTGCTGTTTCATAAAAGGAATTTACTATTAAATGTTTTTTTGTACTTTCGATAGTACATTCGTTATATTTGTATAATTAACTGAATGTTTGGTTTGCACGAAATGTCTACCTACCGCGTAGTCATTAACAAAAGAAAGTTCAATTACTGGTATTTTTCTATAATGTAATGGACGTATTAGGTGGTCCTTATATGGATTTAGTAAGTACTAGCTTCTGCCAGCGACTTCGTACGCGGATCCTGTTGCTTATGCCAGCGACAACGGGGTCGTCAAAATCAAAGACCTGAAACGTCTGATGTAGAATTCTAAGAGCCCGGGGACTGGAAAACAACGTGATGCGCGAGACAATTCGAGACGTTCCAGATCTCTCCCTTCCACTTACTTTTTTTAATTAGGGATGAGTGAGAGTGTTATAAACGTAAGAGTAGACAAAAATAAACAGAAAGCTCCGAACTGCTAAGCTCTCGGGAGTTCACGTGTTATTGTGAGTTAACCAAAAAAGATAGACATATGATGTCGTGGGATATTTTTATATAATTTTAAGGAGGACATTTTCGTCATACATGATTTCTGTGTAGCTTTAACCATTAACGCTGCAAACGCGACGGAAGCTTAAAAAATGGAGTAATTTCCCCCGTTTCCCCAACATTTCCCTTCACTGCTCTGCTCCTATTGATCGTAGCGTGATGAAAAGTATACTATAACCTGCCCAGGAGTATGAAGAATGATTGTACAAAGTTTCGTTAAAATCCATCGAGTAGTTTTTGTTTCTATAAGGAACATACAGACAGACAGACAGACAGACAGACAGACAGACAGACAGACAGACAAAAATTTTACTGTTTGCATTTTTGGCATCAGTATCGATCACTAATCACCCCCTGATAGTTATTTTGGAAATATATTTCATGTACAGAATTGACCTCTCTACAGATTTATTATAAGTATAGATTATTACTCTGTCTCGGTAATAGTACTTACTAATTCCATGTCCTCTTTTTTTGGGTTCCGTACCTCAAAAGGAAAATACTGAACTTTTATAGGATCACTTTCGTCTGTCTGTCTGTCAAGACCCTTTATCTCGAGAACGCGTAGAAGTATCGAGTTAAAATTAAAACCATAAATAAATTTTTATTCATATAAATTTCTATTCATGTAGATGAATATACATTTATTTAAAATGCATTAAAATCCGTTATGTGGTCTAGGAGTTAGAATTCCAGAATCACATAATGGATTTTAATGCAGTTTTCAGTAAAGTAGAACAATGAACGAGGAAGATTTATATAAGTATACAGGGTGTCTTTGACATCGACGCACAAACGAATACCATGGATCCATCCAGTACATGATTTTTTCGTCGGTTTTATTATTACTATTTTTTTTTTTAATATTTAATAAATCAATGAATTACTTTCAAAATTACAAATGTCATCGAAGTTGATTAGAATAACGATGTTATCGACCGGGATGACAGTGAATTAATTAATTTTTATTTTATTTTAGTTTTTTTAACTTAAAATATCAGCGGGGTTGGTTAGAATAACCATTTTACAAAGTTTAAACTTTAAAAAAAAGTAAAGATTCGGTTTTCAATTGAGAAAAATTCCACCACTAGGTTCAGAATCGTATTGGATCAGTGGTATTCATTTGTGTGTCGATGTCAATGAGACCGTGTATAATTTGCATTCGTGCAAAGCCAGGTTGGGTCACTAGTTTCAAGCCAAAAGCCTTATACCTTGTAATGATTTCTGAATAACACAAGGCAAAATTCAAAGCCAGTTTGCAGGGGCGTACCATAACGTCTATTCAGGGGGAGCTTTTCATAGAATTGGGTCGGTTGCTTTCAGCTTTGAGCATAGTCTATGTTACTGTAATAACTCAAGCCTTGAGCTCACAATCTACTATGCAGTTTGGTTTGTCAATGGCCCCCACCTGGAATCCCCCCATCCCCCCTATTTGGAAACTAGAATAATAAACTGTGTTCTACCTATCACATAAATATGTTGAGTCACAATTCAGATTATTAAAAACAAAAGTAAATACTAATCCCACTGTTATCTTCTTCTTCTATATATATAAAAATGACCCCCGTTTTCCGTTGTCACGACTTGGCATGAAAACGGCTTGACCGATTTGGCTGATTTTTTTTTGTTGTGATTGTTATTGCGAGGAGAAGGTTCTTATGGAAAAAAAAAATTAGGGTAGTGTAGGGTAGAGTAGGGTAGTGTAGGGTAGAGTAGGGTAGAGTAGAGTAGAATAGGGTAGAGTAGGGTAGGATAGGGTAGAGTAGGGTAGAGTAGGGTAGAGTAGGGTAGAGTAGGGTAGAGTAGGGTAGAGTAGGGTAGAGTAGGGTAGAGTAGGGTAGAGTAGGGTAGAGTAGGGTAGAGTAGGGTGGAGTAGGGAAGAGCGGGAGCAAAGCCACGCGGGCAAAGCTAGTTTTATAATACAAATTATGTACTTTCTCTCTATGTCATTTATGAATAGGTTTATCTATATATATATAAAAATGAGCCCCGTTTTCCGTTGTCACGACTTGGCATGAAAACGGCTTGACCGATTTGGCTGTTTTTTTTTTTTGTTGTGATTGTTATTGTGAGGAGAAGGTTCTTATGGAAAAAAAAATAGGGTAGTGTAGGGTGGAGTAGGGTAGAGTAGGGTAGAGTAGTAGGGTAGAGTAGGGTAGAGTAGGGTAGAGTAGGGTAGAGTAGGGTAGAGTAGGGTAGAGTAGGGTAGAGTAGGGTAGAGTAGGGTAGAGTAGGGTAGAGTAGGGTAGAGTAGGGTAGAGTAGGGTAGAGTAGGGTAGAGTAGGGTAGAGTAGGGTAGAGTAGGGTAGAGTAGGGTAGAGTAGGGTAGAGTAGGGTAGAGTAGGGTAGAGTAGGGTAGAGTAGGGTAGAGTAGGGTAGAGTAGGGTAGAGTAGGGTAGAGTAGGGTAGAGTAGGGTAGAGTAGGGTAGAGTAGGGTAGAGTAGGGTAGAGTAGGGTAGAGTAGGGTAGAGTAGGGTAGAGTAGGGTAGAGTAGGGTAGAGTAGGGTAGAGTAGGGTAGAGTAGGGTAGAGTAGGGTAGAGTAGGGTAGAGTAGGGTAGAGTAGGGTAGAGTAGGGTAGAGTAGGGTAGAGTAGGGTAGAGTAGGGTAGAGTTGGGTATAGTAGGGTGGAGTAGGGAAGAGCGGGAGCGAAGCCGCGCGGGCAAAGCTAGTTTTTATATATTTTATCTACACTAATATAATAAGGGAGTTAATGATAGCGTGACGAGTGACAGGACAGAATGGAAGAAAAAAACATGTTGCGCCGACCCCAAATAAAATAGGATAAGGGCAGGAAGATGATGATCTACACTAATATAATAAAGAGGTAAATTTCGTTTTTTTGTTTGTAGAAGTTAATCTCTGGAAGTACTAGTCCGATTGCTAAAATGTTTTCACTAGCTGAAAGCTGCCTTATTGTGGATATATTTTATGTACGCGAGCGAAGCTGGGGGCAAAAGCTAGTTTTTCTCAGACTAAACGAGTCAGATTATGTTTACAAGCTTCTATTTGGTTTCACCCGTCCCGATGTTTGTATGTCTGTAATCAAATCTTGCAAATTAAAGATCCACTTTCCAGTTCCTGCTTGAGCTGAAATTTATCATGCATGTGTAAATCAGAGGACAATGTTAAATTATTATGACATGGAGCTGATCTGATGATGGAACTGGAAGACGGCCGTAGAAACTCAGATAACTCTACCGTGTTTGAGCTTTTTAAAATGGTCTTGACGAGTATTAAATTATACAGGTATATACCGCGCTATAACAGCTTGCTATGAAAAAAATATTTTCATTGAAAACTTGTTAATACTTATGGATTGTTAAAACGATTGTATGAAACGCTACAACCCATAAACTTCTATAAGTGCATTAACTTTTACTTCACGATGACGACTTACTAAAATATTCAGGGAAATACAATCAGATCTAGCAACATGCAACACTTGCCTGCTATCACTATCTTCATCATAAATCTAACTATGAGTATAACATTACCCAGTATTTATCTCCATCCTAGTTTCCTATCTTTTGATAACTGAATTTGAAATGCGACGCAGTATTTTCTAAAGTCTGGAATTTATATCAAGTCTGCATTCTAATTAGTAGATTAAGTTTTAAATTGATATTATAAATTCTTTATCTTCTAACAAAATTAAGTATAGTGACTTACATTAAGTAAATATTCTAAGAAATATTGTGAGAAATAAACCTTTCGAAGAGCAGCGGTAGCCCAATAGTATCGTCCCCAACTTATGAGTTGTTGGTAATGTATTCAAACCCAGGCAGGTGCTTTACTTTGTGCAAGTTATTTCGTCACCACAGTGTTGATGAAAAACAGTGAAGGTAATATCTTGAAAAAACCAGCGTGTTCTAGAACTAAAAATTCGAAGACATAGATATATCTTCAAATTTTTAGTTCTAGGACACGCCCCGGCCGTGTGGTGGATTATGGGCCATTCCTAATTCTCCTAGAGAGGAGGCCTGAGTTTCAGCTCTCAGCTTAAAACGCATAATAGCATAATAAACTCTTGATACGGATTTTTAAAGTACAGAATCATATCTTGCAAAAAACCCCAATAGTTACTCTGTTGCATTTTGACTGTAGACTACAGAAAATTACCGCGTATTTTATAAAAATATTTCTTCTTTATTGGAAAGGAAATGCCGCTTAAGAGGGTCCTTTTCGTAAACATCTGGGTCATTGGGACAAATTATACTTATACTGTAAAATTCATCATCATTCTGCAACCCTTTCGGGTCCTATTATATTATTTTGGGATCATTCGCCGCGACCCTTTGTCCCTTTTTCACAGGCTACAGGTACTTATTTGGTTTGCTTGCTGTGTGCATAAATGTTAAATCCATATTATTAATTTCTCTATTAACAGACATCATCGTCTCTACAATTTTTTTTTGCAAAATCTAACCTTAGAACAAAGACATTTTTTTTTCACTGGTAGACTCGCGTTAGTAGTAAGTGATAGTGTGGTTGACGTTGAAGCACGCTTGCTTAGAAGTAACCTATTCACCCTTGACTTAAATACCCTTAGGTTTTACCTAGAAAACACAGACTCCGGTAGAAAATTCCACTGTATTAGCTTCTTAGCTGTATATTGTGATATCGAAAGGAGATCGCAAAAGTGTTTTTTTTTTATTTATCTAACGTACTGGCTTGTAACATATACTTTTAAGGATTTTGCATTTCTAGAATAAGTTTCAAAATTTGTAGAAAGAAAGAAGGGTGTTGTTTATTTGAGTGTTTTAGTGATTATTGGAATAAAATGTTGTATTGCGAGCAAAGAAAAATATAGAAATGTGCCGTTCCGTGTCTTTTGATTATAGATATATAAAGCCTACCGTAAGCTGAGCTATGCTACAATATCTTCATAAATATAAGACCATTTCCACTTGACTAATAGTCCAAACAAAAAACTCTCTATCCGACCCCACAGCAACTACTTTCAATCCACTTAAACGAATCTAAATAAACATACCAAACCAAATCCGACATTGGCAAAGAAAAAACCATTTGTATTCACTGAAAACCTTGCTATAGTATATCCTCCGTCGCCTCCTACTTTTTCATCTGTCTCTCTCAAATAGATTCGATATTTAGAGCGGATTGCGTTGGGAGGTTTAGATTCCACCCCCTGGCTAAGACAACCCTGTTTTATATGAAAACAATGTCGATTTATATTCTGCTTGTTTCTTTCTTTGTTCACTTAGATTGGCTCTGCTCTAAGATAGTAAATATTTCATAGACTTGAAGTGAAATCTTATTATGCCACTGGAGTGTTCCTAATTCCGTATTAATCGGACAAAGGCAGATTCTCAGATTCATGTTAAGACGCAACTCGGCGAAATTAATTATGGTTTAATTTTAAACATAATTATGTTGGTACACGTCAAAGAAACAAAGATATACAACGAGATATTGAAAATCGTGAACTGAAAATCATAAATTGCATATCCTGGAAACATTTCTAGCAATAATGTTTTTCTCTAGTGCATAAAATAGACACAATAAATGCTTTGTATAATAAAAACTGTATATAAAATTCTCAATTTATAGCATTATGTAGCCTTTGTTTCAGTCGCACCATAGTCACAAGCTTAAGTCTTGTTATTTGAAGTCCGTACCCATTCATTATCTACTTGTATTCAATACTCGATCTATGTAACTCCACGCTTATGTACTTGCATTTCATTTACTCGACATCTTCCTTCTCTATCTGGCTCATCTTTTTTCTCTTTTCCCAGGATTTCCAAGCGCCAAATCCTACTTATAGCGTCTCTTGGTTGAGCTGAAATGGATTTTTTCTGATGTGTGTCACTTAAAATGTTTTGATACTTTATCTATTTTTATAGACAGAAATATTTTTATATGGGAATATAAATTGACTATATTTGATTTCCATTCTAACCTAGTGCACAGACTTGGTTTTTGACTAACATACAAAAGTCGAAACTAAAGGTTTGCCAGCGTGCAATGGAGTACAGCATACTATGTGTGCCCGGAAATGGCGACGTGGGGCTGCAACAGATCACAAAGGAGATGGCGGAATGACCTGGATGGCATAAGATTTGAAATGAGAAAGCGAGAAACCGTGATCGTTGGAAAGAATTAAGGGAGGGCTTTGCCTAGCAAAAGAGACAATATGGGCTAGCTATAATAATCACAATAATAAATATTTGATTTCAAACAACACCACAGCCACCAGCATTTATTAAACATCTACCAGCTTCTATTAAATTGAGACCGATCGATATGCTGTTTTAAAAAACGACAGTTAGATCATTTTAAAATACGCTATGCGGATAAAATCCATCAATTAACGAATTCCCAAACATTTCAAAGCTTACTATAATAAATATTTGATTTCAAACATATACATCTGAATCCACTACCACTAGCTTCTGTTAAATTGAGATTGATATACTGTTTCAAAAACATCAGTCTGATCATTTAAAAATACAATACTGAAAGCAGTGAACGATATCCGAGCTATACGGATAAAATCCATCAATTAACGAATTCCCAAACATTTCAAAGCTTACCAATCAATGCACACGAGTTGCAACAAAAGTCAAAACTCCGTATTTTCATTTCAAATAAAACAATGGTCGGTGTTCCTAGTAAACTGAAAACGAATAGTGTTTTGTAATGCGAACCCAAAAACTTGTGCAGGCAAAACACGTGTAGGCGCGATGCCAAAATGGTGTTTATCCACAACAGAATCATGCCATTAGGAGTAGTTACTGGCGAAACGACCGCGGTTTTTGTTTACAAGTTACTTCGGGAATGTATTGGCTGTTTACGCTATTCCAATACGCCAGTTGTAAACTCGTGTAATTTCTTTATTATTAAACAGTACAGGAACAAGTGTGTCAGTTACAATAATTGGCTTTCTGTTTGTTCTATGTCTTAGTACGCAGTGGAAATGAATTTGTTTAATTAGTTTGTACGGATGTTTTACTATTGCAAATTGAAGTTAAGTTTTTATGGCATTATTATAATACCTATATACTGAAGTGTTTATGCTATGCTATTATCTTTTCATTATAATCATCATTTCAGCTTAAAGCCTACTCGACAATGAATGGTCCTGTTTGTCTCGTATCACGCGACCTTCCAACGCTGCATCTTCCAATACGTGATCGCCGCTCCAGAACCTTTCAACCCCGACGGCAGTATGTTCTGCGAACAATGTGCTGTGTGTGTGCCCACTAACACTTAAGCTTGGCTATTCTTCGGACTAAATCGGTAACCCAACCAGAGTTACCGATTTAGTCGCCGATTCTCTTGCGGATATAATATATCTTCATTCTTGATGAGATCACGTAAGAAAACTCAGTGCAGAGCCTGATTCTTTTGACTAACTTTTATTAGTTAATAATGTCTACTAAAATCACTGCTTCAACCCGCACTAGGCCCACATGGTATATTACACCTTATTCTCTCTTCTTTAGGCTTTATAATGGCTGATTGTTATAGAACAATTTCAAATTACAGATTATTCACTTACAATAGAAAAACGAAGCCTAAATCCCTCACCCTTTTTTCTCCAAGTATCAAACCATCTCAATCCTTGTATTAAAAGGAGCGACGCGCAACGCACTCCGAGTGATATTTCTTTATAGCCCACGACACAGCCACTCCTGGGAAATATACGACGGTCTTATAATGTGAAGCGCAGATGAATTTTGTATACGTTTTACGGTTAAATAAACCTAGAAGCATTTAGGTGGGTTCACGCACTTTCTTGGTAAAAGAAAAATTCAATTTTGAGAAATCTACTTTTCGTACTTTCAAGAAATCTTTTTGTAGAGGTGGTGGAAGTAGGGCGTTCTAATTTTCTATCGACAATCGATAGAAAAGATGATCGATGGGACCGAAGGGTTCTGGAGTGGCGACCACGTACCAAAAGACGCAGCTTTGGAAGATCGGAGACCGACAAACTGTGAAGGTCGTCTATCTAATATCTAATGATTTCCAGCGAGGAATGTGAGACACACATCATCATGACACAGTTATGGTGGTGACGCTTGGGGGGAGGCCTATGTCTTCTGTTGAAATCATGATGAATCAGTCAAAAAAAAAAAATGATGTACGCGTATTTCGTCCACAATTAAATAAATTTAAAATGTTAGTTCATATTATCCCTAGGTCAAATTGCACGTCATTCTATTTTAATGTTATTCAATAAAAAATACTACTACACTATAAGTGTCGTGAAAATGTCTTGCTTCTAGCAAAAATTACGTATTCCAATACTTTAACAGTAGCCCATTTGATCGTCTCCCACATTAGGTACCCACGTACCATACTTAACCCTTCACTAACCAGTTTAGCATGGCAGTACCATCACCATTTAACATACTCATCAATTAGTTACTATAATTCAGACTATTTTCTAAGTAGCAATGTTTTTTAAAGCTATTCAAATTGAAATCGTGTATCATTTAAGCGTTATTTTTGTCTAGTCTGGTCACAAACTTTCGTGGAACTAGACGCAAAAATTCATGTTGTCGCTTCAGAATTTTAAGTTCGCTTGCAAATTATTTTGGGTTCCTTATTACGCTTAAGGAAAGGCTATTTTTTCTTTTGAGGATGGGAAATCTTTAAAAAAATGATTATAGGTACACTCTGAGTGGAATGAAAGGTTAGTAAAACAGGGTATGGTATGAATAGCATTAAAAAAAGCCAAGACCCTTTTTAATGCCATAGCAGGCCGAAATAGTTTTCATGAAAACCGATGAAATAATGAATTTTAATTATGAATGTTTTATTTTTATTCATAAGCATTTAACGATTTCCATGAAAACTTCAACTGTATCTAATGACCCTGGTTACGCATCTACTTTATTGACCGTGCATAGGCTTATATAAATGGTGAAAGAGCATTATCTAACACTTTAGTTTTTCTTCTCCTTTCAAATTGTAATTATATATTATATTTATTAGTTTATTATTTGGTTTTTATTTATGTATTATATTATATTCTTACAATGTTCTGTTTGTTGTTACACTGTCAACCCGAAATCTTTTTCCTTTCGTTTCAGTCCATCCAAAGGTTGTCTGGTAGAAATTGCCCTGTGCAATAAGACCGCCTATTGTAGGTACACTTATTTTTGTAAATCTTTGTCCTCTACTAAGTTAAGGTGTGCAATAAAGTTGTATGATAATAATAATAATAACATATAAAGGGAAAACTGACTGACGACATAATATATAAACGCACAGCCAAAACTACTACTTAGGACAAGTTCTTTTTTAATTCATTAAACCCCAAGCGAACGCCGGTTCTTGCACCCATTGTCTTTCTATTGTGTCTCTATTTATCACGATTGAAGAGTTAAGACGTAATAAGGTAGTTTCCAAGGTCAAAATAACTACATTTTATTTAGGCCGTATTTTAGATTATAAAAAAATATTGGACACGTATTGTTTCTTTTTTCGATTAAACAAAGAATAACAAAGATATAGCGCATTAAAGTTACGTGTGACGTCATCCTGTGCGAAAAAAAAATTCAACACAGCGTGACGTTACACGTTACTTATCTTTGTCATTTTTGGTTTAATTTACAAAAAAAAAAAAAATACGGGTCTCTTATTTTTGAATAATCTAAAAGACGGACTAATTACACTTTTACGGTTTGGAGGTAGGTGGAACAGAGAGTAAAGTCCCGCAAACCTCCATTGAAAAGGGAGGATCCTCCGACCAGACAGGTGTTAGTCTGGTGGGCGACTGCCCGATAGTTGATGTCGGGCTGTCGTATATGTTCAAATCGCGCGGAGAACTTTGATTGCGCGATGCAGGATTTCGTACTTTCTTCGTAGTTCTTATGTGGCGTCATAGATGTCGCTACAACGGCAACTAGCCTATTGAGCACTAAGAGAGCAGATTTCCAAAATGGGGTGAATTTCGGGAAGGGGATGAAATGGGGGTTCAACGTTTGCACGGAGAAATCTACTTTCACGCAAGCAAACCCACTGGCAAGAGCTAACTTTATATAAATAAATAGTTTTACGAGTTACACGCAATATGCATTTACTTGAAAACAGTTATTCATATACTCAGAATCTCATTTACATTTTATTGGGTACCTAACGATAGTTCAACTAGGTGGGATCTGAACCCGCGACCTCTCGATTGCCAGTCGATTCTATAGGCTAGTGGCCATTAGAACGTCTATTAGGGTTAGTTGGTATATTTGTCAATGTTTCACGTTTATTTTCTTGTAATTGCGTAACCTCTTAGGTGTTTGTGATTTATTGTGGAGAGATAAACTCGTTGATAGTTTAGTTATGGATACTTCTCTGTGAGTCGTTATCTCAGTGGTTTTGTAAATGTCTCTATAAGGTTTAATGTATATTGAATCTACAACATTATTTTTAGTACCTATATGTAAAACCTGAATATAAATTGTTCAGAATCACTAACTGTCCCCACACACGGGCTTCATAAAAACGCCGCATCAAGCTTCTTTTTGAGGCGGCGTTTTTTTTGTGGCTCGTGTGCGGCGGTACCGCTTGAAGCCGCCTCAAGCTTCTTCGGCCACAAGCTGTCGCGCGCTTCAGCTGTTTTTTGCTGCGGATTCTAGCTTTTTTTTGTGGCCCCTTGTAGCGTTTTTTTGTGGCGGCGTTTTTTTTGAAGCCCTTGGCGTTTTTTTTGTATGCGGGAACAGTTACTGAATTGTACCAAATAATTTTTACAATACGTTACATTTTTCTCCAAAAATATTTAAAAAAGGTCACAAGTTAGATACTACCGACACTAAGTACAACACAGGTTAGTTAGAACATAGCGGGCATTAGGAGTCAGCGCACAGCTGTGTGTTTGAGCAAAACAATCCCTCAACCAAACGAATAGCCCGGTGACCATGTATTTGTGCGAATAACCAGATAAGATAATAATATAGCAAACATTGCATAGGATTGCGTTGAATAAACCATGCTCATCTTGACAATAGAAAGGTCGGAAAAGGAGCCTAAGATTTTCTAAAAACTTTTTTTAAATGCGACCAATAGGACCTACCTTATATTACCTACTTGCACCCAGATGAAAAATACCTACGGAACCACTACCTCAAATCGCCATGCATATTAACCGACACCACTCATTCAATCATTCATCATTCGTTTTACCGATTACCATACACTAAACGAGACAAATTTTAATCGATCTATGTTTAAATACACCATTTTATCACGACCCACGACTAAAAATTACACTACAACAAAGTGTACTGAGTTTGACGTATGATTGACATTTGTCTAAGCAAGCAGCGCCATCCCGAAGAGTCAAGGTCTACTGGTCATGTGGAAGTATGCAGTTTCTATTGCGTTTTATATGCTCCATTGTGTGGTAATATTATTAAGTTAATTCCTTTAAAGAAAATAATAATTCGTATTTTTATTTTGGAGTCGTTTGCGCTAAAGTTATAGGTATAGCGTTTTAATGGCAGCTTCTGGTCATTTTTAGTACCTGCTAATGGAAAATAGTGGCCATTTTTTATTCTTAGTTATGTTTTACTAAAGGGTCATAATATTGTGTCTTGACATCAAAGATAACATCTGGACTGGTAAATTATTTGTTGGAAAAAAATATAAACTTGAATATACTAGGTAAACTAAATGATGAATTTAAAGCGAGCTTTATAAGCTTGGAGTTGAGCGTGTTTCCATTATTTAGGTATAAATAAAACCTACGGAATGAAACTTTATGCTAATTGCAATCTAAGGTCAAACTCACACAGAATTGTCTGTGGCCACGGATCAGGTTCAGTAAAAGTGAGTTTTTGGCGGGATTTCTTCGAGTGAAGTTTAGTTGCTGTTTTAATTATTCGCAAATTAATTGCTAGTGGATACCTATTGTGATGTAAAAATTAGTGTAGTTTTGTATCTCAAAAGTCTATGCGACCGGACAAATATGTGGAATTATTGAAACAGGCGCGGTAAAATGGAGCTGAGTGTTTTATTGTAGTGTTAACTACCTCAGCAAAATTTGCCGAGAAGGTTGACTTGATACATTTGTCGCCAAATACTGCAATAAACATTAAAATGTGTACTACTGTGTACATTCATATTTTAAAGGTTAACAATAAACTATTACTACAAAGACATAGCTTAAAAGACTTAGTGTCCAAGCCAAAAACATTAACAAAAAAAATGAAAACGTCAGTTTTGGCGGGATTTCTTCAAGAGAAGTTCAGTTGTTGTTTTAATTACCCACAAATTGATTCCTAGTGGATATTGTGATTTACGTAAAATTGATTCGTGAATAAAGTCAAAAGGTAAAGACAAAACTTTTCAGTACTTCGTAAACATGACATAAAACAATTGAACCGAACTGTCTCGAACTCAACATCAAAGACTAAATTGTTCAAGTAATTCCAACATTTCCAACCAACTTCTACAAGCAAAAAAAGCCACGGGCGAACTCCACCGTACGCCACAATATTAAACCAAGTTTAAAGACTAAACGTTTTAATTTTTATTGTGTTCGTGATAAAAGTTGTAACTTTGAACAGAGGTTGCGCTGAACTTTGTTTTATCGGCCCGTGTGTGGTTCTTGTAGTTCGGTAAATAATCTTTTTGTTTAAGTAGGGAGTTATCTTTGTTTGTTGGGTGAGAGTTAAGGGATTATGTAAGGTAGATGAAAGGAAGCTTTTCTCAACCTATGGGCACAAAATAGAGAGGTACAGAACACAATCTCTTGTATGTACTTCACTTTTTATATCTGCGTTCAGTGAACGCACCCTAATGAGCGTTTGAACCGGAACTGTTTGACGAGCAGGCCGAGTTGCTCCGAGACATCGTGTCCGTGAGCGGTGTCTATGTGTGCGTTGCTCGAGCGCTCTTTGTATGTAGATTGAGTTCTATATTTTGTGCTATGTTGCTATTATGCACGCGTGAGGGAACGGACGTCCTCACGCCCCTACTGCCAAGACTTCGAACCCGATTTTCAGCCACTATAGGCGTGGGTGACGATGAGCAATGTGTACATCACTGTCCGGTCCGTAAGGTTACCGTACGAGCCCCAGTCCAAATCTTCGACGGCAGGTAATGTTCAACGCATGCCGCAAAGAGATGTCAGCAAAACCTTAGTGGCCCAGCAGGGCCGAAGCCTACTGGGGCCATGGGGTTACTTCCGAAAGGAAAACCCGGGATCCTGGAACGCAAGGTACAGAAAGAAAATAAGTGTGGTTTTAGTCAGCAAAAGTCTTAAATGCCCACCCACTCTGCCCTAGAGCGAGCGAAATCATTGGATGATTTCCCACCAAAAAAAAATGAAGTTAATGTATTCATTATACCCCAAGTGAACACCGGCCTTCACTCTCTCACTGTCTGTCTATTGTGTCCCTAATTATGGTATTCGAAAGGCGAAATACTAACAATTCTAAAACGCATAACTTATTCCACAAAGCCCGTTCCATGAATAGACCACAAGACGAACGGAGATTACCTAGACACCGGTATGCACAAGTTGGTCATACAGAAACCATTTTGAGAACACATTCATTGTGCGTACAACTAAGTTGTGAAATTGTCAGCCAAAGAGACTGTATTTCCTGATAGCTACAACCAAAAATCTAAGTCAAGAATGAATAAGATTACTTCAAGGCAAGCAACTTCCATCATCGATGAAATTCTAAAAGGTTCATCATCATGATCATCATCATCATTTCAGCCGATATACGTCTACTGTTGGACATAGACCCCAAGCGTCGCCACAACGAACGATCCTGTGCGTCTCGCATCCATAGGTTTCCCGCAACCTTTACCAGGTTATCATTCTACCCTTTTGGAGGCTTTCCTTCGCTCCGTCTTCTGGTACAAAAGAAAGAAAAGAAGAAAGAAAGAAAGAAAACTATTTATTTGGCATACACACTCGTAGATACACACAATGTAGTAACAACATGTAGACACTAATATTTTATAAAAGAAAGAGACAACTAACAATGTGTGTCTCGCGGTGGCGCCAAATAGGTCCAGTTCAGCAAAAATGCCAGACAACTACTAGTTGCCTGACGCTGGTTTTCAACTGAACCTTAATTCGAGTGTACGGTTGAAAAATTGGTTTATATTTAGGTAATCAGTTATTAGTGTTGGTTGTATGGTAACTAATTCATACAAAAGTTTGGTCCGGTCTAAAAGGTTACTCTAATAAAATTTTAAATATATTTTTTTTAATTTCTAGACTTAAATATAGTGTAGAAAACACAAAATGTCACGTACAAAGTTGGTATCATGGCTTCCAGCATATGTTGACCGATAATTATATATTATAAGTTTAACATTTATACATCTTTGACCTTTCCAATTCAGTGTTATGGCCGTAAGTATATGTTTTATATGGGAAAGTACAAGCAACATTGTCGGTTATTAAAGTTGAACAATTTTAATAACTTTTTATTGTATCTTCTTTTTAGATTTACAAGATATTTGGTTTAAAAATAAAACACTTACATAGCCATCATTATAAATACATATGTAGGTACTCTAAATAAAATAACTATATAGTTGCCTGTAATATTTGAGGAGTTCCCTCAATTTCGCCAAGATTCCATTATTAGATCCCGACTTGGGTTCCATGGGACCATTTGGGTAGATACCCTTTCCAACAAAAAACCTTTTTTTAAATCGGGTGACAAACAACGAAGTTATGTGCGAACAAACATAAAAAAAATACAAACATCGGAATGAGAGCT
This sequence comes from Mythimna lalbum, assembly GCA_949319445.1. NCBI lineage: Eukaryota > Metazoa > Arthropoda > Insecta > Lepidoptera > Noctuidae > Mythimna > Mythimna lalbum. Next base: position 17,342,908 of record OX439361.1, on the reverse strand, counting down.
TCCTTTTTTAAAAGTCGGTTAAAAAAGTCCCTGAGAAATAACTAAAAGTAATCTACAGTATGACGTCAATAAACTCCTCCGCATCGCTGTCCCAAAAGGCTGGCAGCATTGCCACGCTGAATGGCAATTCTTATCCTTAGCCAAGGTTTACCCAGCCCTTATTTAATTTATTTTATTTTACTTTATTGGGACATAAAACAGACATTTATTATATTATATGTCTATTGCCCAATATTTATTGTATCTTTAAAATTAATTTTGTTAAAAACTTTTAGATTTTCTATCTTTATTAAGTTATCTAAGTACGAGTATTAAATAGTTCGATTCCCGCATCGAATCTTGAAGACATTCCAAAACGAAAACATTTTTTGTGACATGACTAGAAATTCACAATTTTTCAGACGTCTTCCTTTACTTGTGCCATGAGACCTAGCTTCTTGCCAAATTTCAGGATTCTAAGTCAACGGGACCCGAAATATGTTTTGATTGCAAACTTCAAAATATGCGTCATAAAAAAACATAATAGAACTTATATATTTTGGTTGCTCTAAAGGGTAGCGGATCTGAGCAAACGCTCAGATCCGCGCGACGTTTGATACTAATTTCAACTTCCTAACAACTAAGTTCCTATAGCCTTCCAGTTCCAACATCAGATCAGCTCCTTGTTGTAATAATTTTGCACTGTCATCTGATTTACACAAGCATGCAAAACAGCTCAATCGGTAACCGGGAAGTGGATCAAATTTAATTTACAAGATTTGAATACAGACAAACATCGGGACAGGTGAAACTCAATAAAAGCTTGTAAAAGAGTCTTGACAGATGGACAAAGTGACCTTATAAAGGGTTTCGTTGTTACGGACTGAGGCATAAACCCTAAAAAAATAAACTTCTCAACACTAAAAACCAGAAAGTGATCACCATTTAACAAATATATAACCAACAAGTTTCCCTAGAGCAAATTAGTAAGAAGTCATCGATATATATTAAGGTGAAACTGACTGAATGACATATCCACGCATAGCCGAAGCTACTGATACTAGGAACGTGAAATTAGGCACAAAGCTTCCTTTTAAGACAAGGAAGGTCACTAAGAGACGATTTTTCAAAATTCATCCTCTAAAGGCATCGTTTATAAATCAACGGGGGTTTAAAATTTGTATGGAGAAACTTACATTCATGCGAGAGAAACCGCAGGCTGAAACTAGACAAACAGATATTTGAGTACGTGTTTTCTAGTTCTTAAGTACCTGTAGATAACATCGACATCAATTACACGCCTCAATCAGCATGAGACAATGTAATACAACACGGTTGCAGTCTCCATGTTAATTAATTAACATAATATGTTTGAGACAAGTTTTTTCTGTCACAATTTACATTTTTATTTAATTTGTTGTTACTTTGTAATGCAAGCACCCAAGATCGGATGGTAATCATATCCTACAATATTATGTGACATGTCAAACGCTTGTTCAATTTGCAATTAAAAGAAATTGTTCATTTTTTCCCTGTTTTTATAAAAATATGGGTACTAAAACTAGGGTTGCCAATCTTACTCTCAAAAAGTACACTATTATAAAATAGTACAATATCTACTCTATTATAGGACTATGATAGTGTACTTTATAATTTGTGGGCGTAATAAAGTGCTCTAAAATACTATACTTAATTTGACTCTGATTTTCAATTGAACTGTATAAAATCTTACAATTTTAGTATTTAACTGAAGAGTTGTCTTCTCGGTCATAAATTGCAAAGTGGCAGTAAAAGAAATCATAGCTCCAATAAAACTGTTTATTAATAACTGTTAATCACACATTTATTTTAAAACAACAAAATGTTAGCTTCAGAACAAGTAAAACAATTAGAGGTATTTTTGTCTTAATATATTTACTAAATAATTTTCATTTCCCTTTCCTAAGATCAGAAATATTCATATACTCTATTTTTTTTTTTCTAATAAAAAATAACAACCCTAACTACTACCTACTTTATTTGTAAGTGACCAGAAAGACCTTCCTGATGATGGCAAATCATGAATAGCTACACCGACCTAAATAAATTAGGATATCTACCTTAGGGCAGGCGTTATTGGCCAGCAACTGGGTTGTGTAGAAACACACATCCAGGTATGCTGGATCGACCATAAGCTAATTCGGAAGACTGCCGAAAGGAAAACCCGTGGTTTTGCTGGAACTCAAAGGGCAACTGCCGTGGTCCTAACGAGAACTAAAGGAACAATCTATTTAACAAAGATAGTTCTCGAGGTTTTCAAGGTACATATGTCTGAATAAGATCCCTTCATGAATTTCCGAATTGGAGTTAAGCTTGCCATAAAATAAATCGGTGACTTTTAGGTAAGTATCTGTGGTGTGTGCAATTATTCAGTTACTCTACAACAGCTATTGCATGGTGCAGGTAACAGCTGTCGGATTTATACATTGTAGCAACCTATCCTTTTCTCTCATCTTAAGGATACATATTTTAGTTCTACCCATGCTATGTGAAAAAGAGTTTACAAGTTTCACGTTTAAAACAGACATGCCAAAGACTCCAAGAACACCTCTCCAAGTTACCGTAGTTTATTACAGACTAGCCTCAAACAAACCTTCACAATTGCACTTCAAAAAGGTACACACGAATAAACACAGCAACCAGTCACGCCGTCAATAATTTATTTTATTAGCAGCCATATTGGATTTAAAGTCAATACTCCGACATGGCCGAGGTACAGTCGGGCTCAAGTAATTTTATAAAAAGTCAACTAGTCGCCGCAATTTGTGCGCGCTACTGTACACAGCTTCGCCTTTCCGAGCTTTTTCTGTCTCGTTCCATTTAAATTTCATTTTAAGCAGGACTGGATCTACTCTGCCGGCATTTCCAGGCATATTGGAACTGCTGTGCAATGATTATTGCGGACTTGTAGATTTGTTTTTGAATTTGTAGCTGCTAGACTTGTTTCATTTGTTAAACATAGAATTATAGTACCTTTTTAGCGTTCTGTGAACAAAGGGGAAAACCCTTCGCGAGTCCGACTCGTACTTGTTTTTATGGGTTACCGTCAGTATCATTGGTCATCGGAGCACTGCAGTGTCCTCGTAGAGGCGATTGGTAGCGACGACCTCTTGCGCATATGTCCATTTATTAAACAATTTAAACGGATTTGGTACAAGCTCAGTACTTTTTGGGCAGTACGAGAGGCTACATGCAAAATGAGCAGAACGTTCATAGAGTAGCGTCTTTATGTTTTCGATCAGCACACTATCCCACCGAACAACTTGATCACTTGAAAAAAATAAATTCCCTAAATTTTGACGCGCGTGAACTTATTCATGATGTCCAGCGTTGGTGGAATGTGTCAAGACTAAGACGGTTAGGGAGCTACTGACAAAATTGTGAATGATCAATAAAATCGACCCAGATAATTTTTTTGAAATCCTGGCTGACCATAGAGTAATGCAGCTAAGATTACTTTTGTCATAGCAATGTGTCGGTAGTTCAACCTTCGTAAAAAAAATGACTCAATTGTGCCGATTATAAGTTAAGTCGATGTTGTAAACTTGAGTTAGGTTACGATGAAGTTGACACGCTCTCTATGAAATAAAAAACCTACTGATAATTATTATTGTTGTGAAAGTAGAAAGTTATCTCAAAGGATAAAAAGTATACTTTTATATATTTCAAGTACCTATGGGCTATTCCAGAACATGGTCAATGTGCCAAACTTTAGCAGTTACAGCGTGAAGCAGTAAGAAACAAACACACACATACAAAAAATATTCGTCTTTATATTATGTATCACTGTGTTAGTGTGATTTAAGCATTTTAATAACTGTGCAGTAACTCTCAAAAGAAAAACATATATTATAAGTAATACTGACTTGGCAAATGTAGTTCTACCATATGAATTATCGAATACAAAATTGATGGGTTAAAGGAGTCGGAGGGTAAAAAAAATACCTACGACCTGTTATCAGACCTAGCAAATATACACGAAAAAATTCATAAAAATCGGTCAAGCCTTTTCAGACGAGTTCGATAACTAAGGAAGTTTTTAAGTAGATACCTATTAGAATTTGCTCAGTAATAACGATGAGAAGCAATTTTTAATGCCAAATAAACTCTCCCTCTTTTTTATATATAATTTTAATCAAACTGGTATAGCTATTGGTTGATATAATATATATAAGGAAACATTGATTTTCCTTTCACACGTTAAAAATTGTCCTACAATGCAGACGCTTTTCCCTGGCACAAGCCATACCAAAAATTATCACCCAGACACATTTCTATGAAAAATGATGATGTTAGTGCAAAATGTTCGTCTGGTCGAAAGGTATTGATTTCTGAACGAACTGCTAGCAGAAAAATATGCTTACATCACACAGCCTTTGTCTCCGCCGCTGAGATGTGAAAGCTAAGTTAGTATGGAAAGGACTTTGAAAAATATACAGCGAATAAATTATGACGTGATTACGATGATGTGATGATATTATTACTTATGTGTATTTTTTGAAAGATTTTTAGGAGGCCCAAAACCAACTTGCAGAGGCTTCTTAGACAGTTCTTATAAAACTTGATACCAACCGACGATCCCTGCACGCATTATGAAAGTGCACGAGTGCATCCAAGCACAACCCGGGTTGTTGGAAAACTAATGCAAGATATGGAAAACAAAGGTATATTTTGAGATGTTTATGTAGACTGATTGCTAAGAACTATGTTAAAACTATGACCTCTGTCTGAACAATGTTATTAATATACATCAGTTAAAACGCAGCTTATTATTATAAGTCGAGTCGAGTCGAGTTGTAATCTTCTTTTGTTCATTCCATTCAAAAGTTGCCTGGGAAATTACCCTGTGCGATAAAACCGTCCACCCTTACTAATATTATAAAAGCGAAAGAATAAGAGTTTGTTTGTTTGTTACCTACGTCTTCACGCCTAAATGGCGAAACCGATTTTGATGAATTTTGGTAGAGAGATAGTTGGAACCCTGGAGACGGACATAGGCTTTTTTTTGAGGGTGAGAAAATGAGGAGAAAGTGTAAATTATTATAAATAAACGCGGGTGAAGCCGCGGGTAAAAGCTAATTTTAAATAAATAAATAGTTTTACGAGTTACACGCAATATGCATTTACTTGTAAACAGTTATTCATATACTCAGATTCTCATTTACATTTTATTGGATACCTAAGGCGAGTTCAACTAGGTGGGATCTGAACCCGCGACTTCTCGATTGCTATTTTTTTAAAGTTAGAAAAGGGGGAGAAAGAGTAAAGTATATTAATAAACGCGGGCGAAGCCGCAGGTAAAAGCTAGTTGTATATATATTTTTGTAAAAGTTGATCCTATTCAAATTATGAAGTAAACAATAAAATATATAATAAATATAAAAAGTTTTTTGAAAAACTTATACGATTTATTTGCTTTTTTTGAGTTTTTTTTTACTTTAACTGTTGTCAGAAAAAAAGACATAGCATAGGAATCTAAAAAAGTAAGTTTAAAATCATAAATAATTTCAACTTTCACCAGATAAAACGATACAAATACGCAATCAACTCTTAATTGGCTTCATCAGGCTCAATACAACACACTAATAACAAATACTAATAAATGTTTATTGTGACTGGGCATTAATTAGTCCTTTCCACATAACTTAGGTTTCAGCTGTATTTATTTATGTTAATCAAAACAGTTAACGAAGATGCAATAACAAAATAAATGATGAAGTTATTAAACACGAGAAATATATAGAAACAGGGTTTAATTGAAGTACTTGTCGCTGGTAACGATGATTGTCACTTTGAGTAAATGTCGATAAAATGTAAATTATTTTATACTAAAAGATATATATTAAATATTTGTGTGTCAGTAAAAGTTGGTTTTGTAACTAGTTACAAATCATGTTAAGAGGACGACAAATTCGCGATAAGATTTGTAATGCGGAGTGGATTATGATCCACTGCAGTAAACAGAATAAAAAAAAACAATGTTATTCTTCAGGATAAATGCTAAATAGATAATGTGTTCAAAATATAATAGAACCAATGTATTCTGACAGAAAAAAAAACACGAAAATTGCTATAAGAAATACTTTTATCGATTAAAAACCGAACTAATATATACATGCAATCATTTTCATTGTTTGACAGATTATTCTACAAACAACTTCTTACCGTTATAGTGTTTTAATTTTTAAATGAAATCTACACTAATATAATAAAGAGGTAAAGTTTGTTTTTTTGTTTGTCGGTGGTAATCTCTGAAAGCACAAGTCCGATTAGTAATTTTTTTCACCGGTAGAAAGCTGCCTAATTCCTTAGTGACATACGCTATATTTTATGTACGCGGGTGAAGCCGCGAGCAAAAGCTAGTCTGTAATTGATTTTAAGTAAATCGGTAAAATGATTCATATTTCTAAGGATTGCGTCTTTGTGCATCTTTTTTTTTATATGCAGTCCGAGTGTGACCGCGATTTAGGTCCTATAGTCCTCTTAATAAAATGTAGTAATTAAATGTAGTCCCCTTAAATGGCTGTTACACCGATTGATTGATCTAAAAAGACAGTTCATTGCTTTGACAGTCGTTTTGTAGATCTGTCAGTCTATCTGGTCGATCTATCTTGTCATATTTGATTATATCACATTTGTTAGAAATCTAAGTGTCTGACTAATCTTTGGATTTATGGTACATTCCGTGGTTTATAGATTTCTGCAATCATTTTAAATAATTAAATTGAATTATTTTCTCTCTCATTTTTTTTCTTGGAACCAATCACACGTCAATGCTTAAAAATAAGATTAAAAAAATAACCAGGTCAGGGTGATTGCCAGATAACGTAGGCGCGGACTTATGGACGGCGAGCTATAGCTACGTCACCGTCCAATAAGGACCAGGGTAGAGTCGACGATGCCTTCTGTTCCATGTCAGCATAAGAGACGGGGCCTTCGAGAACCGATATCTGCTAGCGCTGCGGAATGATTCTTAAGAGATAACGCGGGCCTGGAATCCATAAAAAAGAGGTAATTAATTTACCGGTAAAATACCTTTTCCTATAACCTTATCATTAGCCTAGGTATTAATAAGAAAAGCTATTACGTTAAAGTTTCTTGAAAGGCTTTTACTATAAATTTTAATATGAATATTATCATTTTATTCTTGCATACAATATTATTTCGATGCATTTAATTCACATTAGCATGTCTTACACGCATTTGTGAAACTATTACGAAGGTATATAATTATTATTATTATCAGCTAATTACTGCGTGGGTTTTGTAGTTTCTTGCCCAAGGTTTTAATCTTTAATATATTGAATCGTAAAATTTCTTAGCTTCATGCTAATTTGATTACGGGACACTATATTTACATGACATATAAAATAAACTTTAAAGACAACACTGGCCATATTAGGACAGTGTATTTTTTGTGTTATTTGAGTGTATTTTTTTTCTTTTTTTTTTTAAGTTGGATAGTGTTGATCATTTTCGCCATAATTTTCATTACGACGAGCTCAAAAACACAATTTTAACCCTTCAGATACCGTCAATTAGAGACACAATAGTAAGACAATAGATGCGCGGCCACCGGGTGTCGCTTGGGGATTCATGAATTAATGATCATTTGAGTTTTTATATCTGTATTGCAATATTTTAATTAACACAAGCTCCAAAAATAAAGTAATAATCATTTAAGTTTTCTATATCTGTATCGCATGTTGTAATATCTGCAGTAAATACCTAGATAATAAGAACATAAAATATATAAACTGCAATTTATAAGAGGAAATGATGCATTTCCTGAGCTGATACATTAACTACTTAATATTCTATTGAAACAGACAACCATTCACTGTGGTCAATCTTACTCATAATCATATATCTTCAAATCAACATTTTATAGTGAAATATTTACTTATCCACTGTTTTATACTAGATATTTTAATATTATAAGTGAAAAAACAAATAAACCTTTTTTTAATACATTTACTCAAAAACCTTTCTTATGTGCAAGCAAATGACGTTTTTTTTCGCACTAGTGCGGAAAACAGCGCAAGTTTACCTCCACCATAATTTATGGTATCGAGTCGCGCGTAAACCTCAGTTTCGTTCGTTTTATGCACGTAGAAAATTGTCACTGCAACACTCGGCTCCATAACACAGAATTCCGCCTCGGTCGCAATAACTTCTCCACTTGTATCAAAATGTACTATTTTGATTCAATATTACTGTCACTGAATTTTTAACTAAAAAAAAAAAACGCCCTCTCCATACTCGCCCACCCAGACCATTTTCAGGATTTGGAACAAAGGACAAAGCTATACGAGGGAGCGAGAGAGCACACGTAATCCACTTATACGTCACGCGCGGGTTGTTCCCATACATTTTTACTGGAGAAAATTCGGGAATACCCTTGATGCATATTAAGCCGGGATCCAAGTTATTTGCTATGAGGCATCGGAATACCTATTGAAATGAAATTTTCCGCAGTGTGGGTTTTTGGGATAACGAAGGTTCTGCACACTTTTGTAGGTAAGAATGTGACCCTTGCCGAGTTTGACCGGCCGGATTATTGTTTCAAGTACTATATTTGGAATACCGCAAAGCGGGTATAAAAACGGTTGCCTTTTTTTTGTAGAATTATTATAAACGTTTTGCTGAACGATACAACTAAAACTGTGGTTTTGACCACAGCTGTTTTGTTGGTACGAGTATTTTGAGGCCCTTGCTACAATTTAGTGCCATTAAACAGTGACTTTCTGAGACCTATTCCTCGGTAACTACTGGGTTAATCGATTTGAAAAAAAGTACATAATTATTATAGATTCATTATCAATATTATGATTTTTTCGTATGACTAATATTTTTTCCAAAAAAATATTTTAAGAGCATAATATTTTTTCACTTGTTCTTTGGACTACCTTAAAGCTGCTTTGATCTCTAGAAATATGTTCACACCGAAAAAAAATGCTGGTTAAGTGTTCTTAAGAATGTACATAGCATATGTAAATCAATCAATATTTCACAAAGAAGCTTTAAAGGTCTGCGGGGCTCTATGCGGTCGGCAGTACGAGTCTATGTACATTAAATTCCGGCCAGAAGTTCAAGGGATTATAAGCCATTTATAATGAACACGGTAAATACATAACTAGATCGTTGGATAAATATAAAGTACTTCTAACGTTAATTAATTCCTGCTAGGCTCTCGATGTTTTAGCGGCAAGTTGTGTATTTTATAGTGTCATTATAATAAGTGGTAAATGCGGGACGAAAACATCTTAAACGCTTATAAGGAAGTGATAATATCTAATTACTTTGACCACGCATTAACTCGTTCCAGATATAATTTATTCGGAGTAAGCGCAGATATTATAATTTGTAGTAAGTACAGTAATACTTAAAACTTTGATAGAAGATTTCAAAGCCGGTTTAGGTTTATTTAATACGATGCCATCATCATCATTTCAGACGAAACACTTCCACTGCTATATGTCCAGCAAGTGTCGCTACAATTAACAGTCCTGTGCGGGTCGCATTTATCGGATTCCCGCGACCCTTACCTAGTCATAGGTGCACCGTAGGAGGTCTACCAAGACAGCGTTTATCCGGTACACGGTCGCCACTCCCAGGACCTTATAGCCCCATCAACCAATCTGTATTGCAAGCAATGCCTTGCCCACTACAACTTAAGTTTGGCGATTCTTTGTGCTATGTCGGGTAACCAGGTTCTCCTGTAGATATATTTTTTCCTGATGAGTGACGTAACGAAACTCTGAGCATAGCCCTTTCCGTTGCCCTTTGGGTAACTGTAAGCCTTCTGATGAGGCTATGTACTGATATTATGTGCTTAGAAGTATCACTGATATTTTAATTATTACTAACTAAATCAATAGAAATATTTTACATCAAATGTTTACGAAAATGCGTTATAAGTTTGCCATTTCAAGTTTTAGAATTAAAAAATGTGTACGGAACCGAGTTGTATTTTTTACAATTTTATCTTTTTACAAATCCAAAATCCAATATTTCATTATGAATCGACATGTGAATACTTTGATAGACTTTTTGATAAATATCCCGGTATTTTACTCTTTCAAACCGAATTTATACCTCTACCCTTAATTTTTTGGTGGTCTTTCGGTCCTCAATCAACAGCGAAGCCAAAATTTAGTTATTGTGACAGTATTCGATTACAGGTGGATAATAATATATTTATGACTAGCTTTTGCCAGTGGTTTCGCCTGCATGAGAGTAGTTTGGAATAATTAACCCCAAAAGTGCCTAGCTGGGTCGAAGCCTACTGGGGCCAGGGTTATCCGAAAGGAAACTCGAGCCCCGGTATGAAGAGGCTAGAAGGAACAGGGTGGGGTTTTTAGTCAGTAAGAGTCTGACACTATCTCCCGCTCCACCCAAGAGCGGGGGTTGTCATAAGATAATTTTAGCCCATCGTAAAAAAAAATCATCATCTTCCTGTCACTGTTTCATCTTATTTGGGGTCGGCGCAACACATTTTTTTCTTCCATTCTGCCCTGTCACTCGTCATGCTATCACTAACTTCCTTTTCTTTCATATCACTCTCTCACAAAATCCATCAATTTTTTCTTTGGCCTCCCTTTCCCTCTGCACCCATTGACATGTATATTCATAACTCTTTAGTAACATGCATAACGAGCCCTTACCACCGACTTATCGGAAGCGGCATCCTTATAAAAAATGAATTTTAGATCTTATACCGAATGTAGGCTTTTATTTAGTAAATAAGTTTGTCATATCAAAGGATGTCGCTTACGATAAGTCGGTAATGGCTCGATAAATACATTTAAGTCCTCCCCTTTACATGACCATACCAAGACAAACGATTCACCTTTCAACTTTTCAGTCACTGGCGCCACTTTCAAACTTACTCAAATATAATAATTATGTATCTAATAATTTATTATAATGATAATTTCCTACTTTCACACAGGCAAAGCCGATAGCCGAAGCTAGTACTAAAATATTCTTCCGCTAAAATAATCACAGCTATTATTAACCAAGCAAGAAACGTCTTACTAATACTTATTAATCGGTATTACTACAGTAATATTAATTACAGTCTGGTTCTCAGCGATACTTAGGTTAAGACCTCTACTAATCCGTTCAGAAACATAACCATTAACGTTCTCTTTAATGTTTAACATTAGTAATAATATAAACTTATAAATAAGTATAATTTAAGGCGAGGTTGTACTAATTTTGAACTTGTTAGAACCTCTGGAAATCAATAAATATAAAAAGAGAACACCATGAACCAAGATACGACCAAGAGAACACAATGCGGACAGAATAATCATGTTGTTTTTCTTTCTTGAAAAAATATTTTATCAAAATGGACCATATACGTGTATTATGATCAACCACTGGGTAAAAATCAAAACATGGTATAAATTAGTTAGCTCGATAAAAAAAAATCACGAATCTGTCTCTAACTTACGATTTTGAACGAGATTTGGTCACGAGAATATTTGAAAAGTACATAAAATAATAAAAATAATATGTCTTGAACAGTCACTATGTTTTTTTTTTTTTGTTAAAATAAAATCGTTGTTTTGAGGCCGCGAACTCGACATACGCCAGTATAAAATGCTGTGTGACTACAACCGGCTCTTAAGTTAGATATATATTAGTATTAGTTCGTTTTAATCGAAACGACGGCAAACTTCATTAACATTATGCAGAGTTAACTTTCAGTTTATTGGTATTTTAGTATTTTCAATTTGAAATAATGCCGTAAATGGTGAATATTGTAAGTAATATTGTTATACTGTTGAGCTAATTGTCAAGAGTACATTGTCCATTGTCCTCCTTTCGAAATCAGCAATAAAATCTTAGTTACATGAGAAGTAAGTACCTACAGCTTACTGAATAAAATTCACCTGAGCTCCTGCGGTGGGTTCCAGGGTCGTCGTACCTCATCGAAACTGATAGACTTTCACAGCTGGACATAGTTTCCCCTAAGCGTCGCCACAATGACAGGTCTTATGGATCTCTCATTTATTAGATTTTTGCGACTCTTACCAAGTCACCAGGCCATGTATGAAGACTAGAAGGAACGGGGTGGGTTTTTAGTCAGTAAGAGTCTGACACTATCTCCCGCTCCACCCAAGAGCGGGGGTTGTCATAAGATGATTTTCCCCATCGAAAAAAAAAAGGTCACCAGGCCATCGGTTCACTTTGTGGAAGGTCTTTCAAACTTGTGTCTTCCGGAACGCATTCGCAATTCTAAAACCTTACGGCCTCGTGGACCATCTGTCCAGCGATATAGTATACCTACATATAATAAATCTGTAGAAAAATCGAAAGTATTTCCAAAAACAAAAATTGTCAAAAGATAAAACATTTTGACCATATCGAAAAATTAGCTAAGCGAGTAACACTTAGAACTAACAACATATAAATATAAATTTATAAAACAAAGTCGTGTTAGTTACACCATTTATAACTCAAAAACGACTGGATCGATTTTAAATTATACTTCTTATATGACTTCTTGGTAATCGCTATCAGGAAAGATAGATAGTTATGGAAAGATAGACGCGAGTGATTTTTTTTATTAATGTAAAAAGTACAAAATTTTGCAGGAAATTCAAAATTGATACGCGTAACCTCTCCTTTTACTATATCCGTCCCCTTCCCCTAATTCAAAGTTTGATTTGCATAAAAATCTGCATTTTTTACATCATTACAAAAAGTCAAGAAATTTTCCAATTTTTTTTTAACATAAGCTAATTAAAATGCCAAAAAGACATGCTCCCATATGCTGCGATATTAAAGAAGAAAAAAATTCCGCACATGTATTCCAATAAGGCCTGTGAGGCTATGACACTCTTCCATACATAACTACTAACATGAATCTAAACAAAACCTTAGGTAGGTATATACGTTGCTAGCCGGAAACCACTCAAGCTCTCTTGATTGAGTTGAAATAATACATTATCCCATATACAGAGCCGTCAATGGTTATGCAGATAACTGCATCGGCACTGACAGCCGGATAACGTATCGCCAGCTAACGCCTTAACTAGCCGTTTCCTTAGTTAGCTCTGACAAATAACTAGTATATCGGTATTTCGAATAACTAGTATATCGGTATTTCAAATAACTGGTATATCGGTATTTTACTCATTCTTTACCTAAATTAGAGTGTTATTTTTTTGTTTTTGAGTTAGAAATTCATCAAATGACGCGCTCCTCTTACGCACTACAGCGCAGTGAGAGAGCGTTACAGGCGTTTACTGTCAGAAACCCACATATGTTCTTTCATTGTCCTTTTCGATCTAGAGCCACAGAAACTATATCAAACTTTTTTTAAATTGATATAAACTAGTGCTGGACTGCGATTCTACCTGATGGTAAGCAGAGATGCAATTCTGATGGTGAGGCAAACTTAACCAAGATAATTTTTATTACTGTTCTAAGAACCATGTGTTATTCCAAAGAAATCTATGACACCTATCAGTCTTACTTTTTGGACAAGTAGACAAACACAAAATCTCTTATCATAAGGGTCAGTAGCATTTTAATGTTCCCACTGCTGAGATTCAAACCTCCTCTCTATAAGTGAGAACGAGACATAAACTACTACGCGGGCCCAATGCGTGTTGGTAGAGAAAAAAAAATCTGTCACATCAATTTAAAACAACATTCAAATGGCTTTAAAACGATTTGAAATCAGGCAGTGTCTACAGTACATCCAACTTGTACTGGTGAGCTTAATGAGAAAGGTTGCCCTTTTTCTAGAGATGACCTTTTCAAAACCCTTTTCGTCTCTTTATGATATTAGGTCAGTATTTATTTATTTCAGAATCCTGAAGGCGTTTGAGGAGCCCAAGCCAACTCGCAGAGGCCCTTTAGATAATTTTCATGGAATACCAACCGACGATTATCCCTGTACACGCTATGCAGTACCCAAGGACAACCCACAGTTGATAGAAAATTATTCTATTATAAATATGGAAAATAAAGATACACATACTTATGCTATGGTTTTTGGAGGCTTAACTGGACTAGTAGCTAAGATTAGTTAATTAATAAACTAGTGCGCCTCACCATCAACGATTACATCACTGCTTACCATCAAGTAGGATCGCAGTCAAGCACTCGTTTATAGCAGTAAAAAAATGTTTTTTTTTTATTGGAAGCGATACAAGAACTAGTCGCTTTTATCGCTTTTAAAATCTGCAGATACTATCCATTAATTGCTACGAATTGAATTAGACAAAATAATGTTTAGGATAATTACTTTTTTTGGAAAAATACATTCGTTTACAAAAATATCAGTTAGATTTGTTAAATTCTCACCTTTGGTTCTAGTAAACAACTGTGACAGAACTCTTTTCGACGTAAAGACCACATGCATTTGCCAAGATCTGCCAAATTCCTGGCGAAACATTCTGTCTCTTCTAAGATCATCCCATGTCTGTCTTCTTGGGCAGTTTACTTAAGAATTACGTCTTCTTCAACGTTGTGATCCAACGTGACGTTGTAAACATCCCCCAAATCAAAATAAAGCTGACATTTGCTCAGATTCTACCCTTAACACAACACAGTATATAAACACATATACAACAACACCACAAGTTGTTTACCGACAACCAAACCACGACTAACTAACGTCCCCATCAGGACCACTTCACAGAACCACCGAAAATCAATTAAAAACGACATTTAAATGAGTTTAAAATGATTTGGAATCAGGCAGTGTGTTCAGCACGACACCCCGACTTGCACTGGTGAGCTAAATGAGAAAGGTTTCCCTATTTCTTCGCATTCGAGAGAGAATATAAAACTCTTTTTCGCCTTTTTTTTTACTTCCAACTTCGTCTTAATATGCCACCCGCTCGGACCTTCGGCCGAAGACCTAAGAACCTTATAGAAAAGACAGACGCTAAAAAACATTAAATTGGTCCTTTGATCCAAATTTTCAGATCCACTGCCCCTTTCGTTAACAACTATGTCATCAGAACACTAACTAACCCATCAATTTAAATCAAAAATATCTCAAGATTGCTCCTCATACAGGAGCCGTTGTAATTAAAAGGGATTTCGAACTAAAACCGGTCGCATTGGTGTTCTGAACCAATTAATACGCCTATTATCTTTTATGACATTTTTATGATGATTTTATAGCCTCATTGGCCTCGTGATGGTATGCATCGGTTTAGATCGGATTCTCTTCGAAGGCATTTTGTGCATAAGTAAGCTAATTTTATTAGGAAAATTGTCACAGATGTAAACCTTGATAAAATATGTGAAGCATCAGCTAAAGATACGACTATTAAAGCGTAGTTTACTTACTTTTGTATTAAATATATTGGAAATTTTACGCGGAAAGTGAATAGGTTATACTGGAGTTCCGTGCTGGTGTCTTTGTTTCCTGATAACTGTAACCTGGGGGCATTTTAGTCCAGTGGTTAGTCCAAGGCAAGCGAGCTCCATCGTCAACCAAATCGCTTACCATCTGGTAAGATAGTAGTCAAACGCAAACCTATCAATCTTAATAAAAAATACCTATATCATTCTTGTAAAATTTACAGTCCAAAATGAGTTACAGACAAATTACCAAAGAAACACTCATCGTCGCCAATTTTTCTTCTTGAAGAAAAAGGATAAGAAATTTCAAGGTTTTGTCCAGTCTTTTGCAAAAGCTTTCTGAAGATATAATATTATGACTGCCAACTTGCAATGTGGTGGTCTTTGGATGAGAAACTAATTTCTCATCCAAAGACCACCACATTGCAAGTACTTAATCATTATTTTATGTTCTAAAAACAATAGTTTACCATAAACCTTTAATCTCAAAGTGTTAACGTTCCTATATTAGCATTTATTTTGTATCTACACTCCATCTGCATATCGTAAATCTATCCAAAAAGACCAGCCATATTGGGTTAAATATATTCAGACATAAACAGCTGATTATGCTGGAAAATTCAGCAATCTCATGTGACCTGCGACCTCATGTATTTCTATCTGATGTCTAATGTCTGTAGTAAGTACAGACAATGTACGTTTAGATCAATCTGTTGGCTGAATCGTTAGATTTCATAGTGATATATGTGCCCATGTGTCATTACCAGTATTGCATATTTCCTCAGATCTTTCCTTGTGAAAGGAAACCTTAAAGGCATCGTAAAGTAGCCAGTACTTACTAAAATCACACCTTATTTTTGGTTAGATAAAAAACTGACTAGCTCTGACCCTGGTAAAATCCAGTCCTTGGGTTACGCAAAGCGCTTGAAAGCAGACAGGTGCGGTGTGACAAACGCACCAGTGATATTCTCAATTTTTTGCAGAACAACATCAAAGGCAAAAAATTAATGTGTTACACATATCGTCGTTTAAGTCATTTCATCAATAATTCACGTATATGGAAGCTGCAAGACTGGCGTTATTCAGGAATTACTACAATAAGTGTATTTTAAAAAGACATTAATAAGGATTTTCTGCTAAAAATAGCCAATTACTTTACAAACAGGTGTCAATACTTCAAATTTTCAGATGCTTCCATTTCGCACCACTTTTTCCCAGTTATCGTTCGTTGCCTGGTGAAGGTTGTGGGAATCCGATGGATACGGAACACACAGGATCGTTCATTATGGCGACACTTGGGGGAAGCCTATGTCCAACAGTGGACGTGTATCGACTGAAATGATGATGATGATCTTTCGTTGCGCAGTCGCACACTCACTCTACCACTACGACGAACTTCTTCGCCAAGTCTATATCTTGGTGGGTCTACGTGAAAGGGGCGGTTGTGTTAATCGCGGCGCCACCCCCGGTCTTCGTTAGTCTAGAATTAATTCGTTGATAAGACGCGCGCCTCCCAGCGATGTTGTCTTGAGATCACAGGGTTGCTCCGCGGAGGAAAACTCAAAGAAATGAAAATATTTCTTGGTTAGGGAAGAAATTAATTTGAGTGTTTCTTCGTGAGTTTAGAGATGGTATTGTCTGTTTTATAAGTTGATGAATAGGCCAAATTGACCGTTGTCTATCTTAGGCATTTGTTCTTAATTATGTTATAAAACTTAGAAAATACTTACTTACAAATTCATGTATAAGACACAAAAAACGATCTCCAGCATTGATTAAAACTAGACTAGCTAACAGCGACTAGCTAGCGACTAATAAAGTGGGTTTTAATAAATTAAAACCCACTCTATAAGTCTCTGTCACATGGTAGCAGTGCTAATGCAGCCTGGAACAGTGCACCTCAAAGCGAAAATGTAACAGTAATGAAAAAACGAAATCATAAACGGGCACAAAGGGAAGCCCCGAAAACATTTCTCGTAATGGCACAAAAGGATTCTTTTATTTATGCGCCAATTTTCCGAATGTAGCCATCCCTGAAATCCAAGAGCAAATTAAAAAGACGACCACAAGATCGCCTGGGGGGGGACAAGGGGGAAATTACACCCCCGAAGCTACGTTGACCCTCTTTAATGAACATTGCACCGCATGCTATCTCCCTTCCTCGTACAGAATCCTCGCATTATTCCCTCTGTTATCTCTTTCTAATGGTGGAGATTTCACTGTGACATAAATTGTCTGCGTTGCATTTTATAATACGAAAACATTTTCGTGCGGTGAGTTCGTTTCTTTAAATATTTGAATAGGATACGTTTCAGTATTCGATATGAAAAATTTATTTGCAAATAGAAACCGTATACTGTCCTTATTGGAAATAAGTGCAGGGATATTTTTAGAGAGCTTCGAGAGGATATTAAAAAATATATGACTTTTCTAAATATATCTTACTAGCGACCCGCCCCGGCTTCGCTCGGGTAACAGTATTTCTCCATTATTTAATGGATGTTATTATACATATAAACCATCCTCTTGAATCACTCTATCTATTTAAAAAAACCGCATCAAAATCCTTTGAGTAGTTTTAAAGATTTAAGTGTGCATAGGGATATAGGGACAGAAAAACGACTTTGTTTTTTACTATGTAGTGATGCTTATCGATGCTTTTGAAGGCACGTAAGCGGGTAGTTATGAACCTATAGGTCAAGTTTGAAATTGGCAAGATGGTGACTTTTTGATTCGATTATACCATCAGACCAGCAATATTAATTATCACAAACACGCCCCTTAACCTTCAAAAAAGTCATACTTAACTAATGAATCAATTAAAAAAATTTCAAAAGACCATTTATCTTCTCCAAGAAATAACTCTGGATAAAAATAATATATGGGGCAAAAGTATGTACACGGTACTTATTAGTGATATAAATGTGGCAAGTCTACATGCTAAAGACAGCTGGAGTATGACCAGGGGGCCATAAATATAAGGAGGTGATAGGACATAGGACCAGAATTTATTGGTCCTAAGAATGTGATCATGCAACGGTTATTTATGGGTTAGTCAAGGTTTCATAGTGGATACTAGATAAAAAGATCAAAGTAATTAACTCTTAGATAAGGTCATCGTAAAGATAGATGCCTAGACTGCCTTCTGTCCTTTTGTGATAATATGTCTCTGTATTTATTCTAGTGCTGTGAGCGTTTTGCCGCCTTCAGAAAACTAACCTTATTATTTTTGAAAACTGTGTATTTTTTTTATGGTGGGCAAAAATCATCTTATGACAACCCCCGCTCTTGGGTGGAGTGGGAGATAGTGTCAGACTCTTACTGACTAAAAACCCGCCCCATTCCTTCTAGCCTCTTCATACCGGGGCTCGAGTTTCCTTTCGGATAACCCTGGCCCCAGTAGGCTTCGACCCAGCTGGGTCTGTTGCTGACAACTCATTGAGGCGCCCGGGAACAGAGCGCGCCGTCGACGTCTAGGACTCGGTCCGGACAGCGAGCTACCCATAGCTCGCCGTCCGCGAGCATGCATTGTGTGTGTTAGTGTAACTATGTAAATGTATTTTCTTTCTTTCTATCACATACAATATGAAGGAAGTAAGTGTGTGCTTGACCAATTGCACTGATATAAAATATTGTGCATAGATGGTTTTCTATTGATTACATTTCGTGAAGTGTGCGTCGGAATTGCATAACATAATTCCTCTAAGCCCGTTCCATTATCGGACATCAGCCCAGCAAAAGTCTGACACCATCTCCCGCACCACCCAAGAGCGGGGGATGTCATTGGATGAGTTTCCCACCAAAACAAAAAAACCTAGTTTTTTTTTTTTATCTGACGAATACTAATGCCCATCAACGTTTTAATACCAAGCATCATAAAGCTAGAACTACATTAAACCGACGCACACGTGTAACACGTCTGGTTTGTACGTAGAAAAAAGTCACGTGGCGTCATGCGACGTGGATCAAGTGTTGCTCTACAAGTCTAGTTTCCATATAAAATGTATGGAGACCGACTGATCGGCGTTTGTGCATTTATTCTTTTGTACTTATTTCAAGGTAAGGTTCCCGACATAGCGCAAAGAATTGCCAAACTTAAGTGGCAATGGGCAGGGCACATTGCTCGCAGAACAGATGGCCGTTGGAGCCGAAAGGTTCTGGAGTGGCGACAGCGTACCGGAGGACGCAACGTTGGAAGGCCTCCAACAAGGTGGTCTGATGACCTGGTGAAGGTTGCGGGAAGCCGATGGATGCGAGACGCGCAGGAGCGTTCGTTGTGGCGACGCATGGGGGAGGCCTATGTCCAGCAGTGGACGTGTATCGGCTGAAATGATGATGATGATGACTTATTTCAAGATCCTATCTCCTAATTATCTTCTTCATACAAGATCATCATCATCTGCTTATCCCTGTCCCGTGTTATTTAAGGAAGGCGTAACCTGTTTTATCCTTCCATTCCGTCCGTTCCAAGAAAAAAGTTACATCATGCCGAACTTGGTAACTTTTTTCTTTCACCCAAGATAAAAACGAATTAATCTTCAGACTAACTAACGAAACAATAATTGCTCCAAAGGTCACTATTTTAACCCTAAAGTGCTACAAACATACCTTAATGAGACCCCCTTGTTAAACATAAAATAATTAACGATCTCATGTAACTTCCAAGCTATTTAAAGCTATTAAAAATACACGTCTCCTTTGCTAAAAGAGCTTACAATGCAATACTTAACACCTTGGTCTTGTAATACGTTTTAAGGTCAGCTCACACCGATATGCGATGCGACGGGACGCTGTGCTGCGCATTTTTTGTACGGACCTCCGCGCACATAGTGGTATGAAAAACGTGTAAAATGGACATGGCCTTTTGTTCTGTCGCAGTATAGGTACGTTAGCACATTATCAGTGTTAAAATATGTTACTACTAGCTTTTACCTGCGGCTTCGCCAGCGTTTATTAATACAGGTACTTTAATTTAATAATAATATTTGTACTTGACTTCCCTCTTTCTCCCCCTTTTCTCAATAAAAAAAATAAGCCTACGTCCGGGACCCTAGAGACGGGTCCCAACTATCTCTGTACCAAAATTCATCAAAATCGGTTTTGCTATTTAGGCTTGAAGACGTAACAAACAAAATCATTAGATTATTGGAGTCAGCAGATTTTGAGGAAACAATCTAGCGAGAAAATAGATACCAATTTTTTCCAATTATTTTAAAAACATTACCCTGTTCTTGGACTGCCTTAAAAACCAGGTAGTCAGGATAGAATGGAAGACAAAAAGTGTAGTGTCGACCCCAAGTAAAATCGACAAGGGCAGAAATATTATTACTCCTGTATACGGATACGTTCAAAAACGTGCAAATTCACATACACAAGATACCTTGACTCGGAACAGCCATCGGTAGACCTTTCAAATATTTGTCCCGTGTGGAAAACGAATGAGGTACATAACGTAGTGCGGCAGCGAATTGGTCTTCCACAATACAAATCAAATAAATTTCTATTTTGTGTCGATATCCTCAAAACTCAAGTAGCAGATGTCGGGGAAAAAACAGCCAGGCTGAAGTTAGAGTGAACTGGTCACATTGCACGAATGCACCCGGACAGACAGAGTGACCAACCCATCTCCACTTACGACGTTTGATCTGGTGTTTGATTGGGCTTTTGTGGCATTTCTCCAATGTGCAGGCAGTAAAACACACAATATCAGCAGAAAGACGTCTACTGTTGACGACATAGGCCTCCCCCAAGAGTCGCCACAAGGAGCGGTCCTGTGCGTCACGCATCCTTCGGATTCCCGCGAAACATGTGTGTTTCGCACATATACTATTAAAAAAATATGACCTCATACAACGTCGCTACTCATCACGTTTCGGTGTGAGCTGACCTTTAAGCTACTAAAAAGTTTTAAAAGCGATATTTTATTTCAAAGTGAACAATGTTTTTGCATCAGTAATTAGGACCCGTATCGGAAACTTTTTTAATCTTGTTTCGTATTAAAATACATAATTGATTAGTAACGCAAGTAGTTTTTACAATATTTTGGATTCGATTTTATACAGTTTAAATTAAAAAAAAAAAAATATAGGAAAATACCGACGAAAAATTCCACTACAGGGGGGTCCAAAATCATGTACTGGTTCCATGGTTTTCCTTTGTGCGTCGAATTCAGAGACATCCTGTATATTATGTGGAGTCCACAACAGTGCTCTCGGATGAATGGAGAGGACGAGTCAGATTTTATTGACTTGCGTTCTAAAGCCTCGGTAAATCTTTAAAACGTTTTCCACAGCCCAAACTGTGATGCCCAAATAATGATTACATACATATACATATTCAGCCTTTTGATGTTCCCACTGCTGGGACTCGGGCCTCCTCTCTAGGAGAGGGAATGGGCCGTAATCCTCCTCGCGGGCCCAGTGCGGGTTTGTGGATGTCACGCGTCTTCGAATTTTTGGCCATGCCGGTTTCCTAACAATATTTTCCTTCACCGTTTTGAGAGCAAGGCTGGGTTTGAACCCGCACCCTACAACTCGTAAGTCGAGGCCGTAACTACTTGGCCACCACTGTTCTCTAATATATAAAAAATGATTAACTTGATGAGAAATCTACTCTTTTATCTGCACACAAACATGTTCTTCTAAGCTATGAATAAAATTGTAATTAACAAGGAATCAAAGGTCTCCATTGAAACAAGAAAACAAAATGAACGCTCATCCAACTCGTGCCAAATGTGCTTCTAGATCAATGTAACAATTTAACATTTTGTCATCCAACTTTATCAAGTACCCTTAAACGGATACACTTAACGTTACAACTCCGGTCATCTTATAAGGTAAGAAGTTTAACATTATAGGGAATACTAGCTTATGCCAGCGGTTTCGCCCTCGTCAAAAACTATTCCATAAGAACTTCTTTCCTAGCAGAACGAGGCAACCGCCTGCCATTCCTGCTCGCTACGGACCAGGGCCCGGTGCGAGAGATCATTGCCGCCAATAGGCCCTACGAGAACACAGCGGTGCTTTGCCCAAGCAGAGCACTTTACTATATGTTCCACTGTGTTCTCCGGACAGTCCACACAATGGTGACATCTGGGTGTTTCTTCAGCGCATCCATTGCAGGAACCTCCCGAACTTACCATGTCCGGTGAGGACGTCAGTGACGTCTTTCCAGCCACGCCTTAAAGAGGAGACTTACCGCCATAATGATGTCGTGCCTAATCCCGTAAGAACTTCCGACCAGGATTAAAGTCTTCTTGGTCCAAAGTGTCCTCTACTAGCAGTCCTCACTGTCGGCTGTTGCAGGAGACACCCCGGGTGTTGTAGGCGTTGACTTCTGTACGGTGAGCAATGGGTTGTAGATCCCAGATCCCAGCGCTATGAATACTTGGCGCCTCAAAGAGATGTCCGTATGAGTGACGGGACTAGCTCAGGCCAATACCTACCTGGGCTGAGGAATTATGCGTTACTGCAGCCATGGAATGCAAAAGGCAAATAAAGAAACACGGGTGGGATCTAGACAGTAACAGTCAGACACTCCCGCTTGCTCTATCTATAGCTTTTTTTTTTTGTAGGTAGGAAATTTATCCAGATCCAATGATATCTCCCGCTCTTAGGCGAAGCGAGGGTGTTTCAGAGATTTACTGGCTAAAAACCAAACTCCTGTTCTTTCGTTGGCTTTCGTACCAGGGTCGAGTTTTCCCTTCAGAAGCAGACCCTTGGCCCCAATAGGCTTCGACTCTGCTGGGCCCCTACGGTTTGCTGACATCTCATTGAGGCGCGCGTGGAACAGTACCCGCCCTCGATGATTTGGGCTCGGTCCGGACGGTTACCGGACGGTTGGACGGCGAGCTACCCATTGCTACGCCTACGGTGGGCGGATATGGGGATCGGGTTGCGCGCGTGCGCAGCCTTTGAATGCAAAGGGCGACCAAAGAAACACGGGGAGTTCCCGTTAATACAAGTCTGACAATCCCTCTCGCTCCACCAAGAGCGCGAAAGTTATTTGATGATTTCCTACCCCATATAAAATAAAAGGCCTACTGATGCTCTGTTTGGATCCCAAGTTGTCGATGGCGTGCACTGTTCCCGCGCGCCTCAAGGAGTTGTCAGCAACAGGAGGGGCCCAGCTGGGTCGAAGCCTACTGGGTCCAGGATTATCCGAAAGGAAACTCAAGCCCCGATATGAAGAGACTAGAAGGAATGGGGTGGGTTTTTAGTCAGTAAGAGTCTGACACTATCTCCCGCTCCACCCAAGAGCGGGGGTTGTCATAAGATGATTTTCGCCCACCGTAAAAAAGAAAATGCTCTGTTTGGATGTAGAGACGTAATTGATAAACAAACACACACAAGGACATTTTATAATATGAAGGTAATAATATAAAGGTGACGTTATTAATGCAGGTAATAAACGACATTCTCATTAAATTACATCTAATCTGTAAGGGTTATCGCCAACCTTTCTAATGGCGTAATTTTGCAGATCTTTGCATTAACATAACTGCTGTAATTGGTATGACCACTCCTTCAGGTCACCGATAACCTTAAGAGGGTCCTTTTCCACTAGCCTATCGTAAACATCGAAAATAGTTTAAAAGTTTGTTACTTCATCTAACGCAATCCAACGTGATGTTTGACGAAAAGCAACGCAAAAAAAGAGAGATAACGCCTGGAAACTCCGTTAGTATTCGGTAATTCCGAGATTTACTCGAATATTTCACAAAACTTGTTCTAGGAAATATTTTTATGGATAAAAAGGTCATCGGGTTTTTACAGGTTTTTACAGATATATGTTTTTTAACCCTTCAGATACCGTCAATTAGAGACACAATAGTAAGACAATAGATGCGCGGCCACCGGTGGTCGCTTGGGGATTCATGAATTAATATTTTTAATTTGTGAGTACATTATGAAGGGCCAAAGTTCACACAAAATAATAGCGTTTCAGCAGTCTTTCCTGGAATACTTTTACACTAAAAGTTTTGATTTCAATGGAAACCTAAATAATATCCACGAGATATCTATATGTAAGTAAAATAATCAATCAATCTTCTATTTTTAGAATAGTGTTCATGTAATGTTAATAAAAATAAACGTAAGAATAAAATAATAACGTCACGTGACGTATGTTATAAACTTCTAACGTTATAATGACGTAAAAGTGGTTGTATATTATGATATAAGTGTGTAATGTTAGTGATTACCATTGAGGCGGTATTTAGGTCTTAACCCTCGCCATGGCTCGGGCCGAGAACGGTAATCATTAATTACTCACGTGTATCATACGACGTTTTTCAATACACTTGTGAAGAAAATAACTGTAAAACTTGTAAACTTTGGTGGCGGTAAAAATCTGTTTTCATATGCGTGCCTATTTTTTTTTCCTCGTGGGGGACGACCTGCTGCCCTTCCTGATACGATAATGTAATAAAATTATGGCGGTGGAGAGGTTAAACAATAAGGTTTTAACCACATTATAGCACTAGTGCGTAATGGTAATCAAAATGTCACAGTTTGGTAACAAGTGCCATTATATACCTAAGTGCAGTGCAATAAGAGTCACTTTATGAGCAAGTGTATTGAAAAAATATAATAATATCTCGGTTTAGCCACTCTTAAGCGTTTCCCACGCCTCCAAGATGGAATGAATTTCATTTTGTAAAGCTCTAGGCTGGTCTATAAACTTTATGCTCGCCTACTTTCGAAGGTGTGGCATTACCCCTTTTGGGATTAAGTTATTATGTGTTATTCCAATATTGAAGTTAAATTGCTTATAGTCACGTAAGGTCTGAAGTGGACGGATTGCCTCACTTTTGTCTATAGACTAAGGTAGGTAGAACTATATAAAACAAGCTTTTAATGAAAATGATTTTTCATAGCAAGCTTTTTTAGTTCGGTAAACTCCATTGGGTTGTGTCGTTTAACTACCAAGTTCCTATAACCACCTTCCGGTTCTATCATCGGATCAGATTCATGTCATAATAATTTTGCATTGTCATCTGATTTACACGTGTATGCAAAATTTCAGCTCAATCGGTAACCGGGAAGTGGGTTAAATTTAATTTGCAAGATTTGATTACAGACAAACATCGGGACATGTGAAACTAAATAAAAGCTGGTAACATAATTTACCTCTCCTAGAGAGGAGGCCTGAGTCCCAGCAGTGGGAACATTAAAAGGCTGATGATTAACATAATTTTAATTGCCGTAATTTTGGGTTACTTTAGCACTAGCTCGTTAACCAACAAAAACACGATAAACACAGTGTCCCATGTTCGTATTGGTTAACAAACTTGGGCCAAAGTCTTTCGCTGTCTGACCGTCCAGTAACTGTCCGGACCGAGCCCAAGACGTCGACGGCGCGCACTGTTCCCGCGCGCCTCAAGGAGTTGTCAGCAACAGCAGGGGCCCAGCCTGGGCCGAAGCCTACTGGGGCCAGGGTTATCTGAAAGGTAGCTCGAGCCCCGGTATGAATGCTAGAAGGAATGGGGTGGGTTTTTAGTCGGTAAGAGTCTGACACTATCTCCCGCTCCGCCCAAGAGCAGGGGTTGTCAGTGGATGATTTTCTCCACCATAAAAAAAAATAGCCTAGGGGCATTAACCTGATTGATTAAAAAGGTATGTATTACAATACGGAAATTCAAAGAATCTTAAGTATTTTAAAATACCTATGGAAGAAATCTCGAAAATTAAACGCCGAATGATTGTTTGGTCGAGTTTTAAATCCCAGAAGTTCATTTGCCCGATAGCTTAAAATTCCGAATTATGATATTTTGGGATTTTAGTACGTACCTACCCGATTAAAAAGTCTATTAAAAGGTCTAGATTAAAAACGGTATTTCTAAATTTCTCGCCTGATCGATACTTTGCGTGACCAATGGGCTGGCTCGTTCATCGCTCAAAGAATTAGCATTGCCATTCAACGTGGCAATGATGATGGCTAATTTATCCGATATAATTCTATTTGCTGATGACACCTCTCTTATTTTTAAAGTAGATAGAAAAGATGGGGATGTCTTGCATGTCAACGAAAGTCTGGCTGTTCTTTCGAAATGGTTCGCAGCTAATAATCTCCTATAAAATGCGAATAAAACTAAATGTATAAAGTTTTCATTACCGAATGTTCCTCAAGTTGGCGTCAGTCTAATTCTTGATGGCAAAAAACTTGATGTTATTGCGGACACTGTGTTCTTAGGTATAACTATCGATTCTAAACTACAGTGGGGCGCTCATATTAGAACTCTCTCGGGAAGATTAAGCTCAGCTGCATATGCAGTTAGAAAAATAAGGCAATTGACAGATGTAGCCACAGCTAGGTTAGTTTACTATGCTTATTTCCACAGTATTATGTCTTATGGCATTTTACTGTGGGGATCTGCAGCTGATGTAGACTCGATTTTCATATTGCAAAAGAGAGCTATCCGAGCTATTTATAGGATGGGTCCTCGCGAGTCCCTCAGAAATAAATTCAAAGAAATCGACATCCTGACTCTGCCTTCTCTTTATGTCTTAGAATGCATTTTGTATGTTCGTAAAAACTTAGGACTCTTTAAAATTAGAAACGATATTCACAACAAAAATACGCGTAGTAAACACGAAATTGTATTGCCCAAATGGAGATTAGCTAAGACCAGCAAGTCATTCCTAGTAAACAGCATACGCTTTTACAACAAGCTGCCAAAGGTGGTAACTGAACTTAGTGAGGGAAAGTTCAAAACTCATATTAAGCGTGTCCTAACCAAAAAAGCATATTACAAGGTTAAAGACTATGTCGAAGACACGCTTGTTTGGCAATGACTACCTCTGCACATGTGGCCCCCTGGTAAATCATTAATATTGTGTCTATTGACTGCTCCACCTTTGTTTTAATTTATATATATTTATTTTTCCTTTTTTTAACGCATTGCTTTTGCAATATTTTATTTTTTTATTTTTATTATTTAGACTTCAACTGCATTAAATTTGTTAGTAATTTAATATGTTAACAGTTGTAATTATTTAAAATTTTCCTGCTTTTTTATGTAGCCTCTTTTTGGAATGTGAATGTGAGAACACTGTATAATCCACAAACACTTAGATAACTTTCTATTACGACTTACTTTTTTATTTTATTATGATTAATTTTGTGCTTTTGTGTACAGTGTTGACTGGTCTACACTGTTCTTACATAAATCAATGAATATTGTAATAAACACATTTTTTAAAAGAGTAACCATGGAGTTTCTTGCCGGTTCTTCTCCATAGGAAACGACCAATTTGGAACCGTGCACTAGCTTCTGACGTTTTATAAGTGCCCATGTAGGCCTATGTGAAATAAAATATTTTGACTTTGACTTTTGACTTTGAATGCTGCCAGTCTTCTGGGCACATTTCCGGATGACAGCGATGTGGAGGAGTACTTCGACTGAGTGTACTTTGTGTTTTTGTATTTTATTTATGTACGTTATGTATTTATTTAGGTTTTAGTATATGTAATAGTTTAAGTTTTTTTATATACATATATAAAAACGGTATTTAGATTTCCCGTTATAACGTTTGGTTACATTCAAAAGAATGTTTTGTTGAAACCTACCTACAAACCAAGTTTTCCCACCTGATGGTA
The DNA here is from genome assembly GCA_949319445.1 of Mythimna lalbum. Taxonomy (NCBI): domain Eukaryota; kingdom Metazoa; phylum Arthropoda; class Insecta; order Lepidoptera; family Noctuidae; genus Mythimna; species Mythimna lalbum. The sequence goes on along the minus strand of OX439361.1, from coordinate 17,314,951 downwards.
AGCAGTGATGCAATCGTTGATGGTGATACGCACTAGTTTATTAAGAGCTGAGCCTTGAAGACACCTAAATTATAATCGGACAATAAGACCAGCAGACAAATGCAGGTGCTAATATTAACCTATGGGTCTTTAATTATTTATATTAATATTCAGTAGCCCACACACAATAGCTTCATTTTCTGTCTGCTATCTATAAGCGGCAAATGAAAGCAACTGATGGCTCATTATTAATAAATATCACATTATGATGTTAATATCAACCCGCATATCTATTAGATGGGTATCTTTTACTTTATTATTTTTAATGCGATATCAAGCACTTATTTGAAAATGGTGTATAACCAGCCCTTATATCATAGACTATGGAAACGCCTCGTCAGCCACCGCTAGAAATGAATGTCGAAACATTCACTAGGAACCAAGCGTGTCAACCATTTCTATGAGGTAACGGACTCACTCCGTTACCTCATAGAAATGGTTGACAATTCTGACTGCAGCTATGATAATTCGGCCAATAGTTGTTACAATTCTGTCAAAAGCCAAACAAATTCGACTGCGGTTATGACGATTCTGACTATGGCTATTTCAATAAAATTCTGACTATGACAATGGCAATTCTAACTATGACTATCACCACTCTGACTATGGCGATGAAAATCCTGACCATCGCTATGACATTTTTAATTATGACTTAAATAATCTGACTAAAACAAACTATTCTGACTATAGCTATGCCTATGACAATTTTGAGTATGACTAAAAAATCATCCTATGATTAAAAATTTGATTACGGTTATGTGGATTGTCAATTTTGACAATGACTTTGAGAATTCTGACAATGGCTAATTGTTTTATATTGACCAAAGATTTTAGTCGGCCGAATTTCGTGACTTAAATGAGCTGTTTACTAACTGCCAGCTCAGAAATTCCTTGGTCTGTACCTTCACCTTATTATCGATGGGCGCAGTACAAAGGATTATTCTATTCGCCATTTTAATCAATTCCTTTGTAAAGGTTAAGGTTAGCGGACGTCGTTCATTGCTAATAATTTTATATTAGTAATAAAACATGAGCTGTATAGTTTAATAAGGCAGTGCAACTAGCACCTTATTAGACTGAAAGCTAAATTAATATAAAGGTATAAATAAATAGGAAAGGGCTAAGTAACCGTTAAAAATTCATAAACTCAAATTACCTAAAGGAAAATTTAAAAAAAAAGAGAATAAAAACTGAAAAATAGAAAACCAAAAATTATAATCAGTGCCAGGTCAAAAAGCCGCCCAACCAATATGCCAAGCATCATCTTCATCATTATCATTTCAGCCGAAAGACGTCCACTGTTGGACATAGGCCTCCGCCAAGTGTCGCCATAATGATTGGTCCAGTGCGTCTCGCATCCATCGGAATCCCGCGAACCTCACCAGGTCATTGGTCCACCTTGTGGGAGGCCTTATAACGCTGCGTCTTCCGGTACGCTGTTGCCAATCCAGAACCCTTTGTCCCCATCGACCGTCTTTTTTGCGACCTGCCCACTGCCACTTAAGTTTGGCGATTCTTTGGGCTAAAAAATCAAGCATCACTTAGATTTCATGTGTACCAAAACAAATAGGTATTTCAACTTCTATAAGTAGAAGCATAAATAATGTTTGGTGCCACTAATATGGACCCACCAAGTTTACACTTCAAAAACCCTCAGCTTTTGAACATTCCCTGTTAATTGAACTTCTTTTTAAACATATCTGGTTGTGGCACTGTAGCTCAAAAAGAAGTGCACGAATTTGGACGCCATTTTTTTTTTAAAGCAAGATTTGCAGCAAAGGTTCTTACGCTATATGTTTAATCAAAATCGGTTGAGGCATTTAGACATTTATGAGTTCAAAAATAAATTATAAAGCTACCTTCACGGGCTAATTGAATTGTATGAAGCCTTTGCAGTAATTGCTAGGTATAAAACATGATCTGTGTTTATTTGCGTGCTTATTACTAGGTGCCTGTTGATCTGAAAGTACACCTTCACGCTTAAGCGGCTGGATGGATTTGGGTCAACTTTTAGTTTTTGTATTACTCACAGTAAATGTGAAAGTGAAGTATTCTTCTTGGGGGCAAAAGTGCATCTATCTTGAGCTAGCTTGATTCCCTCGCTACACTTAGGATTCTTAGTTTAATCCCCTTACTGCACTCGGGATTTAACCCCCAAAATCCTTTGTGGCGCTCGGGTTTCAATATACCAGTGACATAAGGTACTGCTTTATCCTCTTAATGAATATTCTACTTTTTATATTTACTTATATTGTATATTAACTTACGCCCTCTCTCTGTAGGCGTGGGCAGAAACACTCTTCATTCATCCAAAAATAATTACCTACCTACCATTACGGGTTAATTGAATTGTATCAAATATTTGCTTTAATTACTAGGTATAAGACTTGATCTGTGTTTATTCCACTGCTTGTAATTACTAGGTGCCTAGATGTGGCCACTCCCTTACACATCACGAATCGAATGAAGATTGTGTTCTGTTGTTTATGTTAATGAAAAGAATACTATATATACTACATTATCCTTACTAATATTTTAAAAGCGAAAGTGAGTTTGTTTGTTTGTTTGTTACGTCTTCACGCCTAAATGACAAAACCGATTTTGATGAAACTTGGTACACGGATAGACCATGTCCTGGATTAGGATATAGGATACTTTTTATCCCGGAAGTATGCTCCCTAGGGATAATTTTCTGCTATCACGCGGGCGAAGCCACTGGGAGCAGCTAGTTTTAGTATATGCCAAACCTAAATATACTCGTAGTTTGTTCGGAATCAGTAACTGAATCGATTCCAATCATTTTTACACCATGTTTTTTTTCCAAAAGTGTTTAAAAAAGGCCACAAGTTGGAGACACCACCGACACACAAAGCAGGTCACGGCACGTCGTCATTATTTCAACCAATAAATGGATGAAATGATGATGACGAACGGCTTAATACAACCTCAACTTCTTAATTCTGGATAGTTACTGAGAAATATTTCAAGATTAGAGATTGATTTATTCATTGTAAAAACATAGGTACATTATAAGTTCTTATTTAATATTAATTTTAATTTTAGTTTTAATGGCAAAACCAGTTTCCATGATCACAAACGCGAGTGCTGAAGGTGTTGGATTCGATAGCAATAAATGTAGAAAGTGAACTGCCAAAAAGCATTGATTTACCAAAAAAAAACTCCAGAAATAGCAGCTAAAATTCTCACTGAGTCAGTAGAGATACTAAAACTGAAACACTAAAATTGTAACAAGGCAACACATTACACACACCCACATATCAATATTTTATTTTGAAGACGTCATTTTCCTCATAAAAGTCAAGCGAACACCCGTTGAAATCGCACTTTCATTGGGTAATCAAAATTTTAGTGTTGGCAACATTGAACGTACTGTGCGCGTGCAATCGAGATGTTCGCATGAGGTGCAGACCTCCCTGAAGCGAACACGGAGGAGAACAGGGGCGGAGTCAAGGTATTCTCTATAGTTTCACTACAGTTTAGAATTTTTCGACAGGATTTTTCCCGAGTGATGTTCAGCGCACGAAGAATTGCCAAACTTAAATGACAATGGGCAGGGCACATTGCTCGCAGAATAGATGGCCGTTGGGGCCGAAAGATTCTGGAGTAGCGACCGCGTACCACTTCGCTCTCTAGTGTGTCTCTAATTACGATGTTAATTACGGTATTCGAAAGGTTAAAATGCGATGACGTTAACATTTTAACAGGTATTTGATTTCAAAAGTGATATTCTGTCAAGTGCAGTTTAATAAGACAGATTTAATTTCAAATGTTAGCAATTTTATAATTGTCTAATTAATTATGCATCATTAAGATTCATGTAGGCGCTCGCATGACAAAACAATAAGGTGATACTCAATGTTTTTCTTCCCATATCGGCATGATAATGCACTTCATACGCTTAGCATAAATCTCCATAACTTACAATGACACACAGTTTCACTCCAACTGTCAATCAAATGAGCATTAAAATTATACAAAAATCATTTAGCAGAACGCTTGTCTCAAAGAAGCAATAAAATTACCTGAAAAAGTGCAATCGTCATTATTCCACACATGTAATTGATATTCAAATATGAAGACACAATGTAATATGCAAATGACGGTCAGACGCTTATTGCAAATTTATTTAATATGCAATCCGGCCCTGTCAGATGAGTATCAGAAAAAAAAATCAATGGCGTACAGAAAATAATTTTCGAAAGTATAACAATAATTTATAGCTTCATTCCAATCGATATTTCGCTCCTTGTAAATATTACAGTTTTATGTTAAAATCTCCTTGTAATTAACTCACGTAGTTTATCAATAAAGTCTGTTGGGAGTTAATTTACTACAAAATAATTGACTGCTGGGCTTCGGCCATTTTTGCGGGGAACTGATATGGGTCACGTTGAATACATTATTTTAATTGAATATGGGTTTATTTATATAATTAAAGGGATGGGATCACGTGCTCTGTGATTATACGAAAAAATGTACAGAGTAAATTGCAATCGTTGTACAGCTCAGGAGTGGAATTCTCTGCCGTGGTCTGTGTTTTCTGATAGCTGTTATAGCTATCTTTAATAGAGATCTTTAAGTCAAGAGTGAATAGATTACTTCTAAGCAACCGTGCTCTAACGTCGGCCACACCATCGTTTACCATCAGGTGGGATCACAGTCAAGACCTACATATGAATTAGAAATATCCTCTATCGGTGCTGCCACTGCGGCTGCTGAGACCCTCAAATGGCGCTAATACTGTAACCTTATTGGTAATTACAGTTTTGAGTCGTTTGAGATCGAAAAGCTTGGATCATGGGGTCCGAGTGCGCGTCTCCTTTTCAAGGAAATTTCACGTCGATTGATCGACACTTTGCGTGACCAGAAGGCTACCATTCTTTGCCCAAAGTAATGGCATTGCCATTCAACGTGGCAATACTGCCAGCCATCTTGGCACATTTCTATATGACAGCGATGTGGAGGAGTATTTCGACGCCTGAGTGTATTTTGTGGTTTAGTATTATATATGTGCATAGTTAGGTTTTGCATTAAAGTATTTTATCTACACTATATATTATATTATTAATATTATACGAGCTCTTACTCGTTTTTTTGATATGTTGCTTTGATATGTTAACATGCCGATGAGCCACCTGAGAGCTGCCTATAGACAACTGAGTATCTAGACAGCGCAACATAAACTGTCAAAATTTACTAAATGTATGGTATTAACAAGTGCTACTCAAATAAAACGCAGGAACTTCGTCCTGTACTTAAGGAATCTAGTAAAGAGGTAAAGTTTGTTTTTTTGTTTACAGGAGGTAATCTCTGAAAGTACTGGTCTGATTGCAAAAATTTTAGCACCGCTAGAAAGCTGAGTGACAGAAGCTATATTTTATGTACGCGGATGAAGTCGCGGGCAAAAGCTAGTACGAAATAAACTGCTATCTTGTATCACATAAAAAAATAATCTAGATAATTTCCTTTCTCATCATGATTTACGATTGCAACAGCATCCCGTCTAGCCCCATTCACATCACGCTGCAAAACGTTCCATAAAAAATAATCAATATTTAATTTACAATTCGCTTGCGTTCGCTCGATTCGATCACGAACCGTTCACTTCCCCATTCATCTTTCAACTGTTCCACACTTATTATGAGACGGAATCGATTCAGCGCAAACGAGATCTCGATTCTCGATTCTCGTTAGAGTTTGACCGAAGTGTCTGCTTCGGCTTCGGTCACCTTCGGCTACCTTCGGCTTAAAACACTACTTTGGGTAACTATGAGTCGAAATTTACTTGAAACCGAAGGTTTTTTAGGAAGTACCAACATTATATTTATCATAATATAACAAACTAGCTTTTGCCCGCAGCTTCGCCCGCGTACATAAAAATAGTCTATGTCACACAGCAATAAAGCAGCTTTCTATCGGTGAAAACATGTTCGCAATCGGACCAGCACTTTCAGAGATTACCTCCTACAAACAAAAAACAAAAAAACAAACTCTACCTCTTTATTATATTAGTGTTGATGATCTTTAGAAGTATTTAGTTATGCTCACATCGTATGTGTAACTTAAAATATTACTTACGCTTTGTTTCATCTCAATCGGTTGACTATATTGAAAGATATACTAGGTACTTTCATTGGAATTTTCTGCATTTGGAGATTAAGCAACACTTACTGAGGTCGGTTAGTGGATGGGTGAGCATCCATTAAATACTGAGTTTCTTCCAGGCCTTGTAAGGTATGAGAAACCGTTGGTCTTGACTGTCATTAGAACATCGTTGACAGTCATTACTAAAAGTCAGAAGCCGAAAATCTGACATTAATTTTACCATGAAGTATCGTATACTACCCAGTTACTGAATTGTGGAGGCCAGATAAGCAGTCGTTCCGAGTAGAATATTTGTATTCAACTGCATTTGATCATACTGGAAGCCTGACCCAACAATCAGGATGGCACCATGTCACCAAGTCGACTTCTGAAAAGGACACCCGTGCTCCTCGAATGCAAAGGGCCACTGAAGGACATAGGTGATGTTTTAGCCAGCAAAAGTCTGAAATGCCCTTCCACTTCACACTAGAGTGCGAGAAGTCATTAGATTTTTTTATTATTGATAGACGCGCGTCTGACCACTATCTCCCCTGATAATAAGTGATGATGTGACCGGCGCCAGACCACGCTTGCCTAAAAGTAACCAGTGATATGTAGATGATTTCCCACGTTTTTTTAAAACGATTTAAACTGACTATTTCAAACTCTTTATTTTATTAACTTATAGCTAATCTTTATCTAAGTTTATTAGGGTTATCAGACCTTCGTTTTCGGCTTCGGTCAAAAAACGACACTCGTTCAGACCCTATTTCTCGTTCCCATAAATCTTTTGCGGACGCTTCGGGCGCACCGTAACCGATTAGTAGGTGCACCTCGGTTATCTGACGCGAGAAACAATTTCCAATGCATCATATAAATTATGACTTCATCGGAGAAACGCGGGTCACGACTCACGAGGCGAAACTACAGTGAGTTGTGCGCAAATAGTAGAGCCCACGATGACTTGCTGTTTTGACGAGATTTGTAAATGGAATTCGATTGTTTTTTGTTTTTATGCTGAGACTCTTAACACACGTAGGGCACCGTTTAGTATGTGGTTTAGGAGATTCATCGATAATTATAGTTGAAAACTAGCTGACCCGGCAAACGTTGTTTTGCCTTATAGATTATTTTTTGCTATAAAAAAAATAGGGGTTGGTGATAAAAAAGTAAAAATTTTGGGTTGTATGTATTTTTTAATGCCACAGTATAAAAAAATAAAAACAAAAAGTTTCGTCAAAAATAAAAAATGTAAGGGTGAACAACCCTTCTTAGGGGTATGAAAAATAGATAGTAGCCAATTCTCAGACCTATTGAATACGCATATAAAATTTGGTAAAAATCGGTAAAGCCGTTTTGGAGAAGTACGGTAACTAACATTGTGACATGGAAATTTTATATATTATATAAACTGTTGAACTTTCCAGGAATACGTAGCTACTTTTTTATCTTTCAAAAGAAGGTGATTTGACCAGGCAATAATTCAATAACTTAAACTCCTTCACATGCAGTAAAAAAATTTATAACATACCAGCTTATACTAGGGGCTTCGCCTGCGTGAAAGTATTTTTCTCCGTACATTTGTACCCGCATTTCATCTCCTAAGGAGGTTTATTTTGGAAAATCCTCAGTCATAAAAGAACCCTAGTGCAAAATTTCATGCTTCTAGTCCTATTAATTTCAGCTGTGATTGAGATGTCAGTCTGGCTCTTATACATGTAGATAAACTGTTGTACTATCTAGGTGGTATGACCGAGCATTAATACTACAGCAAAATTCGTGTAACTCATTTCCTAAATCTACTTACTACATCTAGTCATATCAAATTGCACCCACAAAGAGCAAACAATTTTATAACCTAATATAATTACCTAACAAATGACCCTTGACCTCGGAGAACCGGTGACTAACCCTTGACCTCACTCTCTAATATTTTGCATTCTCTTTCCCCAAAAGATCAAAAGCTTCACCACCTTTGATCAAAAATCTCCAACAAAAAACACCAATTCCCCGCCCACTTATAAAAATTATCTCAGCCACACACGTCGAAGAAAAACAAAACAACCACAAACGAAAACAAAAAAGAAAATCTGAAGATTCTAAATTCAAATATTCTCACGATCATGCTCGGCCGTCTTCGGCTATTCAAAAAGGATGGCGTCGTTTCCGGTTCCTCCAGACGCCATGGCTGGTGACATTAATGTTGATGACCGTGACAATTGATTTAATTGTTTCATTAGTCTTACTTTGTTAGACAAGAGGTTTAAATGAAAGGCATATTGTGTGGTGAGTGGTAACGGCCCCGACTTACGAGTTGCAGGTCGCGGGTTCAAACCCAGCCAGGCGCATTACTTTGTGTTATTTATTTCATCACCACTGCTCTCAAAACGGTGAAGGAAAATATCGTGGGGAAACCAGCATGGCCTAGAACCAAAAATTCGAAGACATGTGACATCCACCAACCCGCATCGGGCCCGCGTGGTGGATTACGGCTCATTCCCTCTCCTAGAGAGGAGGCCTGAGTCCCAACATTGGGAACATTACAAGGCCGTCTATGCCATGCAATATTGTGTGGTACAGATAGCAAATGTTTAAAATTTTGAAAAAAAAAGTCTGCCTAAAAAGTTAAACGACTTGGGAATTTTGATCCGATACTTTTTATAAGGTTCTTCTATTAATAAACAACGATCAAGATCTCTTAATCAACCTTGATTATTGAACCAGCGTTGACTACTCGTACATCAGATTTCATTTTACCCTAATAATTACCCAAGTCGGTTGACTTTTTTGAAAGACTCGTATGTGAGTGTGTTTGGTACTGGTTTTTATAACTGGTAATCAAATCGATGATCGCAATTACTGGTTATGGAGATTATGCATGATATTGTGGTTCAAGTGCCTGTATAACTGGGAAATGTGTGAAATCATTTACAAGAGGCGCGATATCGGTAAAATGGAGCTGAGAACTTTATTGTAGTGTTGACTAGCTCAGCGAAGTTTGCCGAGAAGGCTGACTCGATATATTTTCTGCCGAATACTAAAAAAAAACGCATGCGTACATCCTCATATACTCTAATAGACAACAAGAAATTACTGTATTCTGCATCAAAAACTAAACACTTTTTAATTTGGGCCAGTACGGCCGAAGCTTACTGGAGTGTTGTGTTGGCTTACGAAAGGGAAACCCTAAGTCTTGTTACGCAAGGCAAAGAATAGGTGTGGTTTTAGTCAGTAAGAATCTGATACCCTCCCCCCGCTCCACCATAGAGCAGGAAAAGTCATTCGATAATTTCCCAAAAATAAAATCCAGCTGCCCTACTCCATGGATTTCTAAAATATTACCACTCAAGCACTTGTTAAATTGTAGAGGATCATATAAAGATTGTTCACAAGATAAGCATTTCCTTTCGTTTATATATCCAGTCAGATCTTAAATTAGCGCTCTATGGCATAGCTCAGCTTCCTGAACAGTCTTACTCATATTCCGTTCGATCCTTGCCTGATAGAAAAATAAATAAATTGATTGATCATTACTTTGTTTTCGTATTCGTAAAGATTGACGATGTTTTACTAAAATTCAAGTAAAAAAATCATATGTTGAACTTCAGAACATCTGGTTAATTGGCCGGTTTTTAAATGCATGAAATAATTATTACAATAAAATTATATATCTGTTTAAAAATTAAACTCTGTAGGATTTCAACTTTTAATATTTTTCAAGAAGAACCCGTTAACAATTAAAATACCTGGCCTGCACAGAAACTATTTTAACTAACTGAATATTTTTACAGAAATAAAAATTAATGAACTGTAGAAAGTACGCAGCTCGCCAAATGACCGGCCACATTAAACCTTGATTAGTCAGATGTACGTAATTACACAAATTGGTGAACTCCAACTAATTGCCCGGTACGGCACAGGATCATAAAAATAAGCACAGGGACGTATTCAACCGGGCCCGCATTCCGTCAATAAAAATTAATCATTTCACAAAAAAAAGTAATAATATTTCTTCGGAGATTCCTCGACTAGTTGTGCTACCATTATTGGTGTTTTCATGTCCAGTCTGATACGCAATTAGCAGCTCTCACACCTTTTCTGCCGAGTTTGTTGGACGTCATTCAATTTTATCGTGTAATTAGAGTCCATAAAATCAGTAGATGTCGGCGTCCGTCGCTAGTGAAGGCGATGCTCCGGCATTTTTAGGATAGCGACCGACATTCCGAGTACAGGGAGGTACTCACTTACGTACTATAACGAGGCACGGTTACGCCTAATAAATCGTAGTGAGTAGGCCCAGTTTATTGCTCGGTTGTGAAAATATTTTTCAAACATTCGCTCGGTTAGCAACAACACAACATGTCATTGCATTGTTACATTCTCGAAGCTATTTATTTCCCAGCGTGAACTACATTTTAGTTGACCAGTGAGCGACCACATCTATGAAACTAGAACCGCAGGCACGCAGCGCATGCAATTAGGTGCAACATTGTCAGAGATGTTACGAGCAACAAGCTATCAACGTTTATAGTCATTACCCTTTTGAGTGGACAAATAGTAGGATAAAACGGGAAGATATTAATAGAACACTTCTGGGTGTAAAAAATGTATGAATAAAAGTGTCTCGGCGGGGGATTGCACCATACTGCGAGGCCTCGGTCCAGCCCTGCGCGCTCTAGGATGCCGAGCGCACCTTCCACGATATTTAAGCGAGTTTAAAACTAAGATTAAAGTTGTCGCCGCAACAGTTTTTGCGCTATTAACAAGCGTACTCATAAAGCAGTTTTTCTTTGTCGAGTCTTTAAAATAACGAGCTTAACCTTTTAGAAACCCATCTATAAATAACAAATAGAAATCGTCGTCGAGATATTCCATGTTTTGCGTGGGATATTTATTATTACGATCAGTTTTTTTATTAATTAACAAGAGTGTCGGACCGTTAGAGTGTAGTTAGATTACATCTGGTCCACCTCTTCCCATTTCTCGGCATGAATTATACATGATAGGTATCTAATTTACATCGCATCAAAAACACTTCGTGGCTCTAAATCGTCGATTTGGCCATGTCGGCGATTTAAACTGTAATTTTCCGGTTTAAGCGATATATTATCATAACCTGATGATTTAGTGCAGAAGAGTTAGCCGCTCGGTGGGAGTTTTGTGCAGGGTTGCCGACCGTACTCTAAAATAGAGTATTGTACTCTATTTTGTGGAGAGTGCTTTAAAATCTACGAACGCAAACAGAGTACACCAATACTTTACTTATTTTGCCCCTGATTTTGAATCAAACTGTTTTAGATTCTGCTTTTTAAGCACTTTATTATATTTAATTTATTTTTTCGTCAAAAATTGCAAAGCTTTGGTAAAAGAAAATGGTAACTTCAATAAAATTGTCCAATAGTCTTACATTCATTTGAAAATGACAAAATATTTGTGTCACAACAAGTAAACTAATTAAGGATACTCTAAACATTTTCCCCTCCTAAAATGAGATTGTATACTCTATATTGTCAAAAAAAAATGGTGGCATCCCTAGTTGTACCATAAAAACTTTCATTATAATGTGAATGCGCATAGATTCGAGTTGCGATTGTGTGCTGTCAAGATACAGTCATAAAAATCAAGCTTTAACAAAAGATACGGAAATGGATTATTTATATTCTTCAGAAAGCTATATAAATTTTCTTTTTGTTCACAACACCTTATCTCCACGAATGAACCTACATACATAATATATCCCGTTATCTCATTTTTATTTATTTTTCGATGGGGAAATTCATCTTATGACAAAACCCGCTCTTGGCTGGAGCGGGAGATAGTGTCAGACTCTTACTGACTAAAAAACCCCATCCTGTTCCTTCTAGCCTTCATACCGGGGCACGAGCTGGGATTTCGGATAACCCTGTTCCCAGTAGGCTTCAACCCAGCTGGGCCCCTCCTGCTGCTGACAACTCCTTGAAGCGCGAGGGAACAGTGCGCGCCGTCGACGTCTTGGACTCGGTTCATTACCGGATGACCGGACAGCAAGCTACCCATGGCTCACCGTCCACGAGCCCGCGTCTGCAGTGGCCGGAAATCGGGATCGGAATCCCGGCGGCGGCGGCGAGGGCGCCGTAGCCTGATGCGCTCGACCTCCTACTTTACTAGCATTACTGCTTCGCAGAAGGAGGCGTCCGCCTGCCATTCCTCCTCGCTCCGGACCATGGCCTCGACCAGGGCCCGGCGCGAGAGGTCTCCGCCGCCGATCGCCCCATCCCATTATCTCTTGCTTATATCAATCTGCATAAATCAGCCTTATAATGTACCCACTGCTGGGACTCATGCCTCCTCTCCAGAAGAGGGAATGGGCCGTAATCCAACACACGGGCCCAATACAGATTGGTGGATGTCACATGTGAAGACAAGCCAGTGCGGGTTGGTGGATGTCACATGTCTTTGAATTTTTGGTTCTAGGTCAAGCCGGTTTTCTCACGATGTTTTCTTTCACTTTTTTGAGAGCAGTGGTGATTAAATAAATTACACAAAGTAATGTGCCTGACTGGGTTTGAACTCGCGACATCTCGTAAGTCGGGAGTATACGGACCCAGTGCAGACAGAGTTTTATACTCGTGACCTACAACTCGTAAGACGGGATAGTTACCACTGGGTTAATTTTTCTCCTTTTCTCTAATCTCATGAATACGACCGTCTATTCAGAAATTTCGAATCAATTTTCTTCGTACATTTTCTACTTTTTTTTAAGTGGAAAATCATGAACAAACTCCCGCTCTGGGTGGAGCAAGAAGGAGTGTTACTTTACAGATTACCCAGGGCCAATTATGCCAGAGTGTCAGTTCACTAATTGAAACACACCTGTGTTCCTTCAGCCATCCTTTGCGTTCCAACACCGCAGTCATTTACCTAATCCTTCAGCCTATGCAGACATCGGCCATGTATTCTTCAACTCGAGCCTGGTCCTAATTGGACGAAGAGCTACTCGCCACCCGCAAGCATTCCACTTCTTACTTCGACCATTGAAATTTAATTAATCTAACTAAACGAAGCGTGAATGTAGCAATACTAAAACTAATCGAACAAAAGCTACAACGTTACGACTCGCAAATTATACGAAGCTTTCAAACGCGAACTATTGATATTCGAAACAGTAAATCGTCAATCGACGCGCCTGCGCAACTGAATAGGTTTGCCCATTACTAGCTTTTTCCTCTGATTTCGCTCCCGTGGACGATCCCATAGATCTTTTGCAGCAAACTGCCGAGTCCTCTTTTTGTCATGATTCACAGTATTACTTTTCTAATAAACCATTTACAGACCCTTTTGAAATGTCAAGCAGTCAGAAAAATGATGCTAACTGCACATTCCAAAACGTATGGAGAAGAATGTGCAAGAAACTCACTCTCACTTCACTCACCCTTCACTTCACTCATCCTTCACTTCACTCACTCTTCACTTAACTTTTCACTCTTTTAATCATGTTATGTATTACAAATGTCTCTGTTATCTAGGGGCAAACCAAGAGATGTCATAATATCGAAATTTTGATTCTAGGAAACACTGGTTTCCTTACACCGTTTTAAAAGAACAGTAGTTATGAATTAAATTACTTACACACAGTATTTAAAAGCGTCTACCTGGGTTCGCAGTTCGAAGCCACGACGTATAATTCGTAAGACGGTCTGTAAGGACGAGTACCATTACATCATCATTTCAGAAAGATGACCAGTGTTGGACATAGGCCTCCGCAAATGCTGACACTTAAATAACACCTAAATAAAAGTTTTCGTTAACCCTAGTTCAGTTAGACAGCTGTTTAAGAGGTTTGGTAACCCTACACCTAACTAATGAAACTGATTAGTGCTCCGGTATTGTTTAATTGTTATAAATTACAGCGAGGCGATGGCACTCGTGCGCAAACGCAATTACTTCGCATTCTTAGGCTAGTGAGGAGGCCTGGTGTTACTTGGGAATACAGAATAATAGAAATACCTATACAATAGGTACATTGCGGGAATCCGATGGGTGCGAGAACCACAGGACCGGTCGTTATTTTGACACTTGGGAGAGGCTATGGAAATGATACGTGGGACACTCAAAAAGTTTTGAGAAACTAAAAAACTAACTTCTATGGATAAAATATTTTTATCTAATCTTTTCAAAGAACTCTCCACCAGCTCTAAAGATTCATGCGTCTGAATCAATTTTCGAAAAAAAATTCTTCGCCGCAGCACCTCTTGCACGACCTACTCGAACGCTGCTAGCGCATCTTCTGGCAATGAAAACTGAATGAAAAGAAGACACACGATGCCAGATCAGGGCTGTAAGGAGGGTGCCCCAAGACTCTGACCGATGTAGAGCCCACGAAGTCCCTCGTTTTGAGCGCTGAGTGTACAGGCACGTTGTCATGGTGAAGCAGTACCACGCGGAGCCCTGTGTTCGGTCACTTGTTGCTCATTGCAGACAAAACTTCTGGCAGGCATTGGTGATATACCTTTCGGCGTTAATGCTGCTTTGGTCTCGTAATAGAATTGAAATCAACCCAGTTGTCGGTTAAGCTCGCCAATGTACATCATCTGTACTTTTACAAACTGTTGGTAAAAATTGTTTGTGCACAATAAAGAATAAAGAAATCTGATACCCCGTCAAAGTGAAGAAACTAGCGATCAAAATTTTGTCTGCGCTTCTCGATCGCTTCACTTTCGTAGTCGTTGGTTCATTTTGAACCAGCCAAACTATCGACTGACGCTTTGTTTTTGGATCACATTTATAAATTTTCATCTCTGATGAGATGATGAACCTGGAGCTGTCCTGTGTACACTCACTATCATAGCCCATACAGGGAATCCATGACAAGTGTCTGGGACCTCTGCGAGTTGGCTTTGGCCTCTTGTACGCCATCCAAAGGTCTAAAACACCAGGGTCCAATACGAAATTAATTAAAACCAATCTTTATTAATTGCAATTCTAATCGATAATTATAATTGAAATAAATTATTAATAATGACTTAACGACACAATGTAATTAAAGATGAACTCATCTCCAACAGTTTATGTTCAGTAAATCCTCGTGATGTTATCGTCTTGATTTAGCAGCACTGATCACCATAAATACCTCGTACGTAGGCTGTACTTAAAGTGAACCTTCAATTTGTATTAAACTATGTCATCAATGAGATTAGAGTCAACGATGATTGGGAGATCACGACTGTTATATTAAAGTTGCATAGATGTAAGACAAGGTAATGAGGGTTTGATACATCGATGACACAACAATTATAAGAACTCTGTATGTAGACCTGAAACACTAGGGCTCTACTTTACTGGGGTTTAAATAAACACCTAACTCGCGGAGAATCTTAGTAGGGACCCAGCAGAGTCGAAACCGACTGGAACCAAGAATCTGCTTCTGAAAGAAAGGCTCGGCCCCGGTATTAAAAGCAACTAACGAACGGAGTAGGTTTTTTAGTCAGTAAAAGTCTGACACTGTCTCCCGCTCCACCCAAGAGCGGGGGATGTCATTAGATAATTTTTAGCCACTGAAAAGAAATAAAAAAAACAACAACTTATATAAAAAAGTGACGTCATCAATCAACCCTATCTATTGATATTTAATAAAACTAATACTGTACACCCCGTGACTGGTACATATTTTTGGTTACTAGATGTTGCTACTAGTTCGGCTAAACAATGTGGGTAAATACTTAGAAAAGTACTGACTGAAAGAATTGCCCGCAATAGGGCATTGACTTATGGTCTATCCGACATCCGATATATTATTACGATTGGACTTGGTTTTTTTTAGACACACACATATGTACATATCTCTAGTACCACACCTACATATGTCTATAGATAGATAGGAAAGTTCCAATATTGTTATTTTGCTTGTTGCTTACCTTAAACAGGGTAAAGTATTTTTCTCCAACGTTGCGTCATGCAAGAAATTACTCCTGTATCGAGGATGCGTTCACGAACATGTAAACTCCCATACACAAGACAACCAATCCCGGGTCATACAAATATTTCTTCCCGGCTGTCAACCGAGTTATCCATACACACAAAAGATTTTGAGAACACGTTCATTGCACGTACAGCTAAGGAGTGGATTCCTCTGCCGGAGTCACGTTTCCTATATATACAACCTAGGGATCTTTAAGTCAAGAGTGAATAGGTTACTTCTAGGCAAACGTGTTCCATCGTAGACCACATCGCCGTCCATCAGGTGAGATAGAGATCAAGCAAAAGCCTATCAACAATAAAATAAAATAACTTCATTTTTATACCAATTAAAATAGTGACACGAACTTGGTATAAGGTGTTACTTTCTCCGAAGACATTAATCTTCCAAAGCTGTTCCACCATCATGACATTGACAACACATAAATATTCCATGCACATCCAACAGTTGCAATTGAGCAATTTTGTAATTTAAAAATCGTAACAAACGAATGTACGGTGAGGCAGACAGGTGCATTTTATAATGAGCTACGAAAATTATTTCCGATATTTCATTTGGCACGATATGTTGATGGATGGTCAGCAAAATGAGGTATTACTTTCAACATAACCCTTCTCCCTGAGGGAATCAATTTTTTGTAGGGTTCCCAACGTCTGATAAATGTGGTGGTAGAGAAAAATGCTTCGTATCCCTTCGAACCAACGTATCCTTTCTACGGGAACTAAAAATCTCCTCACGGTTGTCGTCCGCGTGTCTTCACAAAATTCTGTAATACTTCGGTCACGTTGCAAGGAACGATGGAAACCTCGAAAGGCTAATCGTGACCAGTAAAGTCCTGTAAGAAATAGCCTCGCGAGCACTGCCCAATACTTTCGTCCCACCAGATCCGCACCGCTTTTGACTCCACGGTATACAAGGCCCTTTACACCGCCAGAAACAGGAATAAATGGAGAAACACCATAAAAATAAAAGTAGGATCACTTTAATTTTTTCACGACTCTCAGCAATAAGGAATACGATGCAAGGAGGAGGACGTCTGAAAGGTGCCAACTGGACCCTATTAATAAACTTCTGCTATCCGTCCGTCCTTCAGCCGGCTGTTGACGGACGGTCAGCAAAATGAGGTGTTACTTTTAACATAACCCTCCTCCCTGAGGGAATCAATAGGGTTCCGTAAGTCCGAGAGGTGCCAACAGGACTCTATTACTAAACCTCCGATGTCCGTGCATCTTTCAGCCGGCTGTATCTCAAAAATCGTAAGAGGTAGAGAGTTGAAATTGTCACAGAATGTATCTTTCTGTTGCTGCTACAACAACAAATAATAAAATTAGAATAAATTTAATAAAATTAAAGGGACCACTGTAGCGACATCTATAGCGCCACATTGGAACGAAAAATTCGAAAAAATGCATTGAGCAGTTCGTTTTCTGAAAGATTTGAACGTATACTATACAACAGGCAGAGATCATCTAGCAGGCAGTTTCCTGGCCCAGACATAACACCCGTCTAGTTGGAGAATCGAAGTCAAAACGTTCCCCCGCTTTCCCGTTCCTGTTCCCTGTTCGATCCTACAGGGTACAGGAACAGGGTGTAATATCTTCGTTGAAGAGGGTTCAACGGAGATATTACACCCAGTTCCGCATACATACAAGAAACGTTACTTTGTCGACGATTTTTGCTCGATTTTAATATTGTAGTACAGATTTCTTTATGAGCGAGTCAGACTCGCACTTGGCCACTTTTTTTGTTCCCGATTACCCCTTGTTTTATTTTCTTTGAACTATTTTCTTCGGTATTCTGTTAAAAAAAGGTGTTATGTGTTTTATGACCCCAGATTGTATGGTGTGAAACAGGTGTGCGGTAACATATTAAATTAGCTGCAAATGTGTTAATGAATCGAGATTTATTACTGTAATCTACTGCAGTTGTAGAAAGTTTGCTTTATTTATAGCTTATTGGTCATCATGAGACTTAAGGTAGAACTGCTTACACATGTGCCACACACGCCGATCTGGACGCATCAGTCTTCATAATTTTTTTTTTTTTTTGGTGGGTAAAATTCATCCAAATGTCATCCCCCGCCCTAGGGCGGAGCGGGAGATAGTGTCAGACTCTTACTGACTAAAAACCCACCCCGTTCCTTCTTGCCTTTCATACCTGGGCTGAGCAGGTAGCTCAGTTCGTAGCTAACCCTGGCCCCAGTAGGCTTCGACCCAGCTGGCCCCTGCTGTTGCTGACAACTCCTTGAGGCACGGAAACAGTGCGCGCCGGTGACGACTTGGGCTCGGTCCGGACTGTTACCGGATGGTCGAACAGCGAGCCGCTCCATCGTCGACTGCATCGTTGCTTTGCATCAGGTAAGATAACGGTCAAGCACGAACCTATCAACAACAAAAAAAAATACGTGAGCTCAATTTGACCTTAGCTATAATCACGAATACCTCACCACTACACTAAAGCATCAACCTCTCCTTGGTTGTACGGTGTTGTCCAATATCTGTCGCCATGCTGAGCTTGGCGTGTAAGCATTAAGTTTAGTGGTCACGACAGCCGCTTGGGGCCCGCAGTACGTCTGACGAGGGCCCTCAATGGTGCGCTCGTTAACCCCACTACGGTAGATCGTGCGAAGTCCACTGGTGACCCCTACTATCTGTTCTGTCTTCCTTATCCTTATCTATATACCACATTAGATTTAGTATATGCGAAACTCGAAACCTGTGTCTAGTATTTTATTTACAAGCTATTATTTAGTTTCACCTGTCCCGATGTTTGTCTGTAATCAAATCTTGTAAATTAAATTTGACCCACTTCCCAGTTACCGATTGAGCTGAAATTTTGCATGCACGTGTAAATCGGATGACAATGCAAAATTATTATGGCATGGAGCTGATTCGATGATGGAACCGGAAGGTGGCTATAGGGACTTGGCAGTTAAAAGACACCACACCGTCGAGTTTGGGCTCGTATAATACACTCATATATTGGTCAGTGAACTTCATATTTTTTTATTTTGATAGCTTTAACCCGGCAATATACTCTTGAATTGTTTTCACACATGGACTTGTGAAAAAAAGGAAAAGAAAAGCAGTGAGTTTGGTCATATCAAAACTAGTCGACAATGAACTTAATATAATTATAATTATTTTGAGAGCTTTAATCCGGCAATATACTCTTGGATTGAAATACTTGAACATTTTTACAAGTTTACAACCAAATGCCAATTTATTTTGAGTTTAATCAAAGAACTAGTTTTTACTACCACAATATAAATGTCTCCAATTACCCAGTAAGAACAGGTAACATAAACAATTAATTAGAAACAAATTTTCACTTACCAACAATAATTATTGCCATAAACCGTAATTAACTGTTCATTATTTTTTATTTCCTACAACCAATTAGAAGCGCTAACTAATTAATGAAATCACTGCAATCCTTATTAATAATTTAGGTTTATTCGTAGTACACGATTTACATTTGTTAATTGTAGGTGTATTTATTGAATTTCTATGTTCGATAACTGTTAATTTGAGATTTGGAGTTGATTAGAATATTTTATAGGCATCTACAATCGCTTTGATTGTGTGAAACTTCCTATAATTGTGAGCTAATTTTTTTTCTGAGGCAAAAAAACTTCTTCAGCGGATAACATACCATTTATATTTTAAAATATCGTAGCCGATGATTTTTTTACGTGGGAATTCTTCAAAGACATCCCGCTCTGGGTGGAGTTAGATGGACTTTTACTGTCTAAAAGTGTCTGTTCCTTCAGTTGCCCTTTGCGAGGGCTACCGTGACCTATTCTAATAATCCGCAGTCAGTCAATCTACTTACAAAGCGCGCTCGAGCAACGCAAATATAGACACCGCTCACGGACACGATATCTCGGGACCGTCTCAGCCCACTCGTTGAACAGTTCCAGCTCTAACGCTCATTTATTTATTTATTTATTTAATCTTCATGCAACACAAAGTACATAGGCGGACTTAGTGGCGGTTTGTCATTAGTGTGCGTCCACCAAACGTAGGTATAAAAAGTGAAGTACTGCATGAGATTGTCTTCTGTACCTATCTATTTTGTGCCGCAGCCCGGGCCGGATCGCAGCATATGCTGAATTATCCGGGCTGGATTATAGGGCTGCGGGAACATTTGGAGGAGTGGCCGTAGGCCTAGAAAGCCAAGGGCAACTAAAGAAAACAGATGGGTTTTAGTCAGCACAAGAAAAAGCCCTCTCGTTTCACCTTAAAGTGGGAAAAGTCATTTTATGATTAATCACCAAAAAAAATAATCTAGTGTGCAATCATTAGTTAGTACCACAGTACCTATACGCCTGAACATGTTTAATCGAGAATAATGAAAAAAACCCTAAAGCGGCAGTTTTCTTGATATAAAACCGTTAGCATCCTATAATGTCAAAATAGTACATTTGATACAAGTGCAGAAAGTTTGTAATTACGACCGAGGCGAAATTCGTCCGAGCCGTAGGCGAATGTGTTAAGGAGCCATGGGCTGCAGTGACCAATTAGCACATGTGTCAAACGACGTTTTTCAATACACTTACGACTCGTGAGGGTTGAGCCACGCCTTGTGAGGGTCGACGCGCGCCCAGTCTGATACGTTAAACAATTTTATTACAATAAAATTGTGCGCGTACTTTTCTGCACTTGTGCGAAAAACAGTCCATTGCGTGTCTAAAAGCGGTGGGATAAGAGCGAGTTTTCAAATAAGTGTATTGAAATTATATTATCTATCTACTCACCATAAAGTGTGGATCGACTGTGGAGTCGATCCTAGACCTTCTAAATACCAATGGTAGTGGTCATTTTCCCGTGAGCGTGTCGCGTCGTGTAACTGATAGCATCATGTTGGAGCGATTTCGGTGTCCAACAACCATAAGTTAAGGAGGTCCTCACATCGACTGCGATATTGCTCAGCCATTAACTTCAGAAGGACTGAAGGTTTATGAATCCGCGGCTAATAAAGACTTCTACAGACAGATGCGACGCGACAATGCAAACGACTGTCTGTAGGTGCCCTAAAAAATAATCTACAATGTGTAACGTTAAATGCGCAAATCCCGAAAATAGTTTGATAAGAAAAACGAGCAGTCAATCAATTTAACCACTTTTTAATATAGGTCACATTTAAAAAAAAACATTAATAATGTTGCCCTGTCTATTTATTAATAGGGTAAGACATCACGTGCGCAAACCCGCTAAAATAGGTTAAGAAACACAAATGGTTGTTGTTTAATTAAAATTTTCTCATACGCGTGATATTGTGTAAAATTAAAAAAAAAAGATTCCTCACACTACGAATAACTCCTAAATCGTAGTTCCGTGTTAAACAAGAGACCCAGACCCAGAACACCCATCTATATCACACACATATGTTAAATATTAGATCTGTGACGGACTCGAACCCGCGACATGTCCCGCAGCAGACAATCTCTCAAGCACTGCTCAAACCATGCCGTAAAAAATAAGATGTTAAGGGAATTTATTTAGATTAAAAACTGTTATACTATAAGCCTCAAACTTACAACTTGAGCTTAGTCCTCCTCCAGTGACACCTCTTAGCGTTTGTAGCGGATTCTATTTCTAGTGCGCATTCATTAATTCCATTTCATTTCAAAAATGGAAATGTATCTTGTCAAATATCTTCAAATTTCAGTTTTTCGGACAAGCCATCATCCTCACGACATTTCCATCACCTTATTAATGCAAACCTGCAACAGAGAAGATAATAACATAATTATATTGCATCGCTTCATTCTTCAGATATAATATTCACAACGTAGTTCCTCTACCCTACAAGGCAACTTCGCACTTTTTTTAAAATTACCCCCTTATTTTTTATTTTTCTTTAGTTAGTCACGCAGTTCTGTCAAACCTCATTCTTTTTCCGTGCGAGGCAACGAAAACACGTGTTCTCTTTTAACAGTTCCCCGTTTGAAAACTAACGGTTTTATTATTTTATTTGAGTTGTTTTTCTTTCCGTTTTAACTATGCCTAAACGCAATATTAAAGATAAAATCGAGCGTTATAATAAAAAGATTCGTAAACTCGAAGAAAAAGATCGACGACAATATCGTCGTATGGCGCGAGTGTTAGAAAGTTCGGATCCCGATGAGGATTTGGATAACGCTGCCGCCGTTGACGGTAAGTACTTACCTATTTTAATGTTAGTGAAAATGTGCTAAAACGTCATGTCTATAGTGCCAAGTGATACATAATCTGTCGCCTTGATTCGAAATCGAACGTGGCAAGCCTGGGGGTTGGCCGTGAGTCAACACGAAGGCATAAAGCAAAATATTAGCCTGTCTTACATGAGATAGCTAAACATTTTTGCGAAACCAGACAAAAGCCTGGGGTCTATCCGAGAGATAGAACGAAGGTATATTAGTTTTGTCAAAGTACCAGCATTCTCAAATAAATCATTTTATTGTGGTAGATGCTGATAAAGTCGACGATGAGTCTGCTGATCCACAACCAACTGCCGTTCCTGAGATACCAGTTCCCGATCCAGGATTACCAGAAACGACGGGCGTGGTTCCGATTGAACATGAGCTCGACCCCGAAATCCTGTCAGCACTTGGGGAGCCTCCTGACGATACTCCTGAATTTGGAGAATGTATCCACGAAAATTTAGCACAAAGATGGACAGCGATTTTAAAAAGAGGACTTCCGAAGGAAGTCAAGGACAAGTTATTAAAAGAATATCTTGTTCCTTCCAACTGTCCACTTTTGCAAGCACCAAATCTTAACGCTGAAATTTCGGCAGCCATAACGGATATGGCCAGAAACCGCGACAAGAAGATTGAGCTATCACAACAACTTCTTGGTGCTGGTATCACAGCCGTAAACAGAGCGATGACTCTTCTTATGACAAGCGACGAAAAAATCCAGGCAATTAAAATGCTAAGTGACAGTTGTCGCATCTTGTCCCATCTACACCATACGGATACTCAAGCACGTATCAAAATGGTTACACCTGGATTGGAAAAATCATTCCTAAACGTTATCAAAGATAACGAAAGAGATAGTACACTGTTCGGATTAAAACTATCCGAAAAAATCAAAGCTTCAAAAGCTATAGAAACGCAAAGCCTGCAAATAAAGAAAACTCCAGTGCCTCAAAAACCCCCACACACCGTTCAGTCGGCAGTCAGTAGACCTCGCTACCAGGAAAACTGGCCAGGTCCTTCGCGTTACCAGTTGAACAGGGGGGGGCGCGGAGGCCAGAGGAGACCAGCCCCTGCACGCAAGGCACAGCCAGCGGCGCAAACGAGGTATTCGAACACGAACAAAACGCGTGCTCAACGTCAACAGTAGACCAGGTACATGCTGGACGAATACATTATTTTTATACTCACTGGCTTAAAATAACATCTAATGACACTGTTCTCGAATGGATCCGTAATGGTTTTTCTATACCCTTTTCTATAACTCCAGTACAAACAATGCTACCTCATAATTGTCTTTCACAGACAGAAAAAGAGGACATGAATTTGGCTATCGAAAAGTTACTCGATTTAGGCGCGATATCAATATGCTCACCGACTAAGGATCAATTCATATCAAAAATATTCCTTACTACCAAACCAAATGGTGACAAGCGCTTTATTTTGAATTTAAAGCCACTAAACGAGTTCATATCCAAGTTCCATTTTAAAATGGAAGATTACAGAACCGCTTCTAAATTAATCCCTCACAAAGGATTCATGGCCAACATAGATTTGAAAGAGGCATACCTTTTAATTCCTGTCGCAAAACATCACCGAAAATACTTACGTTTTTATTTCGAGGACGATAACGGACAAAATATTTTGTATGAATTTAACGCTATGCCGTACGGTTTATCTATCGCTCCAAGAACGTTTACCAAGATTATGAAAGAGGTAGTCTCCCATCTTAGGAGGCAGGGATTCAAATCAGTCCAATACCTTGACGACATACTATGTATAGGTAATAACTATTCTGAATGTCGTGATAACGTCACAGAAACTTTGAAATTATTAGAATCTCTTGGTTTTGTAATTAACTACAATAAGAGTTCATTGGAACCAAAACAGAATTGCAAATTCTTAGGTTTCATATATGATTCAAAAAATTTAATAATGTCCTTGCCAGATGAAAAACGCGATCGTATCGCTAAGTTAATTGACAAATTTACACTTCTGCCACGCTGTACTATAAGAGAATTTGCTCAACTAATTGGGGTTCTTACCGCTGCTTGCCCCGCAGCAAAATACGGATGGATTTACACAAAAATTTTAGAACGTCAAAAATTTTTATATTTGAAAATAAACAATAAAATTACCAAATATAATTTTAGAAGATCTGAATTGGTGGTCAAAAAATATTTCTATAACGTCCAACTCCATAAGAGCTAAAGAATTCACATTAGAAATATTTACCGATGCGTCTAGGACAGGCTGGGGTGCTTGTTGTAATAATGAACGCATAAACGGCGCCTGGAAAAATTCTGAATTAAAGTTTCATATTAACTATCTAGAACTCTTAGCGGTATTTTTGGCGTTAAAATGGTTTGCTCGCAATTCTTCTGATTGTGTTATTTTATTACGTATTGATAATACGACAGCCATTAGCTATATCAATCGAATGGGTGGAATACAATTTCCTCATCTAAACGATTTATCTCGGTCTATTTGGCAATGGTGTGAGAAGCGAAAAATCTGGTTATTTGCATCTTACATAAACACACACGATAATGTTATAGCCGATGAACAAACCCGAAAAATTAATACAGATACAGAATGGGAATTATCAAATGAAGCATTCCAATTGATAATATATAAACTAGGTAAGCCAGATATAGATTTATTCGCCTCTCGCACCAATGCAAAATGCGAGCGGTACGTGTCTTGGCGACCAGACCCTGATGCCATCACCGTCGACGCATTTACTATTAACTGGCGCGATAATTTCTTTTATGCTTTTCCGCCGTTTTCTTTAATACTAAAATGCTTACAAAAAATTGTTTTAGACAAAGCTGAAGGAATTCTTGTATTTTCTTTATGGCCATCACAAGCCTGGTATCCCCAGTTAAAAAGTATGCTTGTTTCAGAAGTTGTTATTCTAAAAGCAAACAAAGATCTTTTATCTTCCCGTTTCAGAGCCCACCATCCGCTTTACAAGTCGCTTACCCTGGGTGCTGCGGTGCTCTCCGGCTTGCGTTCACACAACGAGGAACGCCCTCAACCGCTCTCGACCTAATGTTAGCCTCTTTATCTAATAATACTGTACAACAATATAATGTCACCTTTAAACTATGGTGGAAATTCTGTATAGCGAATAATATTAGTATCTTCGAGCTGTCAATTCCAAGGGTCATCACCTTCTTGGCTAATCTGTTTGATAAGGGAGCATCATACGGTTCCCTAAATAGCCATCGCTCTGCCCTATCGCTACTTCTAGGAAGTAGTGTAGGAACAGACGACTGCATCAAAAGATTATTGAAAGGAGTGTACAAGTTGCGACCGTGTGTACCTAAATACACGAGCACTTGGAATCCCCAGATGGTACTCGACTATATCTCTAATTGGTTCCCAAATAGGAGTTTACCAATCGAAAAGATTACAAAAAAACTGGCTATCTTACTAGCCATTTGTACAGCACACAGAGTTCAAACGTTCTCATTAATAAAGACCTCAAACATAAAAATAAACTCTGGAGGCATTGATATAGTCATAACTGACATAGTAAAAACATCGGCTCCGGGTCGAGATCAACCAGTCTTGTTTCTACCATACTTTGTAGACAAACCAAGTATTTGCCCAGCTACGTTATTAGAAGATTATCTTCAAATGACCAACGACATTAGACCTGAAAACGTACCTAATTTATTTCTAACGTTTAAACGGCCCTATAGGGGCGCTACGGCGCAGTCTATCAGCCGTTGGATTAAACAATTATTGTGTGAGAGCGGCGTGGACGTGGCGACGTTCAGCGCGCACAGTACGCGCCACGCCGCCACGTCCACGGCGCGCCGCGCCGGCTTGTCCATAGACGCTATCCGGAAAGCGGCTGGCTGGACAGCAGCTTCTCAAACATTCGCCAAATATTATTGTCGGCCCATACGCGAGGAAAATTCCTTTGCAAATTCTGTTTGTTTCCCGCCAAATACAAATTAAAGAAGACTGATTAATACTTCAATCATTATAAATTAAGATTGTACCTATGTATAAACCTAAATAGATGCCTAATTAGTTAATCGGTGGACTTAACACTAAACAATGGTTAAAATATGTTAATTAAAATTTTCAATAAGTATATTATTATATCAGATTAATTATGTACTCTTCTTGTTAATAAAAACAAGAATTTATAAAATCGAGTATTATTGTTGAATGCTAAAAACAGCTAAAACTTCATCTCTAAACATCTACGTTGTGAATATTATATCTGAAGAATGAAGCGATGCAATATAATATAAGATCAAACGAACTTCGGCAAGTGAAGTTCGATCGATATTATATTAATCGCTTCATTCGAAGATATAATCACCCACCCACCCTACTTGCCCATAAAGAAGTTTTTGCTGTTTCACTTACTCTAAAAAGAATGAGGTTTGACAGAACTGCGTGACTAACTAAAGAAAAATAAAAAATAAGGGGGTAATTTTAAAAAAAGTGCGAAGTTGCCTTGTAGGGTAGAGGAACTACGTTGTGAATATTATATCTTCGAATGAAGCGATTAACCCTTCAGATACCGTCAATTAGAGACACAATAGTAAGACAATAGATGCGCGGCCACCGGGTGTCGCTTGGGGATTCATGAATTAATATAATATCGATCGAACTTCACTTGCCGAAGTTCGTTTGATCTTATATAATAGCTCAATAGAAACAGCATTTTCCCTTCACATTATTAGCATACAAGCCACGCATTCGACGTTGCCTGGATGTTTTACGTGCCCATCAACAATTTTATGTCCTAGGTAACATCACATCGTTTCGTGGGAACACACGCTATAACATTATACGACCTTTAATTTCACAAGCATTTGTAATATTGTTTTGTCCAAGATTTAAATTGTTGAATTTGCCCATACTAAGACGAAAAGTGCCCATACTGAATATAATGTTTGCATGCCAATAAGACATTACATTCACCAACCCGCACTGGACCCGCGTGGTGGATTACAGCCCGTTCCCTTCCCTAGAGAGGAGGCCTTAGTCCCAGCAGTGGGAACATTAAAAAGGCTGATGATGATGACAATAAATTTAAACCTCTGTGACATTGTGATAAACTCAAAGACATTAAATATTTTGGATAAACTCAACGCAACGCAACTATACACAGAGGGCATACAATGTTCTGCGTTATTCAATACAATTAAGCTAGAACTGCATTTGACCGTCGCGTGGCGTGGATCTAGTGTAGTTTTGCAAGTGTAGTTTCCATATAAAAATGGAGACCGTCGCGCCCAGATTAGTATGTGTGGTACACGTATTAAGTGTAGGTCTGCCTTTATGTTATCAGGGTGTTGATGGGGTTACCACGCTTCTGCAGTGCGCCCGGTGTGTTTGCAGAGGCAAAAATTTATGGCTTACGTGCTTGCTACCTATCATGCGCAAGCGATACGCCTCCTTCTCGCGCATGATACGCGTCAACCTTAACATCAGCTTTTTCAGTTGTACATGTCGATCCCGTCTCAAGACGTAGGTCTATGTGGTCATAGACGACTAAGGCACTGGTGTGTATGTTGCCAGCGATGGCATATAGCACTGAAACGTGATCGCTTACAATAGGCCTCATCAGAAGGCTTAAAAGCACCGAAAGAGCAATAAAAAGGGCTACTTTATATTCCTGATCGTATCAGGAATGAAGACATCCGAAAGAGAACCAAGGTCGCTGATGCAGCCCAAAGAATCGCCAAACTTAAGTGGTGATTCAGTGGTGTAGCAGAGCACATTGCTCATAGAATTAGAAATGGGGTCGAAAGGTTCTGGAGTGGCAACCGCGTCTTCCACAGGGTGGACCGATGACCTGGTGAGAGTCGCGGAAATACAATGGATGCGAGATATTCAGGACCGTTTTTTGTGGCGAGACTTGGGGAAGCCCATGTCCAAAAGTGGACATCTTTCGGCTGAAATGATGATCCGAAATGTATGATAATAGTAGTTTGTCTCAATTTTTCAGTTAATCAATACGTCAGTCAACCAAATTCTTCTTTATTCGCATTAATTATCTTAGATAGACAGACACTTCTATAGATAGACACCTCCATCAAATTAGGGATATACCTACGCACACCTACTGTATAAATTTTCCTCCGAAAACCAAACAGCCTGTACTGTAGTATGGATGTCTGAAATGTTGTAACTATAAAACCGTAACGAATCAGGTTAAGCACATAAATCCGTAATCGAATCGCCTTCTGCGCAGCCATTTTGTTTGTCACCTCGGATGTTGAGAGCACGTGATCAGCTGTTAAACAGTTAACTGACACCTACTTCTACTATTCTAATGCCCACACTACTGCCACACTTCTAATGCTAACACTTAAGGCCCTAACTCCCGAGCAGTTCCAAAAAACAGTGATTATCTGAAGCCTACTCCTTGGTAACGGCTGGATTTATAGATTTGAAAAAAAAAAAATTGTATGGATTCATATCTAACATTATCAACATTTATGATTTTTTTGTATGACTAAATAGTTTTGCCAAAAAAAACTTTTTAGCATCATGATATTTTTTCACTTACAGTTTTCAAAAAGCTGTTTAGAAACATGTTTACACAAAAAATTGCTGGTCAAGAGTTCTTCAAAATGTACTAGCATATGTAAATCAAAGAAAATAGTTTTAAAGATCAGCAGGATTCTATGAGGGCGCAGATGGCAGTACGAGTATGTGTGCATTTGAATCGGGACAGCTGATGGTGAAGGGACTAAATGCCTTAAGAGGGCCTTTATCCATTCGTCTATCATCAACGTGAGCATGGTTCAAAAGCTTATTGTTTCATCCAACGTAATGTTTAATAAAGAGTCAACGGGGAAAAATAGAGATAATGCCTGAAAACGCTGTTAGCATTTAGTAATTCGTAAGTTTTTGATTTTATGCCTAAATCATTAAGTCCTTCTTTGTACAGTGTATACATACTAGTGCATAAAGTATTTAAAAAAAAAAACAGGAAATACGCGTTTTAAAATCGTTCAAAGTTTTTTAAAGGAAATTTCGTCATTTAGAATCTCGATTCAAGGTGCAAGAGATACAAAGATTTTGAATTTTAATACCCAAACCGTCACCTGATCGTCTCCCATCACAGATATCCAAAAACATAGTTAAACATCCATAAATCCGCACCCAGCACAACACTACTTCTAATTCACACCATTCGAAAACAATCGTCACATCCCACACCGCCTGTCGCAACTGCACATAAATCCAACATCTGACACGCACTCCCTAACCTTTGTCGATATCAATCGCTTGAATGTTTCGCCACAAGATTTATAGCTAATCCCGAATTTACAGCCAACACTATTGTCTCTAATTTGACTGGCGCAGTGTGAAATAAATCTTAAGCGGTGTTTACAACTTCGTTAAGAATAGTGTTGTCAGGTGTCCCGATTTTAGGTCGTAGGGGCTCTTTAGACCGGGACCGCGGTCTCAACTTCCACCTATAAAAAATAATATATATCTTTTACAGTAATTTAAGACCACAAATAATATTATTTATGCCTTTTCCCTTCTATCGCAGTCTCGGTCCATAGAGAACCATGACCAAAAACTAACATATAGGAACCTATTACGTCCCTCGTCTTCGCATCTCTATACTGAAT
This sequence comes from Mythimna lalbum, assembly GCA_949319445.1. Lineage (NCBI taxonomy): Eukaryota > Metazoa > Arthropoda > Insecta > Lepidoptera > Noctuidae > Mythimna > Mythimna lalbum. The sequence goes on along the minus strand of OX439361.1, from coordinate 17,285,043 downwards.
GTGACAATGCGTTCAAAATTAAAACTTACACTAAAAATTACACTGGGGCCGATGCCTGATAAGGCTGCTGGAACTTTTAAAAGAGTGACCCTGGACGTAAAGGTTAAAAAGAACATACCTATGTCGGCTTTAATCCATAAAAATCTGACACGCTTTCTCGATCCACCAAAGAGCCAGAGAAGTCATTGGATAATTTTCCAACCTCAAAAAAAGTCCCGATAAAACCCTAAATCCCGACTTATTTTAACATATGACCCGAATTTATTCCAATCGGACCTAGCAACACTAGTTATTATGACACTTTTGACGTGCGTAAATGTCAGAACATAAGTAATGTGGTATGAAGCCATTGTCGTCGTTTTAATGGTGGTCAAAGGCTAACAAACGATATTTCAATAATTGTCAGAAGGTATTTCACCAACAGTGCGATAGCTAAATAATGTCCAGGCGAAATAAAAAATACATACAACCGAACATAGAACCTTCTCCTTTTTTTAAAGTCGGTTAAAAAGATGTTGAAAGGTTGACGATACTGTGTTACTTAGCATAGCATAGCATAGTCGGCCTTATAATGTTCCCATTGTTGGGACTCAAGTGTTAGTGGTTGTCACATGTGTTTGACGCACAGCAATTACTGAGTTGGTGGCCCTTTCGGTTCTAGGCACATTTAATGCAACTGTATCGTATTTCTGTACTCTTTCTTTTTTTTCTCTTGTTGTTTTTTATTATTTTTTATGTTGTGGTATTTTGTGTTGCTTGCTCCGAATAAATGCTATTTCTATTCTACATGTCTACGATTTTTTTGGTTCTAGGACATGCCGGTTTCCTCACGATGTTTTCCTTCACCGTTTTGAGAGCAGTGGTGATGAAATAAATTACACAAAGTAATGCGCTTGACTGGGTATGAACCCGCGACCTACAACTCGTAAGTCGGGGCCGTTACCACTCGGCCACCACAGCTCCTTACTTGAGCGTATAGAACCAAGGAATAATGAAAATTGGTCACTCATTTAGTCATCAACGCCCATTCCAATCCCTTAGACCTCCACGGGTTGTGCAAAAGTATACCCCGGGGCCTTAGAACGAAGGCAAAGAAGGAACAAGTCCTCACGCTCCGCCCACGGGTGGGAAATGTTATTGGATGATTTTCCTACCTAAAAAAATCCTTAGACCCATAAAATACTGTAAAATTTCAGTATTTTATAACGCGTACAAAGAATCATCATCATCTTCCTGCCCTTGTCATTTTCCAAAATCCACTCCCTCCAAAGCTGCCAAAGTCCAAAGCAGTGGTGGCGGCTGGCGGTCCAAAGTTTTTATGGAGAACCTAGTGAATAAATATGCAGCACATATTCTCTAATTTTGTTTACACCATGTAGACACAGCCTTAAAGATTATCATAATCCTATGGTGCGATTTCATAATGTTTATATAACTTAACCACGTAATGTTTTGTAAGATATCCGTAATTTTATTCTGATTAACTGCGTAGGTGACTTGGTAGTGAATAGCTAAGTAAATCATTACTCGACTAGCTTGTTCATGAACAGCGCTTTCAAGGGCCATGACGTGTTAAAATTACAGGTGTGCGAGCGAGAAAGAGAGTTGGAGCTCTACGCCCTATATTGCTCCATCCCTTTAACAATCCTTATCCTTACTAATATTATAAAAGTGAAAGTGAGTTTGTTTGTTTGTTACGTCTTCACGCCTAAATGGCAAAACCGATTTTGATGAAACTTGGTACGCGGATAGACCATGTCCTGGAATAGGACATAGGGTACTTTTTATTCCTGAAGTATGTTCCCTTGGGATAATTTTCCGCTATCACGCGGGCGAAGCCGCTGAGAGCAGCTAGTTAATAATAATCATTAAATCCTCAAAAATGTACAAAATTGAGCAATACATTTTAAATATAGTAATACAAAAGGCAGTACTACACTGCTGGCAAATGTGCCACACACGCCAATCTGAGCGCGTCGGTCTCCAACTATCCATACATTTTATAAAGAAACTAGTCGCCCAATTGAGTCGTTGCGGTAAGTCCGTGTATTCGGAAACAAATAGTCTAGAATACGCACGTAAATGAAAAGAAAAAGGAACAATTCTTCTACATCATCAAAAAACATTATAATATGTTTAACTTGTGCAAGCATACGTCTGATCTCCGAGACTATTTGACAACTACTACACACGCCCCCACAGACGACGTCGTCGTCTACGGTCGTCAGCAAGGCGACTACGCCGCAGCGCTCGTCGTCGATCCAGTGTCGTTGGTCTGTAAGCGCCCTAATGTGGGTTGAAAGATGTCCTACATAGCTCGCTGTCCGACCGTCCGGTAACTGTCCGGACCGAGCCCAAGACGTCGACGGCGCGCACTGTTCTCGCGCGCCTCAAGGAGTTGCAGCAACAGGAGGGGCCCGATCCGAAAGGAAAATCGAGCCCCGGTACGAAGAGACTAGAAGGAACGAGGTGGGTTTTTAGTCAGTAAGAGTCTGACACTATCTCCCGCTCCACCCAAGAGCGGGGGTTGTCATAAGATGATTTTTGCCCACCGTAAAAAAAGGATGTCCCACATCATCAAATTTTTAGTCCTAGATGATGTTTTCTCAAAATGTCCTTCAACGTTTTGAGAACAATGGTGATGAAATAAATTCCACATTCCACAAACTAAAGCGTGGCGCTGTAGTTTGTGGAATGCAACATGCAACATGCAACAAAGTAACAACAGTTTATATATTTCTTAAAAAGCCTTACAATTTTCTTGAATTACCGGTAAACTAATAATGAACACATAATGATTATCCTTGAAGTAATTTGACATGATTACTAAACTAACCGTTGGTCCGACGGATCGTAGCTCATACCGGCTGCGAGCAGTTATCGGTATAAATAACGATCGCGTGAACGTTTCTCTGACTGTCGCGACAGAGTTTGTCAAACTTGCGCCATAGATATAATACATTGTATAGAGGTGAAACTTGAAAAGATTGATAGATTGGGTGATACCCATTTACAGAAAGAAAAACAGGAATTTTTAAGAAAGAAAAAGGACAGCAACAAATTCTTTCCTTTTTTTTCTTTCTACCTTTTCTTCTGTCTTTCTTTATTTATGAAAAGAAAACGGAAATCAGTGAAAGCATGATCGTTGACAGGACAGAATGGAAGGACCAGGGGAGGAAAATGATAACGATTGAAGCGGTTTCCTGGAAATAATATGACATTTGAGTTTTACTGAAAAAGTGTGAAAGTGAAATTGTGTTGGAGACAACGCCTTACTAAGATATATTTTTTTATAAAACTTTATGTATCTTTTCTTTACTGCCAGAGCTAGAACAAGCTCTTTTCTTAAGTGTGGGAAATCATCAATAATAAATCCTCCAGGTCTAAGTTGAACAACAGTCAAACTTTCTAACTAAAACCTGCCAGTGTTCCTTCATTTGCCCTTTGCCTTTAAGTAGTCCAAATAAGACAAATCAAACATGTATGTGTGCTTCAACCCAGCTGGGTCCATACTGTTCCTGACAACTCCTAGAGACGCGCGGGAACACGTCACGTGCGCGCCGTCGACGACTTGGGCTCGGTCCGGACAGTTACCGGATGGTCGTACAGCGAGTTACCCATTGCTCGCCGTCCGCAAGCCCGCGCTTACGGTGACCGGACATCGAGAACCGGTCGTTATCGGGAGGCCTATGTCTAACAGTGGTCGTCTTTCAGCTAAAATGATGATGATTTCTCAAACAAAACATTAGCTTAAAAACCTGTCAGAAATTAAATCATCCAAGACTTCTCCCGGTCTTGAGCGAAGCGAGAGGGCGTGTCAGACTTTAACTGGCTGAAAACCCACTCCTGATCTTTCTATGCCTCCGTTCCAGGGCCCCGGGGTTCTCTTTCGTACAATCGACCCTGATGGGTCCCTAATAAAACAGGGTTTTAGACAGGCTTAACTCAAAATATTTACAAACCTGCCATTAGTCACTTAAGTTGCAATAATGTCACTTCTATACCTTTTTAATTCTACGCTATGCCCTAGGGATATGACTACTTCGTTGATTAGTGGGCACGGCATGAGACAAAGAAATGTTGGATTACGAATGTTTTTATTTCTATGCTTTTTGAGTTATCCGCTAAGTTATGTGCTTATGTTAATTCTGTGATAAATGCCCAAAGTTCGTGTGTACAAGATTAGGTGTTTATGAATTAATTGGTATGTAAAAATGTGAATTAACGAAGTGAAGGGTGTATGAAATGAAGTGTGAAACAAGTTGTGGGCATGGAAGACCCGGGCCTGCCCGTCCTGTATCTTTTGGGTATGTCTTTCATCTTACGGGCCAGTGATGAAACGAAAATACTACTATATTGGATGGGCAAAGTGAAATCTTTTTAGGGACTTACAAGAAAGTCGACATAGGCAGATATTTTAAGAAGTGTCGTTGATTTTCTAAAGATGTTTTCAATACACTTACTCGAAAACCTGTTCTTATCCCTACCGCTTTTAGGCACGCAATTTACTGTTTTTCGCACTTGTGCGGAAAAGTGCGTAAGCTCGCTCCACCATAATTGATTTTGTTTATCATAGCAGACTGAGCGCTAAGCGACCCCCATAAGTCGATGGTTATCCTCCATTCATTTATTTCATCATAAGTGTATTGAAAAACGTCGTTTGATACACGTGGAAATTCGTCACTGCAGCACTCAGCCTGTGACTCGGCGATTAAATTCCACCTCGCTCGCAATGACAAATTTTCTCCACTTGTATAAAAATTTACTATTTTTCTAGGGCAAACACTTTAGAAAAAACTTTAGAAATCTTCTGTTATAGTTTAAGAATACCTGTCTACGAATATTACTAAGAAGCCTCGCGCGGGCCAACTACTCCCCATTCCCTACGATACCCTACTCTTAAGGTAATTACACACTACCCAGATAAGTGGCTCGATAACACTTCATAACCCGTATGCACTAAAAGTACTCACAACAAAAAAATAACACCAAATTATACCCGTAAATAATTAAGTTATTTATGTTCGTTTTAAAACTTTTAAACGGAGAATGTGAAGTTTGTTTTTAAATAACGACTTCCTGTACCAAAGTAAATGATAAACAGCCTACTTTAAAATGAGCGGAATTCTCCAATTAGGTGTGCACATTGTGGCAGGCTTGACGGAATTAAAAATAATAATTTAACGTTTAATTTTAAATTATAATTTTCTTGTTGAATGACTCAACGGTACAATAAAGCGGTAATTCTGCTATACAATGCGGTATAATGAAAATAATCAAAACACTTGGTACACAATGAGCGGTTGGTCAGAGGCCGGGTCATAAGCCACCCATACCGACACTAGTTCAAGTAATAAAGAGAAATATTACCAACGAACCATACATAGATATTAAACCATGGGCGGGGTTTAATTACAAATTTAACCTGTTAATAAATTACCGATGTTCTGCCGCCACCCAGGGTGTGGCAACACTCAGCGTATTTCCCTAGAGAAATAACGACGGAGTTGCCAACGCAAACTCGAATTCTGGATATTTTCGGAACGCGTTCGTGATGTTTATTATGTCATTTCTACCGAAAACGAATTGTTACCCATTAGTGTCCTGCGCGTTTGTATATTTCCATTTTTATTTTCACTAAAAACTAATTTAAATTTTCTTATAAACGACACTATTTTTATTATGTATACGGTCTCTATATTTTTAAATTAATGGATGTCACTATTATTAGTTTAAATAAATAAATCATTAAGGAATGTTCTGAAAATAAACAGAGAATAATGAGATCCATTAAATAATTTCCATTGTTTTTTGGTTTGAAGTTTTTTTTCTAATCATATAAACTAGTGCTTGACTGCGATCCCACCTGATAGTAAGCAGTGATGCAATCGTTGATGGTGAAGCGCACTAGTTTATTAAGAGCCCATTCACTCTAGCCTTGAATACACCTAAATTCAAATTATAAGTATTTTAAACCATTGTTGGTAGCCAATAGAATATCCAATTTAAATCGTAAAATTGGTTGTAAAACTTGACTTTAACCAAATTTTAAACTCGAATTAAACATTTTACGACGGCTAGTTTATTTTGGAATTATACAAGGTGTTTAATTTTATTATTTTTATGTGAAGTCGTAATCTATGCCTTGATTTAGATGTGTTGTTCAATTTAAAGTGTTTCAAATTTGTCGCATACTTCCATTTCGGTTTTTTACTGCCATTTTTTTTTATTAACCCTTCAGATACCGTCAATTAGAGACACAATAGTAAGACAATAGATGCGCGGCCACCGGTGGTCGCTTGGGGATTCATGAATTAAAGTTGTTTAGAAGATAATTTTGATAGGCTCGTTTACGACGTAGTTCTATCCACCACATAAATATTTACATATACAACAGACATAGTTCAGTATAATTGTTTATATTCAAGGCGTCGACGGCGCGCACTGTTCCCGCGCGCCTCAAGGAGTTGTCAGCAACAGGAGGGGCCCATCGGGGTCGAAGCCTACCGGGGTCGGGGTTATCCGAAAGGAAACTAGAGCCCCGGTATGAAGGCTAGAAGGAACGGCGCGGGGTTTATAGTCAGTAAGACTCTGACACTGTCTCCCGCTCCACCCAAGAGCGGGTTTCGTCAATGATAATTTTCCCCGTCGACAGAAAAAAAAAAAAAAAAATTATAATTGTTTATATCTGGGACCTTATACGTGTTAAAATGTGTAGCGTGTGAGCGAGAAAAGAGGATGGAGTTATATACACCCTATATCCTCAAAAGATCATCTCAGAGACTAATCTGCATAGTTCTCATAATTTTTTTTTTTTAAGGTGGGCAGAAAGTCATCCTATAACAATCCCCACTCTTGAGCGGAGCGGGAGATAGTTTCAGACTCTTACTGACTAAAAACCCACCCCGTTCCTTCTAGCCTTTATGGGCTCGAGCTCCCTTTTGGATAACCCGAAAGATAGGCTCGAATTTGACCAGCATCTCACCTGATAGTAGGTAACCTATACAAGGTTACCTAAGCCCACAACCCAAGGTTCTTGACCTAAATACCCCGAGGTATGGAATTGCACTCCTTAGCTATATGCACAATAAATGTGTTGCCAAAATTTTCTGTGATTATTACTTTCCTGAAGCACTCAAAACAATGCATATTGCTTTCGCGTTTTTACTTTGGAAATCGCATAAACAACATTTACTTACCAAAGCTTTTTATTTTGGCTTCGCACTATGAAGAATTAGTTCTCAGTCACTTTGAGTTTCATATTCTAATGTTTTTGCAGTATTTGGCAGCTAAATACCGAGTCAGCTCTCTCGGCGTGCTTCGGTATGAAGTCAATACAATATTCTCAGCTCCATTCCAACGAAATCGCGCCAATTTCACTAATTCCAAATATTATCCAGTTGTGCACATTTGAGATACTAAACTACACCAATTTTCCGGAATGATCAAAACAACCACTAAACTCACTCGAAAAAATCCCACCAAAAAATCACCTATTTTATTTACTACACTCGCAGTTACTACAAAATTATACTCAAAATAAACATTAAAAAAACAAAGACACACGAAAATGTCATTCCAATTTCAAACGACATTCGAACTTCGAAAAAAAATTCAATTAAAAATATTCCCGCGGCCAGTAACTGTTAATCAAGTACCGGTATCGATTATTCGTTTATATCGATAGAATCGATACAGCATGTTATCGAAGCGCCTCTAGCTTCGTTAAGGACGGTGTAATCGACTTAGACATGCGTCATGGCTAATTCATGTGTTATTCGATTTTAAGAAACGATAGCTGATGGGTTTCGGGTTCCGCTGTAAAAGGATGAAATCGATTTTGGATAGAAGGTGATTTTGATCTGGAATATTCGAAAATAGAAGCGTACTGATTTTTAAAAAGATGGTAACATAACACCAAGCTTGCTAGTGAAAGCAAAAGTGGAAGAAAATAATCGCATTTTGTCAGATATGCAGTCCCATGTACCAATAACAGCTGAGTCTATCATAATATTGTTTTAAAGGCGAAAGTTTCTAAATATATTTTGTTCAAATGGGTATGTCTGTTACGCTTTCACGGGTAACCTTATTCTGAAATGAAACATATATGACTTTTTACTATAGATTTTTATTCAAGCCGACGTGTGAGAAAAATAGTGACAATAATGATAATAGTTTGTAAAAATACGACAAGAAGGATAAACTAAATTGTCAAATACACACATTATTATTTAAACACTAGCTTTTCCCCGCAGCTTCGCCCGCGTACATAAAATATAGCCTATGTCACTCAGGAATAAAGCAGCTTTCTGTCGGTGAAAAAATTAACAAAATCGGACTGAGATTACCTCCTATAAACAAAAAAATGAACTTTACCTCTTTATTATATTAGTGTAGATTTAAAATATTTATTATCTAATATTGATACTGTACAGATACATACTTATACAATGAATTGAGAGGAAAGATAGGTTTTTACAAGCTTTTATTTAATTTCACCTGTCCCGAGTCCCGATGTTTGTATGTCATCAAATCTTGCAAATTAAATTTGACCCACTTTCTTGGTTACCGATTGAGCTGAAATTTTGCATGCATGTGTAAATCAGATGACAATGCAAAATTATTGTGACATTGAGCTGATCTGATGATGGAACCGGACGGTGGCTATAGGAACTTCGTTGTTAAACGACACAACCCCATCGAGTTTGGGTTCGTATGATTCGTCTTAACAAGTATTAATCAAATAGATGTACCGAGCTATAAAAGCTTGGTATGAAAAAATGATTTTCATTAAAAGCTTGTTTTACTTATTTATTGATGCAGGCATTAAATAAGGCCTTTCATATTGCATACGGAACCTGCTACTCCACAGACAGGCACACGCTATGTATCTCTGCAGCGATACCGCAGTGTGGCCACATATCGCTTAGCTACACGTAATCCTACTCAAATCAAACGCAATTAGAGTAATAACCTGAATAGGCCACGAGTAATAATATAACAACACATTTGGTATAAATATAGTGTCGGTGTTGAGTCGAATGTGTCATGGACGTGATTTGTTGGTAGTTTTTGTTAAGCTAGCTTCTGATAGCAGTTTCGACCATTATGAAAATAAAAAATTATCACAAAGAAACATACTTTCGGGATAAAAATTCACAGGCACAGCATAATCAGTCTTTTTATTGTTCCCACTGCTGGGACTCTGGCCTCTTCTCTGAGGAGTGAATGGGCCGTAACACACCACGCGGGGCCAGTGCGGGTTGGTTAATGTCAACTATCTTCGAATTTTTGGTTGTAGGATATGCCGGTTTCTTCACGATGTTTTCCTTCACACCATCACCACTGCTCTCCAAATGGTAGATCAGTGGTAATGAAATAAATTACACAAAGTAATGTGTAATTATAAAAAATATCCTATGTGCTATTATACGTCATGGTCTACCCGTGTATCAAGTTTCATAGAAATCTGTTCAGTCATTCAAGCTTGGGACGAGGGGCTTTTTCGACCGGGCTGCGGTCCCAATTTCCACCTGTGAAAATATTTACTTTTTTTAGTAGTATTTTGAGACCATAAGGAAAAAGGCATCAAAGTGCAATTATCAAAAAAAATGTACCTACTTATTTTATTGGTGGTCCCTAAAAAAAAATTAAACTTGAACCGCGGACCCTCAAGCTTGAAAAGGTACAAACTCAACTAAATAATATATTTTTTAATGATATAAACTAGTGCTTGACTGCAATTCCACCTGATGGTAAATAAGCAGTGATGCAATCGTTGATCGTTGATACCTTGGGGAATAAAACGGGGGTAAAAATTGTATGGAGAAACCTATATTAACGCGAGCGAAGCAGAAGGAAAAAAAAAGATGGCCGAATCTATAGAACATAAAACTGCCTTTAATCGACATTTATCGTGATCTTTTACATTTTCTAGTAATGAAAAAGAGTCCACTGTATGTTTTTCGCGTTTGTACCATGCAAAAGTCCCAGTAGTTTCGGCTGTGCGTTGATATGTCAGTCAGTCAGTTTCTTCTTTTATACAGCAAAAAAAATGTCTGGCGTCTACCGTACCCAGTAATGTGTAAACAAATTGATTTAATCAATTATAAATTAATCATGTATTATTGATAAATAAATCACATTATAAACTTAACAATCTTGATTAATAACTAGAAATCTTGGTATTTATTGGAATGTTAGTTCGGCGCCACAACGAATTAGGTTTAAGAGTAATAAATTAATGTTTAAAGTTAATTGACTGAGCTTAAGTAATACAACGGTCTTATAATTTAGAGAACACAATGTTTCTGTCAGTAAATTAATATTTCAATTAAAAAGGATGTAAACAGTTACGAACACAAGTTTTTTTTTTACTTTTTAATGATAGATAAGTAAATCATAAAAATGTAAATGGCTAAATATGACCAATGGTCCTTGGTCACAATTACCCAATGATTATTCTGTATTACTTCGATTATTATATACTACTTAATGATATGCTATTCTATTTAATTAAAACTTTGATTTTGAACCCTTGAAACCTGACATAGATCTCTATGGAAAAGAACGTGCAATAAACTCCACGACAATATGTGAAATCAATAAATATGTAAGTAGTTAAGTACTTAATTCATCGCTAATATTGAAATTATAAATTTAATATACATAGCTATGTGAGAGCTATGTAGAAAGATGTGCATGTTAAAAGCATCCAGAGTAAGTTGACCGTCGAAGACGCGCACTGTTCCCGCGCGCCTCAAGGAGTTATCAGCAACGGCAAGGGCCCAACTGGATCAAAGCCTACTGGGGCTAGCTCCTAGAGGTAGCTCAGCCCCGGTACGAAACGCAACGAAGGAACTGGAGTGGGTTTTTAGTCAGTAAAAGTCTGACATTATTTCCCGCTCCGCCGCAAGAGCGGGGGTTGTCATTGTATGATTTTCCCCACCATAAAAAAAACCTTTTAGATCAAAGAACTAAAAAAGCTGACAAGAGAAGAACTAACTAATCTTTTGACCCACTTCTGTGCTTCCACAAACGAAGGAAGCTAGACATATTATCTGTTACGATGAAGGAAACAAACCATAAAACTAACCTAGTTATTTTTATGTCTAGCTAGGAACTAGACTAACTATTCTCTTCGCAAAACGATGGTTCGGTCTCAGAACTAATTCAGAGCGAGCATAATGTAGGCGCCACGCCGCTCATTTGGCAGTAGCACTTCTTGCGGCTATAATTCATTGTATAACTAACAACCTAGCAACCGATTCCTTTCACAACGTATTAGTAACACCAAATTTTATAGCTTTTTGAAGTATTTTCTTCAATTAATTCAGTGAAACAAACGCTCAGATAAACTATTCGATAACATTTTGGGATACAAATAGGTACCTATCCTTACTATAATATTATAAAAGCGAAAGTGAGTTTGTTTGTTGGTTACGTCTTCACGCCTAAATGGCAAAACCGATTTTGATGAAACTTGGTACACGGATAGACCATGTCCTGAAATAGGACATAAAATATTTTTTATCCCGGAAGTATGTTCCCTTGGGATAATTTTCTGCTGTCACGCGGGCGAAGCCGCTGGGAGCAGCTAGTATAACTTGCCGTTACTTCAATAATACCGAGACCTTTTGTAATAATCCCTTTTAATTAAAAAATAGTGGTCTTGGCATATGACTTGGTTGACTCTTCGCGTGACCCAAGGGCTGGCTTCTACCTCGGTCAGAGTCGGTCGGCATTGCCATACAACGTGGCAATGCCGCCAGCCTTTTGAGCACACTTCCAGTCGACAGCGATGCGGAGGAGTTTTTTGACGTCATTTTTAGCTAGGCCTTTAGTGTATATATTATTTTTAATTATTTAAGTTTATTTTATAATTTAATTAGTTCCAAATGTAAAATTTACCAAAATAAATATATACTCTTGGCATATTGAAACTTAACTTTCCATCATGTCATGTCATTCAAATCTTTTTTTTTACTTGGTAATTCATTAATTAACTTCTTCCACTCTACGTGCAGCGAGAGAATGTCAGACTTTTACATACTAAAACCTACCCTTTATATGCCTTTTTCGTTCCAGGGGCCATAACATGACCTGTTAAAATGTCACTCGTGCAAGCCAGACAAAAGGTATGGAACTTATTTTTTATTGTTGATAGGTTCGTGCTTGACCGCTATCTCACTTGATGGAAAGCGACGATGCGGTCGACAATGGAACGCGCTTATCTAGAAGAAACCTATTCACTATCGACTTAAAGATTCCCGGGTTGTAGCTATCAGGAAACACAGACTCCGGCAAGGAATTCAGTCCGTAACTGCACACACAATGAATGTGTTGCCAAAACGTTTTGTGCGTGTAGGTGGGATGTCCACCATATATAGCTCGATCCCACTAACAATTCAGTTTAGGTCATCAAATGCTCGTGGTAGCCTCAAGGCCGCTGTCACTCTTTCCAACAATCCCACAGCCCAGATTCTTACAGCCTGAAACGGTCAGTCTAAGTATTTTAACAATCACTTATTTTAGTATAAATCTAATATCACAAAGTTATCAACTACGCAACACCTTAACACAATTCAAAACAGCAAAAAAAATACAACTTCACTACTGTTACAAAATACAAATTCACAACAGTTATAGGTCGCCATAATTTACCTAATTGAGTACAAACAGCGCCTGGGGGCAAGCCACTATCTGAGTGACGCACGTTCAGACAAAGAAAAATTATCCGCTGCACTCCCGACATGACACTTACAATAAAAATAAATTAACTGCGCACTCTTCTAATGAGGGCCGTAGGGTTGCCAGTACTTTGAAGTTGGTGAGTTTTTTTTTATTTGCATTTTTTTTTGAGATCTTGGGATTTTAGGCACAGAACAGTGGTAGACCATGTCTTGGAATAGCATACCTTCATAATCATTTCGGCCGAAAGTCTCCCAAGTCTCGCCACAACGACCGGTCTTGTGCATCGCGCGTCCATGTTATATCCAAAGAATGTGGGGGTGAGGGTTTCTGGTGAAGGTTGTCACCAGAAACCCTACCACAAGCTCTTAATGCGATCTATTTGACGACCTAAACTGAACTGTTAAAGATATATAGCTGTAAAGGGTGGTAGCTCCATCCCTTTTTTTCGCTAGTACGTCTGACATTTTAACATGTCATGTTAAAGATCCTGGTCAACAGACCAACTTGTGGAAGACCTTTCAACGCTGCATCTTTCGATACGCAGTGACACTCCAGAATCTTTAAGCTCCATTCGACAATCAGTATTGTATAGTTTAACTTTTATCAATAATATATACATACATAATCAGAATTTTAATGTTCTCACTGCTGGGACTCAGACCTCCTCTTTAAGAGAGGGGATGGCCATAATCCACCACACGGGCCCAGTGCGGGTTGGTGGATGTCACATGTCTTCGAATCTTTGGTTGTAGGATATGCTGGTTTCCTCACGATGTTTTCCTTCATCGATATTATCGATATTATCAATAATATCAAATTCAAAAACTGATAACCCTATTGGCGAGTAGTGTCGCCAGTCATCTTAGATGAGCCGAGATATTTCCCGAAGCATGTTGTAAAAAACGAAGCAAGATGCTTCTAATTTCGTCATTAACTCGTCCTATATCCATGTTCCCACACTGATTTTGTGACGAACGGGGACACGACACATGGCGATGAGACTTGTAAGTGACGGTTATGGCGTCTTGTCTGAGGGCTACTGAGATACTTACATGAGTCTCATAATAATATGTCCGCGGATTATGCCAAGCACCGTAAGAGATTATAGACATAAAAATTGTACCCCGTGGTTTCATCTGCGTCTTTAGTTTTAAGATGCATCATGACTCACATTTTCACTGTTTTTCATACAACCACTCATAACTGATTATAACGTTATTACACATTTTTCATTAGATATTTTGGAAACAGTATCTTGTGGTTATTATCTAGGCTTCTATTGAAATCAATTTCTAAATTTGTGTATGTGTAACTAATCCAGTAAATCCTCTGAAAATCGCCTATTTTGTATGAACTTTGACATTTCATAATTTGCCTAAAAATGAAAAAAGTCAATAAATTAAAACTATAGAAGCCTTGCAAATTTTATTAAGATTCTAAATGATGACAACTTGTTTCAAAAACTTTAAGAGTTTAAAAAAACAGCTATTTCCTGAAGCAAGTTTTGGGAAATATTCGAGTAAATCTCGGAATTAACGAATACTAACAGAGTTTTCAGGCGTTCTATCTTTTTTGCGTTGCCTTTTCGTCAAACATCGCGTTAGATTGCGTTAGATGAAGTAACAAGCTTTTAAACCATTTTCGATGTTGACGATAGGCGAGTGGAAAAGGAGCCTGTTAAAGCGTATAGTCCTTTGAATATCTAGCGGTAGTTAAATATACACATACTCGTACTACCTAACTACTACTAATCTATGTGACAATACGAGTATGTGTGCATTTAATTCTGGTCTGCCGCGCCGGGATAGAGTCCCGCTTACTTTTAAATCCATTTTGTTTGCCAAATTGATACATTATATCAAGAACACATTGATTAATACAATATATCAATCAATATAAACTCTGAAGAACACCTAACCAGCCATTTTGAAGTAAGAAAAACAAGTGAACAAACATTGTGTCGTTAAATTTTTATCAATAGAAGTATTAGTCATACGAAAAAATCATAATTATGTTGATAATGTTGTAAATCAGTTTATATGTTTATAGATTTTTGTAAACCTATTTTTTGCCTTTACCGTACGTACTCTTCGGTAAAGGCAAAGTAAATAGGTTTGAAAAAAGTCTTGAGAAAGTCTCTGTTTTATGGGACTTGGGCGCCGTTTTTTTTGGGTGCTAGAACCCTAATGCTCTGAAATCGTGGGTCGTAGCGTCATGTTATGAGCCTATAAGCCTTATAGACATTTTTATATACCGTCAAGCATAATCACAAATCAGATTGTTACCTGTACATATCATATTTATGCATAAAATAATGCCACCGGCCGCCACGAGCCGATGATTCATCAACACTGTGTCACGGCGCACAGTCTATCATATTAATATTACTAAGAATAACAAAGAAATATCCTTTGTTGCCTTGTGTTCTTTGTCTCCGATTAAAATAACTTATTCTTGTAAAAACTTCCTGCGTCTTAGTGCTGTCAGGAAAAGAATAGAGGTCAAGTTAGTTTATACAGTGAAATACATTTTTTTACTGTTTCCTTGCCCACCTTTCGCTCAAATCCCGAGCCCTAGCGAGCAATAACCCTTGCTATGGGCCCTCACACAATTTACTGACATCTCTTTGAGAAGGGCCTATACGCTCGGTCCAGACGATTACCGGACGGGCGGACGGGGCGAGCTACCCATTTTTCGTCGTCCGTAAGCCAGCTACGATTACTATGGCTGGTAATCAGAGTCGGAGTCCGAGTCGTGGTGGCTGGATCGTGAGGATGTCCGTTCCCTTAGGCGTGCGGCTGTTTCCTTCTCTAGCAGTACTACTTTGCGGAAGGCTACCGCCTGCCATTCCTACCAGGGCTAGGCACAATAGGTCGCTGTTGCCGATCGCCTCTACGAGGACACGGCGGTGCTCGCCCAAGCGGGACACACATAGAGGTGCATACGGTAGACCGTATGCTTCACTGTGTCCTCCGAGCGGTTCACAAAATGGTGTCAATCGGACGTTACTTTCGTTTAAAGGCCGGACCCTCCCGAACTTTTGATGCTCGATGATGACCTGAGTCATGCAGAAGTCGAGGTCGCCGGTGACGCTTCTCCAGCTACTCTTCCAAGAAGAAGACTTACCGCGCCAATAGTGGCGTGCCCAGCGCTGGGTTGCGATAGTCGCTGTCGGCATATCGCCATGAGATCCCGCCGGACTCTGTGCGCGAGTATCACCCCGAGTGTTGCGATCATGCAGACACTTGAGATACAATTTACATCATAATTTCCGCTATGAATCAACTTTCGAGTAAAAATAGGCAAGTCAATGAACACTATTGCCACGCTAAAACAAAACAACTATAGTGATACCTCTTGGTAAAAAGTTACCGATGGTTTTTCTCTACATTCTCCATAAAACGGACACCTACCGATCACAGTTAAAAATGCCATTAAATATTCAATAGTTATTATAATTATCTCTTTGATCAGTATCGATGAAGTCCATAAAATGTCCTGGCGATATAAGGTAACCTGGATAGGTGGGTCTCACCATACCTCGCGGGGATGGTAAAAAACATGTAGATATCGTGGCCAATCGATCTAGAATTGTGTAAATAAAATTATAAATATAACATGCTGGTATTCGTATCCTGTTTGCGTATTTTTACTAGATATAGGGACAGTAGCGTAACGAAGCGTGGGCGAAATGAGCCCTCGCATCCTAAAGGTGCTCGCACAAGCGAGAACTCTTTACGGACGAAGGTTTTTAACCGACTTCGAAAAGGAGGAGGTTCTATGTTCGGCTGAATGTATGTTTTTTTTTAATGTATGTTCACCGATATTTCGGTCAATTGTGGACCGATTTTGAATTTATTTTTTTTTATTGAAAGGTTATGCTTCCAAGTTGGTCCCATAGTAATATTGTTATGATCTGATAATTTACTTCGAAGAGATATAACAGAACTATTCATAGAATCATAGCAGAATCGTCGTAACAAGTAAAATTGCTTTGTTTATACGTGTAGTCGATGACTGACTGAAAGAAAAGGGGGAGGGGATGTATCGAACTAATCTGGTGATAAAGCCGGAAGGTAAATTAATATAATATAACTATATTTGGGTTTATTAGAATCGTTATGAAATGCACTCTGGCTATAAGATAATTTATGATTGAGTTGATATTTTGCATTTTTTATTATTATGACATGGAGCTGATGATGGAATCGGATGGTAGCTATAAGAACTTGGTAGTTAAACGACACAATCCCGACGAGTTTGGGCTCGTATGATCCGTCTTGACGAGTATTAATTATACAGGTATACTCCGCTATAAAAGCTTGCTATGAAAAAAATATTTTCATCAAATACCGGATAGGCTAATTGATAGGCTCGCGACAACTATTTCGCGTGATGATAAGCGTTGATACGGTTGAACTCTAGGTTGCGATAGTCGCGGTCTAGTTTTCAAATTTATAAAAGAAAACGTCCTCGCTGATGTACTGTCGCCCACGTCTAAATTAGTTCACACTACGCCCCTGTATAGGGATGCGGCTATTACCTCCGAGCATGCATATCAGATTGAAACTGAGCATCACACTATATCATAAAAGCAAAGGTTTGTGTGTATGTGTGTTTGTTTGTTACTTCTTCTTGATATTAACTTATGATTTGACCATTACTTATTAGGAGATGGCAGGACGACTTGGATGTCTTCCTTGGGAATTGGAAAGAAGTGGCTCAAAACCGGGAATATTGGAAGGAGTGGAGGGAGGCCTTTGACAAGCAGTGGGACAGTATGGACTAGATATAATTATATAATAATAGCCATTAGGTACATGTTTAGTCTATTTTGTTTTTCAGGTGGGAAAATCATCTAATGACTATTTTCACTCTTAGGCGGAGCGGGAGGTTCTGTCAGACGTTTACTGACTAAAAACTACTGCACTCCTATTCCTTCGTTACCTTTCATACCAGGGCCCAGTTTTCCTGTTAAAAACCAACCCTTGGCCCCAGTAGCCTTCGACCCTTCGGAAATCGGGATCGGGATCCCGGCGGCCTCCATTTATAGTTAGACTAGCTTTTACCCGCAGCTTCGCCCGCGTTTATTAATAGCCTATGTCCGTCTCCAGGGTCCTAACTATCTCTGTACCAAAATTCATCAAAATCGGTTTTGCCATTTAAGCGTGAAGACGTAACAAACAAACAAACTCACTTTCGCTTTTATAATATTAGTAAGGATTATAAATTTCTTTGATGAAAAATCAAACGAAAGAAATACTCAAATTGTCTATGGCTGTAATGTGCATACTCTAATATGACGTCACAGCTTCATAATTAGTCAGTAGATGTCTCTTCAGTTACAGCTTTTAAAACAAAAAGTCTTTAAAGAGAAAACTATAATAACTAGAAAATCAAGTTTTGTGTTAAACAAAGCGAAGTTTAAAGTTAACTAGTTAATTTTGTAAACTAGCTATTCCAAGCAGTAAACTTCCCGATTCTAATTTACACACATATTATAGAATACAGCTACCTGTCTCAATAAAGGAAGTCTCATATCTTTATGTGTTACAGTCAAAACTGTGAATTGGTAAAATCTTGTTTTGACCGCAAGAATTGCTAAGAATTACTTTAGAAAATTAAAACTACTTTAAAATGACTTACTATTATTTAAAAACCTGTCAATTTGTAGGTTTTCTTTGTAACCATTAACAATGCCCTTGCATTATATTATGCAATCATCGCCTAAAGCAAGTCATTCTGTCCCTAGAGATTTAATGCAGTATGGGCGTTCTCTAGAGAATATTGAGATTTGAATTTGGAACGTCAAAAATATTACTATCAAGTTTATTAAAAATCAAACTGCCCACTAGCAAAAAACAAACTAATAAAATGTTAAGCACATTTACACACACACTGACGAGTCGCTGACAAAAGGTAGTGAATTCCTCACTTCTCGCAGGTTTCTATATTAACTCTCTCACAATGCTCGGGAGTTCATTATATAAACCTCTCACTTGCGTTCGGGATTTCTTGTGATTATATACTCGTGTAAATAAAACGAGTTTAGCTAAATTGTGGACACGTTTTGACTGAATCTAGTCAAGATAACTTTTGACTAATTATTATCATTATTGACTGTAACATATATAATTAAACATTTTCCAATATTTACTGAAACTCTTTACTTATGACTCAGAATACATTTCTGCATTCTACTGAAACGATCTTTTGTTCAGAAATGAATCAGAATTCCACACAATGGCTACCGTATTGACAAATGGAAAATTTATTACTTACAATATTACGGAAATAGTTTAAACAATAGAAAGATACGAGTACATAAAGCTTCTGTTTTCTGTGTTTTATATCTTATCTTATGTTTTTAGTGCTGGTCTTACCAATTTTACTAAGGAACTGAAAACTTGTAGAATTTTCCATTTAGGTAAAGGTTTCTTGTAATTGAAAGGCGAATGGTATACGAGCAATTTTGTATTTTGGTTTTTAAGTTATTTAAGTTTTGATTTTTTTTCTAACTATCTGCTCCCAGCGGCTTCGCCCGCGTGATAGCAGAAAATTATCTCTAGGGAACATACTTCCGGGATAAAAAGTATCCTATGTCCTATTCCAGAACCAAATTTCATCAAAATCGGTTTTGCCATTTAGGCGTGAAGACGTAACAAACAAACTCACTTTCGCTTTTATAATATTAGTAAGGATTTATTTTTTATTTTTTCCTTATTTGCCTTTATCCCAGCCTTCTTTGCTTTTCATGGCCCCAGTAGGCTTCGGACTTACTGGGGCCCTACGGTTACGAACTTACCATGTCCGGTGAGAGTTCTCTTCTCTTTTGTACATAAAGTTTAAAAAGAAAAATATTTAACCAGGATCTTCAAAACCATCACTACACCTGCATCAAATAAAACCAACTAAAACTACATAATCCAATTACCGCGTATCTTCGTATCAGAAAGGACTGCCTACCTTCTATCCTAGCCTATAATCATTGACGCAAGTGATGTCGCCGTGAGCACCCGTCTTAAGAGGGTCCTTTTCCACTCGCCTATCGAAAACATCGAAAATGGTTTAAAAGCTTGTTACTTCATTTAATGCAATCCAACGCGATGTTTGACGAAAAGGCAACGCAAAAAAGAGAGATAACGCCTGGAAACTCTGTTAGTATTCCGTAATTCCGAGATTTACTCGAAAATTTCACAAAACTTGCTCCAGGAAATAGCTGTTTTTTTTTGAACCCTTAAAAGTTTTTGGAAAAAGTTGTCATTTAGAATCTTAATAAAATTTGCAAAGTCTCTAGAGGATTACTTTTTTTACTTTTTTAATTTTTAGGCAAATTGTGAAGACAGACTTTTTTCAGTTCATACAAAATAGGACATTTTCAGAGGTTTTTACTGGATTAGTTTTACACAAATTTAGAAATTGGTTTCTTTAGAAACCTATAAAGATAATATCCACAAGATACAGTGTTTCCAAAATATCTAATGAAAAATGTGTAATAACGTCATAATCAGTTATGAGCGGTTGTATGAAAAACAGTGAAAATGTGAGTCATGATGCACCACCTTAATATAAGGTTGCAACCGACTGTAATGATAACAAAGATAGCTATTTCAGCCTCTATCGATATTTGCCATCGCTTGAGAGGCTGTAGCATCTTAAAAGTAAATTAAAATATGTGTACATAAAACACTTAAATATTAACTTACTACTTAGACTAAATAAAACTTTATTTATAACTAGCCTTTGCCCGCAGCTTCGCCCGCGAAGGTACATCACATGGTATCATCAATGGTGAAAGAATTTTAGCAATTGGACCAATACTTCCAGAGATTACCATACAAACTTACCTTTTAAAATATTAGTATAGATTTAAGTATTTATTTATCGATTGCTTGCTACACTTACAAAGCTTAAAGCGTATAGCAAGCCAACAAACCAACAATCTATGAACTAATAAATTCTATACTGCTATAAAAAATATGTCGAATTTAGGTTCCTGAGCAGTTAGAGCGTTTAGCAGTAGCGTAGCGTAGGGTATCATTATCTTCGCAACACGAGTTTTTTTTTTCCATTCTGTCTTATCACCCGTCACGCTATCAATAGCTCCCTTTTCTTTCATAACACTTATTATTCATCCAACTTTTCTTTGGCCTCCCTCTCCCTCTAGGTCTTTAAATAACATGCGTGTCATCCCTCCTCTTCACATAGCCATACGGAGACAAAATTATACCACAATTTTGAGCTTGAAATAGATTCGCGCAACCAAAAATAAGCATTTATTAATTCGACCAAAATAAGCTCCGACTAACGGGGTGGGTTTTTAGTCAGTAAGAGTCTGACACTACCTCCCGCTCCACCCAAGAGCTGGGGTTGTCATTGGATGATTTTTGGCAACCATAAAAAAAATCTATTTCAGATTATAGTATCTTTTATCAAATATTTTTTTATCTGTGGCTAACAAGTGAAGTGCGCACTTGAATAGTGTCCGAACGTTGCATGCGACACCAAAATGATACAGTGCAGACACACTTGCTATTAATAGACATCACAAATTAAAACGACACTAAACATTCAGTACAGTCAGGATCATAGTTTATCATTGTACAGAAATTAGCAACAGACACAACTAGAAAAAAAAAATCAAATATTTTTTGCAGTAAGTAAGAAAATAAAACCTACTCTAACAGATTTTATTTTAAGCCTCTATCTCCAGAGATAAAAAGTCTCTATCCAGATAGAGACCGACCAGCCAACAAACCAAACCAACCAACCCAACCATCAACCTACCAATTTGGCGGCGCTACCAGGTCGACGCGTGCATTAAGATCCATTTCGATACTGTTTCAGTGTGGTGTGGCGACTCTGGTGTCTGTATGGTGTCTACTTTAGTAGCGCCATGGTGACCCGGTGAAATATAGTCCTTAGGGGAGAGGTTACACAGACTTTTCATCTGATGTAGGTCCTCGCCGGACATAGTTGTTTTAAGAGGTACCTATCTCGTATTCGGTGGGCAGAAACGCCCAGGTAAAACCACTATGCGGATCGCCTGAAGGACACGGATTTACAGTGGAGGTCTCTCTGCTCTCTGCTCCACTTGGATCGAGAACCGCCGCGTCTTCAAGGTGACTATTTTGAAGACACGGCTCATCTAAAATGAAGTGCAGTACATTTTCTTTATCTCTCTGGAACAAACCAACTAAAGCCTTATAATTAAAGTATATTATACTATGCTATTAACACAGCTCGCACGCATTTCGTTGTGAGAGCAGGGCCCCCTTGTGGTTAAGATCCCGACTTACGAGTTGTAGGTCGCGTGTTCAAACCCAGCCTACATTGTAATTTGTTCCATCATCACTGCTCTCAAAACGGTGAATAAAAACCGTCGTGAGGAAACTGGCATGTCTTAGACCCGTGAGCTCAAACCCAGCTAGGTATAATATTGTCACGTGTGGAGACATTCATAGTCATCACTTTTATTTCATCAACGCATTTATTTCATCACCACTGTTCTCACAACGGTGATGGAAAACATCGTGAGGAAACCGACATCTGCACTGGGCCCGCATGGATTACGACCCATTCTCTCTCCTAGGTCTGAGTCCTAGTTGTGGGGGCATGATAAGGCTGATTATGCTATGCTGTGTTAGTTCGCTTGACTGTACCCTCGTCCACAGTGTCAATCAACAACAAATTCTGAGAAACATTACAATTTATCACGCGTCGCATTCTCCAGTGCCACGGAGCCAGGCCGCAGTTTCTAGAAACGACTCTATTACACAGTGGCGTGACTATAGAGTGGCAAGGCTAGCAAAATGCCACGGGGCCCTGGTCTGGTGGGGCCCCCGGCCTAAGAGACCTTGAGCTCTGTAGAAGTAAATATTCAAGTACCTAAATTATTAAGGTTTATGAAACGCATTCTTAAGAAAAGGATCAATTTCCCGTGGTATCTTGCTTGCCTCACCAACTTATAGACACGTCATAGAGAACAAGCCAATCTTCAGAGACGAAATAATATAAGTCCTCGTGTAATATAGAACTTACCTATTTAACTTACACTAATATAATAAAGAGGCAATTTTTATGTTTTTTTTGTTTGTCGGAGGTACTCTGAAAGTAATAGTCCGATTGCTGAAATTTTTTCCCCGATAGAATGCTGCTTTATTCCTGAATGACATAGGCTATAAATATTAATTTTATGTACGCGGGCGAAGCCGTTGGAAAAAGCTAGTTAATAATAAAGAATATTTTATGTCTGTACTTCAGTGATTTAACCAAATAAAATTACAAAGTTGCCGATTTTCCTGGGGTCCCATACAATGATTTTGCCTCGAGACCCAGATGGTATAATACTTAGTTACGGCACTGCTGTTACAACAACTACTGGGTAGGCAATTTACTTTTATGAACAAACATTTGGTCGCCATTGCTATGCTTTGCGGACTCATTATGGCTGTACTAGTTATATCTTGGAAGACAAGGTCGTTTAGGTTAGGAGTTAGGAGCTATTCATAAATATTGTTGTATTGCTGATTGGCTGATATGGATGATGAAGTTTATTTTTTCTTTAATTACTTTCCAGATTATCTCCGATGATTAGACGGTGAAGGAAAACATCGTGAGGAAACCAACATATTATAACTGTCCCTACACACAGGTCTCAAAAAAAACGCTAGAAGCGGCGCCAAAAAAACAGCTAAAGCGCGCAACAGCTTGTTTCCGGAGAAGCCACAAAAAAGGCCGCCTCAAAAAGAAGCTCGAAGCAACGTTTTTTTGAGGCCCGAGTGCGAGGACACTAATATATAGATATAGGTGAGATAGCGGTCAAGCGCAAACCTATCAACAAGAAAAAGATGATATTCACCAGCGGGTTGATGAATGTCACATGTGTTCAAATTTTACTGGGCCCGCATGGTGGATTAAGGCCAATTCCGTCTCCTAGAGAGGAGGCCTGACTCCCAAGGCTGATTATGCTATTTTATGCAGATTATCTCCTTGACATTTAATAGCCAATAAAGCAATGTTTAGTTAAATATGATGTGGGACTCCAAACCAATTAGCACTCCCGCTGTAGGGAGGGCCGGGAGTGTCAGATTTTTACTGAATAAAACCACACCTGTGATCTTCTGTTACCCTTGCGTTCTGGGACCGCGGGCTTCCTTTCAAAATGAAAGGAAAATGGATTTCTTCGCCCAGCAGTGGGTCATAATGTCCTAATTAATTCAGATTAGAACATTTAAAGAAAACCATTTTTTTTATAAAAAATAAATAAATAAAAAAAACCCATTGGTCAAACACAGTGAACAATACTTTAAATTTCTTCATTTGTTAACCCCCGATGCGAAAAGAAGGATGTAATAGGTTTGTCTATCTGTGGCAGCTCTTAGATGAATAAACCGACTTAGATACAGTTTTTTCTATTTGAAAGCAAGTTTTTTAGCAATGGGAGTTAGACATGTTTGATTTAAATCGGTTCAGCTATCTGCAAGATGTAGGGGGGTGAAAGTGGAAAGGAAAGAAGGAACATAGATGTGATTTTAGTCAGTAAAAGCCTGACACGCCCGGACTCCACCCTAGAGCGTGAAATTCATTGATTGATTAGCCAAGTTAAAAAAAAAAAACATTTTAACATGTTTGTACCTGTAAAACATTTTCTTCATAACTTCATAACGTTGGTAACTGTAGCTCGTATAAGTATTTTTCTCTTCGTAACTCGAGTATGGCCGCTTCTTTTACCCCTAAAGCTTAAGACACACCAAGCAATATACAAACCAAAAATATATCTATATATATAAAAATCAATGCCACTTTTCGTTGTTATTTTATAACTCAAGAACGGGCTCACCTACCCAAACCAAATATTTAGGCTTTGTTCGGACTATTTCGTAGATGGTTTATGTGAAGTTGGATAGGGTAGAGTAGGGTATAGTAGGGTAGAGTAGGGTAGAGTAGGGTAGAGTAGTGTAGAGTAGAGTAGTGTAGTAGTGTAGAGTAAAGTAGTGTAGAGTAGTGTAGGGTAAAGTAGGGTGGAGCAGGGTATAGTAGGGTAGAGTAGGGTAGAGTAGGGTAGAGTAGGGCAGAGTAGGGCAGAGCAGGGTAGAGTACGGTAGAGTAGGGAAGAGCAGGAGCGAAGCCGTGCGGGCAAAAGCTAGTACAAAATAAAAAATTGTTCCAAATAGAAGTGAATAATAAGTACTTTAGAGGCAGTTTGAATTTTCTTGGTATCGTCATGTAAAGAAGAGAGAGAAAACCCATGTTTCTAAAAGAGTTTTGATTATACATAGGGATGGATTGAGAGGTAGAGGGAGGCCAAAGAAAAGATGGATGTATAATGTATATCTTGTGTCAGGAGGGATATGAAAAAAAGGGTTAGTGGTAGTAAACGTGTTGCGTCGACCCCATAACACAAGACCAGGGCAGTAAAATGATGAGTCCAATTTAATAGCTTAAAGTCCCTTAAAAGGCAATAGAGTACTAGCGTGCACTAGCTTCTGACGTCTTATAAGTACCCATGGCTTATGTGAAATAAAAATATTTAAATTAATAATTTTGTGTGAGGGCTATGCTTAGTTTCCTGGCGGAATCAAATTTGGAATAAAGATATCCGCAGGAGAACCAGCGCAGGTGCCCTTTGCGTTCTAGGACCACGATGACTCTTTCAAAAAATCCCAGAACCTTCTGATGGAGTTTACACCAGTATTTCTAACAGCCCTATTATGACCAACCATTCCATCACCCTTAGATGCCTTACATCGTTTCCCACAGGTTCCCCCAAGCATTTCTTAGATAAAACTAAACTACGCACACGTGTGCCACATACGGCGATCTGGGCGCGTTGGTCTCCATACATTTTATACAGAAACTAGACTTGTAGAGCTACACTAGATCCACGCCACGCGACGCCACGCGACGTCGTTCTACATACAAATCAGTACCCCTAGCCAAGTTGCTAATCTGGCAAGGGGGCTGCCGCCCTAGCCAAGTGACAACCGTTTCGCTTGCGTCGAACGCTTCGAGTTGGCCACGCGGTCAATTTTTTTGTTCTGTCCACGTGACTGAGCGTTGAGATGACGTCATTCCCGTACATTTGAAGCTTTCTGCTAGCGTTGACTATTGCAGATTAGCAACTTGGCTAGGCGTACAGGCGTGTTACACCTGAGCGTCGGTCTAATGTAGTTCAAAGTCAAAAAGTCAAAATTAAAATATTTTATTTCACATAAGCCTACATGGGCACTTCTTCTTCTTCTTCTTTAGTTCTCGTTATACTTGCCCAGTGTACCCACAACTTACGGCGAGCGGTGCGCCGGTGTGCCGGTGCCGAAAGCGAGTCGGCCGCTTTGATCGCGATTGCGGCACCTCTGAAGTCCGCACGGACCGCCTAACGCGATGTATGGAAGCCTATTCACTGGATAGGGATGGCACTGTTTATGTTACTGATTTGAAATGAACTGATAGTGTGTAAAGGAACTGTGAGTCTGTAACTAGAGAATTTGTTGAGAAATCTCAGTTACAGTTCCTATTTGTTCTTGCAGTTAGATTTTAACTGGAGATTCTGTCCAAAGTACTTGTGACAGTAATCCACGCTAGATGGTATTAAGATAATTACTCTGATTCATGAAGATGTCATTTCAATTTATTGTACTTATGTTTCACCACGGTTGGCGCAGTAATTGAGTAACTGGATGCTGTGCTGCGTGTCGTGGGATCGATTGTAGCTCGGAGTAAGTAATGATAGTAAGATTTCAGGGTATGGGTGCCTTGTGTATGTAAGTTTAAATGTTTTTGAATGCACTCGAGATACTGAAATAATAAAAAGACAATACCTTCCTGAGTAAAATTGATTCAAAACGGTTGTAGCTATTGTTATTGCACTTAAGTTATAACTGTTTGCCATAGAAAATACTGTTTACCAACCCACACTAGGCCCGCGTGGTGGATTACGGCCCATTCCCTCTCCTAGAGAGGACGCCTGAGTCCCAGCAAAAAGGCTGATTATGCAAATAAAATATGGAAGTATTGTTTATGGAGTGATATAAAAGAAAAAGGAGTCAGTTATAGCGTAATAGGTGATAGGACTGAATGGAAGCAAAACTGTTGCGCTGACCTCTAGTAACACGGGACAAGGGTAGGAAGGTGATGATGATTCTTATATTATTCAATCAGCCATTACAACCTCAATGGCTGTCTCGTTACACAGGTAGCAATTAGCAAGTGGAGGTCAAGGGCCTTATCATGACATGTTAAAATTTCAATCTTACTTTTTTTTTCGATGGGTAAAAATCATCCAAATGACATCCTCAGCCCTTGAGCAGAGCGAGAGATAGTGTCTGACTTACTGACTAAAAAACCCACCCCGTTCCTCCGTTGTCTTTCATACCGGGGTGAAACTAGACCCTGGCCCCAGTAGGCTTTGCCCCGGCTAGGCCGCTACTGTTGCTGACAACTCCTTGAGGAGCGCGGGAACAGTGCGCGCCATCGACGAATTGGGCTTGGTCCGGACAGTTACCGGGCCGGTCGGACAGCGAACTACCCAGTGCTCGTCGTCTGCAAGCCCGCAAGTTAGGTTGTAAAATAGATCGCCTTAAGAACTCCTGGTAGTTTTTTTATTATGTATAGGCCTGCGTTTGACCACTATCCCACCTGATGGTAAGCGACGATGTGGCCGACGATAGACCACGCTTGCTTAAAAGCAACCTACTCCAGAACCCACCTGACGTAATTCCTTGTAAAATACTTTAAAAAAAAACACAATATTGCAAGATGACCAGCCCTAGAACTCTAAACACATATGTACCAACATGTACCCACTAAAGTACAGTCATGCTAGTGCCAAAAACATCGTTATATATATAACGGTACAGATCGTTGACACAGTGAGAAGCTTGCCAGCACAACTGTACTCCGATCGTGTGTGATACAGGCCATTTGCTTTTTTTTTATATATATATATTTTATTTTATCTTTGATGTTTGGAAGCGGCCTGCCGTTTTTTTTTTTGGTTTTTGGCCAGTGACTACTAGTTTATGGATATGTTTTTCAGACTTGTTTTTGATGTGGAAAATCATCAAATAAGTTATCCCGTTTTGGATAGAGCGAGAGGGAGTGTCAGGCTTGTACTAAGAAAAACCCACCCGTGCTCCTTCAGTTGTTCTTTGCGTTCTAGGATCACGGTGACTTACGAATTATGCTGCAGCCCTTGAAGAAAGTCTGTATGAGACTTCTGTACTTTTTAATGTTATACAATATCAATATGGGTTTTCGTGCGATACACCATATTGCTAAATGTTTCCTATCTTTCGAATTATCCGTCTAAATATGAACTAAATTTTGTAGGTATTATGAAACAAATGGGAAACAGATTACCTATTAGAGATCACAAGGTTTGGTGTTTGTTGTTGTCAGCAACAGGAGGGGCCCAGCTGGGTCGAAGCCTATTGGGCCCAGGGTTATCCGAAAGGAACTCGAACCCCGGTATGAAAAGGCTAGAAGGAACGGGGTGTGTTTTTAGTCAGTAAGAGTCTGACAATTTCCCCCGCTCCACCCAAGAGCGGGGGTTGTCATAAGATGCTTTTAGCCCACCGTAAAAAAAAGGTTTGTTTCGCGGGTTTTTTTTTTTTGATCGAATTTCAGTTACTGTTTTAATTATTCGCAAATTGATTCTTAGTGACGTTAAAATTGACGAAGTTTTATATTTCAAGTGGACATTTTGCAGAATCATTGTAACACTCACGATCTCCGTAAAATGGAGCTGAGAATTTTACTGTAGTATTGACTACTTCATCAAAGCTAGCCGAGAAGGATGCCAAGTACTGCAAACACATCACAATGTGTTACATCCAACACCACTCTAATGAGGCCTAAAACAACTGTAATAACAGACTAAATAAAGTACGTTGGGGTAAGATTGGCATTGGGGTAAGATTGGCATTGGGGTAAGAACGTATAAATATAAATTATAACACTTATTTAGCTTTATTTTTAATGGTAGTCATATTGCATGGCACGTCATTATGTTCCACTAGCTGGCATGAAAAATAAAGCTAAATAAGTGGTATAATTTATTTATACATTCTTATCCCAATGCCGATCTTACCCCAACCCACTTACTTTCTGAACTTGACACTGGCTAATTGTATAAATCGCATAAAGCCATAAAAACAATAAAAAAAATTAAAGATCAAACAATTAAAAAGAACTCCTCAATAAACTCAGTCCCGTAAACATCAACAAATAATTTGACCGTTACTCGTCAGCTCGTTACCAACCCTTTACCATCAATTCGATTCCTTAATAAATATCAATCAAAACAATCAAAAGCACAGTTTCCAATCAGTTAAATTAACTGCTTCATTAATCAGCTCACACTCGCCGGTTTACGACGCACGCTCATAAACCCAGCCAGAATCGGCAACACAAACGTAAGGGTCAAACCGAGATCGATATCAAATCGATTAAAACAAATCGATAAGAGAATTCTCCTTCTTCGGGATTCATAGCAATAAATACAAGTAGCCTCAATTTGTCGACCATAAAGTCCTTTAAGATGCAATTTGTCAACGTCAACTCGCAATGCGTATCGATGCATAGGAATGGAGCGATCGAGATCGATATCTCGATGCTGCCGATTATCCGATTGTCGATTGTGTAGTTGATTCTGCGCGCATGCAACATGAATGGAAAATCGAAGAAGCTATATTCAAATGCAAAGAGGACTGTTTTGTTTATTCTCATTTCGAATAACAATAAGCGTTGTTGGTGCGTTTGGAATACAGATGTCTGTGGTGATCGTATCGGATAAGCGTCCACTATTATATTAATGAAGGTATGACTCGATTGAGGTGAGGTTGATCGGTTTAATTACAAAATGGCAAACGCAATGAGCGTTAACATCACACTATATGTTAATCTGTATATTTAGCTATATATAAGGCAGTGTCCTGATTCACTTACTAACTCATCAAAGCCTAGTCCAAACTCTTTAACCTAGAACGCTGAATTTTTGCACAAAGGTTCTTTTATGATATACAGGGTTATTTGTAAAACACTAACAACCTTGCAGGACTGTATTACTAACATCATAAACAACAACTTTTGTTTTACGAGTATGACATTTTACAAAACATAATTCATTTACCAAAAACCAACCTTCAAGATTTCGTTGTTCTATGTAACATATTTCACGTCTGTATTTTACTATACTTACCGACCTCTGTAAGACGCGACGCAAGTGCATCAAGCACGTCGGTCGCCCTATCTCCACTCTCCTTCACTATTGTATTATCACTTGCTTCGCGTGGACTTCGTAATATTTAGAACGTTCAATTTAAATATTTTTGTATGAAAATCTGATGAAATAAAAATATGATACATTTTTAAAAGTCATAGAACAAAAGTTGTTGTTTATGATGTTCTTAACATAGTCCTGAGAGGTTGCCAGCGTTTTACAAATAACCCTGTATACAAGAAATAAAATAGAATTTTCCAAAATTCACCATTCATCCCGTAAACTGTAAAGGAATGAAAGGGAGCCCAAAGATTATATGAAGAAGCGTAATTTGACGCAGGCAAAGCCGAAACGAAGCAAATGAAATAGTTTACCCAAAGTAATCTACCGGTTGGGGCCGTTACCACATTTTTTTTATTGATATAGGTACATAATTTAATAATTACTACAACAACTTCTACTACTACTTATTATTATTATATATTTGTAGGATCGTCAGGATTTATTCCGTTAGATTCAGACATCATGTGGGCAGAATATGGGCTTCGTGCAATGATAACACACTTCTAGGTACGACACACTGCTTTTATTAAAAATCACAAATCACAAATTAAATTAACTTGACGAATCGAGTACAGTTCCGTGACGTCTTAACTCCGCTGCGATCAGACAGTAAGTGTCCACCTCGCCGTCGACTCAAAACATCACGACTCTGTAGAAGCGCGCTGTGGTGTGGGTAGAACTAGTGGGGGTTGCCACTGGCGCGCTTGCGATTCGTTTCATGTCCGTACTAATGACCGGCTGCGACACGGCCATTCTGCGATGCACACGTCCTCGTGTGTTTTTAATCTGAAAAATACAAGAGCCCGGCAAATTATCTGCTCGTCTAATCCTGACTCATACGAAGACTTGTGATAGTTAAAATTAGGACTAGACTTCTTAAAACCTGTTTTATTTCACAGGCAATGATCAAATAATCTTCAAAATAGGAATAAAGTAGGCTAGTGAACGAACTATAACTATCTAGTTTTGAGTATACCGGAACCAAGCACACATAACATTTCACATTACATTAAGCAAACAAAAACAAAACCTCAGGTATCTCATTCATGGTCAACAATACTCATACTCTATTCCCCACGGGAATACCGAGTCATTCCTTGACTCTATGGTTTTTGCTTCTAGGCAAAACCCGACTATACTACCCAGAGCTACCGCGTACCGCGTACCCACGGACTACTCATTGAGCAGATACCGATTTCCATCGGGCTACGGCTACGATACTCTGGTACAGTCTCCGACCCACTGAATCGAGAACCTGTTCACATAAACTAAGCTGATGTCAGTTCATCATCTATTTCATTTACAATCTCAATTTGTACTTGGCCCTCGGGCATCTTCCGAACACGGTCATGAGCGTATTTGTAAGTACGCTTATTAACCAGAGATTTCAAAACGTATCGATCGCCATCTAATACTTCCACAATTTGAAATGGACCTCTATATTTTACGTCTAGCTTAGTTTGATTACGCTCCTCATTCTCAATAAGCACGAATTCACCGACAGAGAACCCATTCACGCTTGCCTTTGTACTATCAAAACGTTTTTTATCGTAACGCGCAGACTTCTCAATGCCTTCGGATGCTAATTTCCTAATATTATCTAGGTCTATAATTTCGTCATTGTTGTCTGCCATTAAACTTAAAGGTCGTGCTACCTTACCTATCAATAATTCTAACGGACTAGCTTTTGTGACGCGATTAACCGTACAATTAAGAGCTAGCTGTACGTCTCCTAGAGAGTCTTGCCATGACCGATCTTTGTCGGTTTCTATTGCAGTCAACATTGACTTGAGCACACTCATTATCCTCTCCACTTGACCATTTGCACGAGATGAACCAGTAGCGATAAGGTGAAGGTTAATATTTTTACCTTGGCAGAAGTCACGAAACTCCTTGCTTGAAAAGCACCGTCCCTGATCAGCGATTATTCGCACAGGAGAACCAAAGAGTGCAGTGCTGTCTGACACTGCCTTGATGCTGCTCTTGGTATCAATGTTTTTACTATGAAACAGCAATACATACTTGGTGAAAGCGTCGATCAGCACGAACACGTACTCCTTGTTGTCACTCTTGCCACTCAGCTTTCCTGTAGCGTCAATGTGCACGGTATGCCATGGAATCGCTATCTTGGGTATAGGGTGAAGTTCCGCCTGTACTTTACCTGAATGTGACTTTGCTATCTTGCAGGTGACACAATTGTCTACAAACCTTTTGACGTAGCGACTCATACCTTCGAACCAATAATGGTTATACAGCTTCTCCAGCGTCTTCTCCCATCCTAGATGAATAATGGATTCGTGGATATTATTAATGACAGACCAACGCATAGCACGAGGAACGATGGGTAAACATTTCGTTCGACCATTACGTTGGACTTTACGATAAAGTATGGCTGATCTTACTTCATATGTCTTAACCACGTCGTCGCTGAGCCGACCATGCTCTAGATCAGAAATAATTTTCTTGATCTCTTCATCTCGCTGCTGCTCTGCTAGTAGCCAGTTGTCAGACATTTCGGTAAGGTTTACCTGCTTCTGTTCAACTCTACAAGCTTGTTGTTTTGGCGGTAGAGGCAATAAATTTCGAGAGAAGAAATCAGCGTGCGCCATTTGCTTACCTACTCGGTATTTTACGTCGAAATCGAACGACTGTAAGAATGCCCACCACCTGTGTACTCTCGGCGTCAGGTCGATTTTGTTTCGCGATGATTTTAGAGAATTACAGTCCGTTACTACTGTAAACTTTCGGCCATGCAAATATTGCCTAAAATGTTTCACCGCGTTGACGACCGCTAGCGTCTCCAGCTCGTACGAGTGATATCGAGACTCTGCTGGTGTTGTGCGCTTGCTAAAATAGGCAATAGGATGTCGCTTACCTTCTACAACTTGGAACAAAATCGCGCCATACCCTTCTGAACTGGCATCGGTATGAAGCTCGACTGGATACTGTGGATCGAAAATCATGAGCACTGGATCACTAGTTAGTATTTCTATTACTTTCTGTCTTACTTCTTCACGGCTGGCTGTCCACTCGAACGGTATCTTTCCGGATGTCAATTTATAGATGGGACCCATAAGGCGGGAAAAGTTAGGTACAAACTGACGAAAGTAAGAAGCCAAACCTACGAATTGTCTTACCTGCGTAAGTGTCTGTGGTGTAGGTAAACGTGTCAAAGCCTCTATCTTTCGCCCGTTTGGTTTAATCTTACCTGCCTCAACTTCGTAACCCAGGAACTCTATACGCGTTTTAAGAAAGGAGCATTTCTTTAGGTTCAGCGAGAACCCCGCTTTCGTTAGCACCTCTAACACAGTGTGAAGCCTCTCCAGGCCTTGTTCTATAGAGTCTGAGATGATAGAGATGTCATCAACGTAAACAACTACGTACTGGTATGCCAGGTCACCAAGTGCATTAATGATTGCTCGTTGGAAAACAGATATGGCGTTACGTAAACCGAATGGCATGGTTAGAAATTCAAACTGTCCATCAGGTGTAATGAACGCAGTTCGTTCAATAGACTGGTCTTGGACAGGAATTAAATGGAAACCACTTGCACAATCTAACTTTGTGAAATAATTAGCACCATGGAGTCGTGAAATTTGGTCAGAAATTAACGGCAGGGGGTAACGATCTGGCACGGTGTTATTATTAAGCTCTCTATAATCTATGCACATACGAACTGATCCGTCATATTTCCTTACCAAAAGGGCAGGACTGGCAAACGGTGAACTACTGGGTCTTATTATTTTAGCTTGTAATAATTCGTTAACTCTATCGCGCATGAGTCGTCGTTCATCCGGAGATAGTCTATAAGGACGTCTTTGTACTGTACGATTAGAATCAAGCAATCTTATTTCCAATGAACCAGTGTTAACACGCGTGGTTGGAAACCCGTTAATAAAAAAGTCAGAGTATAATTTTAAGATCTTTACAAGGTCACCCTTTTTATCAAATGGTAAATCAGTGTCAATTTCATCAAAATTATTCCTTATTGTCGTAGTCTGAATAGCGTTACACATGTTTATAGTTTTGTCATTAGTTATAATTAATTCAGTTGCAGTCAGGCTCACACAAAAACCGTTATCCAAAATCTCCCGACCTAACAGAATGTTACTACGCAAGTACGTATCTGGCAAAACGTGAAACAGAATCTCCGTCGCGAAATCATTGATTTCTACCTGACACAACAATTGCAAAGTACTATTAACATTTTTATTGCCTATACCAACTAAAGATACTGCATCATTAAATCGTCTACCTCTAAATTTACTAGCGATACTCTCCTTCATTAAGGAACATTCAGCACCAGAATCAAAGTCAAATTTGAAACACTCACCAAAATGCTTCAACGTTCCTGATGGAGGCTCGACGATGCAAAGGTCGACTCGTTTCTCCGCTGGTGCAGCTGCACTGGACCCGCCTGCTGTGCAGCGACTGGCTATGTGGCCCGGCGTGCCGCACTTAAAACACACCAATGAGCTGCTGCTGGTTTGTTGTCGCTGTCCGGCTCCCGTTGCTGCAGGCGGCACAGGCGACGGCTTCTTGACGTCGGTCTTCTTTGTGCGACAATCAGCTTGTTTGTGTCCTGGCTTGCCACATGCATGACACTTAATTGGCGGTAGTGACGCAAACTTCAGACGTTTCTCGTTCCCAGCGTGAGGGTGCACATCCGTAGGAGCTTTCCTCTTCAGGTAGGAGAAAGCTTGAAGCTCTTGTTGCAATTTGTGTCGCGTTGTAATCTCCGTGGTAAATGCGAGACGTTGTAAGCGTGTATCGATTTGCGCCAAGTGAGCAATAACAGTTGATGCTGCAATCTGTTCAACACTCAGGTCTTTCCAACGATTCAACAAAAAGGTCATAAGACGACTAGCATAGGCGGCATAGGTCTCATTATCCTTCGGTTTGTCATGGCACAGGTTAATGAGGGTAGCCGCAGAAGTTTCGATGCACACGAATCTGGCTTTAAAGAGCTCTTTGAACTGGTCCCATGTCATACCTGGATAGGTTACCTGCGATAGCCATGTAGATGCGGAGCCCTTCATCGCCTTGCTTATTGTTAAAATAAGTTGACTTCCTTCCACTGCATTCCCGTCGAAACACAAGTCAGCGGTGGCGCACCATGATCGCGCGTCGGCCTCAGGCTTGTCAGGGTTAAATTCCGGTAACACTAACTTGTTATTTGGTTGAGTTTTAAGAGTTTGTATCAGCGCGCACATTTGTTCATTTTGCATTTGAAAAAGTAACCGCCATTGATTGTTATTATCACTGTCTCCGCGTCTGATCTCATTAGCACGATTTGATCCCACTTCTGATGTAGGATCGTCAGGATTTATTCCGTTAGATTCAGACATCATGTGGGCAGAATATGGGCTTCGTGCAATGATAACACACTTCTAGGTACGACACACTGCTTTTATTAAAAATCACAAATCACAAATTAAATTAACTTGACGAATCGAGTACAGTTCCGTGACGTCTTAACTCCGCTGCGATCAGACAGTAAGTGTCCACCTCGCCGTCGACTCAAAACATCACGACTCTGTAGAAGCGCGCTGTGGTGTGGGTAGAACTAGTGGGGGTTGCCACTGGCGCGCTTGCGATTCGTTTCATGTCCGTACTAATGACCGGCTGCGACATATTAATTAAATTTATTGTTACTTTCTTGGTGTACAATAAAGTTTATCCTATTCTATTCTATAATTTGGTCACAGCACATTCTACAACCTGAATTGCATCCTTTCAATCAGTCAGTATTTTTATTAGCATTTAAAAACAATACGTGAAATATCACACATATCGTATAATATAATATCGTATCGTAAGTATCATTACTACTATGTATATTTCATTAATTTTCCTCTAGTTTATCTCATACACGTGGAACTCACATAATTCAATAAAATCCAAGATGGCGTTAAATCACTTCTTATTAACACTTAACTCGTCAGCTATCGGCTTTATTTATATTCTCTCACCGGAAGATAAAGCGACGATAAACTATTCGAATTGAAAGTTTTGAATATTGCATATACGTGTGGTTTGGTTAATTTTAACAGTCGTAAATATTAGTTTATCTACATTATATACAACACTAGTTTTAGTATATGCAAAACCTAAAACGTACGTGTCTAGTATTTTTATGTAAAGAATCTATGAGCAAAATTACATAACTGTATCATGAAAAATTCACAAAGTTATAAGCTTGTTATGTCAGCAAAAATATATGGCCACCGCGCTGTTCAGACGACTGAGGGGTTGTTTTGCACTTGCACCCGCTTATGACCTGTCGTGACCTGTATTGTACTTAGTGTCGGTAATGTCTAACTTGTGACCTTTTCAAAAATTTTTAGGAAAAAATGTAACATGGTGTAAAAACTGTTGGAATCCATTCAATTACTGAGTCTGAACAAACTATATTCAGGTGTCGCATAAACTAAAAATAATGTTGTCTATGGACAAACTAACTGTCTGACATATCAACACATAACTTGAAACTACTGGGACTAGAGGTGTTAAATTTTACAAAAGGTTTCCTATTATGACGTAAGCAAACATTAATACAGGTCCAAAATTCAGCCGCTTTGGGGGTACCATAGGCGCGGGCTTCCGGACGGCGATCAATGGGTAGCTCGCTGTCCGACCGTCCGATAACTATCCGAACCGAGATTTAAAGTTTCTATGGACAAAACCTATTTTCACGCAGGTGTAACCGTTGGCAGAAGCTAGTTCATTATATACTTTACAGTAGATACAATGACTATACAACCACTTGACCGCTCATACGGGTGACTCCAGCTCACGACACATTAATGATTTTGCACTTATATTTGATGCCGATATCAGTGCATTTCTTAGTACTGACCAGTTGTTGGATCTGTGCACATTTCGTAATTTTGGTACCTTAAAATACAATTATTGCCTAAAACCGAAGCAAAAATGAGTTCTTGTGCAATTAAATGTTGCGGGAAATCATCTAGAACATCTAGTTATAAAAAAGATGGCATAAGTTTTCATCGGTAGGTAAAATATGTTTATATTTATTTACATTAATTGGTAATTAGAGAGGTCAAGCTAAACTGGTTGGTTACGAAAAAAGTGATACCGCGTTGATGTCTTTTGAAAAAGTCCTTTACTTTCACTAGAATATTAGATAAGTCTATCCCTTTCTATCCATAAGTACTTTCTACTGAGTGATGAAGTGATGTGACAACTTCAAAACATAGTTGTAAAATATTATTTTATCGATGATTCTCAATGGTGAATAAAAAACATGTTACCTTTTAATGTTAACATTTTAGATTTCTTGTTGTTATCGAGGAGAGTGTTAGAGGGTTTCGTAGTTTCCCGTACGTCACAATAAGTGTCCCCACTTAAGAGTTAAAACAATGAACGACAAACAACGAGCAAGAATAAATACATAAACAAACCACCAGAGATCAATCGAAAAATTCGACAGTATAATAG
The DNA here is from genome assembly GCA_949319445.1 of Mythimna lalbum. Lineage (NCBI taxonomy): Eukaryota > Metazoa > Arthropoda > Insecta > Lepidoptera > Noctuidae > Mythimna > Mythimna lalbum. Next base: position 17,247,605 of record OX439361.1, on the reverse strand, counting down.
CTCATACACGTCCCGACCCCATCAACTCAGGAAAAATCTTAACAGGGCGAAGTAGTCCAAAGTATAGAGCTATCTCTTGGGAAATTGGGTTATTAATTTATACAAACTAGACGGGTTATGTATGTTGGGTTTTCGATGGTAATTTTGGATTGCGTGAACCTAATATAATAAATCTTTTTTTATTTGAAAGAAGACACGTTTAGGATAGTAAAATATGTAAACTAAGTTAAACAAATGCTTGCATTTACGGACGGTTAAATTACAAGTTAGAAATGATTTCGAACAACTTTTCAAAAACTGTTCAACCCATCAAGTTCAAAATGATTTTCCAAGAAAGTATAAAATTCTACTTTTGAGATTTTTTTTATATTTACTAAAGTTATGGTTCAAAAATTAGAGGGACACATTTTCTTTTTATTTCCGAAAATATTGACTTTATCAAAACATAATTTTAATAAACCTCTATGAATTTTTAAATACCTATCCAACAATATATCACACGTTAGGGTTGACAGAAATTTTACCACTTGGTCGGCGTAATTGATATACATATTGGTATCTACCAAATTTCAACTTTCTAGTGCTAGCAGTCACTGAGATTATCTGCGGACGGACGGACAGACAGACAGACAGCCGTGGCGAAACTATAAGGGTTCTTAGTTGACTACTGAACCCTAAAAATTAGTACCTGTTCGATAAAATGGTGTGGAAAATCGTCTAGAACATCAGTGTTTGATTTGCAGTGATCAGTTAAGCAGATTTAATCGACGTCGATTTTATCGATATCGATATTATGGTTGCAAAATTTACTTGTCCATCACTATGTTTAGTGACTTTGTTGCATCAGCCAATCACAGCCGCTATATTTTCCCCCGTCCCCCGACCCGCAATGGTGAATCGTGCGCCTAGACAAAATCGGTCTATCAGCTCTCAAGTGGTTTTATTCTCTTTGAGTAGATACAACATATACAATGAACGGCCTTATCGCATTCTACTATCTTTTCCAGGAAACCTGAAATTGACAGTAATTGTTAGAACATGAATAAAAAAAATGAAGCTAGCACTGTATTTTTTTCTAACACCGAAAAAAAATGAAACCCATAAACCAGTAAAAATTGGTAATTTTGTATGGGATTTTTTTTTTAATCCCCTCTTTAAAGCAACTAATTTCAAGGGGCCAGCGCCACGGGTGGCATCTAGTAGGCACTAAAAACAAATGGCGACTATCGATAATCACAGCGACAGGTAATGTTCCTCAACCAATCTTTTAACAAGGAAATAGAGTTCTAACATCATTAGAATGTAACGAAGTATCTTCGATATTTATGTTGGACTTCAAAGGTTGCACGTGAGCGAGGACCCCGACTCCGATCAAATTATCACAAACTAACTTAAAACAGACTGGAAGCTAGACTTCAAAGGGCAAAGGAAGCCAGTAATTAGTACCTATCAAATTAAGGCTGATGGAAATTGGCAGGATGCTAAAACTGCCTCGACGTGATGACATTAGATTTTTAGAGACTTACCTGTCTGACGTTTGAATTTGTTTTTGATATATTTAGACAGCTTCTGTTAGCGACTTTTTTTTGCGATGGGGAAAATCATCTTATGACAAAACCCGCTCTTGGGTGGAGCGGGAGAGTGTCAGACTCTTACTGCCTAAAAACCCACCCCGTTCCTTCTAGCCTCTTCATACCGGGGCTCGAGTTTCCTTTCGGATAACCCTGTCCCCTGTAGGCTTCGACCCAGCTGGGCCCCTCCTGCTGCTGACAACTCCTTGAGGCGCGCGAGAACAGTGCGCGCCGTCGACGTCTTGGACTCGGTCCATTAACGGACAATTGGACAGCGAGCTTTGTTAGCGACTTCGTCTGCATGAATGTCGGTTTTTGTGGTTGCGAAGTTAGATAAAAAGTAGCATAATATACTACTACGGCGAGGAAGGACATTATAGAGATAATGACATATCAAGGAAGGACATATCATGTCCTTCCTTGCCTTACATTTGTTGACATTCTTAACTTCAAAAACGGGAATATAAAGACATAAAGCTCAAGTTGTCTTGAATCGTCATGTATCGTGATCTTTTACACGATCTAGTCATGAAAAGCAATTTGTTGTTTTTTTTTTCGGTCAATGTAGGTACTTTATTTCACGGTTATCTGGCGCCTTCTGTATAACTTATTTGGTAATGAAAACTTCCCCCAATAACCTAATTCATACAGCTATTTAAAGCTAATCATATTTTAACCTAGTCTCAATCCAGTTACATCTGAAACTAAAACAGAATAGGCACCTAAGCACTTTAATTACAAGTCTATTGAGAATCACGAAGTCACGATTTCTATTCAACATGACAGTCATCAAGAGTTCTAAAAGACAGAAACACAGACTTCACCTGGCGCCATGTAATAAATGCCAGTGATTAAACCCGAAGCTAAATCTGAAAGGGAAACATTAATTTACATTCAACTCTAGATCATCCATCATGTTATGCAACGGAGGAAAACGGTCATAATCCATTTCCTTTGACTGCTTTATTAATTATCGTCCTAAGGCGATCGGTAAGCAACCTCATTGTGGTATTTGTGCCACGGAATAAATAAAAAATGGATTGCTGAACTAGAACTGTAACTATCGATTTGCCTTTTCCGATATGTTTTGGGGTCGGTTTTCATTTTAACTGGAAGCAGGCAAACAGCAGTACTTTAGATGGAGCGACTGCATATTGGATCTCGAAACTCCAGAAACTAAGTATCATCGTGTTGCGCCTTGGTAAGACTGGTGCCTGATTTATTGGCTTCTACTATCCGTAACGAACTTACCATGATCAAGAAATGAATGCAGGTCCTGCTTAGCGTACTCCTTGAAGTACGTAGTAGTGCTGTGGTTGCGTCTCAGCAAGCGTTAGGTTTTTAAGACTTTACCCGTGGGGTCGTTCTAATTTACCCATGGTTTATATAACATTACTTATAACACACATAAATCAGTTCCACTTTCCACGACGTTCCAGCCTCATTCCTTAAATAGTGTGCTCAACGGTCAAGATTAAAATAATTTATTCATAACACTACAACCTAAGTCAATATACTCACAAAAAATAATGTTGCAAAAAACTGTTTCATTGACTTCTTTTCTTCTAGACAATTTGCTTCAACTTGACAAAAGACGGATCGAAAACGGATATACTAAAATCTATTGGTAAACCTTAAGAAAATTGATAATGTTTGAATCTCTTTGTTTAGATATATATATAATCTTTCTCACAAGCAAGCATTCCATTTCGTGTCTCCTCCATGACTAAACAGCTATTGTGATCATAAACTCTATACATTATTGCAGCTGCCTCTAAGCTATTCTATAATACATCGCACCGAGCTAATGAACGAGCAATATTTTCTGGTGTTGCACATAATGCAATAAAAATTAACGCCCAAATAAATCTTAAGGCAGTTATTTGAGAAATGTTCATATCCTCTCGTTATTTTTCTTTATGTCGGGGGCAAAATCCTAAGTAGCAGCGCCAGGACTTTAATGGCTTACGAAGCCATATGTAACTAGAACCTGTTTGGATAACACAATTGCTCATGCAGGAAGAAATATTAACTAAGAAAGTTAAAGTAAATAGCAGAAGCCGTCTTGAAAATTAACTTAATAATAATAAAAACTAAACAATTATAATAAACTTTTAATTCTGACCCAAAAGATCCATAAAAATCATTGAAAATTACAAAATAATGAGATCAGGATAATAACAATGACTGAGTTAAAAAGACAAAAAACTGGCGGCGGCGTACTCTCACGCCGGGCTTTGAGGAGGCCGGAGGAGGAGTGACTTCTTCCTTCTGCGAAGCAGTAATGCTAGCAAAGGAGGATGCCGACCGCATCAGGCAACGGCGTTCACGCTCCAGCCACCGCCAGGATTATGATCACGATATATGCTTTAGTAGAGTTGTCAGCAACCGTAGGGGCCCAGCAGAGTCGAAGCCCACTAGGGCTAAGGGTCTATTTCTGACAACTGAAACTCGGCCCCGGTATGAAAGGCAACGAAGGAACGGGGTAGGTTTTTTAATCAGTAAAAGTGTGACACTATCTCCCGCTTTGCCCAAGGGCGGGGGATGTCATCTGGATAATTTTTGCACACCGAAAAAAAACCCACGTCGTGTACGTGCGTGAATTTGAGGCCAAAACTGCTCAAAGGTCGCCCTTTACAACTCCATCCCTTAAACAGTTCAAATGGATCGCATTGACCGTATAGTCATTGCATTGACCCCTCGAGCGACGATTGTACATGATACGGTTGTACAACTTCAATGACTTTGAAAAACGCTTAATTGTCGTTTTGTATCTACACATATCCGACCGAAAATGTTGGTCTCTATATTTTCGTTGTTGCTAAAAAATTCTTTCTTTTTTTTTATTTTACTAAACAAGCTTTTAATGAAAAACATTTTTTCATTAAAAGCTTTTATAGCTCGGTATACCTATATAATTAATACTGGTCTAGACAAATCTTACGAGCCCAAAGTCGATGGGGTTGCGTCGTTTAACTACGAAGTTCCTATAGCCACCTTCCGGTTCCATCATCAGATCAGCTCCATGTCATAATACTTTTGCTTTGTCATCTGATTTACACGCACATGCAAAATTTCAGTTCAATCAATAACCGGGAAGTGGGGCTTTGCAAGATTTGATTACTTACAGACAAGCACCGGGACAGGTGAAACTAAATAAAACCTTGTAAAATACGCGCAATTACATGATACATCCTAGCTCGAGAGGGGAAGAGCTCGTTGTAGGTTCTGTTATCAGACGGCTGGACGGCGAGAATATCATCTCCTAATATGTCAATGAGTCCCATAAATCCATAACAGGTCCCAGAAACGAGATATCTTATAGCCAGTCGATATCCTGATACGTTAAATGCAAATTGCGAAAAATACGCCATCGGCATCCCAGAGATTTGTCGAAAGATATGCACCGTGTCAACTATGGTCGCGTTCTTCTATTTTGCGTATCTGCATAATTTGCGTATACTTTTCTTTAAGTTAGAAATTTTCAGCTTTACTGAAAAGAAAATAGAGTCTATTTTCGTGTGATGTTTTTCGCCAACTTGAATGTATAAATTTGTTACTTTATATCCAATATTGGAATGATACGGCGAGTAAACTAGCTGCATCAGATAAAATGCGAGCGGAGACAGGCGAGTAAGATATGTGTGTTGCGCGTACGCAGCCTTGAGGTTCATATTACTCTACATTGTAACATAAAATATGCTATTTTTTAATTGGATGACCAATAGAATAAATTTTAATAATAATAAGACGTTTATTTCGACCATCAAGGGATAATAATAATAATATTTCACAACTTACACACAACGCCATCTAGTCTCAAACTAAACAGAGCTGCAAACAGTGATATGAGTACTAGTTATATTTTTTAAGTTTTTTTTTATACAAAACCATTCTGTAGTTTTTGAGTTTATTGCAAACTAGCTTTTACCCGCGGCTTCGCCCGCGTTCATTAAAATACTTTAATACCTCTCCCCTTTTCTTCCCTCTTTCTCCCCCTTTTCTCACTTTTTTTTCAAATTAGCCTATGTCCGTCTCCAGGGTCCGAACTATCTCTGCACCAAAATTCATCAAAATCGGTTTTGCCATTTAGGCGTGAAGACGTAACAAACAAATAAACAAACTCACTTTCGCTTTTATAGTATTAGTAAGGATAGACAGCGAATCAAATCTACACTTATTATTGTTATTATATTACTAGATATTATTAATTTTATACAACCTGTAAATATTTTTAATTCTAGGGACTAAATTCTGTGAGAAAAAAAAACATAAAAATTATAAGGTTTTATTTGTTTTTGCAGTTTTAGTTGTTTAAAATTCGTATCTGCATTGAAATAAGAACTTTTATTATATCGCATATGAGAAGATTTTATTGGACTACAACCATTGGTGTTTGTTTACCTATTTGGGCGGATTTGCGCATATGATATAGCGCATAGGCTTGTCCTATTAATAAATAGGCAGGGCAACATTTTAAATGAAGATTTTTTTGAAAAATGTGACCTTTATTAAAAAGTGGTTCAATTGATTCTGCTCGGTTCATTTAACGTTACACGTTGTATAATAAAGAGATAAAGTTTTATTTTTGTTTTTATATTTTTTTGTTTGTCGCTAATCTCTGGAAGAACTGGTCCGATTGCTAAAATATTTTGACCGATAGAAAGCAGCTTTAATCCTGAGTGACATAGGCTATATTTTATGTACGCGGGCGAAGTCGCGGGCAATAGCTAGTTATAAATATAATTAACAACTGCTCTAGTTTGAAAGACATTGAATAAGAATTGATTAGGTGTAAATACGAAAATTGAAACGTACAAACGTTTATGTGCAATGTAGCCGTTTTAATTGCGGTCATTAAAATAAATGGACAGTTTGCTGAGACTTGGAGACTTGTTCACTCGAGTCAACTCGACCAGCAGTACCTACACAAAGAACACTTCTATCTGAATTATTATCTTCCTTAGCACTCAAATTATTGCATAACTAGCACTCTTTTTTTTTGGTGGACAACAATCATCAAAGTCAAAGTCAAAATAATTTATTTCACATAGGCCTACATGGGCACTTATAAAACGTCAGAACGTCATCCACAACAATGACAACCCCCACTCTTGTGTGGAGCGGGAGATAGTGTCAGGCTCTTACTGGCTAAAACCCACCCCGTTCCTTCTAGCCTTCATACCGGGGCTCGAGCTGTAACCCTGGCCGGTTATCTGAAAAGGAGCTCGAGCCTCGAGCCCAGTAGGGTTCGACCCAGCCCCTCCTGTTGCTGACAACTCCTTGAGACGCGCGGGAACAGTGCGCGCCTTACGTCTTGGGCTTGGTCCGGACAGTCGGACAGCGAGCTATTAACTAGCACCCTGAGAAAACCTGGGTTATTATAAACTAGTCACAACTTGATTTTTTAAATGGAATTTACATATTGGTGGCACATCAACTGAAGCTCGAGCCCCGGTATAAAGAAGCTAGAAGGAAGGGGGTTGGTTGGTTAGTCACTAAGAGTCTGACACTGTCTCCCGCTCCACCCAAGAGCGGAGGTTGTCATAAGATGATTTTTACCCCCCCCCCCCCCCCCGGAAAAAAAAGTACTGTAACGAGTTTACAATAACATGCACAGTAAAATACCCAACACATGAAAAATTAGGGCATGACTAACAAAGAAACATGCAAGCATGTACCACCGTTACTTAGCCTTTTAAAAACACCGTGTACAGTGCGTTTCACTTAAGAAGTTACATTGCTGTCATGTTGGTAGTATTGAAAATAATGTTGCCATATTTTTAGCAATTAAATTACTTGATATGAGGGAGATTAACTGATACTTCGTTACTTTAACAATTGCCTTTTTTTATTGTTACTATTTTTGTATAAAGTATAGGGCGCTGGGCTCCATTCCGATTGTCTTAAATTCGTTCAAATAACGAAAACGCCACGCCACAGTATCGTTCCTCTCTATTAACAACTTCCTTTGAGACCTACTTTTTTAAAATAAAATCCCATTTCGGGGAACAATTTTTGCCTACTCTAGTAGGCAACTCTTTCCTTTTTTCCCTTCTTTATGTGTAGACAGACAGGAGAGCCAACATTACGCCGATGTAACTTCTTAAGTGAAACACCGTGTACTTAACTCGACTGTCACTTGGCAGCTCACCAATACTACCAACCTACTCGCATGATTCAGGGATGCAAATATATTATTAAAACAATAGAGTGACGCATCCCATCTTCCTTGTTTGCGTCGTGGTTAAATTTATGGCTCAACAAGTGTCGAGTCTTCGAGTAAACCAGCGCTGATGTACGAGTATCTTTAGACTTTAGATGGAGTAAACAGTTGCATGAATCTATGTTGATGTCCTTGAGCTAGTGTTGTGCGGACATCTTATCGATATTTTTCAAAATTATATTTACTTCGCAAGTAACCTAGAGTCATTATAATGCCAGCAGGGCCGAAGCCTACCGGAACCATGGTTTGGCTTCTGAAAAGAAAACCTGGGATCCTGGAACGCAAGGTTATTTTTTATCTTTTTTTTTTTTATCTTTATTTTTTTTTTTTGCTTTTTGTTATTTGTGTTTGGGCCTTGTGCTGTACCAAATAAATTATTTTTCTTTCTTTCTTTCTTTCTTTCTTTCTTTCTTTCTTTCTTTCTTTCTTTCTTTCTTTCTTTCTTTCTTTCTTTCTTTCTTTCTTTCTTTCTTTCAAGGCAATGTAAAAATATAGGAGTGGGTTTTAGTCAGTAAAAGTCTGAGACGTCCTAGAGTATGAGAAAATAATTTCCATTTATATTTATTTCGCAAGTAACCTAGAGTCACCATAACCATCAGGGCCAAAGGCTTCTGGGACCATGGTTTGGCTTCAGAAAAATAATCCTGGAGTCTTGGAACGCAAGCCAATATAACATAGGGAGAGGGTAATAGAAAAAGTTAAAGTCTTACTCGTCCTAGAGTGTTAGAAATGGTTGGATAATTTTCCACCTAACTCAAAGTCAAGACGTTAGTAACAATAATGTCTTACGACTAAGTTAGTATCCTAAACTACTTAACTACTCATTATTATTAACTTATTATGCTAATTCCTGCTACATGCCCAATACCTAGGTAGAATTCTTGCTTCAACAATTCATAAACACATAATCCTGCCTGCTTGCAAAGCAACGCTGAATATTTTCGGGGTAGTTCGTACCCATCGCACCAGGCATGCGTATCTTTAGTGCACAGATAATTTATGTCCAAGAGCAATTTCTTGGGATTGAAGATTTCCAAATTCAAAGAATTAGTGATTTCCTTTTTTTAAACAGATTTTAGACGCAGCGTTGGAAGGCCTCCAACAAGGTGGACCGACGACCTAGTCAGGGTCGCGGGAATCCGATGGATGCGTGACGCACAGGACCGGTCGTTGTGGCGACGCTTGGGGGAGGCCTATGTCCAGCAGTGGACGTCTTTCGGCTGATATGATGATGATGATGAAGTTGGAGTGGTCAACACTATCCCTTTATCTGTCGTTATATGAAGTCAAAAGCTCTAAAATCTGACAGCTGTCTTGCCAAGGGATCCCTCCCACCCGAGTGACTTTATTAAAACAGGAAATGTAAAATATTACATTGCCTTTCTAACCTCCAGTATTCTAGTATTCAGACTGCATCCAGTGACTCTGGAAACCCGACCAGAACATAGGAAAAGCTACGTAGATTAATTGAGCACTATCACCTCTTAAAAAATAGCCAATTAAATTGAAAATCCTAACAAATCCATAAATAGTATTTCAAATTTTAAAAAAAGTTGTTGCTACAAACGTGCGAACGAGATTGTCATACAAATCTCGTTCGCACGTTTGTACCAACAACTTGAGCAAAAACTGTGACTACACGAACTCAACGAACCCATTAAAAATATAAAAAATATTAATAAATCACTAGATTAATCAACCCGCGTATCGATAAAATCTGTACACGCACATCACTGGGGTTCATTTGTTACACGTGTAAAGTATCGATGACTAACTTGTATTCCGTTTATAGAGTAGTTATTAGTTCTAAGAGTAGGTAGGACAGTCAGTTACGACTGCTACGAGTACCTACTAAAACTGTTTACTTACTGCTGTTTTTCTCACTATATGATGCCGATTTTCAGAATGTTATGGTATGAAATGGCCATGTCCACACATAACTTCTACACGTGTATAAAACAGTGACTAACTGAAATCATTAAAAAGACATTAAAGTAAATCACTATAAAACTCGACTCGACTCGTGTATCGATAAAGTGAGTGCATGCGCATCACTAGGGTGCAGTTATACCACGTGTAATGTATCGGTGACTAACTGAACTCAGTTTATAGAGCAGCGCATCACTACTATTAGTAGCGATAGTAGGTTAGTACAGTCGCCAGCATAAATAAGTGACAGTATCGCAAAATAAAAAGTATATGATGTATATGTATTTTTTCTATGGGCCTCCGATGCCTGAAAATAAATGGTTATTATTATTATTATTAAAAGTTATTTTTAAGTTAATTTTCCTAATTGAAGGATATCAAATAGCTACATCTTTATTGAGTCTTCCATTAGCTGCCTGGCCCGGAGTTTGGAAGTTGGTCCAGTAGCTTCTGATTTCAGTTGGTCGGTAAACAGAGAATGCACCTGTGTTTGTTCACATACTTGAGCATTATGACATCTCTTGCATATATTTATAAGCATAATAGCATAATCAGCCTTTTAATGTTCCCAATGCTGGGACCCAGCTTTCCTCTCTAGGAGAGGGAATGGGCTGTAATCCACCACGCGGGCCCAGTGCGGGTTGGTGGATAATCTTTTTTCTTCACCATCTCTTGCGCATTTCTACTTCTTCTTAGCGTATCGATGGCAAAACTAGTTAAATTCTTTGCATGGCCCAGAATTCGGCCACGGCAATGCCGTCCGCTGATGCTGTCATTAGGTCTCTACGTTAGCAGGTAACAGGGCAATCAATATTTGGCTAATCACCGTTGAAATTGGCTATCGTGGCTGAAATTCAGACGGATTTTTTTATTATTTTGTCTATAAAAATATTAAGATTAAAAGCTGTTTATCAAAGTTGATATAATCATTTAGGATTCGATAATAATTGTTTTGGATTTTGCGTGAGATATTTATGCTGGTGACGGTACTATGTGTATTATACTCGTAGTACCTACTCGTAGCACACAGCGCACATGCACTCACAACCCGCTCGTGAAATGTGAAGTGACGATTTAAATATATTGATAGACGACGCAGTAGTCAGAGGGTTAAGATACTGTTATGAGGTTTTGGAGGTATGCGGAACAGAGAGTAAAGTCCCGCAAACCTCCGTTGAAAGGGAGGATCCTCCGACCAGACAGGTGTTAGTCTGGTGGGCGACTGCCCGATAGTTGATGTCGGGCTGTCGTATATGTTCTAATCGCGCGGAGGTCTTTAATTGCGCGATGCAGGATTTCGTATTTCCTTCGTAGTTCTTATGAGGCGTCATAGATGTTTTTTTTTTTTTTTCTCTCGACGGGGAAAATCATCATTGACGAAACCCGCTCTTGGGTGGAGCGGGAGACAGTGTCAGAGTCTTACTGACTAAAAACCCCGCGCCGTTCCTTCTAGCCTTCATACCGGGGCTCTAGTTTCCTTTCGGATAACCCCGACCCCGGTAGGCTTCAACCCAGATGGGCCCCTCCTGTTGCTGACAACTCCTTGAGATATCGCTACAAGGTGTCGTCACTTTAATCCTTTAAAATTTCAACATCATCATTTCAGCCGAAATACGTCCACTGCTGGATATAAACCTCCTCAAGTGTCGCCACAACGAACGGTCCTGTGCGTCTCGCTCGCATCCATCAAATTCCCGCAACTCTCGCCAAGTAATATTTTCTTTATTATTATTAAAAAAAAAAAAAACTTTTTTATATTGATGCGAGTAGATTGGACCTAAAGGGAGAGATGGGAGGATAAAATAAAAATTATTGCTGGAAGGGGTTGGATGAAAAATCTTGAACCGACTCAAAATTGAGATCCATGAAAATATTGGATTTATAAAAATAATAAGTCAGGATAGTGCAAGCATACTTCTAATCTCGGGAATATATTCCCCTGGGACAGTTTTCTAAGTTCATCATAAAGAATGTATGTACATTTCATACATTCTTTACATAAACTACAACTGTACAACATTCATTACAACTGTATCATAAAAAATTACAAAATTATAAGCTTGCAATGGTAGCTTGTCCGCAAAAATACATGATCACCGGGCCATCTGGGCCATCTTTGGGGTTGTTTTACTCCCTCACCCAGCTGTGCACTGGCGTAATGACCGCTGGCCGGCGCAGGCCGTGACCTGTGTTGTACTTACTGTCCCCGCATCGGGCCTTAAAAAAAACGCCACTTCAAGCTTCTTTCTGAAGCGGCCTTTTTTTGTTGCTCGTGTGCGGCGGTGCCGCTTCTCCGGCCACAGTGGCGGCGGTGCGGGGGCACTTAGTGTCAGTGATGTTCAACTTGTGTTTTTTTTTTTGGGAAAAATATAACACGCTGTTAAAATGATTGGATTTTTTTACATTATTCATTTTTACAGCATACAGTTCGCTTATACTAAGTAGTATATCTAAGAATAATGTTGTAGAAATGATAGGCTTCAGATGTGTTTCTTCATAAATTGAACGTGCCTTATGCTATTTATAACAACCAACGTAATTTGACCCCACAGTAAGTGCTAAACTATCTACTTTCGAGTTTCCACGACTATCTTTACTGTGAAATCCATAATTTCAGCAAACAGTAGTGGTGAAATGTAAAACGGGTCGTAAATGTGTAGACAAGTCGAGTTTATGATGCTGTAAACAATTTGCCTACATTTGTTTTATGCACACATTTGATTTACACTCAAGTACAGCTAACAAAAAAATCAGTGACCGAATTGAGCGTTTCCTCTTATTTTTGAAGTCGGTTAAAAACCTTTTTATAAAAAAAAAAACAGACTTCACTAAAAAATTGAATTGAATTTGAGGATTTCGCCAAGATTCCATCATCAGATCCCAACTTGTGACTATATGACCATTTGAGAATTCTATTATACCCTTTCAAACAAAAAAAAATATTTTTGAAATCGGTTGGCAAGCGACGAAGTTATGGGCGAACAAACATAAAAAAAAAAATACAAACATCCGAATTGAGAACTCCTCCTTTTTTTGAAGTCGGTTAAAAATAAAAATAAAATACCTTTTACATCATCATCATTTCAGCTGATAGACGTCCACTGCTGGATATAAGCCTTCCCCAACTGTCACCACATCGACCAGTCCTGTGTCTCTCGCATCCAGCAAACTCCCGCGACCTTCACCAGCTCACGATCCAACCTGTAAGAGACCTTCCAATACTGCGTCTTCTGGTACAAGATCGACACTCCAGAACCTTTCAGCCCTAACGACTACCTGTTCAACGAGCAATGTGCCCTGTCACTGTCACTTTAGTTTATCTATTCTTTGGGCTGCATCGGTTAGCTAAAATAAGACATAGAATGCCACTTGTGATAGGATTAAGTTGTGTAGTTGTTTTTTAAGTGGGAAATCATCCAATGATTTCTCCCGTTTTAGGGTGGAGTGGAAGAGCGTGTCAGACTTACTGATTAAAATCCATTCTTTGCCTTGCGTTCCAAGACTCCGGATTCCGCTTTCAGAGGCGAATCCATGGTCCTAGCAGGCTTCGGCCCTGTTGGACATATCTTTGAGGTGCGAGTGGAACATTACTCGCCGTTGACGACTTAGGTTCGATCCGGACGGTTAAAGAACGGCCGGACGGCGAGTTACCCATTACTTACAGTCTGCAAGCTCACGCCTACGCTAGCTGGACATTGGGGTCGGGATCCCGACGACTGGGGCGGGAGGACTGTACCCTCACGCGTGCGACCGCCTTTCTTTCACTAGCATTACTGCTTCGCAGAAGGAGGCGAGGTATTACGACGCGCAGGAGAAGCTTTTCTATTAATTAAATAGTTAATTTAGGATATGTATTTAACCTAAGGTCAAAAGGGTCAAAACTGTATATAATATACATTGATATATTAATTTTAAAATCTAGCTTTAATTGAATGTCAAAGGTCCTATTTTATTTAATTATACTTTAACTAACGATGAAGACATTTATGCTCTATGAATCATCTACTGTCAAATCAACATAATGATTTTAATAAGCAATCGAGTGAGAAAGAGGGATGGAGCTATAATATGTGCTCCTTCTCTCTTTCTCTCTAGAACAGGTCAGTTTAGGTCGTCAAACGGATCTCGTTTAGAGTAGAAGGGACGGGTCGCGAGAATTAGATGGTTGCAAGATGTACAGAGTCGCCCCTTGTGGTGACTCTTAGGGGAGGCGTGTATCCAACAGTGGATATTTTTCGGCTGAAATGATTGATGGTGATAAAGATGACGATGATTATATGCCTTCGAGATATTACCGCCTTTATTATGGGATGCCCAAACTATAATATGCAAACATTCGACCGCGTCTCGTCCACATACATAAAATATAGCCTATACTTGAGTGATACTCAAGAATAAAGCAGCTTTGAATGGTGGAAAAAACTTCGCAATCGGACCAATACTTTCAGAGATTACCTACTACAAACAAAAAAACATAAAAACAAACTTTACCTCTTTATTATAATAGTATAGAAGTGTAGATATAGCTCTAGGGTACAGTTAGATACTAAATTATTTATCAATTACTTAAAACTTAACTTTATAGTAAAATATGTATATTTTTTTATGTTAATGTTGCAACAGTCAAATTCCTCTACTTCAGCAAATATCTTTATTTACGTTTATTAGAATAAAGTTATCAAAACAAATAAAACATAAGATTTCTAAACAGAACAGCACAATAAGCGCTTGTCATCCGATATTTACTAATAAAAAACTATTAACATTTATTTCCAGCCGCATTTAACTATCTTAACCGAAGTTAAAATAAAACTTAACCGTACACCCTTTGATCTGCTCAATAAACTCCAGTTTAATGTCAGAGCTATGAAGTGAGAATAAAAATATTCTGTTATTTTATAAAACGGCTCCCCATTAAAATACAAATAGACTTATCAAAACATAGATAGTAAAACTTAAATAGTATTTACTTTTATTTTAAATATAAACTAGTTGACTCTACAAACGTTGTTCGGCCTTAAAGTGATGCATCTCGACACACATTTTCACTGTTTTTCATACAACCGCTCATAACCGATTATGACGTTATTCCACATTTTTCACTAGATATTTGGAAACACAGTATCTTGTGGTTATTATCTAGGCTTCTATTGAAATCAATTTCTAAATTTGTGTAAAACTATTCCAGTAAAGACCTCTGAAAATCTCCTATTTTGTATGAACTTTGACACTTCATAAATTGCCTAAAAATTAAAAAAGGCAAAAAAGTAAAACTATAGAAACCTTGCAAATTTTATTAAGAATCTAAATGACGACAACTTGTTTCAAAAACTTTAAGGGTTTAAAAAAACAGCTATTTCCTGGAGCAAGTTTTGTGAAATATTCGAGTAACTCTCGGAATTACCGAATACTAACCAAGTTTTCAGGCGTTATCTCTCTTTTTTGCGTTGCCTTTTCGTCAAACATCGCGTTGGATTGCGTTAGATGAAGTAACAAGCTTTTAAACCATTTTTGATGTTGTCGATAAGCGAGTGGAAAAGAACCCTCTTAAAAGGCTGCTTTAGGTAAGAGCGGTTGTATGAAAAACAGTAAAAATGTGTGTCGAGTTGCATCCCCTTAATGCCTATAATGATATAAATTATTATCAAAGAAAAACATGGAGTAAATTGTTATATTGGAACAACTAGTATGTAACAAAGACTTAAAAAAAAAATTGTCACCGTCATCATCATCATTTCAGCCAAAAGACGTCCATTGTTGGACAGAGACCACCCCCAAGTGTCGCCATAACGAGCGGTCCTGTGCAGCTCGCATCCATCAGATTCCCGCAACCCTTGCCAGGTCATCGGTCCACCTCGTGGGAGGCCTTCCAACGCTGCTCCACCCAAGAACCTTTCATACCCATCGACCATCTGCTCTGCGAGCAATGTGCCCTGCCCACTGCTACTTAAATTTGGGTATTCTTCGGGCTATGTTCTGAGGATATTTTCATTTCTGATGCGATCATGCCAAGAAACTCCGAGCATAGCCCCTTCCATTGCCCTTTGAGTAATCTTAAACCTTCTAAAGTATCTTCTTCCTAAAAAAAAAAACATGTTGAGTAAATTATAATTCTAGAAGTGCATTCTACTCACAAGTATGACGAAATAAGCAGCATTATGAACTGCATCAATATTCATAAATAAATAGATAAGGATCGCGTCCTACATCGCCTGCATATATGAGGTGTCGTCACTTCCACTTATAAACGTTAACTTCGAAACTAAGATAATGCACTAGGGTTTTCATACTTACCCATACATCTAAGTATAATGAAAAATAAATACAAGGTGTAAGGGAAAGCCCTCAATAGACGAAACTGAACAACCTTCCACAAATATTTTTTTCATTAAACGTAAAAAAAAATATCGGCCTCGCCATACAAATTGTCCAATCAAGTTTATAATTTTTAATGGTGAAACTAATTTTTTTTTTCGTTTCTTGAAAAAAAATCTTGTGGAAGGTTGTTCAGTTTATTCTGCTGAGCAAGCCCTTAAAGTTTGCTGAGGGCTTTCCCTTACACCTTGTATTTATAACAGGGCGCGTGGCGCAAAATGAAAGGTGCGACATGGACTGCGAAGAGACATACATTTCGTTGGTCAGCCTAAGCAACAATTCCTTTTAAGGATTTTCTTGATAAATGTCTTGAAACCACCCAGGAAGACCACTGACCCATTTTCAGACCTCATTCTTTATAACGTTGGCCAAATTGGCACCTCAAACGGACGTAACTGCAATCTCCAACCCACAGAAAAAGATCAGAGCACAAGATGGATCCCGGAACCGTTATTTCAAAACGGGTGAAGTGAAAGTGTGACAGACGTACAAACAAACCGACAGAACCCTTATAAGGAGCGTGTTACCAATCGCAGTACGGAACTCGAGTTTGTCGATAATATCAGTGTCTCTTAGTATACTGCTTCTAGATCAGATGGCCGCAGTAATATTAATAGGTAAATGAACTGTGAGGCAACTTTACGATTCAGTGTTTATATGTCAGCACACACACTTCTACGGTCCGGACTAAGCGTTTCGTCTAACAATATAGCAGCTGAGGTCTTCCCATCCGATTATTGTTTAGGTTACTTCAAGGCTATAGTCAATAGGCTCTTAGTATACTAGTGCCCCTTCATTAGGTAGGATCGCAGTCAGTTAAAAAGCACACTGTTAGTACCGTAACTAGGGCACAAGGCACAGGCCCTGGAGAGGTGCAGAAATTATCGAACTAGGGCCACAAGCCCACGATTCCTAACCAGGTAATTACAAACTGGTATTCTGCGGGGGTAAATTATAACTCATCAACATCATATCAGCCGAAAGACGTCCACTGCTGGACATAGGCCTCCCCCAAGCGTTGCCACAATGACCGGTCCTGTGCGGCACGCATCATATTAACAACTAACTACACCGCCCAGTAGCCCCTCCCCCCTCTCTCCTCTGCATACGCTTATAGACAGACACAGGTGCATTTTTGTCAGAAAAGTCTAACACGCCTTGAAATCATTAGATGACTTACCTCTAAAAAGTCCACACTGAAATGGGCGAAAGTCAAAATAGCTTGTCAATCAACATCATTATCATGTTTCAAGTCTAGACTCTGCCTTCGTGGGGGCGATCGGCGGCGGAGACCTCTCGCGCCGGGCCTTGGTTCAGGCCATGGTCCGGAGCGAGGAGGAGTGGCAGGCGGTTGCCTCCTTCTGCGAAGCAGTAATGCTAGCAAAGGAGGAGGCCGACCGCTCCAGGCGCCCTCGCCGCCGCCGCCGTCGGGGTTCCAGCCCCGATTTTCAGCCACCGTAGACGCGGGCTCGTGGAGAGCGAGCTATGGGTAGGTCGCTGTCCGATCGTCCGCTAACTGTCCGGACCGAGCCAAGGCGTCGACGACGCGCACTGTTCCCACGCGCCTCAAGGAGTTGTCAGCAACAGGAGGGGCCCATCTGGGTCGAAGCCTACCGGGGTCGGGGTTATCCGAAAGGAAACTAGAGCCCCGGTATGAAGGCTAGAAGGAACGGCGCGGGGTTTTTAGTCAGTAAGAGTCTGACACTATCTCCCGCTCCACCCAAGAGCGGGTTTTGCCAATGATGATTTTCCCCGTCGACAAAAAAAAAAGTCTAGACTCGATAATAATTGAGTCACTACCAATAATTATTATCAGTCTGGGGAACCTGTCAGTAGGTTAAAACATGTTTTGTTTGTCCAACACAATAATTATAGATAAGTAGCGCCATGTAAACAATAATAACCAATTACTATACCTACCCGTCTGTTTCTAAAGCTTAAAAAACCTGTCAAGTGCGAGTTGGGCTGCAACATACGAACGATTCCGTACACAGGTTTTTATGGTGGGAAAATCATCTAATGACAACCCCTGCCTTTGGGCGGAGCGGGAGATAGTATCAGACTCTTACTGACTAAAACCCACCCCGTTCCTTCAAGCCTTTATACCGGGGTCGAGCTATCTTTCGAAACTAAACCTGGCCCCAGTAGGCTTCGACCCAGCTGGGCCCCTGCTGTTGCTGACAACTCCTTGAGGCGCGCGAGAATAGTGCGCGCCGTCGACTCGGGCTCGGTCTCCGTATCGTCTTGGGTTCGGATCTTGCTTCTATCTTCTTCAATATTCTATGATAACGACATATAGATGACTATTGTTTAGAGAGCGTCGAAAATTGCAGCATTGCAAACCCTTGGTGCTAGACTCTGAGTCGCATTACACCGGTTTAAAATATTCATATTTTAATTAATTTAATATAATTACGATTTAATTGTGATTAATCCTTACTAATATTATAAAAGCGAAAGTGAGTTTGTTTGTTTATTTGTTTGTTTCGTCTTAACGCCTAAATGGTAAAACCGATTTTGATGAATTTTGGTTGGTACAGAGATAGTTAGGAACCCTGGAGACGGGCATAGCAATTTATTTTTTTTGATTTTGAAATGGTTGCGATAGAGTAAAGTATCTTAATAAACGTAGACGAGGCCGTGGGTAAAAGCTAGTTGTAATATAATTATACAATAAGATTTGTGTGTATAACTGGATTATAGTGAAGTGCGAAAACAAACATTACGCCAGAAAACGCCGATAAAACATCTTTCTTATCCATAAGACGGAGTAAATTACATTAAACTAAAAATAAATAAAGTAAATAAATAATATTCCACAACTATCACACAACGCCGTCTGATCCCAAGTTAAGCAGAGCTTGTGTTATGGGTACTAGACAACTGATAAACATACTTATTTCTAAAGACATACATATTATAGATAAATTACACCCAGACACAGAACAAACAAAATGACGGCGACATTATTTTTAATTTGATGTAATTTTTATTATTGTTTGATATACCAGCAATAGAATTGCCAGACAACAAAAGCTTTCTAATAGGGTTCTGATGGTTCTATTTCAGTATGGAACCTTGAAAAGGGACATTATTACAGTCAAACAATTACAAAAATTGCCTTTTTTCGCGAGCTCGACCTTTGGCTTATAACTGCAGGCTTGCACGGCGGGACATTTCGACCGAACGCAAGAATATAACCACAAAAGAGATAGATCAGAAGTGAGTCTACATACAAAGTGCGCTCGAGCAACCAACCCACTCATAGACACCGCTCACGGAAAAAAAGAAAACATGTTTATCCCTTATACATGTTTTCTTTCTTGTTTTTATTATGGATAGGCTCGCGTTTGACCACTATCTCACCTGATGGAAAGCGGTGATGTGGCCGACGATGGTGCCCGCACTATTTCTGTATTTCATTCATTCATTCTTTTTTTCTTTCTTTATTCCTTTCTTTCTTTCTTTCTTTCTTCTTTCCTTCCTTTCTCTCTTTCTTTCTGAGTATGAACACGAGATTGACTTCTGTACCTATCTGTTTTGTGCTATGACGGCGGAAGCGAATTCTGGTCACGTCAAAACATTATCCGCACCGCTAGCTTAAACGTTCTGCACCTAAAAAGGCAACAAAACGATACAGCAAATAGCCATATTGTTAAAGTAAATTGGTGTTTCACAACAACATCTTTACTGTTGCGGTACCTTATAAGACCTTGTCAATTTTATTTTTACACCTGTATCTACTTTATTATACCCACACTGCATTTTCAATCTTAACACTCAAAAAATAAGGTTGCAAGTTAGTTCTTCTGTGTGAATTGACCGCAAAGTAAACGGTTTCTAAATTCAAATGTCATTTTGAATGACAGTTGTTAAAGTGACATCTAGCGGTCGGATCACGAACGAACTTTGATAGTCTATTTATAATTTAGCGATGACAAGGGCTAACTTCAAATAGCTGTAATTCGTTTTTTTATTAAATAACTGGTTCATAGGATAACTATCTTTCGCACACTATTATGACCTGATAATTATATACCATCGCGGTCACTTCTGCCTGATCACTAAAAAATTGGTCAAATTTTTCCAATTACTTTGAAATAAGGACTAAAATTGTCAAAAAATTATAGACCCGTTTTGACATTTGTATTTTGACTAGCTAACGGTTTATCTGGCGCAGTGTATCTACTATATAACTAACTACACTGGACCCCTAATTATTATTTAATTGATTCTTTCAGTTTCGTTCCAAGTTACATTCTAGGTACTTTCTCAAATGTCAAAACTGACCTTTTATTTTTTAACGAGTTTACTTTGTTGCACTCCGTTTCTACGTCTTTACAACGTATCCCGATAACAAGAAAACAGAAGCCACATTAAAAACTACAGATATTTCAATAATAAACAAATAAACTACATGGCCGCATGTACAATGAGTGCTTTACGATCAATTTTTTACTCTCTCCGTCGTAACTCAACAAATGGAAGTTGTGGTCCCCTGCAAATTGTTACCGACCCCTGAGCAACAAAAACATACTTTATTTCGACGCCTCATACATTGAAACTGTTGAGTATGAAGGTAGAATATAGAGCACCATTTTATATTTAGAGGAGAGTTACTGTACTTTTATGAAACATTCTTATCTTTATAATTATCTCTGAAGAACACCTTAGGAGCATATTCATCTTGCGAACAACTAAGGAGTGGAATGTGCCCTGCCCATTGCCACTTAACCGAACACTTAAGAAGTCCAGTACCATGAATAATAGTGTAACAGACTAAGGAACAACTCGTATCGATCCATAGTTTTTAGAGTTCCATACCCAAAGGAATCCTAGATTACTAAATCTTCGTTGTCCGTCGGTCCCTCTGTCAGTACTGTATCTCATCAACCGTAAGCGGTAGAGAATTGAAATTTTCACAGTATGTGTATTTCTAAAGCTACAATAAATAAAACAATTATTTTGTCATCGTTTTTTGTTCGATTTTAATATTGCACTACAAAACCAATTAGTGTGCGAATCACTCACGATTGGTCAGTTTTTCTTGATGACGCGATGACGTTCAGCTTGATCTTAGCGCGCTCTACAGCGCCTTCATACACCAAGTACCAATTCCCGCACCCGCTGTGCAATGTTTAGGTAAAATTTATGTATGCTAACATGCTAGGAACACATAAATACAATATAAGGTGAAATGAGGCAAGATCGTAAATAGAGAATTCTGTTGCCAATTAATGTAAATTTCTCAATGTCCTCTTGTAAAACGACTTATTTACCTCTTCACTGATAAGTAATAATTTAGTTCCTCCTAACGCGAAATAATGGTGGTGGGCATTCCTAGAAATCTGTACTGATGGAAGCTGTGCTACTGTTAGGTTTACCATGCGAGACCATTTCTAAAAACTCGTTCAAGATTTTGAGATATTTTTTAAATGCGATTATACCGTTGTGTTTTGTTAAGCTATTGCATAGCTTCTATCGCGGGCCTTGAGCGTGGAGACCGAATCCAGAAATTCTGTAACGAAAAAACCTAACACCCCCCACTAAATGGTTGTCATGGCAACTTGTCAACTTCAATCACAATTTAATTGCGTAAGTTGATAAAAAATGCTATGCAATAGCTTTACTGCGGCAGTCTCCGAGTGCCACACGTCTTTTTTTTTTAATTCATCATCATTGTCCTGCCCTTGTCCCGTTTCTCTTGGAGTTAACACAATAGGTTCCGTACCCAAAGGGTAAAAACGGGACCCTAATACTAAGACTTCGCTGTCTGTCTGTCTGTCACCAGGCTGTATCTCAAGAACCGCGATAGCTAGACAGTTGAAATTTTCACAAATTATGTATTTCTGTTGCCGCTATAACAACAAATACTAAAAATAAAATAAATATTTAAGGGAATCTCACACTCACACTCACAACAATCGCAATTTTTTTACCGTTTTTGTCTACGGACGGTACGGAACCCTGAGGTCGCGAGTCCGCCTCGCGCTTGTCCAGTTTTTTCTTTCATTATCACTAACTATATTGCAACATGTTTTGTTTCTGCATTCAAAATACATATTTTCTTTATGAGGTCCAACGCCAAAAATATTAAACTGAATTCTCTCTATTCAGAATCTACAGCATTACTTAAATGATGCAAGACTGCTTGAGGAATTGAATTTGGAAATTCAGATTCCATTAAGTAGGGAAATGAAGTCTCTAAAGCAAATAGTGAAAGGTGGATAATATGGGGAACTATTTCCTAAGTCGACGGCACGTGGTCTCCTACGAGCGCCTCATGGAGATGTCCGCAAAACTGAAATTACGGCAGGAATGTTTGAAAGAGTGACCGTAGCCCCAGAACGCAAAGAGCAATCCAAGGACACAGGTAGTGTTTAGTCAGTAAAAGTATAACTGGCCCTCACGTTCCACCGTCACTTCCACCGAAATCTCCAGCTCTAACCGGAGAAGTCGTTTGATGATTTCCTACCTTAAACAAAAAATAATAATAGGGATTTTCTTGCAATTGCCTGATTTTCGGTCGACGTATCGATAAGCGTTTTTCAGAAGCCAGAAAATCTTTGGTCTTTGTTTACTATTGACAGGCTCTCACATGACCACTATCTCATTTGATGGTAAGCAACGGTCTAGTCGAAATATATTAGAGAGTATATAGTTTCTTGTTCGACCACCATCGACGTCCATTCATATTTCAAACTGTTCTCTCACCCTATTCTTAAACTTCACTAAAACGAATTTTCCTAATTTCTACCACCCACGAAAACAGTTTAAACCTTAAGCCGAGTACAGACTGGTGTAATGTAACATGAAAGGAGCATTTCATAAGTTTATAAGTTTGGGGAGTCCGTGTCTTCACAGTAAGACTGTGATCTGGGGTAGGGCTGTTCTAAGCCGCCTGAACTCTATGTGTTCAAACAATTGTGTAAAATTATATTGTATTTAGAATCTAGAATACGGTTCGCGCGCGCAAGGCGTTCACACTATGGGAATTCTGTTACATTGCATGATACATTACGACAATGTGGACGGCAAATACTTGAGAGCAGTGGTGCCCGAGTGGTAATGGCCCCGACTTACGAGTTGTAGGTCGCGGGTTCAAACCCAGCCAGGCGCATTACTTTGTCAAATTTATTTCATCACCCCTGCTCTCAAAACGGTGAAGGAAAACATCGTGAGGAAACCGGCATGTCCTAGAATTAAAAATTCGAAGACATGTGACAATCACCAACCCGCACTGGGCCGCGTGGTGGATTACGGCCCATTCCCTCTCCTAGAGAGGAGGCCTGACTCCCATCAGTGGGTACATTAAAAAGGCTGATGATATTATTTTTTTATGGTGGGAAAATCATCTAATGACAACCCCCGCTTTTGGGCGAAGCAGGAGATAGTGTCAGACTCTTGCTGACTAAAAACCCACCCCGTGCCTTCAAGCCTTTATACTAGGGCTCGAGCTATCTTTCGAAACTAACCCTGGCCCCGGTAGGCTTCGACCCAGCTGGGCCCCTGCTGACTGATGATGTGACGTTACAGCAGTATATACCCGGCTTTAGCTTAATCTTTCCTGCCTCGATTTACCAACACAGATTTTCCTAGTTCCTGCCACCCATCATGGCCGCCCTACTCCGCAGATCACGACCACCTGGCCGAACCAATAATTTCGCGCTACTACTTCATGTTCCATATCTGCCGACATTAGCCACACGTCTACTTCCGTATTACTGGTTACTGGTTACTGGTATTACGGCAGACACCTATTTGTCTGAGCCGTCGTTATAGTTTCGCATATAAAATGTGTTCGGTTCGTCTAGTTTAGTTGTGTCCATAGTTTAGTAATAAGTATATAATTCAAATAGTAAAAAAATTTTGATAGTAAAAAAATAGTGTTAGTAGTACCTTAAAAATAAACAGTGAAGTGGTTACCTAAGGCAAGATGTGCAGAGAATGATATGGCAAGGAGAAAACTATCTGACCATTCTCTCCACATAGTACCTCAGAAATGGGGAATAAAAGCAGTCTCTAAAACAGTGGTTCCCAAACTTATTTTGTCTACTGCCCACTTTGAGAATAAATATTTTTTTAGCGCCCCCATTTTTTCACCTATTTAAAAACCACTATAACTTCAAATTAAATTAATTAATTATTGTGACCTAGATACGTATATTATGTATATTAACGGAGAATTCTAAACGAAACTTTTACTATAACCCGCAACTTGAAACCTGAGCGCAGTAGGTAACATACAACGGCGCTTAGGTCTCAAGTTAACTCTTACGGGCTCCACCTGCCAATAAGAATGATTATTGAAACTCAACTTTATAGTATTAAAACAGAGTATCCCCCTCTACACAACGCCTCCATTTTCTTTCTAGGTCTCTTCCCGCCCCCCTTGAGACCTGCAGCGCCCACAAGGGGGCGTTATCGCCCACTTTGGGAAAGACTGCTCTAAAAGAAAGAAATGTTGTTAATATTCTCTAATGTTTTCTTTCAATTCAGATATGCTTTTAGTAATTTTTGAACTTTTAAGTACTAAGATGGCATCAATTATGATAATAACTTAAATTTCAGTACGGTCACGCCGTATATGTTTTTTAAATTGGTTTCAAATGATTACATCTGGGATTTTGCATAAAAAATCTAAAAACCTTACTAATTCAAATTCTACTGAATATCGGTCGGTCATTTGGTGGCTTAATTTGCTGCATTTTAGTCTTACCATGACGTCCTGCTTACGCAGCATCAGGCCAGCACTCCTCCAGGATTCCACATGTACCACATCTTATATCGAACCGATTTTCGAAATTTCAACGCTTTTTTGATGAGTTTTTCAAAAAAAAAAAATATTCATGACGTTTCTGAAAAATACGGAAATAAGTTAAATGTCATCTTGACGGTTGGCCATATAATTTAGTAAAAAAAATATATATTTTGATATTACAAACAGGCACTTAAATTTTATTCATATGTATACGCATGAATATTACCTAACGCTTTATCCCTTACGCTAATACTATTATTATGTATTTATGTTACTCGTGCTACTGCTAATGAGTTAATCAATCCTCTCAACGATAATTTAACTCCACATGGTATTAATTAACTTAGCGGCTATGTTGTGCTAATAGCCACTTGAGACGCAAAATAATCTCTCCATTTTCGCTGATTGTGATTAAAATCTAAGTATTAAAAGTGTAGAATTTAATGTATTAATATTATGAAAACCTCATCATCTCTGTCAACATCACAATAAAATATGCTTCCGTTTAAGGATGTCAACTTCTTCTTCTTTTCGTGTCGATGCTCTCAAACTTTACTTTTTCTGATCAATATTTGGCAACCTGTACGGCTCTATTGTTGGCCTCGTATAGATCCTGAAAACTGCATGTCAAGTAAAAATTGTGTACACCATATCATCACGTAGAAATTAATTCAAAGATTGGTCAACCATCAGTTAAAAACACGTCAGAAAAAAGTTATAAATAAATCAATTCAAAATTGCACGTGTAAAAAAAAGCAATAATTTGAGTAACTTACTAATAAATAAGCGAATGCCACGCACAATTATTTACCGAGCCGAGATACAGGACTCGTTCTAGTTCGGTTACAGAGGTTCCTATGTTATATAGTCTTAAGTATATAGCCTCTAAGTTTATGCAACTTGTAGTAATAGTTTAAAAAAAATATATATTATTATTAATTTTAAAAACAACGAATAGAATAGTCAGACATATTTAGGTAAAAAATCTAGAGAAAGAAAAGAAAAGATGTCGTTCAATCTTTGAGATTTTATTGTCGGCGAGAATAGATTGCTACTCAAATATACTAGCTATTCGCTAATTAGAGATGATTTTGACAGATAGAGATTGAGATTTGAATGAGAATGTCCCCATAATACTAGCTGCATTCTGGTTTCAGACTCTTTTGATAACTGTACTCGAACTTTTGAAAATAAGTATAAACTTCATTAGAGAGTTCATTTAAAAGCCATAAGCCAGTTGATGCACCAACAATTGCTTCAATCCCAGTACCAGGGATAAGCAGCTGTGCATGAGTCCCAGTGTCAATTGAGGGTAACCGATTTAATGGTGCTCGCGGCAGATGGCTCAAGAATTCCTTTCCTCTTGGACTATTTTGATCTTTAATCTTTGTAACGTGGTTGCAGATGGACGCTTGTCTTGTCACACATGCTGTTGACGCATTTGTACTTGGAAAGAAATGATTCCTTAAGATTTGAATAAACAAACAATGGGCAGTTCTATCGCGCAGACAGATCTTTTTACTTTGAAGTTAACATACCAAGTATTTTTATAGTGGGCAAAAATCATCCAATAACAACCGCTCTTGGGCGGAACGGGAGATAGTTACAGACGCTTACTGACTAAACACCCACCCCGTTCCTTCTAGCCTTCATACCGGGGCTCGAGCTCTTTTTCAGATAACCCAGCTCCAGGTAGGCAACGTACCTAAGTATGGTGACAACAGTTTTATAAAAGCAATAGTTAAATTATCTTTCAATCCAGATTATTCTTTTCAGTAGAGCACCGTTTTGGTGCTTTCATCGTTTACTAACTTCATAAATCTTACCGATATTACATACCTACCTTCTACGTTTTTACGGAACCATTGGGGCACGAGTTCGAATCGCACTAGCCAATATCTTTTTTTAATTTATATTGTCACTCTATAGGACTTAGAGGTCACCAAAATCTTCTTCCTACACTTACGTTTGTTATCCTCTACCCAACGACTATGGCTTCTATTTGTAAGTACCAAAATTAACATATATTCTTTGTTTTTCTTTCAATCGTCACACCTTCAAAACTAACGGAGCAGTTGGCGCAGTGGCTACAAAAATAATATTTATAAGGCCTAGTGGTAGTTGTTTCGGGTCTGTCTTGTGTATGCGAGTTTACATGTTTGTGAACGAACTTACAATACAGGAGTAATTCCAAGTATGGGGCAAAATAACATAATCTGCCTTATATTGTGCCCACTGATTTTCTTTTGCGGTGGATTAAAATCATCCAGATTACATATAGCAGCCATCAGTGGAGCTGAGCGAGAAATAGTGTCAGACTCTTACTGACTAAAAAAGCCCACCCCGTTTCAACCTGCCATTCGTACCGGGGCTGAGCGTCCTTTTCGGAAACAGAGGCTCCATTAGGCTTCGACCCAGCTGGGCCCTTACTGTTGCTGACAACTCCTTGAGGCTCGTGGGAACTGTGCGCGCCGTTGCCCACAGCTGGGACTCAGGCAACATTCAAAGTTTTGATACCAATGATAAGATGAAAACTTTTATCTCTAAAATATTTTCAGCACAGCCCTTACCAAGAAATACAGTATGAATGTAAACAAGTATCCGCTAGCTTCGCCGACCCCTGGTCAATGATAGGGTGAGATAAGCGCTCATAATAGCACGTTAGTGCCACGACACTGCAGGTGTGGACCCAGCACTCAGGCTGCGCTTGCGACGCCGGAGCTTTCTCTTTAGGTGTAGGCTTTGTTGTGTTGGGTGAGGCCGTTCGTGTATTATTTTTTACAGTTCTCATGTTACCGGGGAAAAAAGTATGACCCATCGGGAAAATATAAAGTTTAGGGTTTTTTGGGAACCGGCCTTGCCGGAGTCTGGGTTTACTGATAGCTACAACCTGGTGATCTTGACGTCAGGAGTGAATAGGTTACCTACTGTTGGCCATATCGTCGCTTTCCATAAGGTGAGATAATAGTCAAGAGCGAGACTATTAAAAAAAATCGAATGAAGTCAAGTGAGTGTTTGTCTGTATGCCAAGATGCTTTCTATCGGGAAACGCGTGGAGGTATCGAGTTGAAATTAAGTTGGCGATCCCTTGAAGCTGTTTAAAATCAAATTTCTGAGTTAACGAAAAAAAAAGATACGATCATTTATGTCGTTATCATCCTGAAATAAGTATAGGAAAAAATCTGAAAACAGTAAATTTGTAGTTGCGTTACAAAAAAAAGTGCGATTCGGAAAATTCTTTGAAACTCAATTCAGGGATTGAACTGTTTACATTGGTGTTTGTACGGAACACTCAGTGCGCGAGTCATACTCGCACTTTTTTTTTATATCACTCTTTTGACTTAAAAATCCCTAGGTTGTAACTATTGAAGGAAAAACAGACTCCAGTAGGGAATTCTAACGTTTTGTGCGCAAGTATGACGGATTGGTGAAAACATAAATCAAGTAATTTATTTCTAGTGACCCAAAATAAATACGAAATTCTATGAAACGCCTTTTTCAAAAATGATAGAGTTGAATACGTCCCACACAAAACTATTGAACCGTTGCAATACTAAACCTCTGGTAATTAAAACCGAGTTTACATAAACCACTTAACCCTAGATAGATAACCATATTTCACTGTACACTAAAGATAACCTACGTCGACTCGACGTGCGAATGTTTGAGTGAGCATATATTGGATTATGTATATAATAGGTTTATAAATGTGATATTATGTATTACGTACTATAATTGTATTGTGAGTAAATGAAAAACATTAGAGTTTATTTATATTTTTAATAGAAAAAAAAAAAAAATTAACAGAACAAGGTACTTCTTACTTTACCAATCTTAAGTCTTTCGGAAATTCTTCGTCAGTCGTATAACTTATTATGTAAACTTTTCAAAATTAACTTTTTACAATCTCTATAATATAAAAAACACGAGAAAATAACCAATTTTATTCATTTTAGCCTCAACGGCACTTAGATCAGGCGCTGGACTTGTGCTTTTCACAAATGGGATTTTTTGCAGCCGTCACACTTTGTTTTTGTAATTTTTCCAATTTTTGATGGAAAAATGGCATAATATTTTCTTTCCTTTGCCTAAGGGATACCTTTACGTTGTGTGGGAGGTTCTGCTTGTATTTTTGGCAATAATATAAAAAAAAATCTTTTATATTCGTCTGTTAACTAAGCATTTGCTACCTTGTCTCCATTCATGGGGTTATCAAGGTATTATCTACTGAGTTTCTTTATAAATTTCATCATGTCTGTATAATATTAGGTCCACATTACGTTACATATGAAATAAACGTTTTGTACGGGAGGAATATAAAGTTTTTTTTTTTTTTGTAATATATTTTGTCAATTATTCAAAGTATGGACCGTTGTTATCTATGCATTTTTGCCATCTCATAGGTGGTTCATTGATAACTTTACTAAAAAAAACATGGGGGCGAGTATTAAAAAACTCTTTGAAGGCAAATTGGACTGCCGCATCGGAGTTGAATTTTTGTCCTTGTAAGAAGTTGCCCAAATTTCGGAAAAAATAGTACTTTCTTGAAACACGGTCCGGGGAGTACGGTGGATGTCGTAGACATTGCTATTGTAGACAAAATGCTAATTTCATATGTAAGGACATAATATTGGCCACTTATTCTACCTTTAGTAGCTGAACAATGATTTACTCTAAGAATTTGTCACTGTGGCATAATAGTACAACTCAGCATACTTGGCGAAGCAATTTCAGGAGTTTCAGGATCATTTTCAGACATATTTTCAATATCGAATGGGTATACCACTGGGGGAGCACTCACTTCAGTCTTGGGTATCACTTTGTACTTTATCTTCTAATAAATTGCCTTCAGTTTCAATGTCCGACCCCTGAATCTCTTCATCGCTAATTTCATGTAACAACAGACTGATTTCTGAACCATCTATATGATTTAGTGACATCATTATATTATTAATAACATAAGTAAAAAACGAATAGAAAAGACGTATACTTATTCTCAAAAAATAAAGTAACACATTTTCCCAATAGTCTAAAAACTGACACTAAAGATAACCATACGTCGCTTCGACGTACGGCAGATAAATATTGACGAAAGTATTAAACTTACCCGAGTGTTAAGGGTGTGTCCTGCAAGCTTCGATAGCCGACTGAGTTGGCAGGAAAGGGCAATTTAGTGATACAAAAAACAAACGAGTTACACCATTTTTACAAAATCGAATACGTCGTTTAGACGTAGGTTATCTTTCTAGGGTTAAGGTAGTTTCACCTGTAACCCCATAAATTAAACGTTTCGATGGAATATTACTAATAGCCTGATCTAGGATCTGGTAATAAATTACTTTTATGTAGGCACATAAAGGTATAAATATCAAGATAACAACTTCATATTTATAACCAACTCTTGAAATATTTTTTTATTTTTATCGCCACGTCTTCACTAAGTGGACTTATCGCCACAATCATGGCGGCAAGACTCTTCTTTGAGGAGTGGCTGGAGACGCGCCACGGCGTCCTCACCTTCCGCATGACACAGGTGCTCACCGAACGTGGTAAGTTCTGTGGATTTCTATTCCGGTTTTAAGTGACGTGGTCTCGTTTAGAGGGCCCTCCGAAATTCAAATGTTTTTTAACCTAACCTGTCCAGAAAGGGCCTGCGGTCGACAAGCAATGGGTAGTTTGCCGTCCGGCCGTTCAATAAGGACCTAACCCAAGTCATTGACAATGCCTCAAAGAGATGTCAGCATAATCGTAGGGGCCCAGAGTAGGGCTGATGTCCGCTAAGGCCACGGAATTTTATAAAAGAGATACAGTCGTGAAACGCAAAAGCCAAAGGGCAACTGAAAGACTGACGGTTTTAGTCATTAAAAGTCTCACACGTTCTCCCGCTCCACCCTAAAGTGGGAGAAATCGTTAGATAATATCCCACCCCAAAAAAACACCTTTACTAAAAAACCTATTCAAAACCCTTTATTACACCATCACCACACTAAAATAACTGCCTACAATGATACTATTTGCAAGTTACAACTTTGATATTTACTAAAGGTGTTTGTATATCAAAGTGATTGAAGTCTTCACGCCCCATGACAGCGGCCCGACAGCCATCGACCCTCACTCATTAAGCAACACCATGTATATGAATAAGTCTCGAGGTTCACCGAGAGCAACAATGCTTCAATACTTACTTACGCCCGTTATAGCCCGCAATCAAATCCGCCCGGGGGCGATGTCGGCTCACAATTGTTATCTGTCATTTTCATAGAATCGAAGCCGTAATGGAATGCGTCAACTTCTACATAATTATGGTAGCCTGGTAGCCACACCATTATTTCACATTTACTATTACATATTTATTACAAAAGTTCTGTCGAATGATCGCCGTAATTGTAGTCGTTTAAAAATATTAAAATTCCAAATAAATTGGACACGTTTTCGAATGTAAAGAAGGTGTGTGTACACACTGGCGTAGCTACCGAAACGGGGCAGGGTCCGGGAGCCCCCAAGCTCGGGGGCCCCCAAAACCTGATTAGCGTAAGCGGGGCAGTGTCCTGGAGCCTCCAAGCTCAGAGGCATCCATAATCTAATAAACAATCCTTCTTTGATCCAGCGGAAAATTCTCCTTCCTTCAAAAAGTAAATAAAATAGTTTCCAACACTACTTTATAATCAAGGCTTTCTGTGTTTCCTCATACCTACAACCTAGGGGTCTTTAAGTCAAGAATACTTCTCTTAATAGGTTACTTCTTAGCAAGCGTACTCCCTCGTCGACCACATCATCGCTTACCATCAGGTGAGATAGTGCTCAAACGAGCCTGTCTATAATAAAAAATAACCTAGAGCAGAAGAAGCTAGGAGTGGAATTACTTGCCGGAGTCTGTGTTTCCTGATTACTACAACCCGGGAGTCTTTAAGTCAAAAGTGAATAGGTTAATTCTAGGTAAGCGCGCTCCATTATCGAGTGCATCGGTGCTTTCTATCAGGCGACATAGTGGTCAAGCGCGAACCTATCGACAATAAAAAAGTTTTCTTTTTAAATTTCACACGTAAACAAAAGGGCCCCGGTTTTTTTCGCCCCAAGGCCGTTTGTTACATAGCTACGCCCCTGTATGTACAAAGAAACATAAATGCATGTACGTTGCAATGAGCATTACATGAAGCAATTGTCGATTAATAAATAATAATGTCCAACTGCAATTATTAATAAATGATAATACAACATTCAATATAAACACGGATGTCGACCTCCTCACCTTTGACTTCTGACCTCCTAATGGATCATTTTCACGGCAACATATAGCGTAAATATGACCCATTAAACGACGATCAAAGCCCGATAAGTCCTTGTAACTGGCACCTGGTGTGCCCTGGGGGTTAATAGACAACTAACCTGCGACATTGAGTAGGGAGGGCGATGATTATCGCGCTGGCACCGCCCCAGGGTCTAAGAGGACCACGTAATGATGCAACTGAGATCATAGCTGCATCATCAAGATTGATGACCTTACATCCACCGTATGATCTGCATAATATTAAAGTTTTTCAATTGGTATTGACGTTTTCTGCACCTTTTGTGGTAACAACTGGTTGTATGTTTTTTTGTTATTGTTCATAGGATAGTTAAGGATGGAGGATGGAGGGGGAGAGGGAGGCCAAAGAAAAGATGGATGGATTGTGTGAGAAGTGATATGAAAGAAAAGGGAGTTAGTGATAGCATGACGAGTGACAGAACAGAATGGAAGAGAAAAACGTGTTGCGCCGACCCCAAATAAAACGGGACAAGGGCAGGAAGATGATGTTCATAGGATAGCTAAGGGCGCTTGCAGACTAACGACACTCAATTGACGACAAGCGCTGCGGCTTGCTGACGACCGTGGACGACGACGTCGTCGCCTGGTGGGATGTTCACGATGTACCGGTGACCGTGTTGTAATCCGATGATAGAAAGGGCTTGGCTTGAAAACTGACAAGGTAGCAACTTAACGTCAAAGTCTAAGACTATAAAGCTTTGACTCGACAAGTTCATCATTGCTGATGATCTTCTTGACTCGTTTCTCATCGATTCTAGCGCATCAAGCTAGTATCTATCCCAAAGACGGATCTCCCTTCGCTATACATCTACAATGTCAGATATACTCTGAAGTTTTAATTAAACTCTGCGTGTATCTCGTCCCAGAAATGTTACAACAAATCGTATGAGAACTACACGAATAGTTCTTAATTACAAAGAAACTAACTGCTTTCTCAATAGACAAAGGAATTGGATTCTACTAAATTAACATTTAATGAGCCCATTTAAGAAAACATTGAAAACGCTTAAACCAAATTTGTGCTATTCTCACAGACACTGCACTGGGTCCATAAACATCGCAAATTTTTTTCGCGGCTTGCGTTGCATATTTACCATTTTTGTAGTAAAATTTTAAAATGTATCGAATTTCTTCATTAGAATCACTCATTTTGATGGTACGAAAAACAAATGAAAATCACACATTTTCCTAATTTGAATTAGGAATTATGTTCTTTAAAATTTAAACTTTCAATGATACCAAAACCAGCCAGATACAAATAGTATAGCCAAAGAGATTTTATTACAAGTTCATACATACTATAATGCGAAAAGACTTTTTCCCCAACCTAATATGTTCCAATCGGGGGCAGTTTTGCAATGGACATTGGCAAAATAACCCAATAAAAGTAACAAGACAAGAACACCGGTAGTTTTCTTTCGATCAAACTTAATCGAGCTTTAAATCGCCAAAAAGAAACAATGAAAAAAACGCAAAGGAAAACAATTTAGCCTTTCGACTACCTAGAACGTCATTATCTCCGGTCATAAATCTTCACGGAGTCAAATTGTTCTCATTTCACACCAAATAAGTTACGGGGAAGAGGGCTGCGTATGCGCAGGCGGTGTGCAATTACCCATGGTAATAACGCCCGGGGCCAACGTTGAAATACAATAATTCATTGTAGCACCGTCCGGCCTGTGGTTACCGGCGATTGGTTCAAACCTAACGATAATTGGGCTCACTTAGCTCTTTTAGCTCGCCTCAGTGTCGGCCATTTTGCAGTTTTGGCTGTTCACTGAAAAAAAAGAATTGTTGAATGTACTAAAATAGCGTAGGTTGAGTAATGAGCTGCCACAGTCAACCCTTTTCATAGTTAATTTTACTATAACAAGAGTGAATTTAACAAAATCCACTTTGTTGATTTACATAATCAACCAGAGTTCTATTTGGTAAAATCAACAATTTCGTGTAGACCATATTAACCCGCGGATTTGGTAAAATTTACGCAGAATTTAGTAAAATCAATCATTCTTTTTTTTTCAGTGTTGTTTTTTTATGAATATTTTATGGAAATGGATGACGATAAAATTCAATAAACTTCCGTTAGATTTGGCGTCGAAAGAAGTGGGGGTCTGTCAAAGATTAATATAATATTCCACAACTATCACACAACGCCGTCTAGTCCTAAGCTAAGCAGAGCTTGTGTTATGGGTACTAAACAACTGATAAACATACTTATATATTTCCAAATACATACATTATTATAGTTAAATTACACCCAGACACAGAACAAATGATCATGCTCGTCACATAAACATTTGTCCTGGATTTTGTCACTGTTGGCGCAGTGGTTGAGCGATTGGCTGCTGCATTGTGTATTGCGGGTTCGATTCTCTCGCCGAACAAATATTTTTATGGCATAGAGTTATTATTTCGGGTCTAGATGTCTTGCGTAATGAGTTTTCATGTTTGTCGTTTTTCTTTATTAGTCTATACTGTCCCACAGCTGGACAAAGCCCCCCCCCCCCCCCCGAATTCTTCCACGTATTTTTCTCCCAAGCCACCTCTAACCAGCTCTTGCGATAAATGTTCAGGTCGTCCCGCCACCTCCTCACCGATCGACCTCTGCGGGGTCGTCCATCCTCAGGAACCCACTTTGTGGAAATTCTTGTCCAACAGTCAGTGCGCAGGCGACTGATATGACCCGCCCGAATCCATTTTAATAAAAAAAAAATGCAATTTTATTCAGGACACTGAAAAAAAAAACAAAAGTTTAGCCAAAATTAGCCAGTTCAACTTATTACTACTATCTACTTATTTAGAAAGCGAGCGGTAGTGAACTAAAAACCTATAATTTCAAAAACATTAGGTATTCGATCCACCAAAAGATAAATTAACCAACTTTTTACTCGATATTGCTCTCTGGCCGCAAAAGAGAAATTATTTCGCAACGAAACTACATAGTTTTAAATCTAAATGATAATTCGATCTTAATCTTTAATTTCGTCTTGTCCATTTTAATTGGAATGCACGAAAAGGTTAAAAATGTTTTGAGCTTTTGAGTTAAAACTGACCTAAGTTTAAACACAACTAGCTGTTACCTGCGACTTCGTTCGCATGAAGTTTAAATACTAAGTAACTCCTTGTAAAATCAGCTATAGGTACGTCAGTGACAGTTCCGTCAAAATCGGTCCAGCCATTTCGGAGATTACCAGGAACCAAAAGACAGACTGACGGACAGAGAGACAAAATAAAAATTTGCATATTTGTTAAATTGTTCGAAATAAAGTTGGAACCCAATTGCAACACCACCAATTAGTTTGAAAAATGAAGAAAAAAAATAATAATAATTCTCTGTCAAATATGCGAGAGAATCATCGACAATGATGCACTTGTAGAGTCGAAGCTCCAAAGTCTTGAGCATCGTCGTAGAGTTGCTGGCCTGTCGGTTTTCTATCATCTGCATTTCGGGGAGTATGCACTGGAATTGCACAATCTAATTCCGCCGTTCAATCATCGGACCACAAGACGTGCGGCGTTGCGCCACCAGTACATGGTAGACATTCCACCCATACGCAAAAAGCGTTTTGGGAACACATTTATTGTGCGTACAGCCAAGGAGTGGAATTCCCTGCCGGAGTCTGTGTTTCCTGATAGCTACAAATTGGGGGTCTTTAAGTCAAGAGTGAATAGGTTACTTCTAGGCAAGCGTGTTCCATCATCGACCACATCGTCGCTTACCATCAGGTGAGACGGTGGTCAAACGCAAGCCTATCAATAATTTAAAAAAAAATGCATACAAAATGTCATCCAAATCGGTCAAAAACTTATATATTTATAAAGATATACGTGTATAAATATGTAGGTATAGATTACGGAAAAGATAAAATGGCAACGCGTCACAGTTTTTACTTCGTTTTAATATTATCCTGGCAATTATGTAGTGGCAACCGAGTATTATATTGTAAGCCCGGCTCACCTAAAAAAAAAAGCCCGGCTGCCAACAAATTGATAAGGCTCATGAATAAAGACGGCCGAACATGCGCAAGAGGTGCTTTCTTTGTCCAGCACATTACACCTCAGGACGGGACTCGTTCGGAATGGCTTGCAAGGTGCGCGTCGACCCACATACAACCACATTTAACTGAATTTTGCGCTTAATTTCGCATTTAGATGCGATTATCAAACGATCAACGTTACTTATCCACACACCATCTTGTAAAAGTATGTCATATACATTTATCTGGTCGAGTTACTGACGATTTGGACACAATATATTAGGACACGGTGTCCGAATCAACACGTTTTATTTTCAATTTATTTGAACCTAATGTACAGTGGTGGTACATAGGTGGACTTAATGCCACAAGGCATTCACTGACAGTCAACCTTTGGGTTGAATAGAATAGAATAAACTTTATTGTACACCAAAATAGTAACAATTTCACAGAAACTTTTATATTAAATAAATAACAGATATAGAAAGTACTGTATCTAGTTAAATTAAGTTTTGTGTGTTTGAAGAAAATACTGTGACCAAATCGCAAAAAAACATGGTCTCTAGATTGTAGGCAACGCAGTTTTAATCGAATTAATTGGAACTACCATTTCAAGTAAAAAATATTTCCAGTTAAAATCGATTTTCGTATTAAATAGCCTATACTAAAATACGACCAACCGAAATAATAAATTTAATTTGTGAACTGAATAAGAATTGTTGAAAGATAACGATTTCGGATCAAAATGGAACCGTCGACAGGCCCTCGTAAAACATATCATTACGTACCATGCGTAAATGCAAACATCTTGCACATCAGAAATTTAAAACGCGTAATATGTTCAAAACATGAAACAAATACGACTGACCCGCAATAAAACATCAAATAGGGGGAATAAATAAAGTAAAATACAGTCCGATTTTAAATACAGCCGGATAATAATAAGCGTGGCATAGGATTATTTCATCGTCCTATAAGTTTCCGCACGTAACCGCGATCACTCAGCCCGGGCAGGTGCGCGAAGAGCCGATCAAAACACCTGATTTATACAAAACATCTTACAGCAATCCACACTTCAATAGAAAAGAAACCTTATAAACTGCAGCGTAAAGTTTAAATTCAAGTGTAAAAGGAACAGTCGTTTGTATAATTTAAATTACGAATTATATATTTTATCGACGTACGCGCACCAAGCAATTGCGGTAGCGACTACCGTCGTTGTATGCGTGAAGAATGACAAACTGGCTTCAAACTAGTATAGCTTCATACTTCTGACACGCCCCACGGCTTCGCTGCTCCCGATGTTGGCTTTATTTCATTTGGGAATTGAAAACAATGAGAACAACTTCCATTTTTGATCGCGACTAATTGACGGGCTGACGACAAATGTCTTATTGTTGAAAAATGTGTTTTTTCAGTTTTTTTTTTTTGCGTGAGCAATTGTTGCATCAGACATCAACATTGTCGGTATACGCTCGATTCAATTGACTTGAACTCTTTTTCCAATCTGGGCGGAGAGGAGTTTTTTTTTTTCTACATAAATATATTAATAATAAAAAAGAGAAGGCTGTAGAAAAAAGCCTTCAAACCCAAACCAAACAAACCCTACAATAATAAAATCAATAAAAAAATAATTGGTATGATAAACTGTTTTTTTTTTTTGAGTTGATAAACAACGTTAGAAGAAGCGATGTAACCTGTATTGACTTATTTATTTTGATCTAGTTATTTTATAATTATATACATCTTAACTATTAAATATTATAAATTAATAGGTATATACAAACTTAAAATAATAATATGTACAAACGAGTAAAAAAGGCAGAAAAACGGGGAACCTGTATTGACTATTTAGATTTTATTAGTTCACATTTTAGATTATGTTTTTTGTTTCTTTTTATACCTTAATGTTAAAAAAAAAAATCTACATGTATAAACTGAAGCAGTGTAGAAAACTGTGCTGCTATTCTCTAAAGAAAACAGCCTTGAGCGCAGCGACGAAATCCAAAGAGGAGGAGGAGTTGGATTAACAATCCAATGTCACTATAGTACTATACATTGGGTTGTTAATTTATGTACTGCGCTATCGACTCGTCGCTGCGGCCAGCGCTGCGGTCAAGGCGGTTTTCTTAGATATTAGCACCGCTGATGCTCTACTGTTGGCAACATTGATCTTTGGCGCTAAGTTCCAGTTTAAGCAAAGAAACATTCCAGTTGCTTGCAAAAGTAGATAAATCTATGACCGATAATATTTTCGCAATTTTACTCATACAAGACAAGAAACTATCGGATTATTGCCACACTACAGAAATTGATTATCAGTCTCTCACAGAAACAGAAGAACCTAAAGGTGAGTATAGACTACAACATTTACTTGTAACAGAACAACGAGCCGCTCTATGATATGTTCTAGTGTATCATCCTTTTACGAACGAAACGTCGAGCACGCTTACCTCTTTGTTACAAACCAACGAGCATATTGGTGTAACATTTCGTCGAGCGTATTGGTGTAACATTTCGTCGATCCACGAGTGCGGGCGATGCGTGGTTGCGGGGTGACATTTAAAAAAAAATTAACGCACAACGAAATGTTGGTAAATGCACACTCGCAGTGAGCATTTACCCGTAACATAACGCCGAACATTCGCAGGAACGTTACATTACATGGAAATGCTTTGGAAACTGAGCTTTTGCCTGTATTGTACCATTCGCAAGAACGTTACATTACACAGAAATCGTCCAGAAAATGTTGTAGTCTATACTCACCTTAATGTTTTATGAGCAATCATAAAATTAGAAAACCAAGATTATCTCTCATAACTATACAAAATGGACATATTTCTCTAATGAGTATGTTTGTCCTCATCAGCTATAACTTTACAACACAACATCAAAACCTAATCAATTATAATTGCTACCAACACATTTCACATCAACAGACAAACAGTCGAGGTGTATATTACTATAGTAGCGATAAATTAATCGGTTGGAGTCGACAGCGTACACTGCATCCTGTATTTGCTATTTATTTTATTGGCAACACACACATATCATAGAGACCGTAAAAGTCTAGGACTAAACAAGGGCCTTCTTTGGACATTGACTATGGAACTGTGAAGGAGAATATTCGATGTTACTTATGTTATATGGCGTCTGGGAAACACTGTATATTGCCCAGCCCTAAAATCAATATAAATAATAATAATAAATCATTTATTATCAGTTATCTTGGCCCATAGATTATAATAATTTAATATATAGATTATAATAATATAATAATTTAATAATAAATTATAATAATCTTACAGCAAAGAGTATAATAATTATAGGGGTACGGAGGGGGGGCCTTACAGACTAACATATACAACGTGTAACAAAAAGGGGGTATACATACCAAGTGCACGGCCTCTTGATAAGATAACAAACTATACGGAAAGGGTTTTCTAACTTTATGTTTACATGGTAGGAAGTTGTGATTTATTCCATACATATGATACCAGAAACCGAACATTTCAAACTGAAACCAATACATCACTAGCAAAAAGTCAGCTGATCGGTGTCATTGAACTGTTTATGACTAAAAACAAACCTCTTACTCCTGGTATTTCTTCAAACAGTGGAGAAAGGGTTCCGCATGTTTATTTTTTCTAAATTTTTTTTTTAAGAAAAATAGTTTTAAGAAGAAATAAGTTTTTCCTACAAAGACTAAGATTATGTTTGTGTACAACAAACCAAGCCAAAAACTAGAGCGAGTGCGTGCGTTGGCCATCGAAAAACCTGCGCGCCGCGTAGGCCCGTGTTCGTTAGCGCGCAGCGCATATTATTTTTCGTGCGACTCACGCCGCTTTTAGAGGAGACTAATTAGATAAGGGTATTCGTAAGGATATGGAATAATTAGGTACCTATCTAGTATTTACGTGAAACAATAAGAAATAACTACATACTTTTTTATTGTTTTACGTAGATAGGATAGTAACAAATACTTAATTTACGAAAAATTTAAACGAAGTACCTACGTAAAATCTAAACGAACGTTGTACTCGGCGTTAGACGCTGCGAAAAAGGATTTCATATCTGTTAAAATGAACCCAAATATCATCTCTAAGCAACTTATGTGCCTCCTGGTACAAATAAACTCCCAGTGGGTTCCGTTCTTGAATTTAATTTAATTAGAGGACTTCAATAAGTTGTCACTTTTTGCGGGGTCGAGATGAATTTTCTTACGTACCTAATTCTTTTTATGTCGGTTGCTATACATAGGATATGTACTTAGTTAACAAGAAATTAATTATTTAGATGTAGTGTGCGCATTCACGACGCCGCGTGAATGCGTGTGAGTTTAATTTTACCCCGAGATTATAAACAAATCAACAAATCTTTCGCGTTTATTTCTAAAAAAACTATACGTTTGCGCACAATTAGGTCTTTGCGTAACTTTTTGCCTTTTCTACAAAAACATTACCAGTAGTAGCACAGTTTAGTCTTAATTTATCATTTTAAAATAAATGAAAAACATGCGAAAGTACTAGGAGTCCATAAGAAACGACTACAGAGAATTGTTATTGATAATTTTAAAACGGTTCACAGATCCCTAAAAAAATTCCTTTGAGAAGCTCAAATGTTATTGAACACGATAAAATAGTTTTGTCCCAGTCGCACGCGCCGCCTGCGTGTTTAATGTGAGAGAGATGGCAATGTTGACGTCGTCCGTTCGGCTACTCTCTTTGGCGGTACTGGCGGCGTCTTTGTACGCGCCGAAAGTCAAATTTAGGTAAATAAATAAATATAATTTTGCATTAGTGGATGACCAATAATCATACGTTGCAGTCGCATGCCGTTCCGGTGTTTGTGATTTGGATTTTAAACATTATTTTATTGCAGTTGTGATAATCGTGTGTGATGGCATTTCTATGGTGATGGTGTTAAGTAATAGTGAATATTATGAGATGATTGTGTGTCGGAAGAGAGGACGGCCGGTAATGTGCGAGCTCTCGCGAACTTTATCGTCCTCGATTTATCGCGGGTACCTAGAAGAAGCTGAAGCCGACAGTTTCTTCGGTGGCTGGCTTCCATCGGATAGTAGGTAGGTACTAGAGATGAGATATACCTGCCATTCTCCATACCCGGCCTTTAAGGTATGGGTACCTATCACTAAATACCTGGTACAACTAGGTACATTCACAGAGTACTTTGTAACATAGGTACTGAAAGGTACATCGTCTGCAACAAACTGGGTCCACGCTTCTGGTTTAGGGGGTCGCCCAAACACTATCGATCCAGAATTTGAGGAGGCCGTACTCGAGCATTTTGAAAATAACCCACGTAGGTACTAGCGCACTCGGCGAGCTGCATTAGCGCTGTATACCTCTAACCATATGCAAGTAGGTAAGGCGAGTGTTGCAGAATGAAGGTCAGCACCCATACCTCTTCCGTCGCATCCAGGAACTGACACCTGCAGATATTTTGCCTCGCGTGACCTTCTGCTTTTTTGAGGCAAAATTTTAAGTAGGCAGGTACTAGGCAAACAGAGCGTTTCATTCACACACGCGCCGCGCGTATCGAAATTAGGTAGAATTAGAAAGAGAGGTACTAGGCGATCAGATTTACAGAAGAAGTCTTTATTAGTATTAGCAAGTGAGGTGGAATGTTATTGACCCTCGTAGTGTCGTGACACGTTTGTTATGATTTGAATTCGAGAATCATACGATACCAAGGATACCAAGAATTTGGTATCAATTCTTTGAGTAATTTATTTTGAGCTGAAACTTTGTGTAGAGATTCTATACCACCAGTAAACTTCAGGGCTTTTTGATGTATATACCCTTTTTGTTACACGTTGTATATAGAGTAAATACAAGTTGTCGTTACACAACCTTAAAATTAAGATTTATAAAGCGACTGTCACACAAATATAAGTGTGACTTACAATGCGTTTCACTTAAGACGTTCCTTTGCCGTAATGTTGGCAATACGGAAAAACAGTGTTGCAATATTTTTAGCAATTAAATTACTTAATATTAGGGAGATTAACTTATATTTCGTTACTTTTAACAATTGCGTTTTTTTTTGTTTTTCTTTTTACTATTTTTGAATAAAATATAGGGCGCTAGGCTCCATTCCGATTGTCTTGCAATTCTTTCAAATACCGAAAACGCCATGCTACAATATCGTATCTTTCTATAACAACGTTCTTTTAGACCTGCTTTTTTTAAATAAAGTCCCATTCCCCTCATAATTCTCCAAAAAGTGCTGCAACTACCGTTAAAATCGATTTCGCTGCGCATTTCGGGGATCAATTTTGGTAGAGTAGGCAACTCTTTCCTTTTTCCCGTCTTTTTTATGTAGACAGACAGGGGAGCCAACATTACGCCAAAGGAATGTCTTAAGTGAAACGCACTGTAGTATAATCTACCACAGTGTTGTCTTTTTAACCCAAAGGTTGACTGGGAGAGAATGCCTTGTTGCATTTAGCCTATGTACCACTACTGTACATAAAGTTTAAATAAATAAATAAATCTGAACCACGGAGTAAGTGATCTGAACTTTATGGTTTTTGTTTATGGTATTAAATGCCATGCTATGTGAATAGGTTTCTTTTAGGTAAGCGTGCTCCATCGTCGACCGCATCGTCGCTTTCCATCAGATGAGATAGCGGTCAAGCGCGAACCTATCAACAATAAAAAAAAAATTTATAACGTTTCTGTCGCTTAGTAATTATTGCCTTTTAAGCGTCGATATGTATGTATAGATATCTACAACTACCCTACCCTACAGCTAGTTGTAGGCACATAGCTTGTAATTGAGCATAACATTCCTCATAAGGCTTTAATTGGTCATCATCACACCATTCGAAAGCTTCCAAGGAAACGACAGTCTTCACAAAGCCCATCCATTCAAGTCATTTGAAATGAATGTGTAGTTAGTCACAAAGATAGTTCCGTAAATATTTATTTAATAAGCTGTAGGAACAACT
The DNA here is from genome assembly GCA_949319445.1 of Mythimna lalbum. Lineage (NCBI taxonomy): Eukaryota > Metazoa > Arthropoda > Insecta > Lepidoptera > Noctuidae > Mythimna > Mythimna lalbum. The sequence goes on along the minus strand of OX439361.1, from coordinate 17,204,484 downwards.
CCTGGTTCTCAGTGAAATATCACCAACATAACACTAAACCAGCCAACTGCCCACGTATGGCAGGGTTCCGTAGAAATAAATAAGATGGTTCCAAGAAATACTTTTATAAGGGGTTCTCATGGTGAAAATAATAACTATAAGCTAAGGTGTGTAATAATGTTATAAATAAATAAATAATAATAACTCTATTGCACCAACTGTAACGTCAATTGTGGAAAGATTAGGAAATCAATTTTTGATCTAGTATAGGTTATAGTGGGCCTTATACTTTTTTACCCACTGCTGGGACTCAGGCCTCCTCTCTAGGAGAAGAAATAGGCAGTAGTCCACCACGCGGGCCCCGTGCGGGTGGGTGAATGCCACATGTCTTCGATTTTTTGGTTCTAGGACATGCCGATATCCTAACGATGTTTTCCTTCACCGTTTTGAGAGTAGTGGTGTTTAAATAAATTGCACAAAGTAATGTAAGTCGGAGTCATTACCACTCGGCCACCACTGCTCTCAACTAGTACTCTCTGTACTAGTTTAGCCTAGGCCAAACCCGAGATATTAGTCCAAGAGCGAGCAAAGCGAGCTTAGAATATTAGAGCACCCCGACACGGATAGTTTAGGTTAGACGGCTAAGACAGAAGCGGAGCGGAGCGCCCGCCTCAGCTATTTCTGCTGGTCATTTTTTTATAACCTCCCAAAAATGGAAGCCCGTGTAAGGAAAACTAGTTTGGCCTAGGTGCATCTATAAGTTTGTCCTAAAATCGAGATTGGCCGCTAACATATACCTACACCAAAATTTCGACTGACCTGTTTGTCTAATGGTTAGTGAATGTGACTGCTATGCCAGGTCATGGTTTCGATTCCCACCCAGAACTAATATTTGTATAATGAGCATGATCATTTATTCTGTGTCTGGGTGTAATTTATTTATAACTATGTATGTATTTAGAAATATCGTTGTCTAGTACTCATACCCCAGGCTCTTCTTAGCTTGAGATTAAATTGTGTTGTGTGAAAGTTGTATAATATTACTATTATTTGTCTTAATCGGAAACCGAACCCGCGACACTCAGTGCAGCAGCCAATCGCTCCACCACTGCCCCGCCCATGCTATCAAATGAGAAAAGGTTAGAACACAAATTCTTGATAATAGGTACACTTCAATTTATCATTACCCGACCGAACCTAGGAATCACGTAATAAGGGCGCCTGTCCCTTATTGCCAATCGAACACAATTCCGGGCTCCTACTGAGAAATTCGAATTGTACAATTCCTGAAGCATAAATCCTGTATTACATGTGAAGCTAAACAAATAACGTGGCTACACGGGGGCTTCGTTAGCGGCGGGTCAGGGGGCACTGTTACACAACGTCGTTACTGTACAGTCGCACACAAACAGAATGCCACGTTCAAAAGTCGTAAGTGACAAAATAGTTTTGTAGAGAACGGTACAATGCCATCTTTTATCTTTCTTTCATTTTGCAAGAATCTCCTCACGGCTGACGTCCGAGAGTCTTCGCAAAGTCCTACAATACTTCGGTCACATTGCATGGAAAGATGGTGGCAACCTCAAAAGGCTCATTATGACCGGTAAAGTGGATGGAAAAAGGACTCGCGGGCGCAGCCCAATACGTTGGTCCGACCAGATCCGCACCACTCTTGACTCTACGATGTACAGTTGTACACTGCCCTTCACACCACCAGAGACAGAAGCAGATGGAAAAAGATCATTTAGGTTAATGTGATGAAGCATTGCGGAATACGATGCAAGGAGGAGGAGCCATCTTTTAGTGGTTTCTTACCTAAAGAACCCTAATACTTAGACTCCTCTTTCCGTCCGTATGTCTGTCTGACACCAGCCCCCCTAGCCAAGTTACAACCGTTTCGCTTGCGTCGAACGCTTCGAGTTGACCTTGCCGCCAATTCTTTTGTTCTGACCACGTGACTGAGCGTTGAGACGACATCGTTCCAGTACATTTGAAGCTTTGTACTAACGTTTTAACTATTGCAGATTAGCAACTTGGCTAGGGGTACAGGTTATATCTCATGAACCTATCTATTTTGTGTTAGAGGTTTCAATAACGTAAGGGTTTTTTTTTCTGTCGACGGGGAGAGAATGCATAAGCAGAAGGAGGCGACCGCCTGCCACTCCTCCTCGCTCCGGACCATGGCCTGAACCAAGGCCCGGCGTGAGAGGTCTCCGCCGCCGATCGCCCCCACGAGGGCACGGCGTTGCTCCGCCCAAGCAGGGCAATAACGTAAGGGTGCGGAAACTCGATGTACGTCAGGTTGTTCGATGGTTATAAATACGGTAAATGTCCGTAACATTGCTGTCATTGCCTGTACCGGTACCGTCTCTATCCAGCACACTAATATTCTCCTTAAGGAGCCGCCTCGCAGATTTACTACGTGTTGCTACAGTAACCGCTTTGTATTGCGTTAATTTAAGGCGCGGTACTCACCGTATTGTAATGTGATGTTGCTGTTAGTTCTCGTGTATCCCACGGTCTTGTTGTTAAGTTTTGTGTTTGGTTGTACTCTCATTTGTGAGTGTAAGATGTCAGGACCAGAATTGGTATTAAATACCAATACCAACACCAAACCGATGGATGCGAGACGCGCAGGATCGATCATTGTGGCGACACTTAGGGGAGGCCTATGTCCAACAGTGGACGTCTGTCGGCTGAAATGATGATGATGATGACCAACACCACCAACCAAATCGAATAGAGAAAAAAAAACAAATAAATAAAAAAATAGAAAATCAAATAAAAAAAATTTAAAAAATAGGTATTGGATATTGAATTGGTATTAAATCTTCATCATCTTCCTGCCTCACGAGATACCGTGTCACTTGGAGTCAGCGCAACATGCTTTTTCTTTCATATCGACTTGTCGCCCGTCATGCTATCACTAAATCTCTTTTCTTTCAAATAATTTCTCATACAATCTATCCATCTTATCTGTGACCTCCCTCTTCTTCTTCATCTATCTATATTAATACTCATAACTCTTTTAGCAACATGCGTTTCATCCCACCTCTTCACATCACAATTTGACAACCTTTCCTTTCAAATTGTTAGTCACTGTGTGCCACTTCTAAAGATACCCAGCTAATATTTCTTACTCTCTTACTCTCTCTATTTATTCTAATCAGACAAAATCAGATTTGGGGTATACTAGTCCATAAATGAATATTACACTCAGCTTTTTATCGAAGCAAAACGGGGCTTTGCCGATTGTCGTACATTCTAAAATTTATGAAAATATCACGTGGTAAAATCCAAACAATTTTGTATCCTGTACCTACGATAATAATCGTTACCACTGATCGAATGCTACTTTATCAAAGCGCTCTCCAGCAGTTACACGAAGCAACACCTATTGTGAACACCAAATGTGCAATTAAAATACATCGGCTGTAATAAATATTACCATTTTATATATCATACAGGCAAGTCATTCTGTCCCTTAGGATCTAATGTAGTATGAGCGTTCCCTAGAGAGTAATAAGATTTGAATTTGGAACGTCAAAACCATTAGAAAAAAAAAACATACTATGTGAATTCATGAATTAAAATACACATGCATCAAACGAATTTATTGATTATTCAAGAATCAAACTGGCCAATAACCAAAAAAAGAAAAGAAAATGTGGTTAATGTTGTGTCTCTAAAAAAAGTTATGAAAGAACGTGTGCACTACAGAAAATTAAAAATATAGTTCCATTTAGTTGTGAAAATTGTTTATTTCAAATCTCACATGTCGAGTTATATTTAGCATGAACTTGTAAATAATACTTATATTTCTCTAATATACAATTTGTTTCAATATATTACCTTTAAATTATCTCACAAGTAGGTGTGTAAGTAAGTAAGCAGTGTATGCAACACGGGGATAGTAAGTAAGTAAGTAAAATTTATTTGCATAGATTGTAGGTACAATGATTTGGTGTAACAATAATTAGGTGAGCCTTGTACAATCTACCTTATATTAGGCATGCAAATATTAATGAGGTCGTTAACAATATAATTTACCTACATAAATCAAACAGATAAATTTAAAACAATAAAAAAAAAAACATTAAATATGTCAACGAATAATAAAAAAATAACAATCATGTAAAGAAAAAAAAAATATTAGGTATGTCAAGTATAAAAAAAAAACAAAACAAAATTGAATTACTCGATGTCAAAGTAAAGATTAAATCATAAGGCTATGTCAAGGAATTAAAAAGTATGAATATAAAAAAAAGAATGATATTAGGTATGTCAAATAAAAAGATTAAATCAAGTATGTCAAAGATACAATTAAATCATTAGGTATGATAATATTTATTCATATGTCAGCGTCATTTAAAAAATCAGTTACAGAATAATAACATTTTTTAATTAACAGTTAAAGCTGCCCTTACCTTGGGCGGCTTGATTTCCTCACTCCGTTTAAGTATCTATATTAACTCCCTCACAATGCTCGGGAGTTCTCGCTGCGTTCAGGATTAAAACGTAGCAAACTTCGTTTCGTTCGGAATTCAACATGGCCGCCACTCTGCTTTATCAATTAGACACATAATTTACAATAAAAGTTGAAACCCATAAAATACATTACAATGGCTTTAATACTATTTATTTTGGATAGAAAATCATCAAATAACATCTCCAACTGTAGGTGCCCTGATGGCCCAGTAATTGGGTTGAGGAAGTCTGATAGGCAATCGCTCCACGTAAAAGACAGGTATTCAGCCGCAACCGAACAGGCTGGAAGCCTAGCTGGGAAAACCGCTGAGGAGATGATGACTCACAGTCATTATACTCACAAACATCCGCACATTTACTTTCATCATACATCCTATTCACCAGTAAAACACTAGCACATAACACATGCAACACCCACGTTTCACTCACGTACAAACAAACCTATCCCATTAATTTATTGCCCCGCGTTTTTGCGGCTGGTTGCAACACACTGAATGGCGAATACGTGTGAAAAAGCCTTAAGTATCTGCGAAACGACCCGTTACTGTAATAACGTAACGTGGCTATATTAAATAACAGTTATATCCGACTTTAACACATAAATAATAAGGCGTGTAGGGTTACCAGTGCAACTATAGGTGTGGGAACAAAAAAGAATTCGCACAAAGTTCAAGCTTATGCCATAAACCTTTGATTACTTACTGATGTAGATAGACTACCTGGTTGAATTAGAGGTGGTGAGTAAGATGTTTAAGCATGGGGTCTTGGGTTTAATCCCTGAGTCAGGCTGGGCAGGCTGTGGGATTCTTCTAAAGAATCACCGCGCTTCTGGAGCTCAAAAAGTAACCGAAAACATGGGAAAACATTCTGCTCTAGGGAGAAGTGGGAAGGCTTCTCCAACTTTTACTGGCTAAAACCCACTCCTATGTCTTGTGTTTCAGGACTCCGGGTTTTCCTTTCAAAAGTAAACTATGGCCCCAGTATATAGGCTTCGACACTGCAGGGCGCGTGTCTGAGGCGCGCGTGGAACACTACACGCCTTTGACGACTTGGGCTGGATTCGGACGGTTACCGGACGGCCAGGTAACATGGGTGGATTTTAGTCAACAATAAATTATTCTATGATTTTCCAATAAAAAAAAAAAGTTTCTTAATAAAAATTATCGGTACATTATAACCAGGCATCTGAATATAAGGCCTGTTAACAAAATTATATATTAGGTCTTAGGCCCCTCGCTCGCTGTGATTTTTTGTAGAAAAGATGCCAGCGCACTACTAACGTGCTACAGCATCGCGACAGTATCGAAGCGAACGTGCTACAGCATCGCGACAGTATCAATGCGAAGGCGCTACAACATCGCGACAATATCGATGCAAAGGCGCTGCAGTATCGCGACAGTATCGTTGCGAACGCGCTACAGCATCACGACAGTATCGTTGCGAACGCGCTACAGCATCACGACAGTATCGATGCGAACGCGCTACAGCATCGCGACAGTATCGATGCGAACGCGCTACAGCATCGCGACAGTATCGATGCGAACGCGATACAGCATCGCGACAGTATCGATGCGAACGCGCTACAGCATCGCGACAGTATCGTTGCGAACGCGCTACAGCATCACGACAGTATCGATGCGAACGCGCTACAGCATCGCGACAGTATCGATGCGAACGCGATACAGCATCGCGACAGTATCGATGCGAACGCGCTACAGCATCGCGACAGTATCGATGTGAAGGCGCTACAGCATCGCGACAGTATCGATGCGAAGGCGCTACAGCATCGCGACTATATCGATGCAAAGGCGCTACAGCATCGCGACAGTATCGATGCGAACGCGCTACAGCATCTGGACAGTATCAATGCCAACGCGCTACAGCATCTGGACAGTATCAATGCCAACGCGCTACAGCATCTGGACAGTATCAATGCCAACGCGCTACAGCATCTGGACAGTATCGATGCGACAACATCGCGACAGTATCAATGCTAACGTACTACAGCATCGCGGCAATATTCATGCGAACGCGATACAGCATCGCGACAATATCGATGTGAAGGCGCTACAGCATCGCGACAGTATCGATGCGAACGCGATACAGCATCGCGACAATATCGATGCGAAGGCGCTACAGCATCGCGACAGTATCGATGCGAACGCGATACAGCATCGCGACAATATCGATGTGAAGGCGCTACAGCATCGCGACAGTATCGATGCGAACGCGATACAGCATCGCGACAATATCGATGCGAAGGCGCTACAGCATCGCGACAGTATCGATGCGAACGCGATACAGCATCGCGACAATATCGATGTGAACGCGCTACAGCATCGCGACAGTATCGATGCGAACGCGCTACAGCATCGCGACAGTATCGATGCGTACGCGCTACAGCATCGCGACAGTATCGATGCAAACGCGCTACACTATCGCTAAAAAAGGGGAGCCTTATAGTCGCATCTATTAGGTACATAGGTCATAACGGAATCACCGAGACCTATGCTTGACCTTTCGAAGTACACAAACGTCATGTAATCCATAAACCCATTCAATTAACTCGAGGCTCGTACCGCAAGACAAGACAAGACAGACTCTGTAAGTTAAATTCTCATGTTCATAATAAAGTTCTAACTTGTAACGGACAAAGGTAATATTGTACAGCCTGAACAAGTGTAGTACATGGTACAACTTGCTAGCAAATCGTAAAATGTCAACCTATTGAACAAGACTGGAAACTGCAGTGGAACTGAGGACTTTAATATAATATTCTACAACTATCACACAACGCCGTCTAGTCCTAAGCTAAGCAGAGCTGTGTTATGGGTACTAGACAACTGATAATCATACTTACATATTTCTATATACATACATATTATAGATAAATTAAACCTAGATACAGAATAAATGATCATGCTCATCACATAAACATTTGTCCTGGGTGAGAATCGAACCCACGACCTCCGGCATAGACGTCAGGGCCACTAACCACTAGATTACCAGGCCAGTCGACTTTGTATCATTTATAAACGCTTTTCGTTTACAGTTTCCCATATCGCCAGGTTTTAAGATGTATTTCAAAAACAGAATTTTGTGAGGCCGGAAAGGTCTCATTCGCAAAGTAAATAAGTTCAACTTTGCCTCTAAAAATCCTCATACATACTGGCTGAAAGTCCTTGAAAAATGTCTCCGCAGCGAGCGTGTTAAGTAACGTTGGTAAACAGAGGGCCAAGAAATTCGAATGTTTGCTAACAAATGTATGGACGACGACCAATGGATAGCTCGCCGTCCAACTGTCCGGTAAGAACCAAGCCTGAGTCGTCAAAGGTGCGATGTTGCACGCGTGTCGCAAAGAGGTGTCAGCAAAACCGTAGGGGCCCAGTAGGACCGATATGCGCTAGGGATTTTTTTAAAGAGATACCGTGGTCATAGGGCATTTGAAGGTCACAGGTGGGTTTCAGACAGTAAAAGTTTCACAAGTCCTTTCCCACCAACCCAGAGTGTCATTGAATAATTTTCCACCGCAAAAAAAGGTGTGACCCTTTTTTTTGGTTAGGTATCACTAATTACAGGAAAAGTTGCCCAGCTGATGAGCTGCAGTAACAGAAGTTTCTCACTTATCCAGGGGCCTACTTACCCAGATTTTACTAAATACTATCCTAGCCATAAAGTAAAGAAACTGTAAATAGATATTGGGAAACGTAAATATAAAATTCGCTTCCCAATCTCGGTTTACAAAAGCTAGAACTCTGTCATATTCAGCCGAATTCGATATTCAAAAACGTAGATACGCTCGCTGATAGAAACCTGATGAGATTTATGATTTGCTGTCAAATAACAGTGATTTATTGGCAAGAATATCTACAGCCAGCCACAATATATTTGGCCACAGGTGTTATTAGTTATTGAGTAGTGTTTCAGTGAATTTCAGAAACGACTAGGTGTATGTGAAGAAACACAGTTGCACAATAGATTCCATCTACCAAATGACAGCCCTAAGCCTAGTGCACACTTATCTTGCTGCGTTTCAACTTATCGATTCGCAACGGTAAGTACACTGGTGGCCGAGAAATTAACTGCATCTAAGACAATAAATAATTGTTCGAAATTATCGTCGGCCATGTTGCGAACGCTGCTGCGTCCGGGCCTGCGTTCTTGAGTTTAGAGTTAACTCTAATGACGTCATAAAGTAAATATTCTACCCTGGCATTTTTGAACGCGAACGTAGAGTTCAACTGTCAAACTGTCAACGTCAAGCATATGGCCGCTTACTCCAACCTACCCTGCTCAGAGTTAGAGTTAGTTGGGTTAACTCTAAGGTAGCGTGGTAACAAGAGTTTTTTTTCATTGATATCATCTAGTGCTTGAATGCGATCCCACCTGATGGTAAGCAGTGTTGCAATCTCTGATGGCTAAGTGCACTAGTTTATTAAGAGCCTATTCACTCTAGCCTTGAAGACACCCAAATTATAATCGGACGGGAAGACCGCAGCAGGAAAATTTGTTCCAGTCCTTTGACATACGCGGTATAAACGACGAGGCGAAACGCTTAGTCCAGGCCGTTGAGGTTTCAACACCGTAAGGGTGGATATTCGCCGTACATCGGCTTGTCCGATGGTAGAATTGAGATGGCGGAATCAAGTCATGCAATTCCCGCGCACTCTCTCAAAAATGCATCCTGTAAAACACCGAAAGGCTGGCTACCCTACGCCTGTACTCAAAGCTTTGAAGGTCCACCAACCACAAACTGGAGTTATAAAAGAACGAACCTACTCTACTCTTGTTATTTTTGAACGCAGGGCTGTGTGCAAACCGCCTTACTACCAACCAAAGAAGCATAGACAGAAATTAGTCTACATTTCGGCTTTCTCCATCGATAGTTTATCTTACAACAATAATTTCTTATATCTGTTTTTACTGGCAGAACATTGTTATAATAATTCTTGTTTTATTTGCAATATATTTACCGCAAAAGGCTGTTATTTAAAGTTAGATGTCATCTTAATGTTCTGTTCGTAAAGCTACATTCAAATGTAAAATACTGCAAGAAACACCTGTGGCATTTGTGCTTCTTGAATTTATTTAAGTTAGAATTGAATACAGATATTATGTGCTTAGTATATATTATACATGCTGGCATTAGGATACAGACTTGCTGAATAAATTATGGAAACTGTGGCTTACATTGTAATTAAAATTATGGTAGAAACAAAGTAGAGTTCAGAATTAATTTGAAGTTTCGCATGCAGTTATCATAAGCTTACCCATTTTGACGGCAATGATACAAAATATACTTACATGTCTGCAATATCTGAAATTTATCGTACAAAATTATCCCAAGCGAACATACTCCTGGAATAAAGTTATCCTACAGGTATGCTATTCCAGAATATGATTCACCTAATTTCACCTATGGGCCAAGTTTCATAAATTCTTTTAGCCATTCGAGCGAGAAAGAATAACAAACATACATACAAACTTTTACCTTTCTAATGTTTATATTAAACTAGCTTTTGCCCGCAGCTTCGCCTGCATAAAATAAAGCCTGACACTTAGGAATAAAGCAGTTTTCTATCGGTGAAAAAATTTTCGCAATCGGTTGCGTACTTCCAGAGATTACCACCAACAAACAAAAAAAAAAACAAACTTTACCTCTTTATTATATTAAATAATAAGTGTAGATATAAAGTGTAATTAGCAAAACACACTATAAAGACATTATTGGTGTTTCTTATCTAGGTAGATAGGAAACACCGGCCTCATCTAGTTTAAACTGACGAGAAAAACTTGCCGTGTTAAAGTGTTTTTTTTAAACCTATTTGCAATCAATTTCATTTGCCATTTCACCATCAAATTCTACCCAATCTAACTCTCTCCACCATAACTGTAAAATGTAATCTTACCAACAGCAAACTTTACAATCAGCATAGATGTTACCATCTCCCATCAAAATACCTAAGATTTTACATCAGAAATAATGTAGCGAAAATTGTTTATTTTCCGACTGGTATTCCTTTACACTGGCGTGACACCTAGGCTTTAAATCTTGGAGATAGCCACTACAAACTTAATTGAATGTCAACGTCGGCAGCAAATTTATGTCAAAGCTGCCAGCAATCAGCCTCTGGGAGACAACGGAACAATAGGCATAAAACTGCAGTTTCTTACGGTTCTCAAGTTTATGTCGGAGAAGGGAACCCACAACCTCGAGGTCAGAGGTCGCAGCTTTATGACTCGTGGCTAGCAGGATGAGTTATGTCCCCCAATATATGTGAGCAAACTATCTTTATAGAAATTTATTGTTTCTCGTTTGTAATGACGCCGTTACAGCTTAAGTTTATGAACTTGGCTTTGAGAAAGTTCATTTAAACAATTTTCTATCTTATGCTTAAGGCCCATGCTCCCGTTTAGTGTCATAAAATAGTGACTTTCTGAAGTCTTGTCCTCGATAATGGCTGAGTAAATTTTTATCGATTGATTTGATAAAAATATTAATTTATTATAGAATAGCTGCTTCCAGCGGCTTCGCCAGCGTGATAGCAGGAAATTATCGCAAGGGAACATATTTCCGGGATAAAAAGTATCCTATGTCCTAGTCCAGGACATGGTCTATCCGTGTACCAAGTTTCATCAAAATCGGTTTTGTCATTTAGCCGTGAAGAAGTAACAAACAAATAAACTAACTTTCGCTTTTATAATATTACTAGCTTTTTCCCGCGGCTTCGCCCGTGTTTCTTAATATACTTTACTCTTTCCCCCCTATTCTCACTTAAAAAAAATTAGTCTATGTCAGTATCCAGGGTCCTAACTATCTCTGTACCAAAATTCATCAAAATCGGTTTTGCCATTTAGGCGTCAAGACGTAAAAAACAAACAAACAAATAAACAAACAAACTCACTTTCAGTTTTATAATATTAAGTAAGGATTCACAAGTAACGTTATCAACTTATATTATTATAATAAAAAAAAAAATTAACTACATGATATTTTTTCGCTTGTTTTCCATACTCCTTTCAAATGGCTTTGATTTTAGAAATATATTTACACAAAAAAAAAATTGATGTAAATCAATTAATATTTTGTAAAGAAAATGGTTTAAAAGGTCAGCTATGCGGGCACAGGTGGCAGTACGAGTATGTGTGCATTCAACTCCGCTCGCCCGTTCAAGGGACTATACGCCTTAAAGTGTGACTATCGAGTTAGTTTATAAGTTGTGATAAGTTAATTGTAGCTTAAACTTAAAAGCAACAATAAGTACTGAGTCCTCGTTTGGGTGCTTTTACCATAAAACTGTGTGGTATCAAATAGTTATTAGATACTGCGATTATTTTAAAGCTCAGTTTACAATACTTCTTTATTTTATTTATTACATTATTTTTTACAAACATACCCTACCCTAAGAATTACTCATAGATATTGAATTACTCCTTTATCATAGAAACGTTCACAAAAAATTTATAACCGCATACATAGATACTAAGATCCGGAACAACTAGATAGATGTTCAGGGTCTGTAGATGTAGGCCATACAAATATTACTTCTACGTGGGGAAACCTTTGTGCCATTGTGCCAACCATGCCATCGAACCGGCTGAGCCCCTGCTGTTGCTGGCAAATCCTTGAGGCGCACGGGAACAGTGCGTGTCGTCGACGACTTGGGCTCGGTCCGGACAGTTACCGGACGGTCGGACAGCGAGCTAACCATTGCTCGCCGTCTGCAAGCCTGCGTCAAACGGTGGCCGCAAATCGGAATCGGAATCCCGGCTCCGGCTGGGGCGCTGGGAGCGCCGTTACTAGCATTACAGCTTACTGCTGCGTTGCTGGCATTACTGCTTTGCAAAAGGAGGCGACTGCCTGCCACTCCTCCTCGCTCCGGACCATGACCTGTATGGCCAAGGCCCGGCGCAAGAGATCACCACTGCCGATCGCCCGCCCCCACGAGCACCCCCGCAAGCAGAGAAACAAGTATATCTAAGAAAACTGTTAAATTCAGCAGAAACTAATGTTATTGGAAATTCTTCGGACTATTTTGTTTTCAAAAGCGTTTTAAATAAAATCTATGGGCTTAGGTATTTTGCTATAATTACTTAACAATTTAACTCAGCCATCGATCAATGAGTAGGATAGTAAACGACTCTCCCACAGCCGAATTTTACGATTTCTTACGTGGGAACATAAGTTACTACCGAACAAAATCTATCTATCTTCTCTCCTAACCTGAGAAACGAGTGGCCCATCCAAATTACAGAGATAACTATAAATAACAGTCGGCCATTACGAAGCTTTATGTCATCAACTATAAATCGAACTGTTCGGCCGTGATTGGAATACCGTCTGAGGTCGTCACTTCGTCAATTACACGTGGAAGATAAAAATAAGTAGGGTATAGCGTCAATCCACATTTGGCCATACAGGGTTATTTGTAAAAGTCAGTGAGAATCGCCCATAAATAGGTCAACTTCATGTACAGCTACCCTCCTATATTATACTATCGCTTGTTTCGCATAGATTTCGTCATAATTAGAACGTTCAATTTAAATATTTAAATTTTTGTATGAAAATCTGATGAACCAAAATATAATACATTTTTAAAAGTCATAGAACTAAAGTTGTTGTTTGTGATGTTCTAGCACCTAAGAGGTTGCTAGTGTTTTACAAAAACCCCTGTATAATTAATGCATGTCCATGACAATAAAAGGTCTAAATCTGAGGAGTATGTATTTCTCTTGAAACAACAAACATAGAAATTAAACTCGGCTACCACGAAGCTTTATGTCATCAACTATAAATCGAACTGTTCGGCCGTGATTGGAATACCGGCTGAGGTCGTCACTTGGTCAATTACACGTGGAAGATAAAAATAAGTTAGTACGTACAGTGGTGGTAAGTATCGGTTCGTCAACACGATGTTTATATCGTGACTTAAGATTGATCATTTCATGAAGTAATCGACCAATTCATGAAATGGTTGTATTTCATGTTACAACCGGCTAAAAATAGCTAAATCGTTTGAAAAGTTAAAAATCGGTCCACAATTGACCGAGACATCGGTGAACATATTACATAAAAAAAAATACATTCAACCGAACATAAAACCTCCTCCTTTTCGATGTCTGTTAAAAAAGCTTTGGCTTTGCGTACAATTTGATAGTAAAGATTTGATAAGTAAGTTTTTTAAGTTTGTGTAAAAAAGTGTTACTTTGGTGTAGATACAATAAAGTTAAAATTACAATACATTAACTGCCGAAGCAAGCACAAATTACAATACATTAAATGCTGAAGCAAGCACAAATTACAATACATTAACTGCCGAAGCAAGCACAAATTACAATACATTATTTATTTATTATTTATTTATTTAATACTTCATGCACACAAAAGTACAGAGGCAGACTTAATGCCTTAGGCATTTTCTTCCAGTCAACCTTTGGGTGATGCAGAGAACAATAGTGGTAGGTGCAATAAACGAACGAGAATAAGGTGAATACAAGAATTGATATACTAATAAACTATAAACATAATATAATTATATACTAATATATACTCAATTTAATAAACTACATATATACACTAATATTGTCAAACAATTTGTTCAAATCAACAATTGGAAAACCTTAACGCTGTGATGATACCACTGCCAACCTCTTATGAATTATCTCGCGAACTTTAGATTTGAATGCTAATCGATTTGAAATTAATGCTAATCGGACATTAACTGCCGAAGCAAGCACAAATTACAATACATTAACTGCCGAAACAAGCACAAATTACAATACATTAACTGCCGAAGCAAGCACAAATTACAATACATTAACTGCCGAAGCAAGCACAAATTAAGACACACGAACAAATTCAAGATCAAAATATCATCAGTAACTCCGTTGATTTTTCACCAACTTCTAAAAACAGAGGAGGTTCTCAATCCTGATGTTTGTATTTTTTTTTATGTTTGTTCGCGCATAACTTCGTCGCTTGCCAACCGATTTGATTTGTTTTTTTTTTTGTTGGTAAGGGTATACTCCCCAAATGCGGGACCATTTGGGATGTATACCCTATAGTCACCAAGTTGGGATCTGATGATGGAATCTTGGCGAAATCGAGGGAACTCCTCAAATTTAATTTAATTTTTAGTGAAGTCGGATATTTTGCTTTTTTATAAAAAGTTTTTTTGTTACTCCAGTACCAAAATGGATTGTGTTTTTGAATAAAATAAAATAAAATATAATCGGACTAAAAGCGAAACTGCGAGTGTGTGTGTATTTTTTTCACTTTTTCACTCTCAAACGTTTGAACGAAGAAAATCCGTTAGCACATAGAATACTTTTCATACCGATTGTATGGACTCTTGAGACAGTATTAGATAACATTCAAGCAGGTGAAGCCGCTGTCAGAATATATACTAAAAGAAAAATCATGCAAAGAATAATATAAATTACAAAGAAAAATATAAATCACAAAAAACAATACAAAATAATCTTCGAAGATTTCCTTCTATTTTCCATTTATTTAACGTCGGAAACCTAGAAAGCGCTTTGTTTCAAGACTCAGTGTGACCTTAGGCGGTAGATTTACGGTTATAACACAAAACGTGTGAAAACGTAAACCTTCTTTGTTCGTTTACAAAGTATTGTGCAAATTAAACAGAACCAATATAATTTAAATAACATACTATCAAGTAATATCGTGAACATTTTTTTTTGTCGACTGTACCTAAGTACGGACGGCAAAAAAAA